>NHNX01000010.1:0-627255 GCA_002786045.1 Zasmidium angulare
CCCACGCGCGGAGAGGAGGCTCTTAATCGCCGTCTCGAATGGCGGAGCGCCCCATACGAACCCAACGCCCATACGAACCCAACGCCCATACGAGAACCCATGCAAGCCTCCGAGCGAGGCGACATACGTTTAACAGAGGGGCGCAGGGACGATGGAGCTGCAGAGCAGTGGTGCGGGCGAAGACCCAGCTATAGATAACCCAACACCCCTTACAAACCCAACGCCCTTTAGAAACTCAACCCCCTTCCAAGCACGACGCCCTGTTTGAAGCCAGTGCCTCTAAGCCCAACGCCCATACGAGTCAGCAGGACCATCAGTGTAGGTCGTGTGCGCTACGGCTACGGCAACGGAGGACAGCTAGCCCTCCTAGGGCGTAGCCAAACCCAACGCCCATAGCAGCCATCGCCTTTGCCGGTCCCTAGGGCAGGCGAGCTCGTAACGTCTGGGGCCTACTACACAGGGAGCCGTCTTAATCGCCATGGCGAATAGCGGCGTCGTGTACGGACCCAACGCCCATATTAACTCAACACCCATATGGTTAAGTAGCCCTGCTTAGGAGGGCTCGTGTCCTAAGTGCTGGCTGGCCTGTGCCAACCCAACGCCCATATGGCGCTCCTCCTGACACCTACCTACCTACACGCCCTACCGCCGCCTACCTACCTAGAGCAACCCAACACCCATATCGACCCAACACCCATATCGACTCAAACACCCATATGGTCTGGTAGCCTTCTACAGGAGGGCTCCTGTGACGAGTGCTGCCTGACCTACACTAACCCAACGCCCATATGGCACTCCTCCTTACGCCTACCTACGCCCTGCCTCTGCCTGTCTACCTAACTCCCCTTCGCCTCTGGTGCCATGGCGCCCGCACAGGGGGCGACCCTGCCGTTTGACCTGGGCAGCTACTGGGCTGGGTTGGGCTCTACCGGGTTTTGATGGGTTCTTCTGGCGGTACCCCTTCAAATATCCACTGCCTGCTCGACTGTCCTCGTGGCTGCTGGCCTACCCGGCTCCCCACCTATCGGTATAGCCAGCTGCAGTAGGCCCCCACCTATCGGTATGGCCAGCTGCGGTAGGCCCAGAGGCGCATTACAGCAGTGCAGCACAGCAGTAGTGATGCATGTATGCGACCTAGGGGTGACCCTGCCGTCCGCCGGCGGCGCCAACAAAGGCGGCCGGCTCGATGGCGCATCGATTGATCTCAATCAATGCTCCCCCGAACCGTCGCCGACTGGCCCCCTCTAGATACTCAGGTGATCAATGAAATCGCCCGAATGGCTAATGGGGAGAGTAATCAACAGAAGTAGCTGACGCGGGCTTACGCTCAGCAGCTCGTAACAACAAGGCTACTCGACTGCTTACACGACCCGGTCAGACGTCCAAGTCGTCTGAAATTAAAAGTATATTATGATACTAGGCTTTTCAAAAGCTGTTGATGAATTATTCTAGGCTGGTATGTAGCGCTGCGGAAAGGACGACTGGCACGTGACTACGCGTGTGCTTGGCGCCCGCTTGTCTGCCTGGACTTCGCGTCCGGGTTTCTATCGGGGAACCCTGCACCCTGCATCTGCTCAAACGCTGCATGTTGCAAACCATCCCTCTTTCTTGTTTGAACCCACAGCCGCGACACCAAGAGCGCTCCAGAAACTTCTGACGCTCCGTTCACTTGACAGCAGACCAAAACGGTAGAGGCCTGGGCATTCCACTTCACCTCACTTTCATCAAGCCCATTGCCATCGCAATGCAATCCACTTCCGAGCGCCCCGCACGACCACTGGTCGTCTTGCTCCTCCTCGACAAGCCAGCATTCTACGACGATATGTATGCCGACTTCAACCGCCTCCTCGCAACGTACGCACAAGTCGAGCGAGCTCAAACCCCGGATGAGGCCAGAGCTTTCTTCAATGGCGACAAGAAGCCATCCGCCATCCTCTCAGCGGACGAGTCCTTGACTGTCAGCACTCGTCTCTCGCTTGTTCAGGACGCCGCCAGCTACGTTCAGTCTGGCGGTATTCTCATCTTCATGGGCCTCTTCTCGAGCTTCTCGCGACCACCGGACATGGCCCGGCTGTTCTCCCTTCTGGACTTGCCATGGACTGCTGGCGACTACCACCGTACCACTCACGCGCTCAATCCAGCAAACTCGCTTCTCAACACCAACGGCCTCGCACCTAGCTACAGTCAGAAGGCTCTTCACGTGGCCAACGTCTCCCCGAGTGACGCCGTATACCTGCCTTCGAGCGAGTCGAGGATCGAGTCGATGGTGTTCGCCCCTACTCGTGTGAGCGACAGAACACAGGCACCAGCGGCATTGGCTCAAGTGGGAGCGGGAAAGATCGGCTACGTGGGGGACGTGAATAATGAGGATGATACGGGCGTGGTCGTCCTGCGGATGTTGGGGCTGGGGTTTTGAACTCGTACCCCTGCGGGCGAGACCGACTGTTCTAGCAAGACCACCGGCATCCCAGGTTTCATGATTGTGGACGAGGTCGTGGAATGGCTCAAAGCCGCTGAGAGAAGACGCGCCCAACACACACGCCCACGTCAGGTGGCGGCCCGGCTGGTAAGTGCAACGCTGCGGTCTCGTTGATCATGGCGCTGTTCGCAAATGCTGACACTTGAACGTCGCAGGTAGCGGTGAGCAAGACAGTGTGGGTGATCAAGCGTCTCGACAGCAGCTCATCTTCTGCTTTCTCGATTCAGGCATCTCGGCCAACTTTTGTGCGTCTACCTCACTGTTCTTCTTTCCTGAAAAGGCGGTCTCAATAGACTCTATACAGACGTACGCAATCTGCCTGAGAACGGCACTCGCTTCCGCTGTCGGTTACCAATCATGTAAGCGACCCACATGTTAACCGACGGCACTTCCTTCATCAACGACATCTCTTACACTACTTCCCACTTTGGTCAGCAATCCAGTCTTTGTACGTTGTGCCAGCGAAACCATTTGTACCATCGAGACTCCTCATGCCAGCACACCGAAACCTGGGTTCCGCGATCAAGCAATGGGGACTAAGATACCACTTGCGCAATACATCTTCTCTCGACTCCGGCAGCTGAACTGTCACTCGGTCTATGGAGTTCCAGGAGACTATACGCTGCGCGCTCTCGACTTCCTCCCGGCTTCCAACGTTCGCTGGATTGGAAACGCGAGTGAGCTCTGCGCAGGTTACGCAGCAGATGGCTACGCCAGAGCCGCCGCCATGGCACGAATGGCGAAGCCAAAAAGCGCAAACCAGATCCTCTCACCCAAGGTGGGTGCGTTGCTCACCACCTATGGCGTAGGTGAGCTATCAGCTGCGAATGCAGTTGCAGGCAGTTATGCGGAGAGCGTGCCTGTAGTCCATCTGGTGGGAACCCCATCCCGGAGACAGTGGCAGACCAAACCTTGCGTACATCACACGCTGGCCGACGGCAGGCTAGGAGTTTTCGAGGAAATAGCAAAGCAGTTCACCTGTGCTCAAGCGGATCTGAGGTGCGAGGATGCCCAGGAAGCTGCGAGCATTTACGATCATGTTCTGGAGCAGTGCGTTCGACAGTCGAAGCCGGTTTACGTCAACCTCCCAAGCGACGTCGTTTCATCAGCAGTGCCCGCGGCCTTGTTAGATCGCCCATTGGACTTGAGCAGCCCAGTGAACAACTCAGACGAAGAAGAGCGAGTCGTCTCCACCATCCTCTCTCGAATTGAGAAAGCCCAAAAGCCGCTCATCATCGCCGACGGCTTGAGCTATCCGTTCGACTTCTGCACGCAGGTCAACGACATATCGCGGTTGACTGATTTACCTACCATGTGCTACAGCGCGGGTAAAGGGGTCGCGGACGAATCGCTGCCATCGTGGATAGGTCCGTTGACGGGACCAACGGAGCTCAGTCAAACCACCGACCTGGCCTTACTCTTTGGGCCTATGCTGAGCGACACGAACACGGCTGCGTGGTCTGCGGTGCCAGATCCAGCGGTGAGCATCTCTTTTGGGTTGGAGACTATCGCCATTGGCGACCAACTTCACCACTTGCACTCGAAACCCGTGCTGGAAAAGCTGGTCCGCCGACTCAAGACAGCCAAGCGGATGCAGGAAACACCAGTTCCAAGGAATTCCAACTCCGTGGAACACACTTACCTTCACTCGCCTCCCGCATCGTCTGCAATCGGCCAAGACGACTTTTGGACACGAATGTCATCATGGTTGAAGCCGTATGATACGGTGCTACTCGCTAATGGTACACCTCTGATCGGCGGGCGTGATATGACCTTGCCTACTCCGACGCAAGTCATTGCTTCGGGCATCTGGTGCTCCATCGGACAAATGCTGCCCGCAGCCCAAGGGGTTGCAGCCGCCAAACGGGACCTGGAGATTCCTGGTCGAACTGTGCTCTTCGAGGGCGATGGTAGCTTTCAAGTCACCTGCCAATCGCTGTCTGACATCATAAGATATCAACTCGATGTGACCATCTTTCTCGTAAACAATGGTGGCTACGCGTACGAGCGCTGGCTGAATGGCATGGATGCTGAATATAACGACGTAGCTGGCTGGCGATATGCTGAAGTAGCACATGCCTTCGGCGCCCCAAGTGACAGTTTGAAATACCCAGTGATCTCGCGCAAGGTGTCCGTATGGTCTGAGCTGGAAGATGCTCTCGCAGATGAACTGGTTGCAGGCGGCAAAGGATTGAACCTTATCGATATCCTGATGGCGAGAGACGATGTTCCAGCTTTGGCAAGGCCAGGCCTGCGGCGTGCAGGAGAAATCTTGAAGGCATCATGAATACAGATTTCCATTCGTCAGCGGCTCTTATATACGATTCACCCTCCTTCCACGACCAGGCCGTCGTCGCCCTTCTTCCTCGACATCCTCCACTTCGTCCTTGCCCTTCTCCAATTGGCCATCCTTGAGCTCCCACGACTGGAGGCCCCAGTCTGCGATATCGTACCAATCTTCACCATCACTCATTTCCGTCACCATATTGCCTTTGCCGTCGGACACAAGGTGGGCCTCGGCTTTGCAGCTGCGGTAGACATATTGCCGCAAGCGATCCGTCTTTTGCAGGCCCATGTACAGCGTATCCAACGAGCGGACGACTTGCTCTTGCTTCTGCACATAGAGGAGCAGCATCTTGCGTGTATCATCGGCTTCCTGAGCTGGAAGACCCAGATCACGATCTGGTAGAGACGTCAACGGCGCGATGAACCACGGATTGATGGCCGGGATTGAAGCTGAGTCGCTGGGCGAAGGTGAAGGGGTGCGGTCGGAGCGTTCGGCAGGGGAGCGAGCTCGTGCTCGTGTCGTCATGGCGTGCGTGTTTGTACCATTGCTATTGGAAGCCGTCTCTGAGGCTGCCTCTCCTCCAGCAATGTCCGAGATGGCAGGATTCGGTGCCTGATTGTCCGTCGCAGACGCCGGTTGCTGCTCTGCCTCTCCATTTGTGATCACGGCCTCAGTCATGTCGATCTCTTGCGCCTTGCTTTGCTCTTGATCACTGCCCGCCTTCTCCTCTGGCGCCGTGCCTGTGTCTTCCATGGGGTCCGTCGGGTCAATTCGTTGTGTCGGCTCTCCATCCACATTGCGGGTGTTGTCAGCCGCCGCAGGCTTGACCACATCGTCTACGGTCTGGCCTTCCGTCTCGACAGGAGGTTCGAACTCCAGCATCGGCTGTTCCATCGTGACGCTGGGCACAGCGCTTTGAATATCCAAACCATCATCCCCGTTCAGCAGCAAAGCGTCAGACTCTGTCTCAAATGTCGCGCACGGCACCCAGTCCGCGTCGCCTCTGAACCTCTGCAGAAGGTGTTTTGCCTTCCATAGATTGCTGCGCTCCTTTCGCAACATCTCCAACGCCTCGTCGGCCATCTGCGTCACGGCTTTGCTCTTGTATGGAATGCTGAGACTCGGGTGGGTGGGCAACTCGGCTGCGGAGGTGAGCGGACGAAGCAGATGCTCCAGCTGAACATCGCCGAAGGGATTCTCGTCAATGGCCTGGCCGAAGCGCTCGTCATTGTCGTTGTCGGAGGAGTTGGGTGAGTAGAGATCGCCGTCGTCGTCGAACAAGGGCGGGTTGGTGGAAATGGTAGTGCGCGTGTAGCCGGCGTGTGTGACTTTCTGTGAAGATGTTGTCAGTCGAGAGCAGCGAAAGAGAAGATGGTCGCGCAGCAGCACCTACCTTCCTGTACGCGACTCCGCCAGTGTAATCGAGACGGTCTTGTTGTCTAGCCCTTCGCTTCGATTTGTTCTCGGCGTCGCTGTCGAAGTCGTTGGCGCGGCGTTTCATGGCCAGCTTCATGCTGCGGATCGTCTCCGCGAATTGGAGATGCTGCGCCATGGTGGAGGTAGGTATGATGTTGTGGTCGTCGGCAAGGTAATGTCAATGTCATTGGAGTCCAAGTCCAAGAGCGAGCAACAACAAGCGAGCGAGGGCGCGTCGGAAGTCGGAAGTCGGAAGCTCGGATCACACTTTCGGCCCGACGGGACGTCCCCCTCCGTGTGGGGCCCGATCTGTGATCGCCGAAAATATTTACTTCACCTCACGCCTCACTCTGTGTACGTGAACATGCCTGGATCTCGCGACACTGGGACGAGATGCGGGTCTCAGCAGGCTCGTTTTCGGCGTGGAAATGGCCAGCCACTGTCCGTGCAGGTCGAGCTTCTTCGTGTGCTTCCCGTTTCATGCTGCCATGGAGCTAATGACCAGATGTATCAAGATCTCCGACCTCTGTAGTCGCATTCCATCCATCACCCAGTCGACACAGCACCCAGTGACTGATTCAGGGCAAATTTGAAAATGTCTCTTGCCGATGAGGGTAAGACAAAGCTTACGCGGTTGCAAGCTAATGATGGACACTCTCGCACTGCTCCTTCCTCGTTTGTCAACGCCAAGAGTCAGAACAAATTCTGCCCTCTCTCTCTCTCTACCACCATCTCCCTTCTTACGCAGTACCTAACAACACCATCAACTATACCACTGCCATGGCCGACCACGCCTCCACAGCGATGGACATCGACACCACCACCGCGAACACTTCTTCCTCCGCCTCTTCCAACAACAACGACTTCGCCGCCGCACCGGCACACTTGAACGTCATCATGTCGCGAATGTCAAGTACTTCGCTCCCCCGAGTGCAGCAAACAGACTCCGCGGGTCAAGACGCCTTCGTGAATCGAAGCGAATACGCTAGAGGTAGAGGCAGAGGCCGACCGAGAGGCCAAGGCCAGGGCAGAGGCAGAGGTGGCTCTCAGCAGCCGTACGACCAGCTTGTCGCCGACTCTGTTCCAGCTGCAGATGTCTACCAAACCGCATGGAGACTAGGTCTGGACGAGAACGGCAGTCTTGCATTTAGATCCCCGTCGAGCCCGTCCAGCGTACTTAGATTGGAGACCTCCGCAATGGAAGACCGGACCACGATTCCTGCGAGCGACGACTGGATACTGGAGGCGCCGCAGGCAGTTCAGATGATGTTGATGCGCGGCGGGGCAGACAACCGACTTGGAGAAGCGGTCAAGACGTTGTTCGACGGCCAAGATGTTATGAAAAGCTGCGCCGCTCTACTTGTGGGACACTACGCCGCAAACTCGAGCACACCAGACAGGTTGCGGGACGTCGCTGCCGATGAGAACGGCCAAGGCGAAGGAGACGCTACCGAATCCCCCACTGAAGGTGGAGATGTTGAGTCCTCTGGAAACTCCACTCTGGGCAAACACGACTTTGCATCCTTCGCAGACTGGGTCAAGAGAACGCGAGAGGCGGCCGGTGGCCAGGCAGCGTACGACGAGCATCTTACGCAGTGGAAGAAGGAAGACAACGACAGGTTGAATGCCATTGGAGAAATGGTAGCAGCCTTTGACCGTCAATCCCTGCAGACCTCCTGGGGTGAGTCGCTGGAGGATTTTCAAAACAAGACCCCAAGCGACTTCGGCATTGACCAATCTTCTTCCGCGGACGTCTGGATCCCTCCGTCGCCAACCTCCAAGCAGAAGAGGCGTCAACGTGGATAGAAGCTCATTTGTCTGACGCGGGCGCTTCGCATCCGACTCGAGAACGACTCAACCACTCTTCCGGCGGGCTCGACAACTCCCTGCCATGAAGACTGCGTCTTTCCTGCTCCTGTTCGATGCTCATGTCTTTGTACTGATGCGAGGAAGGCGTTGTCCTGTCTCGTTTTGCTGTTTTCCCGTTTTGTTCGCGAGAGAGGCTTTGCCCTATCTCGTTTTGCTGCTTCTCTGTGAGCTCTTGCTATTCCTTTCTTCTTGTTGAGGTCAGAGACTTGGTTCTATGGACTCTTGCTATTCCTTTACTCCTGTTGAGGTCAGAGACTTTGCTCTATGGACTCTCGCTTTCGCTGTTGTTGAGCTATGCTCACGAGGTCGGAGACTTTGCTCTATGGACTCTTGCTTTTTGCCACACGATCTGGGCTGCACCTTCTCGCGGTGTGTGGTGTGAGTAACCAGCTTCTGGTGAAACCAAGACAGCCCCACATATTGTTAACTGCGAGCCCTTCGCTTAACCTTCGCAAGAGCGTGTCAAGATCTTGCTGTGGGTGTAAAGCAGGAAGTGAGAAGCAGGCTGGCAATCGATGAGAGTGGCTTGACCGGACACGAAGAGCGAAGGCTAGCTAGGCAGGCAGGCGCAGGTAGGGCATGCCAAAGACCAAAGTGCAAGACATCTCGGCGACTAGTAAGCTGTCTATACTGGTTGTAATGCACTCATTGGCATGGTCGCTTACAGAGAACGTTTGCTATGTAATGGCAGACGTACACCACTTCCATTAGTATCCAACCCGATGTACAGGCTTTTCTTTTCATCTTACCAAATGTGTCATATGACAGACGTTCCTTCCTCGCTGATAACGTTGAGGCCTTGAGTGCTCAGCCCGTACATCGCGTCTGCATTTCGACCTTCTACGTTGCTCAAGCAACTCACCCGTCTTGCCAGCCGAGGTACCTAACAGCCTATTGCTCATGCTCGGCTCGCATTTCCTGCACCCGTCGTCCGAACTCATCGTTGGCTTCAGCGAGTTGCTTCAGCAGGCCGGCCTAGCGTTGCTCGCGCTGCTTAACGGTGAGAGACAGTGATCTGCAGCTCATCCCCGGTGGCGTAGTGTACTGCGAAGAGAGCCACACTTTCCAATCATTTCGCCTGCAAGCGCGTTGCGGCGTGGCATCTTTGTGATGGTGATGGTGGTTAAAGTTGGGAGAGTCTTTTCCCCTCCATGGCCCGGTCGTCAGAGCAACAACCAAGAGATGATGGGGGCAGGGGCAGGACGAGCACAGACGAGGCCGCGCTCAATGGGGGAGAGGGTTGAACACAGGCAATGCCGCGGTCATTAGGGATGAAGGGTTGAGCACAGACGAAGCCGCGCTCATTGGGGCAGAGGGTTGAACACAAGCAAGGTCGCGTTCATTGTGGAGGGAGGGAGGGTTGAGCACAGACGCAGCCGCGCTCAATGGGTAGGGAGGGAGGAAGGGAGGGAGGAAATGAGGAGAGGAGCATGCTTGAAGTTGCGTTTGTGCTTCTCGCGATGCCGATACCGAGATGCAGGAGCGGCGGCGGCGGCGGCGGTCGGCGGCTCCTGCCGCAAATTTTCGAAAATCAAAATCGAACTCTCAAAATCGACCAATCTGGCTGGACTTGCAATTGAGTCTCTCCACTCCACTCACTCCACCCCTCGCCTCACCTCGTTCCCGCCGTCGGTCGACCGTACTCTCCTTCCGAACACATCTTACAACATATCACCACCGTCATGGATCTCTCACAATTATGGTCAGACGACGAGACCTCTCCGCCGAAATTAGTCGACGTGCTCACGCAAATCGCTCACTTCCTTGACCAGCTGGGATACCACAAGACCTTCGCCAGCCTATACAAAGACGCCAAGAAGAATGACCTGATACTCGACATTGCTGAGTGGGAGCGGGGAATACAGTCCAAGACATCATTTCCCCTCCTGGACCTCTACGAGGAGTGGCACGACGCCAATGACAAATTTCCCACGCTTCCAGGTCCGGAACAAGATGAGGGTGCATCGGAAGACTCAACCAGTGATGGCAGCTCAAGCGAGGATGAGTCTGAGAAAGATGAGGCAGAAGGTGTCTTGGTGAATGTGGAGGCGGAAGAGACGAGCGACGATGATTCAGATGAGGAGAGCAGCAGTTCGGACAGCGACAAATCAGATGCGAGCCCCACGAAAGCTGGTGCGAAACGGAAGCGAGTTCTGACACCGTCGTCCTCAGAAGACTCTAATGACAGCGACCCCGACGATTCCAGCTCCTCATCCGACAGCGATGCTCCACCGGCGAAGAAGCAAAAGAAAGTCAAGGCAGCGAGCTCCACATCTTCCAGCGCGAGCGATTCGGACTCGTCCGATTCCAGCGATGACAGCTCGAGCGACTCAGACTCAGATTCAAGTTCCGATGACAGCACAAGCAGCGACGCGGACAGTGACAGCGAGAGCGAGAAGGAAGTGAAGAAGCCAGCACCGGTGGCAGAGAAGAAGAAAAAGAAGAGTGTCAAGACTGCCAAACCAACAAGTACGAGTGAGGAGGCGAAGGACGCTGGATCACTGTCATCGGCAACATTGGAAGGCGAGTCGGCAGGTGAGAAGGAGAACGATGAGGAAGAGCAAAGCCATGTACATCCCGATCGCCTGAGGCAAGTTCCTGGCCAGCAGATGCCCACATCGAAGAAGCAAGCTGCCGCGGAAGCCAAGAAGCAGGTGGTGCCTTTCTCGCGGATTCCAACCGATCAAAAGGTCGACCCTCGGTTCGCCAGCAACGACTACGTCTCGTACGACTACGCTGATCGCGCATATCGCGACTTGTCGGTGACCAAGGGCAAGGGTTTCACGAAGGAGAAGAACAAGAAGAAGCGAGGTGAGCAATTTTCCATTCCACTTTGGTCCGAGGAGACAGTAGACTGACAACTGAACAGGCGCATACCGAGGCGGCATGATCGACTTGACGCCAAAGGGCATAAAGTTTGAAGACTAGACCAGAGCGATGGTGAGTGGCTGGGAACAGGACAACCGGGCTATTTGAATAGATCTAGCTGTTGTAATTGTGCTGCATACGACGCCTGCAGGAGAAGACACGACACAATCAATCTCCACGGTGGTCGCTTTGTGTTCATAGAAGCCCGAAAAGGAAAGATCGAACGAGATCTACAGTCTATCCACTGTCATTGTGGTAAGATTGGCCTCAACGAAGCAGTATGTTGCCTTTCCCGCATTTCGAACACGACCCTCTCATGCGTCTCCTTCGCATACTGAGCTTGCGTCACCGCACCGATTCTGATAGAGCGACCCTATCTGTGCTGCTTCGGCAGCGTACGAAAGGACTTCGACCGAGCCAACTTTCGACCGAACCATATGGCGTATGAAGCACACATGCAAACACTTGCAGCGTTGATTACCAATGTTCTCTGTCTCATCCGCTCCTTCACGGATCATACAAGAGCCGGATCCGAAGAGGCTCCAATCAGAGAGACTACATAGGCAAGCGATCTCTTTGACTAGTGTGGTTGCTCATGACAAGATGAGCGAGACTTGGGTCATATTTGGAGCCACTGGCCAACAAGGCGGCGGAGTAGCACGCGCTCTGCTTAACAACAAAGGCGTATCAGTTCGCGCCGCAGTCCGCAATCCTAGATCGCCTACTGCTACAGCCCTTCGAGAACTAGGCTGCGACCTGGTCCGCGCCTCTCTCGACGACAGAGCCTCTCTCAACGCCGCCCTGAAAGGAGCCTCAGGCGTCTTCCTAATCACGAACAACGACATCGACGAAACATACTACAAGCGAGAATTCGCTCAGGGCAAGAATGCAGCAGATGCCGCCGTCGAGGCTGGTGTGAAGAAAATCATCTTCAGCACCTTGCCGTCAGTCAAGAAGATCACCAACGGCCGTCTGACGAAAGTCGTCCACTTTGACGTCAAGTACGACATCGAGCAATACATACGCAGCCTACAGATTGCAAGCACATTTATAGCTTTGGGAGCTTTCATGTCGAACTTCGCCACGGTCTTCCGGCCGCAGGATGTCGGCGATGGAACGTTCGCGATGAAGTCGAGCATGCCGCCGGGTACGCTTATGCCGTTGGTCGATGCGAGGGATATTGGATGTGCGGTTGCGCTTGTTGTGAAGGACTTTGATAGGTTCGAGGGGCGGACGTTTCGTCTCGCTGCAGAGGTGAAGAGTCTGGAAGAGATCGCGGCAGTGATTGGGGAGGTCAATGGGAAGACTGTCAAGTACGAGCAGATCTCTTCCGAGGGGTTTCTCGCGCCGTTGCCCAAGTCTGTGGCGGAGGACTGGGGAGAGTTTGGGGTGTATATGTCGGAGTATGAGTATTTTGGGGAGGAGACGAAGACCTCGTCGACCGACAAGTTCGGCGAGTTGACGATGTTCAGAGACTTTGTGGAAAGGCATATTGTTCTTTGAAGGCAATGTATGGCATGAGATAGAGCAGCAGTCTTGTTCTCGCAAGTCATGGAAAGGCGAAGGGAGTTCAATCCTCGAGATGTACGAGGCTGCGCGAGGTCACGCTAGTGAGCTTAGCGTTAATCGAACCACGCCGCACATGTGAAGCAACTCAGTGCAGGCTTCAAGGGTGAATCAGAAGCGAATTGGCACCCATACAGCGGCGAAGCTGCTTCACGCGTTTTTGAAACCTGGAAGCCAGGCTGGGTAGCAAAACAAGTGAAGACACCTGCGATCCTTTTGTCCTCTCTTCTCTAGTCGGCGACTACGCTCACAATTACAGCAACAGCTCCATAGACACTGGATGAGTCGCGGGGATGTTCTGGACGGTGAATCGTGCGAATCTCGTTGATTCGCCGCAGCACAGAATACCCAGATCGAGGCGGCTCAGTATCGCAGGTGTCTCACTTGTTTTGCTATCTAGCCTGAAGTTGGAAGTCTACTCGTGTCGTCTCTAGCCCTGGTTCAGATCGATGAACAAGCTGCAGTGAGTTCAGCGGCTGCTTCTGGGCAACCAGAGATCGCCCACGTCGACGTAGGCAAGCCGGTCACGATCGGGCAACTTGATGGGCAGGGCCCAAGAGTCTCGTGAGATGGCGGTATTTCACGCCTCCTTGAGGGTGATCTCGCACTTCCCACCTTTCGGCTTGAGCACAAAGAAGTCGACATACTCCATGCTCTCTTCCGTCGCTGATGCTGCCAGTTGTGCGTTGGGCATCTCGCGGAAGAAAAGTGCGGTGGCGTGGCGTAGCTCCATGCGTGCGACGTTCTGGCCCAAACATGCTGCGTGGCGGACTGATTAGCAGATGGATGACATTGTCTTGGTCCAATAAATCCACTCACTCCGGATTGTCCCACCAAAAGCCTGGAAGTGCTCTCTCATGTCAGGCGTAGGTTCGATCCAGCGATCAGGGTCGAATCTAGAGGTTCTTCGTCAACGATGTCACTTGTGTACTGCGTGTTTACACTCACTTTTCAGGGTCAGGAAACACCTTCGGATCCCGATGGAACGTATAAGCCTGCGTGCCCACAACGACAAAGCTAGGGATGCTGTAGAGTCCGCCTAGCACCGTGCCGTTCGGCGCAACACGTGGCAAAGTCGCGAGAACGGGAGCGTGTAGACGCAGCGTTTCCGTGATGATCGTGTCCAGGTACGGCTTGGTCTCCAGCTCCTCCCAGGTGGGATCAGACGAGCATGTTCTCAGCTCGGCGACGAGTCTTCGCTGAATGTCAGGGTGTCTGAGTACCTCGTACACCAGATACGTCATGGCCATGGCTGTCGTGTCACTTCCAGCTGTGATGATGTTGGCGCTCTCCATGCGAACGACGTGGTCTGGCACACTTTGGCTTCCGTCTTCTGGCACCATCTTCGAGAATAAGGTCTTGGCGCTGCCTGGTTTGGCTGCCCTTGTGTTTTTCAAAGCCGTCTCCCCATATTTGTCGAAGCGTTTGAACATGTCGTTAGGTCTTCCAAGGCCAGGAATGGGCAGGTACATGATGAGATACCAGAGCCATGGAAGCTCCTGGCGCACACCGATCAGGACCATGATCTGCTCAACGTCGTGTATTAACTGAGCCTTGGTCTCGTTCTCGACCATGCGGAATGGCTGTCCGAATGCGATGGAGGAGAGGACGTCGGAGGTCATGAGACAGAACCATTTCACGATGTCGGCGTTGCCTATAAGCAGGTCAGAGTCTCAATGCTCACCAATATTTGAGGATTGGATGACCTTGAGATGCGTCTCGCTTGATTTTCTCGATCGCCTGCGTGACGAGTCCGACGAGAACAGGTTCCCACTGCGAGACGGCAGCCTTGGTGCCAGCCATTTGGAAAAGTTTCCGCCTCGCTGCGGCCACCTTCTGATTCCTGAGCCCAAACACTCCACAGGTATTGTCGTCGTATTGCGTCGGTGCTTGTCCCTGGTACCACGGTGCCTTGATGAACTCGGTGCCCATCCTGTGGATCTGTCTGTGGGCCTCTATTGAAGATGTGGAGATCTCGCTGGGTGCAATGCGAACGTATGGTCCATACTGCTGGTGAAGGCCGTGGATGTACTTCGATCGTCGACCGCGGAGGACTTGTATCTTCAATGGGAGGAGCGTGAACCGCGAGAGCCAAGGCCCTGGGATCTTTCTGAGATCGGGGTGGAAGGCCAGGCGTAGGATAGAGATGGTGTATCCAAGTAGCGCAAGCCCGAAGGTTGTGAAAAGTGCACGGGACAGGAACTCCATAATGCCGTTCATGTCTTGCTGCTTTGCTCATGCGGTAACCTTTGAGGACTTGATTTCAACAGAGACGATCCAGTGGTCACAGGATCTCAATGCTTAGGAGTTCTTCGAATGATATACTTCAGCCCCAGTCCGCCGTCCTAGGTGAAGGATCCATTTTGGCGAACTAGAGGGAGACGCATAGGGCTTCTTCGATGGTCTCTAGCCCCCATCGCACCCCATCAAGATAGCCCTCGAGGTGGTTACTCCAAGAGTGTATGGAAGGATGAACGCATTCAACCTGGAGAACATTTCAGCCGTGTACTATTCCTGCGAGTGCCATGGACAAACCCTACTCTGAACGCCACGCATCCTGCTGGTAGCGCTAGGTGTGGGTGATCGCCAGTCTCTGGTAGAGCCCGCCTGGCCGGCTGGTGTTTATGCTTGTTTTCGATGCATGTGATTGGTTCTTTTCTCAGCCTCAGCTTAGCTTCAAGGGCTGAAATGGATATTTGCCTATTACCTTCGCGAACGCACCCTAACGGCCTTGGCTCGCTCGTCGAGATCCCCGCAGCTGAAGTGAGGGCACATCTAATATGTTAGCAGATGTGACGAGTGCAATGTGACTATTGCTGCTGGCTTGTCCAGAACCACTCTCGACCCACGAATTGTCTTCAGCGAACAGAGTCGTACGTAATCGGGCACCAAAACTTGTTCAGTCTGTCAGTGAACGCAAATTGTAGTTGTACAGTGGTATACAGATTCTACAAGCAAGTCAGCCAGCTTCAGTGCAGCTCATCGTGTGGAATCCGCGATCATCATGCGCAAGCTCATCTTGCGTTCTTGCGTTCTTCTGACCGTCTCTTCGCCCTGACGGCAGCGCGCCGCCTCTCACCACCGTCGACCTTGTGCCCTCTCTTCTGCTCCCATAAGCCATCCTGTACCCGTAACCTCGCGACGCCGGTGTATCCTTTGATGTACTCCACGCCGGTTCCACCTATTGAGTTGCCCATGACAATCTTGAAGCCATCCACCGGCTTGACCTCACTCTCTTTCATGCGCATTGGTGGAGCCAATGAGTCCAAGACGCTTCTCTTCTCCTCCTTCGGTTGTGGGTTCGCAGGGTCTTCTGGCAAAGCTACCGTTGGCCGCACGTTCACAATGACCTTTCTCACTCCCTCGTCTCTTGAAATGGTCGCTGGTGCGTCAACGCTCTTGGCTACCGGGACTTCGGCGATGCGCAGCTCAGCGATCCCATCCTTGACTTGGGTCAAATCGCCCCCTATGCCGTGAATGCCGTTCCTGAAACGCTCCCTCCACCACAGAAGATATCTTCGCGCTCTTGCTGGCTCGACGCCAGATTCTCGTAGCTGCTGGGAGGAAAGGGTGAACAGCGCTTCCCAGGAGGGGATCTTGCCAGCATGGGTCGACATGTTGCGGCCAATGAGGGTGAGAAAGGCCGAAACATCTGGAACGAACGGAGTCGGCTTCGGAACGCCTTGTTCATGTCAGTAATTAGTCGTCTCTCAGGCATGGGCGTACATACGCAGAGCAGTGTTGAGTTTGTGCATGCCGCGGATTTGAGATTGGCATTGAAGGCAAGTCGTCTGTCGTAAGGGTGTGGGAAGGTTCAGTATCGAAAGACCTCGCTTGGATGCCATGGCTAGGTATCGCGGCCTCCGCGACGGGGTTGTAATAAACAGAGAGAAGTGTGGCCGTGAAAGCAAGACGCCAGACGACATCCCCGAGATTCATGAAGTTGGCCGCATCTCACGTGACCCAAGCACTTCTGACTCCGAAGAATCGGAAGCTGCAATCCAGCTTCCTCCTTTCACCTCCCTCTCACAACTCGCAAGCACAATGTGCAAGTTGGGAGGCGATGGGCTCTTGCGCACTGTCACGATGCTGGCCGTCCGTGTTCTCGCTCTTCGTTACAAAGCTCGACAACGGACTGATCGAGCATATTCCACAAATATGTCCCCGTTGAGCCCAATATGCATCTGATCCTCCACGATCTAGGGCTGCAGGGCGACCTGCGATACCCTCACGCCGGCTGAAGAGCCTGGGCAATGGCTTGCACGTTGCATTAACACACATTACAAAGCACGTATAGGGCCAGGACGCATTAGCGATCAAGGTAGGTGCACATTATCTCCAGAGATCCAGACGTTGCGTGAGACGGTCGAAAGACAACCAAGCACAAATTACAAAGCCAAGACCATACATATACTTCATGCCTAGCCGCCTCATACTGTCAACATAGCATAAGGTTCACAGCTACCAACACGCTACGCTCCTGAATATGACCGACTCGACCAAGCACTCATCCCGTCTCACCGGCCGCAAGGTCCTGATCATTGGCGGCACTTCTGGCCTTGGCTATGGAGCGGCAGAGGCATGTATCGAGAACGGCATGACCGTAGTGATAGCCTCGTCCTCGGAAGAGAGAATCAAAGCTACCAAGGAGCGTATTTTGAAAGAGTATCCCTCTGCAAAGAACAGGGTATCTGGTCATGTCTGTGACATCGGCGATCAGGCGACTCTGGAAGACAACATGGTTGAACTGTTCGAGAAAGTTGGAAAGCTGGATCACATCAGTGAGTTGCTTTATAATCGTTGCTAGACAAGATCTAACGTGCTCCAACAGTCTACTCCGCTGGCAGTCCGCTCGACACGGTGGTCATGCCTCTGGACAAAGTCACAGTCGACTCCGCCGTCAACTCTCACATGGTCCGATACTTCGCCCCCATGATGCTCGGCAAGCACGCAAAGAAATACCTCTCGCCGGGGCCATCCAGCTCCATCACATTCACCTCTGGAGCCATCACGTTGCGACCGAGGGCTGACTGGGTCCTCGCCAATGGGGTCATGGCCGCTGTGGAAGGCCTCACCCGAGCGCTGGCGTTGGAGCTGGCACCGATTCGAGTCAACATCATCCAGCCTGGCGCAGTTGCTACAGAAATGTGGGGAATGGATGAAGAGGGTCTTGCCGGCTTCAAAGCGAATGTTGAGAAGAATGTGCTGACGGGCCGGCTTGCACAACCCGATGACATCGCTGAGTCGTACATATACAGCTTGAAGGATCGGAACTTGACGGGTGCAATCATCAAGACTGACAGCGGCGCTGATCTCACTGGCGTTGTGAGTCGTTAGATATCATAGTGCTTCGAGAAATGGTCTACTGCAGAGTGATCTAAAGCCGTGCCTTACTATCACCGACGACTGCTTTTCCGGTATATATATCGCCTCCACCATCATGCCAGCCTCCAGGAAAGTCTGCGATTTGCTCCACGGTTGTTTCTTTCTTTCTCCATCCACATTTCATAGCTCATATATCGCTACCGCTACTATGCCATCAAAAAACGCTCATCCCCTGCTCAACCTTGCAAAACACCACCCTCCCTCCACTACCGTCCATACTCCAAACTCGGAATAATCACCGGCCCATACTTCATCGGCTGTCCAAAAGCCCCCTCCCCTTGCACCATGAAATCCGCCGCAAGGCTCAGTCTCCCAGCGCCTCGCTCCCCACCCGGACTGCCTCCGTGGAAACCCCCTTGCACAACCTCCGGATCATAAGCCACGCAAGCCAAATAATTCCTCCTGCCCATCAAACGCCTCATCTCCCTCGGCCGTCCATCCACATCCGCCGCGAATATCTCCATCATGTCCTCTTTCGTGTCCGAGGGCACGCCGATGGCGGAACGGTGCCCGTTGGCGGGGATGTAGAGCTGCTTGTTGTTGTGCAGCATGCGGATGACGTAGGAGGGTGAAGGGGCGTTGACGATGGAGGAGGTGATGAGTTGGTACATGGATTTGTGGTCGTGGGGTTTGCCGGGGTCGTGGACGAGGCCGGCGCCGCAGACGTTGACGCTGCCGGAGAGGAAGGTCATGCGGAGGGATTTGTTGTGGGAGATTCCTTGGAGGGTGCGGATGATGTAGGTTCTTTCGAGGTCCTGCATGAGAGAGTTAGTGATCTCCTGCGATGATTGAGTATACGACGGTGCCTACCTTTGAGTCGTGAGTCCACAGATCTCGCAGCTCATCGAGCATGTCGATGTCGCCGAATGGACTCAGGACGCCTTGCATAAGGCCAGATTTGCCCACTGCTTTCTTGATGCCGTCAAAGCCGGAGTTGACTGCTCCTTTGGCACCTACGATACCTGCTACTCCACCCGCAACTTTTCCAAGCATGTTGAACCCTCCAGTCACCGCCTTCTTGCCCGTGGCTACTGTGTTGGCTACTTGCTCGACAGCTTCCAGCCGCGGGTAGATGATTGGGACAGGAAGGAGCCAGAGACAGTGCTGGACACTAGGCGGTAATGTGGCGACCTTGGGGAAGATGCCTTGGTATGTCGGGCCTGCCATGACTTGTCTTTCACCTCGTTCGCTTCTGGTGTCCGGGCCGACGATCACAACGTTGGGTCCAAGATACTTGATGAAGTGCCAGCCTTTGCCCGTGATGGTGAATAGATCGATGTCGTTCGATACATTCCGCAAGATCTCGTGCGTTGTGTGGTGTTGGAAAAGCAGGTACATCTCAATACCTATCCGACCAAGATTCTTGAAGACGTGGCTCTCTTGCATGTATTCTGGATATGATCCATATCCGTCGAAGATGTCGTGGTCATCCAAACAGCAGACGTGCGGTATCTGGGCGAAAGCCTCTTTCACCGCAGGCTGATCGAAGTGCGACGTGTAGTAGTGGAAATAGGCATGGGTGACATCTTCCTCCATCTTGGCGGTCCACTGTGCGGTCTTGCGGTTCTCCTTGCCACTGATCTGTGTCCACTGCTTCAATGCTGGGATATCCTTCCACAGTCGATCGGCGTAAATTTGACCGCCTAGACCGACCTGCGCGTGAAAGCCACCGCATTCCTGATGTTTGAGCAGAACGTCTTTCCACATCAGAGGCATGCCGCCAAGCTTGGATCTGTCATTCGCGGACACATTGATGGCGAAGTCGTTGCCGGAATGAGCAATGAATCGCCAGCTGCTCTCGTTCTTGCCAGCGACCAGGAATTCGTAGCGGGTGCAGCCCAGGTGTGAGGTGATGGCATACGTCCACTTTGCAGGTCCGCTCTCGTCCATTCTCAGGTCAACGTCGTATCTGTAGAAGATCCATCTTTGGTGGGAGTGGATTGGGTGGGCCTTCAATTGTCGAGGGTTCGGGCTCAGGTCTAACGATTGATGGATGTGGATGGTTGGTGGTTGGGTCGCCGCATCACAAATCAGCAAGATACTGCCAAGCCACAATCCTCGCTCCAGGTCCATGTTCGTATATCGCAAGTAAGGGCCAAAGTACACCGCATTGGACGGCTGAATCTTGTACATGTCCACACCAGCACTTGGAGGTGGACCTGTGAATCCTGTGGCTGCTGGACTTGCCACTTGATTCATCGAAAGCATGCTCTGTCGATCGTAGTTTGCCATCTGTTGGACTGGGAAGCCAGGCGAACCAAGGGGCTGCTTGAAAACCGAACCGACTGGACTGGCGACTGTTGGGACTGGGCTTGTGGGTTCCTGCAGGTTCAATGGGGTAGGTCCCTTCGGGAACTCCCATTGCGTCGATTGCGTTGGAAGGTGGATATAGTAGTACTGTCCAGAGTTGTTGTCGAGATGTGCGATCCATCCTTCTGGAAGTGGAGGTGGGCTTGCAGGCCCGGATGGACCAGCTTGCCCTGTCTGCGGAGCTGCGTTCGCTTGCGCAGTATTGACTGGAGTAAGACCATGGGTAGCACTGGAAGCACCATTCTGCTGTGCTGGTTGAGGAGAGGCACCATTCTGTCGTTGAGTGTCATTTGCGAATGCAGGATGCTGTCGCACATTTGGATCTGTTGGTCGTCGTCCTTGTTCTGCACCGGCTGCAGTGTTCGGGCTCGCGCTGTTAGCGTACCGGCCCTTCTCGTTGGGATATGGCGAATGCGAAGAACCAGCTGCAGGCGGCGAATAAGCTGGAGGAGGCTCATCGTTCAGACTCAGAGTGTTCACGCCGGATTCGATATTGGGACTCGTCGAAGGCTGTGGTGGTCGTGGGTAACTAGGCTGCCGATCTCGTGTCTGTGTAGGTACATCAGAACCTCTAGACGCAACCTCTTCAGTGCCCTGAAACGTGATTGGCGGTCCATGAGGCGCTGATCCAGGTTGTTCAGTAGGGCTCCACCTCCCGCTCTGTTGCTGCTGTTGTGGTTGTGCCTGTAACTCGCCTGCTCTTGGTTGTGGCGCTGCGTAATGAGCCCTCCTCGCTGCAGCTGCCGCACTCTGTGCTTGCATCTCGTTAAGTGTGTTTTGCCCAGGGATGCCAGAAGCCGCGTATCTTGCCTCGATGCCTGTCAATCCGCTCGACGGCTGATCTATCGGCGTCTCGGGTGGGGGTGGTGATCCTCTTGATGCCCTTGTGGTGGAAGTAGAAGCTGTACTGCTCAACCTGTTTACCCCTGCGGGATCTGGTACATGCATTCTGTTCTGCGCCAATGCTGCCGCAGCGCTTGTACTCGCAGGTGGAGCTGCGCCCAGTGGAGGCGGATAGAATTGTTGCTGATAATCCTCTGTCTGGTTGCTCGGCTTTCGCTGTGGTTTCACCTGGAAAAGACCATCATCGTCGTCGCTCTTGTGGGGAGGCTCAGGCCCGCCAGGTGAGTCCGGTGGAATGATGTTCTTGGCTGGAGTTCCCCTCCTCTCAGCCAGCCTAGACGAGTGGCCTAGAGTAGGCGACCCGCCATAGCCACCCGCTGTTGGCCTGTTCGGATCGTTCGGCGCAAAGCGAGGCCTTCCACTGTGTCCGCTCCCCTCGGATGACATGCTTCCCGTCCTCAGATGAGGAGGCCCAGTGGCCCTCCCCTCCTCTGCCAACTCTTGCGGCGTCCCTGTGCGACTGGGAGCCTTTGCGCCTGGGGCTGCACCCGGTGTGGGCTGTCTTCTTGCTCTGTCGTCTGGATATGGCAACGGGCCGGTGGGAGGGGGTGAGGTCGGAGCGCCGTAGGCACTACTCGGCGGGACTCGGTACTGGGCCCATTGCTCTTTGGGCTCCGGCTTAGTGGACTGCGGTGAGGGCTGCTTGTTGATGCGCAGCGGCTGAGGTGTTTCAGAGGGGGCGTGAGGCGAGTCGGGTTTCAGGAAGAGCTCCTCGCGGTCGTCCTGGGCCATGCTGAGGTCGTCGTCGCTTCCAGAACCGGTTTGAGTGGTGGGATGGGCCAGAAAGCGCGCCTGCGGCTGTACACGCGGGCGAGTGAGTATATGCAGCTTCCCTGCGCTTCACGACGTCACCGTGCGACCTTGGAGCTGTTTCGGTCGGAGGATGTTGGTGAAATTGTAGAAAGGGAGAGAGGACGAATTCGAGAAAGGAACAATCGCATACTTCTTCCCTCTATCGCTACTGCGCTATCTGGCAAGCTCGTGTCGGCGGCCCAAAGGTGATGGGGTAGCGAACCTGTAAGCGCTCATGGCTGGTGAAGTCCAGCAAGCAGAGTGACGCAGCTCGCGCAGCTCGTCGCCCATTCGCTGCTTCAAGCGCCAGCACAACTCTTGGCGTCGACGGGATCCTGCACCTCCTTGGCCTGGCCTCCTGCTCGTGACCGTCGTTCAATCAATAATCAATAAGATGCGCTTGCATTGGCTCCTGTACGGCAGATCGTGTTCGACTAGTTGAGGCTCAGGTGGCGGTCGTGGAAGCGAAGATTGAGATGTTGAGATTGGAGAGAGGTGATGTCTCATGGCTGCATGTGCCTGAGGCATGCACGCTAGGCCTTTTCCACTGCCATTCGAATCTCGACTCCTTCTCCAACTTGAATGTTTACAACACCACACCACGATGGCCACGAACTACAAGGAGCTCCTGGAGTATTGCTCGTTGGGGATCACATGAGTTGTGTACCGCCTTTCCCTGTACTAAGTCGACAGTCGACAGTCGATAGTCGGTGGGTTATCTGATTCGATGCTGACCTGATGTTGGGATCATGGCGTTCGATGCCTATCTTCACTCTGTATCTGGAGCTGCCCACGAAACATCGCCTGGAACGACAACGCCATAGTCCTTCCACGCTGAGGTCTCTCACACCTCATCTGACGCTCATTTTCACCCAAAGCATACCTTGGATACCTGTCCTACATATCTCTGTGTGAATGGGCTGTAGGAAGAATAGGTCTACGGAGCATGCAATACATACGATCACGGAGAGGACATACCTGGCATGGAACAAGGGATGAGGCGAGGTAGAAAGTCTTCTGCTCTTGGATGTCTCCGGATTCTTCGACGTCGACACGAATGCTTCATCACAACCAACGTAAGCGAAAGGGGGACAGACGTATGTTCAAGAGACAGCAAGCTGGCAGGACTCCCTCAGTGCGAAAATATGTACAGACGGCCATAAGTCCAACGAGTATTCAGTCCCAAAGCTTGTCGCCCTCACCAAATCTCCGGCATACCTTCGCGCCTTCTCTGCTTCATGACCATGTATCTTGACCATCGCAGAGTCACGACAAGAATCGTGATCAGCCTACAAAGCGCAAACAAGCACATCGCCCTCCTGCTACGCGCTGTTCTCTGAACATTCATTAAAGATGCCTTTCTTGTTGCTAAACCGCAGAACCGAGCAGGCTGTAATGTGCTCTTTCATGACTACCTCCTACCGCTTCGGTACCTTCGATCTATCCGATGAGGCACTGCGACAGACGAGAATTAGTACCCGAAACGTCGAGCGATTTGTAGTCGACAAACCTTTACGCCACATGTCACAAGATAACATGACCCTCCACTCACGACACCTCCCTCCTTCTCGCACTGGTGAACGCAATCAACACAAGAGTTCTGACGCTGTTCCAGCGGTGAGACTGGGCTCGCTAACGCAGTGTCAGCAAGTAAAATGAATAGAGTGGTTTTGAGAGACATTTTGAGAGACATTTTGATGGAGAGGTCAAACATACTTCATTGTATGCAGACACGCACGTTCTTGTATAGACAGCGGTCGAAGCAGACTGGAGTGGCATATGACGTTTTACTGCAGCAATTGCCATTACCATTGGTTCGAGTGCAGGAGGTCATTGAGACGTAAAGACAGCTAGCGATCCATCAGCATCCACGAGCATTACCTATATTGGCACTTGCGTTGCCCACAAACAGCTAGGAACTTCTCCTGCAAGGTCGACGGAGCTGCCACGTAGTGTTTTGGTATTTGAGCTTGCTCTGCAGATTCGTCTAGCATGCCTCTGCCTGCAGCCAAAAGCCGTCACACAGAACATGTCTACGATCCGTAGATGTATCAAGTGTCTGCTCCCTGGACCGAGGTGAGTCTTGCTGCAATGTATTCCCATTGTTCTCTTCGAACCTAACAACGTCCATCGTGCCAGCGCGTATGCCATTTGACAGTACGCTACACCTCGATTTCCTCAGCTCCGTGGCAGAACTTGCAGCTGTACAAAACAACGACCTTCGGCTGTTTTGTATAGCCTCGCAATTTGTGGTTAATATACCTATATAGCTAGGTGTATTCTGCCGAAGTTACAGCTTCATAACACATATACAGCTCGAGATGTAAGGAGGTAGTCTTTCGAAAATGGCGGTGGTCAAGCCGAGCAACGGTCGCTTTTGACAGTTTTATATAGTAGTGTGCATCTCTACGTAACGCATAGTCCAATCGTCGCGCAGACAGAACTTGGCTCCGCATCATTCACAATCGTTTCGATGAGCTCGTTCGCGTTTTCCTCAATGAAGGTATCGCATTTCGTCTTCAGACTGGCAGGAACAGTACTGCACACACCCTCGAGAGCTTGTATGACTTCTTCCTCGGTGCGAGGCTCCGGCAGCATGTTGACAACCCGGCCCACGATATTGACGCAGATGTCGCATTCGAGGTCTCTTTGTAGTAACGTGCTCGTGAAAGCTGTTGACGACTTAGCCAATGTTGAAACCTCCGCACGATGTAATTGATACCTTGTGTCAAGGCACCCGCTGCCTGCGACAATATGAGCGCAAATGTGATGCGCATTTTGAGGGATGATGCAAGTCGTACTGCTCTTGACTGCGGACTTCGTTTCTTTCTGTATTCTTATATTTCCCTACAAGGTACCGAAAGACGTTTAGCTCACTCGTCCTCCACGAAAGTGACTAAGCCCAAGAAAGGCAGCGCAACCCCCAGATCGAATGTATGTATCCACTGTGTCCATGATGCTGCGTGCCTCTTCGTCGGCCGCTATTGGCTCGGAAAAGCTCTGAACGAGGCCGTGGAAGGCGCGATGGCTACAGCGGTAACGCTAATGCGGCTACTACAGAAGTTACCACATACAAGTGTTTTCTCGTATGACGTCCCGCCCACGACTCGTAGATGCAAATTCGTATTCACACTCGGCGACGATTGGATGCGACAAGTCCGCTTTGCAAGGTCTTCAACAGTAGTTGATTCATTCTATGCAGTGGTTACGGGTGTTGAGCACTGGAAGTGAATGACTTCGGTCGGCACAGTTGATCATCGTAGTTCCTTTTTTGAAGTGTCTCGACTTCTCCACCAATAGGATGCGCTAGCATTGCTTCCTGTACGGCGATGGCATGCGACTTGTTGAGGTTCAGATGGTGGTGTTAGTACGGTAGAGACTGATGAGATTGAGATTGGAGAGGTGATGTCAGATGTCCCATGGCTGCCTGAGGCATAAGCGCTAGCGCCAGGCCTCTTCCCAGATCCCAATTCTTGACATGTCCTCTTCCTCTTTACAACATCGCACCAGTGTGGACATGAAGTTCCAAGGCCTTCTCGAGCAATGCTCGCCGAAGATGACACGAGACTCGTAAGGTCTTCCCATCTCCGCTTGCCAGGCGTTTATACCATTCCGGATCCCGCATTCTCTGGTCGCAAGATTATCAATCGCTACCATTCCGGACCGGCAATTTGTCGTTAGTATCAGACGATACTCGACAAATCGATCAAGGGCTTGGAAGCAGACGGCTCGATATCGGCTTGATTTTCGGACTGTGGCGTTCAATGCCACTCTATGTTCTCTCTGTTGACCTTGTCATCCAATGTTTTGTACAGGTCAACATCATCTGCCTTCCACGCTTCTCATCAGATGGCAGATTGGTAAAGCTCTGATGTTCATCTCGTCAAACTGCAGGCCCCTGCATCACGGTCTGAGCTTGACAGCTGATCCTGCCGCTGACCCGTGCCTTCCCCGTTCATTGGCGCGGAAATTTGACTACCACTTCTACCCTTCCAAGAGATCACTTTCAGCAAACCTCTTCATCTGAAGAGCAGAGCCTCGTATGGCAGTCAGAATTGATGCGCAGACTGCTCGCTGCGCTGTCATCCACACCTCAGCGGCGAGGTCTCGGACTTCGAACGAGCGAAAATCAAGCCAGCCACAGACGTTGAAAAGTATCGAAACCCTCCAACGTTTGCCTGCTAATGCACAACCAAACCCTCATATCCCACCCCGGACACCTCATGTTTGTCTCATTGGGCGACAGACAGGACAAAACAAAACGCCTCGACCGTATTCGTCTTCTGTCGTGGGGTAAATGCAAGTATATCAAAACTCTGATAGTTTTCAGCTGCGCCATACTTCAAGCCGCTTTTCCCCTTGCCACTGCATTTGTACACAAGATCTGCTGATCTGCTGCTACAGCTCAAAGCTAGCACACCTTGAATCACGACCTCGGGAGCAGCTCGTTGGGTATATCGCGCAATTCTGATATACGGCTTTCCAACCACCCTCCACCAACATCCGGCTTCCAGGATCCCCAGGTCAATACGATGCGGCTTTCAGCTTGGCGCTTTGCATACCGAGATCGAAGCTGAACTTAACCGACTCACCACGACTCGACGGCTACGAGCAAAACGCATGAACGACCTCACAGTCCCAGATGGATACGCTGCTCCCTTTGCCGTCGTGACAGACACCGACCATGGAGCCTGGATCATCATCGCCACGGCATTGGGTCTCTCGCAAATCCTGCTCTTCGCGGGCATCCGCGGCTTCGTGAAATGTGTCATCAACCCGGGCCTGGCATTAGACGATGGCATGGTCTTCACAGCGACAGCTCTTGCCGTCGTGCAGTCTGCTCTAGTGCTGGGCGCTTGTCATACCGGACTGGGCAGATCGGCAGAGCTCATATCTTCTGCCGACCAGGCAACTCTGCAGAAGCTATACTACGCTGGGAGCCTCTTCTTCGTCCTGGGTCTTGGACTGTCCAAAGCATCCGTGGCTGTCTTTCTCCTTCGACTGGCGCCTTTTGATCCACACCGGCAGGTTATCAAAGTTGTTCTTGTGGGAGTCATTGCTTGGACTGTCGCCTTTTTCTTCGCGCTTGCCTTGAAGTGCGATGTTTCTCGACCTTGGGCTGTTCTGGGTAATCAATGCGGCGGCCTGATCTTACGCTGGGGTATCCTCGAAGGCTTTGGCTGTCTCTTCGAGCTTCTCATGTTCGGCATTGCGGTCTGGCTGGTCAGCGGACTACAAATCAAGCAGCAGAACGTCATCACGGTGATCGTGATGTTCGCGTTTCGTCTGCCGTATGTCTATCCAATGCTTGAACTTTCACAAAGCTAATGCCTCTGCAGCATCATCCTCTTCGTCGTCCTCCGCCTCACAGCCTTCGACGAACCAGATTTGGATCAAGACCCAACCCTACACGAAGCAAAAGCCATCTGCTGGACTCAAGTCGAATTGGACTACTCCATCATCTCCGCCACAATCCTGATTCTTCGTCCACTCGTGAGCAACCTGGTGACTCACTACGGCGGTGAGGGCCGAACGGGTAAAGACAGCGATGAGGCGTATCAGCTGCATCTGCTTTCTGCAGAAGCCCAGAGTCGGCGATGTACCGAAGGCACTATCGTCGTTCCGGGACCTGGCGAGATGCGTTCGGACAGCGAGCCCAGCAGTATCGACGTTTACGCTGCTATGAGTGGAGGTCTTGGGATTGCTGGACCAAGTCGCTCGAGATCTACGGAGGTGCATTCGATGGGCGTGATATGATGGCGGATGTCGAGATGACATGACCATCGACTGTCGAGAGGCGTTAAATCCTGGCCTGTTAGAAGTTATGTCCTGTTCGACCTTCAAACAACCAGCAAGCGGATAGCTGCATTCAAACGCAGTCCAATCCCCTGGTTGAGTCGCTATCCGCGCAGATACGTCAGCAACAGTCAAACAAAGGAGACACGGAGGCAAGCGGAATGCAACCACCTCCTTGCTTCACCTGCTCACGTTAACCGCTGACTGTCGACCATCTATTGAGACCATCACCATCGAACACCACAAGACCCTAGTGAACCAACTCCATCACAACCATCATGTCTCGCGAAGAATACATCCCACCAGACCTCACCGCCAAGCAAAACACCACTTCCACCGCCCTCACCATCACCAACAACGACACGTCTGTCACCACCTCCAATAACAACACCACCACTGCCGCCGCCGTCTCCACCAACAACAAATCCTCCTGGTCCGACCTTGACCTCTCCCGCGACGATCGCGGCGGACCCCGTCTCCTAGACGGCCAAACTTACGACGCCTCCCAACTGCGCTACTTCCACGGCTCCGCGCACGAGGAGGTCAAGAAGACGGAATGGGAGTGTTATGATTGCGAGAGGAGACAGTGGATCGGGCCCAAGGATGTCCTGCGGTGCCATCATTGCGGGGAGAGGGGGTTTTATAAGGTGAAGAATTATGCTGGGTAAGTGGAGTACATGTAGGAAGGGGTGTGAGGGTGTGAGGCTAATGGGTTGTGTTTAGCGATATTACGTTTCGACAGTTTGAGGCGCGGTGAGGCAGGGACGGAGTGGTAGGAGGATATCGATGGGTGGGAGCTGCATGGACGTGGCTGATGCGAGTGGCCGTGAAGCTGATCTGTTCTGAAGGACGATCAGAGTCGACGTGGATAGTGTGTGATCAAAAGGGTGGTGTCGAGCTCATGAGCAGGAATGGTATTCTCTTGTCACTGATCAGTGACCACGGCCTCCCGTCGTTGTTCTCATCTCCGAAGACTCAGCGTTTCCAAAGAGTTCCGACATCCATAAAGCAATGAATATCCTGCCAAGTCACATCGCTCAAATGCCCCAACCTCCCTCGACGTTTCTGAAATACCGTCGCTGCTACATTGTAGTGGAGCGTGGCGTCAGGATTATCAGCCAGTCGTTTGCAGTTGAGAAAGCCGATGAATTGGAACAGGTCCGTGAGGCCACGACTGTTCAGACAAATGAAGTTGATGTTGCCCTGCATGAAGACGTAGCTGCCGAACTCTTCGCGGATCTGCTTGGACTTGACGAGCAGGAGTGAGGGAAGTGGCCGGGCCGAGAAGCAAGTATAAAACATGTACGGCGAGTCCAGCCGCGAAATCGCCTTTGCCAGTTTGGCCGATGCGTAGTTGATGGCAGTGGTTCCAGCAGGAGGAGCAAGGTATTCGTATATCATGTTTCGAATATCTGGCGGTAGATCGAGGAAGCGGAATACTTGACGGCGCGAGCGGCGGCGCGAGGCTGCTGTCGACTGGCGCCAGGTCTTGAACCTTCGGCATGGTTGAACATCTGTGGAGGATCTGGTTGGTGTCGATGGCGTTTCTGTCTGGTCTGCTGAGACTATTTTGGCTGTCGATGAGATAGTTGGGCTGGCATATGATGGCAATAGCTTGGAGTCTGGTACGGTGGCCTGCTGCTGGCGGCGCTGCTGATGTGAGGACTTCATCATGATGGCCTCGATGGTCCACCTTGCGGGTTCAGAACATGTATATGTTGAGAGGATATCCTGTGCAGTGTGAGAAGAGGTCGAGAGCCGAGGATTACCTATCTTGCGGATGGCTGCAGAGGAAAGAGGCTTCCAAGTTTGCGCTGAGCTGCTAGACGCCAGCTTCAGCCACAGCAGGCAACACATGCTTGCGAACCAATACGAATTGAGGCGTCCAGGTGAATGGACTCCGGTGAAGACGAGATGTTTCTCGACGATGAAGTGATGCTGATGGAAGAGTGAGAGTGTGCCTGAATCATTGCCTCATGCCAAGGTTAGCACGGGCGCCATGACTCGCGCCGTTGGCCAATGATGCCCGATCACCACGACGAAGTCCATCAATTCATTCACTTGCCTCTCACCACTGGAATGCCGCAAAACCCCTTTATACGTCCTCACCAATGCTCAGCCCCGCCATCGGATGCGTCTCCCCCCAGTTTCACCCACTATCCGCAGCCATCACGCCCGCCGTCACCGGCGGAACCTCCGCTAGCGATCCGCGCAGAAGGGTTTCTCGACATTCACTTGGACGGTACCAGAGGGGAGGACACACAGTCAGATGCCACCGGCCAGGACACACGCCGATTTTGAAGCGCAGGAACAAAGGAACAAGGCAAGCTCCACCATTTCACTCCACCCCTCCACCTCCTTACTTGTCACCCTTTGCGCCGCATACTCCATGCTGACGGGACTCTCCCTCCCTCGCAGCTCGCCAATTCATACCAATCCCTCCTCACCGAATTCTCCTCTCCCGATCTACATACCGTCGGAAACTACTCCTTGGGCCGCCTCATCGGCAAGGGCAGCTTCGGCAAGGTCTACCTCGCCCAGCACAAACTCACCAATGGATCCAAGGTCGTCCTCAAGTCGGCCAAGAAGGACGATGCCAACCTCGCCCGAGAGATACACCACCATCGACAGTTCCTACACCCACATATCGCACGACTCTACGAGGTGATTGTTACTGAGAACCTGGTATGGCTGGTGTTGGAGTTCTGCCCCGGGGATGAGCTATACAACTACCTCCTCAACCATGGCCGCATGCAGGCGGAAAAGGTGCAAAAGATATTCACACAACTGCTCGGCGCGGTGAGCTATGTCCATGGAAAGGGATGCGTGCATCGAGACTTGAAGCTGGAGAACATCCTACTGGACAAGCATGAGAACGTGAAGCTGGTGGACTTTGGGTTCACGAGGGAATATCAGGGAAGTACGAGCTATCTGCAGACATGGTGCGGGACGGTATGCTACAGCGCGCCAGAGATGCTGAAGGGCGAGAAGTATGCGGGGGAGAAGGTCGACGTCTGGAGTCTGGGCATCATCCTGTATGCGCTTCTGTGTGGAGAGCTGCCGTTCGATGAAGACGACGATGGTGCCACCAAGGCAAGGATTCTGAAAGAAGACCCCCAATATCCGGATTATATGCCAGATGCTGCCAAGGATCTCATCAAGAAGCTGCTTTCGAAAAGGCCTCTTCTCAGACCGTCCCTGAGTGACATCTTGAAGGATCCTTGGCTTTCTGAGCATGCGCCCCAACAGCAGGAGATCCTCAAACTGCAACAACCGGCACCATTCACGACGCAACTGGAGAAGGATGTTCTTCAACGGATGCGCAGTGCTGGCGTTGACATCGATATGGTGATCGAGCATGTTTTGGCGCAGAGGTGTGACGCTTTGGCGGGATGGTGGGCACTGCTGCTGGAGAAAGAACAACGGAAGGAGCGACGAAAGGAACGCAAACGGAAAGAGCGTGAAGCCGAAGCCAAGTCGATACGGAGGCTGAGTGCTGCTAGTGGCAGGCTCCTGGCTCAAAGTCACCTTGGCGAGATTCACGAGGGAGAAGAGCACGCAATATCAGACTCTCCAAGATCGAGGGGAAGACGGCTGGAGCGTGTTAATGGCAATGCTTTGCAAGCACCAGATCTTCCCAAAGTGCTGGAGACGAAATCACCCACGCCAGAAGGATCGACGCGAGAGAAACCACCGCCAGCTGAGATTCGAGTATCCGACAGCAGGTCAAGAAGTAGGCCGCGACCGCCGCCGAAGGACTACTCTGGCCAACTGGTACGCCCTCGCAGCCATCGAGCATCATCACGAGGCAGTCAGAGCATGCTTCGTGTTGTTACGAACAACCCCGACCTGCTGAGTCCGTCATATGTCCCGCCCCCACAGAGGAAGCGGCCGAAGTTTTACCCACAGCCGTTGAAGCAGCAGTTGGCGTGGGTCAAGCACTTCTTCAAAGAAGGCACCATCAAGCGCAATAAGTCTCCCAACAATGCCGACGAGAACAAAAGTGGCGACAGCATCAAGAATGTTCCCAACGGCCATCTTGGTCAGGAACGAGGCGATCTTCGACAACTACAGCGAACGTCAACAGCACCAGGGAACCAGCTCAGACGCAAAAGCATCGGTCACCAGCGACCAGAATTACAAAGTCGATCTACGGTACCGGCGAGGCCCAGGATCAACACGACATCCTCGACGGGAAGTGGCGCCAGCATTCGAGCAGCGAAACGAGCGAGTCTCAGTCCCCATACCTTGACACCGCACTCGTCGTATCGAAGGTCGTCCGCTGGACTGCGAGGCCGGAAATCGACCTCGTCTTCGGTGTCCTCGATCCGTAGTACGTATCAAGGTGGCCACCAGCGCACGCAGTCGAAAGCGTCGAGTACATCGAGTGCTTCCATCGCCTCGCCTTCTGGGATGTCTTCGACGTCAGGGTCTCGGCTTGGCCGATCACCACATAGTTCTGTCAAGGTCTTGCCTTCTACTCCCACCAACAGTACCTTCCCGTCTGGCGTCAGATTTCAGCGTCGACCGCCGCCCTCAGACATCGGAACGTTACCAACCTTTGGATCCGAGGCCAAGGGTGCTTTCGGATCCATGCCTCCACCTTCATCACCGGGCCTGCCTGTATTCGCTCGGCGGAAGCGGTCCGTCTTCAAAGGCCCCATGAGCGGCTCACCACACGGCCGAGCAGCTGGAACGAACGGCAGCAGATCCACCAGCGTACAAGGCAGACCCAGCACCGAAATGATGCCTGGCGTCGAAGAAGAAGACGAGGAAGAAGACATGGAAGAGTATGAAGATGTTGATCAGTTCGGTCCTGAGCTGCAAGTCACGAGCGTCGAAGGACAATCAGAGTTGGGGCCCGAGACAGAGCCTGTGAGTCCTCTCAGTCCTTTACCTGGTCAGGAGGAAGAGAACCCACTTGGCGCGGCGAACTCGACTGGCAGCGTCCCCTTGACGGCCGAGGCGCTGGCGAAGCTGAGCGAAGAGGAGGAGAGAAAGAAGGGTGCGGAGGAAGCTGTCAAGGAGCCCGAGAAGGCGCCTTGATGTTGTTTTTGAACGGTCGTGCCGGTCGTGGCTCACTGCTTTTGATGTTGCATTTCAAGCAAGCGTTGAGAAATTACATTTTGTCACTTGTACGATTACGCTTGGCGGCGTTTGCGGAGGAGTGTGAAATGAGATTCCCCCCGGCGCAGGGTACATACCTGGCGTCTTCCTGTTGAGTTGCCCAAGGACGTTTTGTTAGTGTAGTGTATAGAGATGACTTTTGCCTTGTTTCTGGCCTGCTCCTTAGCAGTGGACTTTATGGCACGAGTGATATTGAGGCTGGACCGGACAAATCTTCAGCGAGTCTATCAAGCTTACAAGGACCTGGATGCCAAGACTACAATGCCTTTGTTCGACGTGGGATGCGATGCATTCCTCGGCAACAACGTGGCAGTGTTGCGACACCACAGTATCCAGATCTATGGGAGAGCAGGTTGGAACAAAGCACGCATCGGACAAAGACCAAGCCGTAGCCATGGCTTGCTTCCAATCGCCCTCAATGGATGGACGTGGACAATCAAGCGCAACGCCGGATCCGGCAACCACCGTAGACAAAGAACATGGCTGAGTATCGCAAGCAGCAAAATGACTGCAATGACCCTGCGCGGGAGAAGTTTTGGTCGTTTGTGTTACGATTTACATCGACTGAACCACGAGAAGAAATCCGAGCCATCCGAGCGAAATGGCACCCAAAAAGAAGAACAACAACAACGCTGGCGGCGCAAAGAAGGCAGGACGACCCAAGGGCTCGAAGAACAAGACTACGACGAGAAGCACGCGAACGACGGCTACTGCTGGAAATGCTCCCGCGTCAGGCAGAGTCACGAGAGCTACGACTGGAAGGGGAGATGTCGAATATGGACTCAACGATCTGGATGCGGTGCTAGCTGCAGACCGACAGCGTGCCAGGCAGCGGAGATTGGCCGCGCAGACTGAGCCGCAGGGGCAAGGCGCGGGTCATGGGCAAGGTGCGGGTCGTGGGCAAGGTGCGGGTCGTGGACGAGGCGGCACCAGAGGCCGTGGTCGTGGGCGCGGTCGTGGTGGTCGTGGTGGCGGTCGCGGCGGAGCTTCGCAAACTCGTCATGACAATGATCCTGGTGTGGATGAGCAGGCACCAGAGTGTGGTGCCGGTGATCAGCCTCCTCCTCCTCAACTTCCTGCTGTGGGAGCTGACAACAATCAGCCCGCAACAGGACCTATCACTGCCGGACAGGCTCCGGCGTCAGCTACGCCACCAGCTGGTGGTGCTACTGCAACTGCCAATATCACATACAATGGCAGCCCACCGTCGAATCCATCTGGTGGTTTCTCCTCGAGCAGTCGTTCGGGCTCGAAACGTTCCCACGAAGAGGGTGGTAGTCCCGGTACGCCGTCGAAGAAGCCGAAATCCAGTCCATCGAAGAAGCCAGAATCGAGTCCGGAAGGTCAGCGAAATAATTCTCCTGAAGACCCAGATGAACATCCTTGCGCGACTCTTTCACGATATCTGGCAAATTTGTCGAATGAGCCGGTTCAGCAAGAGGCGCGAGCAGGCGTGCCACTGGAGGATCATGTCGTTTGGCGAGCCATTGCGACAGTCACAGAAGCCATCGCGAGAGCAGATGGACCTCAGTTCACCTTGATCGAGCCTGATAATTGGCAGTTAGCTATTATGGCAGGTGTCCCTTTCCGACGTAGCGCTATTGCTCGGCTTGGTCACGAAGCCTTCATCCCTTGGACTACGCAAAGCGACCGCGTCGGCCACACTTCTCTCTTCATCTTACGAAGGAATGGTCCACGACAGTTCAATCTGCGCCATTTCGACACTGCCAACAGTTATCGCAGTCATCGAAACGGCGCAGCCGCGCGTGCCAACGCCATCAGGGCAACGCTGATGGCTCTTGGCTGGCCCCAGCAGGACCAAAGCATAGCTGTTCCTGCACTGGACAATGTAGAGCACCAAGGCCGGCAGCCCAGTGGCTGGCTTTGCGGCTTCTTCGTGATCCTTTTCTCATGGGCTCATGCCCTCGGTCTGGACTTCTCTGCCTTTAGAGGAGTCCAGCTGACTCAACGGCACGGCTTCACGCAACGAGTCGTCCGGCTGATCAACCTGGCTTTGAGCGGACTCCTGGACCATGAGACTCTTTCAGCATTCTTGAGATGCTATGGCTTCGTGCCAAGAGACGCTCGGATCCCGGCGAATCGACGCTTTGGCAATACGTTAGCTTTCCGTACGCAGCGGGACTTTGCGGACCACATTGCTCAGATTCGAGCGCTGGATGATATCGAGCGCGAAGAGCAGGCTCGCGGCGGACCGAGCAATGGGGATGGCGCCAACGGAGGAGGTGGAGGAGGTGAAGATCCCAAGGGAAGCGAGGGTCAGGGCAAGAAGGCCGCTGGTGGTGTTATCGTCAGCCCGAAGGACGACGGCAAGGGAAAGAAGAGGAGCCCCAAGGGGAAGGGCAAGCAAAAGGATGACCAAGGCAAGCAACAGGACAGCCATGGCCAGCAAGATCCACCACGGCAGCCGCCGAATTCATGCCAGGAATTCGGTGCAGCTATGGAGCTTTTGAGGGGGTCTAGTGGCCTTCAACTTGACAATCGAGTACGGTCCCGCGTGATGCTAGAGGACGGCGTTGTCTTCAGAGCTATCGCAGCCGTCACAGAAGCTATAAGTGATAATGGCGTGGTTCAATTCGGACTTTTGGACCCAAATGACCTGAACCTTACCAAACGCAGACAACAGCCTGGCCAGCAGATTGCCCGGCCTGGCCGCACTTTATTGGTGCCGTACATCCCAGATGTGCATCACTCGTCTCTCTTCCATTACCAGCGAAGGGCCGATGGATCTTTTGGTTGCAGCCACTACGACAGCGCCGCCCCTGTTCACACAGACAATGCTATAAGGAACGCCCTGAGAATTCCGGAGGCACTGAGACAAATGCATTGGCTGGGCAACGATGGAACCCCTCGAGTCGAAAATCTTGTACGTGTGCCTGCCTTCCAGCAAAGAAGTAACTGGGAATGTGGCATTCATGTTATTCTCAATGCCTGGACGATTGCTCTTGGGTTTACTCCATCGGACTCCATCAATATGACGGACGCAAGGTACACGCAGTTCCTCGCCGACGCCATTCGAATCGTCAACTATGCTTTGGAAGGTCGTGTGGGTAGTGGCACCATCGAAGCCTTCTTGCGATGCCATGGCTTCATCACTGGATACAACACAGTACCGCCAGAACGTGTCTTTGAGCACGCCGTGCCCTTCCTCACCCACCAGGACCTTACGTTGCGCATCGCTCGCGTCCGGCTGCAAGGTGGTTTAGATGATTTCAACCAGACTCGGCCCGAGGACACACCTTTCCGTGATCTGGACACTGTCTTGCGACTTGTGGACGAGCGCCAGACCGGGGCGAATGGCCGCGCTCTAGATCTGACTGAGCTCACGGTCGAGGACCTGCTGCGTAGAGTGACAGCCCTTGACCGCGCGGGCCACGGACTGTCACCCACTGGTACAGGCAACAACCGAAGATCGAATAGTCGACAGACTCCGCCACGGCCACAGAACCCACAGAACGAGCCTAGGTCTTCTGAGCGACGCAGAAGAGTTGCGCGAGACGCAGGCGTGACTGATGAGGACATACAGTTGCAGGCAGCCATCGAGGCTGCTAACGAAGCTGAACGTAGAAAAGAGTCCAAGTCAGCAAGGCAAGGGACATCGTCGCGGACGCCTCAGCGAAGCTCAGGTTCGCCGAGCGAGCCAACGTCTTCCGCGCGTTTGCAAGCAGCCATCGAATTGAGCTTACAGTCACGGAGTTCCGAGAGTCCCAGCAAGTCCAAAGTCCGAGGCACTGGCACAGGTACGTCTATAGACACAATGCAGTGTGATCCGTCTGATGTGGAACATTTAGAGCTAACGCGAGGGGCTCAGAGAAAAGAGGACGAAAGTGACCCGACCGAAGATTCCGCCCTGCCTCAAAAAGATAACGGGTCTGCCAAGCAGACCACTGAAACGGACAACGCGGCTCGGACTCAATCCAACCAGGCGAAGCAAGACAACGCGACGGATGAACTCGACCGGCATAATCAGCGTCCAGACCCAAGCAACAGGCCACTTCTGGACGATGAGGCCAATTTGCCATATGGCTCTGAGTTGAGGCACCCGGATTCGATCGCTGCCAGTCTCCAGGCTTACAACGACGACAATCGAAGCCGCTATCGACCCGGCCCAGATCGTGCAGGTCGACCTCAGCGAGAGCAGCAGGGACTTGAAGCTTTGATCAATACTGCCCGAGGATCGCATGCTACGAGACCCGCATCCGACGAGGCTGGCGTTCTTGCTGGTGACCCACCGCTCGATCAAGATTTTGGACCAGCTACGCCAGAGGCCGAGGGTCCTTTGCCTAATCCGCCATCTCCTCCGACGCACAGGATCAGGAGGAATGCTGATGGAACGATCCGAGCGAACGCTAACGGATCTCCTGACTTTGGTCCTTCGCCTGAGCCCTCTCCACAAGACCCCGAGAGTCCTTTGCCCAACACGCCATCGCCGACAACGCACAGGATCAGGAGGAATGCCGATGGATCGATCAGAGCGAACGCTAATGGATCACCTGACTTTGGTCCTTCGCCTGAGCCCTCTCCACAAGGCCCCCAGAGTCCACGAGCTGAAAGCCCCTGCAACTCAAATCAACGGAAGGGAGCAGTACCAGAGGCTTCTGTCGCTGGGTCCTCGACGCATCCAAGCCCACATGGTCCATATCGGCCCCCGACACCGACTCGTCCAGTAGGAACAGGCTACACGCAACGCTCTCCAAGCCTCCTGGATGGGCTCAAAGAGTCGTTGAGAACAACACCCACTAGCCCTGCCCAGCAAGTACAGGCTCATGAGCACGGACAACCTACCACGACACAGGATGGTCCTTCTTCTCAGCCAGACGAGAACGATGCAGAAGACGGCGACAGCCTCTTTGGGGAAACAGCAGAAGACATATTCGCGAGATTCGTCCAAGTCCCAGCAGAACCCTCCGCTCCGGTTAAGCCTACACCACTTGCGCTTCCCAGTACGGCGTCTACGAAAGTGACTTGGAAGTCAACGATGGACCCGTCCACCAGGCTCGAAAGCTCAAAACTTCTGGATGCAATCATCGATGATCCTGCCTATCGACCGTTACGCGAAGTCTCGCCGAGACATGTTGCTGATTACGATGCTGAAATGGAAGAGGCGCTTTTGCATGAGCTGGAGAAGCCAGACGGCGAGACGGACGAGTCGGAAAACGTCGTTACAAATACGAGTGAGACTGCCACACGATTGATCGATGTCTTCTCAGGGCGTACGGTTGGTTTGACAGAAGAGGAGAATGGAAGACGTGACAGCTATCGTGCTCGGCAGGGAGAACAGGGAGAAGGGTGTGGTGGAACTCATCCTCACCATCATCGGCGGTCTCAATGAGAATGTTTCCCTTCGGTGTTTGTTCATATCGCGGTCGTCATGGCTGCCATTGCAGTATGATTATGGAGTTCAATTTCTTCCAAGAGCAGGTTGTTGATATGCCTCGTCCCCTCAGATTTATGATAATAGCATACTGGACCAGTTTATGCCATCGAAAGACGCCTCGATGTCACTACGCCTCACGCCAACGTGCTCCCTCGCAAACTGTGATCGCTGTCAGCTAAACATAGCCACCTTTCCTGAGTGATATGCTTACCTCTTCGGCCTTGATGGCGCCAGGATCTTCCCTCCCAATACCCAGATTCGCCGCCATTCTCCACAATTGCCCAATGTGCCACATCAAATCTGTAGGCTCCACGCTCGCATACTCTCCTAAAGAGATCTGCTGGATCTCAACGTCGACCCCGAGCTTCTGGCCTATGATCTTCACAGCATCCTCGGTGCTCACGTGGCCGCCAACGGCCTCCACCGTAACGTCGCCGTTGACTCTCAGCAACGCGCCGACCCAGCTGCCTGCATCTCTTGCGAGATCGACGTAGGGGACTGGAGACTTGGGATCCCAGCAGATGCGAGCAATGTACTTGTCGTTCGTGGTAGTGGGTTGTGTCCAGCCGATGACAGCTGGGTACCGAACCAAGGCTTCTGTGAAGACTGCCAAGTACACAGCGTTCACTTTGCCCTTTAATGCTGGTACACTCCGCATGTGACGCAGGACTTCGGCTTTGGACGACGTCTCGTAGTTCTCATACTTCCCACCAGCAAGTGCCTTCGAGTCTGCAGTCGAGCTCCAGATCAGTTTCTCGAGTGTTGGGATTTGAGCGGCTGCGTCGGCAATGTTCTTCCCCTGTCTGACTTCCAGTGCTCCAGCTGCATTGGGCAAAGACTTTTCTTGACCAGACTTCGACGCTTCGATCGCTTCCCGTGCCTGTGCGCAGCTAGCTGAGTCGGTGTATGCATAAATGGCCGAGGCTCCTTGGAAGGCTGCAACCAGGGAAGCGATATCTGACAGCTCGGCTTGAACCATTTCGATGCCTTTGGAGGATAGGACTTCCGCTTTTGCTGACTCCACATTGCGTGTTGTGCCTCGGATGCGGTAAGAGGGCTCATGTTCGAGGAAGTGGTTGATGACTGCGGAGCCTTGCGAGCCGGTGGCACCTATGACGACTAGGAGCTTCTTGCGAGTTGCCATTGCTTTCTCAGTACGAGCGGAAGGATGTCTCGAGTGTTGAATAGAGGACTTGGTGTATTTCGCTCCTCTCTCGTATGCCACCTGCCTTCTTATACGCCAGCGCTGAACATTGGCGTCTTCTCTCATTGTGGCCATGGATTAGCGATCTCGCTGAAGGATTCTTGGCAGCATGACGAGACGGTACGCTCATGTACTGAAGAGCTGACAAGATCAAGATGGCTGTGGCCAATGGAATGTAACTCTCCACAAGGCTGCGGCGTACGGCCTGGGGATTCGGCGTTGTGAAGTCCGTCGCCTGCGACTTTCGCCATGTCTATGCCGAAGGCTTGACAGTGCTCCAACGAATGAAATTCGAGCGTCTGCGGCTCAATTGCAAAGCGTACGACATCCTTGGAGACTCAGCTGCGAGCCCTGAAACGTGTATGTGGGCCGACCCCTGAAAGTGACTAGCTTCGAAACTGGAGGATTATGCCAAGGGGTTGGCAGCAGCTCCAAATACATGTATAGGGTACTCGCCACACCATCGTAGGGCAACGGTGGAAATTATCCGGCGTGATCTCGTCAGCATCTACGCCCAGCATTGTCACTCGGTATGTTTGATAACTTTCCTTGCCATTTCACCTTGCTCATCATCTCACACTACCAGTACCTTCTAGGCCGATGGGACAACGATTCTTCATTCGCCCTCTGCACACCTATTGCTCTATGTTTTATTATCTACTTGGACAGCGAAGCTCGCGAAGACGAAGTGCACGTGTAAAGGCAATTCCGTCGTATCCCAATTGTGACTTGAGCACGAGACGTTAGACAAGATGTATTTATATCCGGTTTCGGGCGTTTCAGCTTGAGTTCTATAGCCCATGCCCTGTCTAAGAGCCAGCAGCGTAGTTCCAACCCCAGCTAACTTGGCCCGGCGCTGATCTTGTTCCTTCAGCCTGCTTTGGCCTCATCTACCTTGCTGACATGTGAAACAAACCACCAGACTCCATCGACCTTGCGGCAGCTATACATTGCATGTTGCCGATCATGTAGCTCGCCGTTGACCGTATGCCGAAGCGTCGTCTCGATCGTTGCTAGTCGCGCGCCGAAGAATGTAACATTTGACGTATCGATGGTAGTCTTGTCGACGCCAGTGGAAGGGCCGAACTCGGTGCTGTACAGCTTCTGGAGCTCTGATGAGCTTTCGACGATCTTGCAGACGGATTCGGGTCCTCCAAAGTCGACTGTGAATTGTGCTGGAAGGGACCAGAACTCGGTGAGGCGCTCAAGGTGTCCGCTTTGGCAGGCATTGCAGTACTCGCGGTAGCGCGTTTCGATTGCTGCTTTGTCGGCATCGAGAGAAGTCATGGCGATGATCAAAGATCGATGGAGTATCGGTGGTGATCTTGCCCAGTGTACAAGTTCGCAGAAGGAAAGTGCCTCTTTTTATACATGGCTTTCAGCTTCCCAGCCAGCTGTCCAGCTGTCGTAGCTTCTAAGCAACGCTGTAGACGCCGAAGTATCCGTTGGTAACAGGACACTCAATGGACAACATTACTCACGCCATTCGATCAAGAGAGACAAACCCATTCGTAGAGGAATACGCTTTCAATGAAACCGTTTGTTCGCACCTGTCGCCTGACTCTGTAATGTGACAGCTATGCCTGCTGTAACGACGGCCTGATCTTTACGCAACAACCTTGCTGGGCATCGAATGTTGTCTAGTATTGGTAGGAAGAACTTTATATGCGTGGTGACGAGATCTACATGGTTACATCGCAGCGAACAATTTCAGACAGCCTTCTCCTCTTTAGCGACGTAATCGTCCCTCGCTCGAGCCTCCACACCCTCTCGATCCAAGATCATGTTCTTATGGTACGGCATGATTGTCGACACCTTTGGCACTGGATCTTGTTTGATCCACCGGTCCAAGAATCGCATGGACGCATCTGTTGGTACAGCCATGAGTGGCGTCAGGACAGAAGCCACCAAAAACAACACTGCATAGCTGAGGACCAATGTTAACACTAAGCAAGCCCAGTACGGCAGGCCAACTTTCCATAGTCCAACACAAACAGCCGATCCGAAAGACCAGAAGATGAAACCATGAAAGAGGTACACAGTCATGATGTGTGGGTGAAGCCAGAGAATCAGCTTAAAGGAAAGGCAGGCCTGGACCCAAGTGGAAAGCTCAACCAGAATCTGGAGCCCAATTGAGAAGATCAAGATGGTGAACGTTGGAATGTTGTAGTCCGGGTACTCAACACCTGTTGCCTGTATGATAGGCAGACCTGTTTCGAGGTCTGGATGGATGCTGTTCTCGTGGGTGTCGAAGGACCAGTCGCTGTTGAAGACAGACACCAACATGGCTCCAAACGTAGCGACAAAGGCAGCGCATATGATTAAGTATTTGAAAATCTTGTGCGAGTCAAGGTACTTCTTCCACTTGAACGTAGCGTCGAGGTCAGACAGGGCAAGGCCGCACCAATGGCAAGCACTCCAGCTCTGCGAGGAAGTCAGTGATCAGAACCTCGAAGTAGATCGTCGTGATTGAACTTACCCTCGCATACCAGCCACATGTGATGACAAACAGATAGAAGCAGGTACGCTTCCAAGGTGTCTTGACAGCACGAATGAGCACAGATCCAATCAGGACGACATAAGTGAATTGCAACTGGATCGGGACCGTCCAAAGCACACCAATGCAGTAGTGCGAAACAACCTCGGGAATGGCGTTCGGCATGAGATATGCTAACTGGAACAGATCGTTAAGGTATACTCCAAAGTTCGGAGGAGGGACAGCATATGGCCAAGTCGAGAAACCGACCGATGGCAGTTGCTGCAAGGCTGCGGTCAAGCCCATCTCCATCAAAAAGTATTCCAAAGTGAATATGATGACGATTGGCACGAACAGCCGGGGTCCTCTGCGGACGAGCTTCTTGGCGATGTCCTCCAAGTTCCCGTTCTTGAGGTAGTTGGTGGACAAGAAACGAGTTGCAGCTAATCATGAAGAAGAATGTCAGCTATGCTCTATGTCTGGCAAGATTCACATGGGTCATACTGACTGAGGAAGAACGGCCCGATCCAGAGCTGTGTAATGGCGAATGCACCGATGAAGATGTTGGCCCAGTACTCTACCTTCGGGTAATGGGCTGTCAGTCCGTAGCCGTTGATGATCCATGGCCAGAAAGTCTGACAGAAATGGCGCAAAGTGACTCCAATACAAGCAACAGCAACAAGTCCAGCAAGGTAATCAATGCGCTTCTTGGGGGCCGCTTGACTTGGCAGAGTTGCAACAATGGCACCACTGGCGGGCTCGACCTTGTCCTCAGGCTTCATAGGGAGGTGAACATGCTCCATGACTGGCCCAAGCTTTTCGGTCAGGGGATCGGAGGGACTGGTAGACACCTGCATGCCAGTCCCTTTGCCCTTCTCCGAGGTAGAGAGACTGGAGCGGTCCGCCGGATCAACACCAGAGGAGTTCGCCACATGAGGCATTTGTTCAAGTAACATTGAGTCTCGCTCACGTATGCGTGGAAGCACGGTGACGTCGTTTGGGCCGTTTGCTCTGGGGCGTACGCTGCCAGCGTCATTGCTCTCTGCGGTTGTTGGCAGCGGTGGGATCTCAGAGATTTCCAATGCGTCTCCCGATGGCACGAGGGCCGTACGAGAAGCGTATGCCGGTGCTGGCGTTTGTGTTCCAGAGTTGTAGCCTGGCAACGGAGTGGCATACCCACTGCCTGGTCCTTGTGATGCTTCGCCAGATGATTTGGGCTGCGTCTCCCTAGTACTGCTACCCGAGCTGATGGATCCTTTGGAGCTTTTCTTGAAAAGACTTCGGTAGATTTTGCGAAGCGGTGACCTTCGCATGAAGACGTTGACGAGAGCCATGATTCCCAGTGTGCTGCAACCAGCGGCGACGATACCAGCCAGGGTACGTATGGTGCTGCGATCGATCCGTTGTTGCCACTTCAGGGTCGATTCGGGTGAGTAGTCACTCGAATTGCGGAGGGTGGTGTCCGTTATGTCGCACATGGGTTTTCCGGTGCATCGATCGTCGAACTCTTTGTGGTCGGCGACGGTCATAGTACTGGAGTTGAAGAACGCTCTCACGTAAAGCACATGGCTCTTCGTCGCATTGCCGGTCGGAGGACCCTCCATATACGTTTTATCGCCAGTACTCCATGACTTCATGTTCAAAGCGGTGCCAGCGGCGGGNGGGTAAGGCTCTATCCTTCTTGGTGATCGATCGAGTGTGCAAGCCACCAAAGCCGCCGATCCAGAAGTCCACATTCGTCTTGTTCCAGTCCATTCGAACGTCTACGAATGTCGTCCATGGGTTGACTCCAGAAGCGTTGATTACGGTGTAGTTCGTGACAGTGTCGCCGGTAAATTCGGGCCACTCCCCATTGACAAGATTCGTAAGTGCGGCATCGGTTGGCTCGTTCATGTTCATGAGGTCCACTTGCATACCCTGAGACGCATTGTATGCGAGACCCAGAGTCAATGCTGTTCCACCAACCCATTGGATCGCCGACTTCATGCCAGCTTGGAATGTCCCAAATTGAATATCCCGCCGCAGACTCTGTAGTTTGCCTCCGTACACTACGTGATCTGCGGTGCCAGGCTGCGTAAGGAACTCGAGCGATCTGACTTCGAAATTGCCAGAAGTATTACCGCGCCAGACACCAGAGTCGTCCGATAGCCGCACATTTTGCGGCTTTGCACCTTCGCGAAAGATTGTATTCCAGCCATGTTGAGTCTTGTGGGCGAAGTCCTGGGCGGCAAAGGTGCTCGGGTCGATCGCTTCGGTCTCATTGAAATAAGCGATCAGACTGGCTGTATAGACGCTGTCGGTGTCTGGGTCATGGTAGCCGCAGTCGCAGTCTGATCCTTGAGCGGCCACCTGCAGAAGGAAGATTGGCACCGACAGAGTGAGAAGCAAGAGGATGTTCATCGCCGCTGTGATTCTGTGATGACCCTGGGGTAGAGGCGGAGGTGCAGTCTGAGGTCTGAATAAAGTCAAAGGGTTCGTACCTGGATGTGAAACACGTCATGCTCGATGATTGACTGATCAGCATATGGAGGCGTGCATGGCTTCCGAGCCTAACGGACAAGGTGGCGAGGCTGTCGCAGTATTTAGCTCTATCGTTAGCGCGTGCACTTTTATTGCCCGCCCGAAGATGGTCGGCCACAGTCGTTGAGAGCGGCTGACGATAACGGAGACGAACATATATCGGCGCAGCCGACGGCAGTGATGTTCTGTGGCGGACGTGACCCCGAGGATGTACCAGACCCCTGAGCCATTGTTTGCGTAGGTGCGCACATATTGCAGACTAGATGATTTACTTTTTCTTGTTTGCCGCGTGTGAGTGGGACTCGTGTTCGCTGGCATGGTAGTAGCCAGATAAGATGTGGTGGTTGAGACGGTTCCTGCAGGCAAGGTATGTGGATCCCGATATAGCCTCGGGACGGAGGTGCAGTGTGACGGGATCGATACAAGAGCTCACGGCATGAACCAAGCCAGCGGTTCTAGGGTACGCGCTACTGCTGGTGGGTCATCTAATAAATGGTTTGTAGAGTGTTCGGGCGCCCTGATAGGTACCGAACATCTTGGGATGTGGCAGAAAGTCTGGTGCTTTTCAGCGCCAGAAAAACACCCTTCATGGTTCGAGTTCCAGAAAAAGATTTATTCATGCTGTTGGACGATGGAGAGTTCCGCTGCTCCCTGTCTCTGACCTGCATCGGGCTGCAACTATTTACGGCAGTGTATCCCACTTCAGCCCTCCCGAGGAGAATAATATTCCCACAGGTTAAGATAACAATGTCTCACTCAGGGTGACAAAATAGGACCTCTCCCGACGTCTTGTCTCAATGCAGGCGAGATAGAACAGTACTAGAGCCGTACACTCCAATTCGATGGGCCCCTTGCGAGTCAAGCTTGTCAAGCATGCAGCACTAAGCTGTTTGGCGGCACTTGGAACTAATGCAGAAGGTTCCTGGCTATCACAATCTGTACCAGCATACAAAACTTCGGCAGTGTTGCTCGCCGCAGATCCCTTCTGAGCTTGGCAGCTGCTCCTGTGCTCTGATACCATCATTTCCGGACGCTAGCAATACGTGGGCAGTTTCAGCCACCACGAATCAGGCTCCGATAGTCGACCGCCCACTGGGCTTGGCTGACGATGGTGATATTTGTCTGATTGCATGTGCGAGCGATACCACCGGACTACGAGCTCTCTGCGAGTCCGCAATCTGTTCTATTCACACCCCACGCCTGTTATCAGCATCGACGGGATACCAATTCCCTTTCCAGATCTCTCAAGCTCGTTTCGATCGCCATTGCGAATCACTTGGTGATCCAGTGATACCCAACGTTCGCTAGCCACTGAGACGGAGCGTCTATCGTGCGATGAAACACCTCGCTCAAAAGAACCACAGCGACAAAGGTCGTAATAAACACGGCCAGATTCGCAACGGCTACCGATGTACCGCTCACCATGTGCAAGTGGATCCAAAGTTTGATGCCAGCACTCCACATGATCAAACTTTGCGCAACGAAGAAGCCTGGGACCAACGATTAGCATATAGTACGAGAAGGTTGATTCGAATGCCCTTACTGAATGAGCGCTTGCCTAAAGACACAAGCCATGCGTTAGACCAGAGTTTCTGGACTGAAGGCACAGTCTCCACGATCAGAAGTAACCCAAAGATGACAAAGAAGTCGTCAACTCGAGGGTAAGGATCAGCTGCCGCAAATTGGCTGCGTGACGTTTGCTCCGAAAGGTCCAGGTAGGGGTGTAGCACCAGCTCTCCGTTGGCATACTGTGGGAATACAGCCCAGATGTATTTCAAGCCCAGACCGAGGGGAATCATCAGCATGCCCACCACAGAGTACGACACCTTCCAGTTTCTCTTGTCGCTAAGTGTCAACCCAGAGGACAGCTTCGATGCTAGAGTTGAATTGATGGTTGCATCTGCAAGAAGTAGCGCGCAAGCACTATACCATCCCCAAGAGCACATCCAGAATGCGCCGAAGATGAAGATGGCCAAGATCTGTAGATGCCACTCTGGTCGTCCGAAGGGCAGCAAAACCATGAGGAAATACACGGTCCAGCTTTGGTTGTACAGAAGACTGACTCTTCCAAGCGTGCCAGTTGGCCAGAACGCATTCGCTGCTTGAATGTCGTACTGGCGAACGACCCAGAACATGTTAAAGGCTGCATTGAACCCTTGCAAGGCAGTCTTTGGGACACGAGGCGCGGTGATCGAACGATTCGGTAGAGTCTCCTTGAAAGTCCTGATGTACTCGACTCCCAGGCCAGCGAAAATGCCGTAGGCAATGAACAAAGCCACGCCTGTCGCGACCACGATCCTGATAGACCTCCTGATGATGGCTCCCGCGAAGTTGTCTGCTGTTGGGTCCTTGAGAAATCGAACGCATATTACTCGTGCGCTGAGGACGAAGAAGAAAGAGCTGATCAAGCTCTCGTCCCAAAAGATCGTTCCAAGGACAATCCGGATGATGCGTTGATAGACCGGTCCTGATGTGCTGTGCGTTGCTACTGTTGGGACGAAAGTCTCGAAGAAGATCCACAGGAAGCTTGAGATGGCGAGTATTCCTCGCAGTCCGTAAATGTGGCTGTCTCTTTCAAAGGGCGACTGTGTCTTTGATGTTGTCTCTGTGCTCGCGCTCATTGTCGTTGCGAGAGTCCCCATCTTCTCCAGAAACGGTGCCATGTTTTCACGATGAAACGATGAGTCTTCCAGAAGCCTGGAATCTGGAGAAGGTGTTCGCCGAGTGCTCGACCAGAGTGCCCCGTGTTCATCAGCGTGGCAAAGATAATCGGCCCCGTATCTTGACACGAACGCACATGCTTGACACTCGTGACGAACCAATACCACATTCCGATATCATGCAGGAACATCCTAGCACGACCACCGAATGGTCCTTGCTAGCTTACTAGCTCGTACCCCGAAGTCGCAATGATCGGCTCGACGCCTTCGTGGCGTGCTGTCCGTTGTTTAGCGCGTCTTGGCTAAGACACTGTCTCGGTTCTACTTCGAGATATCGGTTGATACTCGCTTTAACTAAGTTGATTATTAACTAGAATCCGAGTTAAGCACGAGGCTCGGAGTCTTGGCATCTACAGTGAATATAAAATCCGGTAGATAGACTACCTAAAATGAAGCATAGTTTTACTCGCTCTCGTTCCCGTTCTACAGTTATAAGCCCGGTATCGACCTAATACCGCCGTAAGATAAACTCACCTATCGACCCCTTTAAGTGAACTTTGTTAATCCTTTAGTTAGAAACTATGTCTTCGGTCGATCTTATAGGCTAGCTTAGCCTAGCTTAGAAGTTAGAGATTAAATGCACCGATTAATCGAAGTACGACGACTAGAAGGCCTAAACAAAAGCGAGAGTAATTCGAATAGGACTCTAGAAGTATATTATCGATAAGCTAACTACCGAAAATACTACGTCTTAACCGTAAGAGGAAGTTATAGCTAGAGCCGACCCTATAGACTAGGTCCCCTACTAAGTCCCTAAACCTAAGGAGCCCGTTCTACTATAACTCGGTTTTAACCTCGTAAACACCGAACTATCGATTAACGAGAAGAAGCTTAGAACGACGATATTCGACCTTACCTATAAAGAGTTCCTACTTAAAAAGAAAGAGTTCGACGATTTCGAGAAACTAAGGCTTAACTTTAGGGCCTATATCGACCGAACTATTCCCTTTATACATATTAAACTACTTAACATAAGAGGGATAACCCGGTTAAGGCTAATCTTAGAATATATTAGTCTAAATCTCTTACTATTAGACGATATTCGAAGGTAACTTCTAGTCGATCGATATAAGGAACTTATAAGAGGACCTAAAACTAAGGATATCGAACAGTTCCTCGTCCGCTAGCTAGAAATAGAGTTAAGAGTTACTCGACTTCGACACTAACTTCAGCTTAGTCTTTAATACGACTTCTTAAGAATAGTCGAGCTTACGATCGACGAAATATAAGGTAGGATTATCGCCGATACCTGCACTATATTATTATAATCGGTCGAGAAACTCCGGTCGTTTATAAGAAGAAACCCCGGTAAACTAAAGAAGATACTAGTTACTTACGCTATACTTACTAGCACTAATTCCGGTTAACTAATAACCGGAAACAAGGGTAATAAACTAAGAGACGGTCGAGCGACTCGACTAACTTACTCTAATATCACTAGTAAACTAACCGCCTATAAGAATCTAGGAGTATACCCGATCGTTAACTATAATAAACGACCGGAATACTAGAAAATAGACGTATAATAACGAGGTTATTTTAACAAATATAAAGAGTACCTCCGCACTTATAAAAAATTCTACGAAAAGCAGTCGATTATGTAGAAAGACCCCGTTACTAGCTAAGTCCTTAAGGAATCCTACGGTGTATTAACTAAATAAGCGAGTAACGACCGACGCACTCTTAGAGACGTCGAGGATACACCTCGAGTAAACGCCTTAGTCGTTCGCTCGTCTTTAGTTAACCTCGATTACGCCGATATATAGCTACTCGACAGCGGTTCGAATACCTACATTATTAACGACTTACGGCGAGCTAACTTTAAGCCCGAGTTAACGCCCGTAATATTAGTTCTTACTAGTAATATAGCGCTTCCGGTCGTAGCTAGAGGGCGAGCTATATTACTACTAAAGGGGGTAGATAGAGTAACTATCGACCTCGTTCTTAAAGATATGTTATATATTCCCCGGTTTTACATAAACCTCGTCTTAGTAACGAAAATAAAGCTAAGAGGTATCTACCTCGACGAAAGAACGGATACCTAGTATAACTTAAGCGATAACCTAGTAACTAAGATCGTCCGTAAGGACGGTTTTCTGTACCTAAACGTCGGTAATTAACCGATAATCGACTTAAAGATCGACATAAAGGACTAGCTAATAAACGCTAAAGGAGAACTACTCCCTATAGCGAAGGTAGTCGAGATATACGAACAGTGACGATCTAACGGCTATATTAAGACCTTTATAGCGTAAAGTAGTAGGTACGACCTATTCGACAGGAAATTGTTACTATATAAGTAGTATTAACTATTCGGACATATTAGAGCTAATCGAATCGAACGGCTCGACCGCTCTGTTAATAGTATTACGATTATCGACGGAGACAGCGCCCTAAAATTAACTAAATACGATACCTACTGTTAATTAAAGGTGTATAAAATACCCTTACGACGGGAACGTAAAGGAGTTAAACTTCCTACGCTATTCTCGGACGTTAGAGTCGATATAGTGGAATTTAATTAAGCCTAGAACGGCGACAAATACATAATTTATGTATACGACCTTAACACGAAACTCTACTTCGTGTAGACGACACCCTTATATAACGGCAAAACGATCGAGGAAGTGTATAACGAGCTACAGCGCTTTATTAAGCGGATAGGTAGAACGCTCGTTATCTAGTATAGCGATAACGACTTAATATACACGTTAAACTTTCGGTCGATCCTTCTCGGAGACTAAGTAACATTACAGTTAACTACGCTATATACGGCAGCCTAAGACCCCGCAGAACGAGCTAGCGGGTTAATTATCGAGATAGCGAGATCGATCGCAATTTACGCTAACCTACTAGATTAGCTATAGCCCGAGTTAGTTACGACTGCAGCCTATATTCTAAATCGTAGCCTAACTCGAGGAATCGACTAGAAAACACTATTCGAAGTAGCTACTAGCGTTAAACTAAGCGTCGCCTATATGTACATCGTTAGGTCGAGGGCCTACGCCTATAAGACTAATAAGGCCGATATACTAAAGCGAAAGAAGCTAGTACTACGAGCGTATCTTAGATATCTAGTCGGTTTTAAAGGAAGTAATATCTACTGCGTTTAGATACCCTCTAAGAATCGGGTAATCCGGACGAGAGATATAATCTTTAACGAAGATTTTCGGTTCGCTAGGTTAAGAGATCTCGACCTAAACTACGTAATAGGCGATAAGATGCTTAAGGAAATTACTTTAGAGTTACCTTAACCGGTAAACGCTAAGTAATTTATCGACCTACTAGAAACCTAAGTACTAGTTAACCTTATAGAAAACTAGGGGCTAGTAAGGGACTTTTAAGCGAGCTAGTTCGTCGAATAACCGAGATTTCCTTACTATTAGCCTTAATTTATAGACGAAGACGTTAACGAAGAAATCCTATACGACAGAGAAGCTAAAATAAGGGAAGACATCTACTTTAAACCTAAAGTCGCATAGTAGGCGATCTTTCCGGTCGATGTACTTATAGATAACCTCCTTAGCTACGGCGTTAAACGACCTTTAGCACTAATAGAAGGGCTAGACAACGTAATTACGTTTCCGGCCGATAAAAGGTTCCGAGATAACCTCTAGATATTAGCTTTTGTTAACGCTGTTCGAACTGTAATTATAAAAGAGGTCGGCTAATAACAGAATCTAATAAAGTATCTACCGGAACCTAAACGATAGAAGGACGTTTTTCGATTAATCTATCGAGCTAACTAGGAAGACGTAAATGCAGTCGAGTAGAAGAAGTGTCTCGACACCGCTACGTTTATAATTTGCGATACTAGCGAATATTAGGGGGTACTAGTGCTACTTACCTAGGTCTAGAAATATAAGCTTACCGTCGATAGGGAGATCGAGAGATTTAAATCCCGGTTATACGCTAGGGGAGATCTACAGGATACTACCTACGAGACCTATATATTAACACTCGCGGCTCGAGCTTTCCGGTTAATAATCGCCCTTATTACGGAATTTAATCTCGAGACCGACTAAATAGACGTAGTTAACGCGTTCCTTAACGCAGATTTACCTTTCCCGAGGTACTACTATCTACCGGAAGGCTTTAAAATGCCCGGTAAGATTCTAAGGGTAAATAAGGCCCTTTACGGTTTTAAGGAATCGCCTAATCTATAGGAAAAGGAGTTAAAAGGAACCCTATATTCGATTAGTTTCGTCGATGTTATCGACTATATCTGTATAAAGGGGCTAGTAATTATCTTCTTTTTCGTCGATAATATCGTTATAGCATACCCTCCCTCGTCGAGAAATAAGGCTATCGCTATAAAAGCGGCGCTTAAATCGAGATATAAGGTAAGAGAGCTCGGACTAATCGAGTAGTTCTGCGGAATTAGGATTTAGCGTAACCGTAATCGCGGTATTACGACGTTAGATTAACAGGGATATATAGAAAAGATACTTCGGAGATATAAAATTAATCTTACTTATCGACCGTAAACCCTACTCCCGGTAACCTACGCTTAACTAGAAACCGAGCTAGTTAACGAGCGCTATTAGGCAACACTAAGTTAGATCGCACTATACTAAAGCATAATAGGAAGCATTAACTTTGCGGCCGTTTAGACACGACCGGATATCGCTTTTACGACCTTACTTCTCGCCCGTAAGCTAGTTAATCTACGACTAAAGGACATTAATATAGCTAAACACCTACTTAGATACCTAAATACTACTAAGGATCTCGGCCTAAAATACTAGAAGAGCTCGATAAACGACCGTCTAACGGAAAACGAATTCTACGGAGCTTCTAATACGTCGTTCGCTAACGATAATAAAACACGCTAGTCGAGTAAAGGATTCCTCTTCTTTCTTTTTAGAGGAATTATCGACTAGAAAGCGACAAAGTAGACTATAGTTACGAAGTCTAGTACTAAAGCAGAGCTTTACGGTCTATTATACGCTAGATCTAAGCTTATATAGTAGATAAGACTGCTTAATAGGATCACCCTAAAGCTTAATTTAAAGGTAATACTCTACTACGATAATAAGTAGACGTTAAGAGTTATTTAGGCGCTACATAGAAAGATTAACACGAAAATAAGGCACGTTAACGTTTAGTAATATTAGCTAAGAGAACGTTATAAAAACGGAGATCTACTCGTTAACTAGATTAAGACTACTAAAATACCGGCCGATAGCCTAACTAAACTGCTACTACCTTAACGGTATTATATCTTTATAAAGCAGCTAGGGATAATAAATGTTAGAAATTTGAACGACACTTAACCTTAGGGGGTAATAGGAGCAGTAGAGATATATAAAGATTAACCGGATCCTTATAAAAACTCTAATATAACGACTAGAAACTACGTAACTTAGGAAGAAAAGTATTCGATATTAACCGAAAGTGCTAAGGGGCGTAAGACATAATAGTAAAACGACATCCTAAAGGAAAGTCGGTCTAGAGAGTAAAAGGTAATAAAAAGAATCGAAAGGTAAGAAGAAATCTAGTCGATTTACTTACTCCTGCCTTATAAGGCAGGCACGGGACTACCCGTAGGCTACTATAAAAGGAAATAAACCTTCTAACTTAAACCTAACTTTATACTACTTATAAAAACCGCCTCTCGACTGTAATTCCTCCCTATTCCGTGTTCTAGTCGATAGATTAACCTAAGAAACTAATTCTAGTCTGCTTATTAATATTAAAAGAAAGAATAATATAAGCTACGACTATAACTACATTAGATTTAACTACTTCGATAATAACTTAGTCGAGTCGACGATCGATTACGAGAATTTCGGTCTAAGCGATAATATATCTCGACTACCTACTCTAGATCCGGCCGAGTAGGACGACTTCGCTAAGTATATCTAGAAAGTGCTCGACGACAGCTTAAAGAATAAGCTATCCTTGTTTAACGAAGACGACGAAGCGGTCGATAACGACTAAAACGACGGTAAGGCGAAATCCGACGCTAAGACCGAGCCTAAAAACGAAGAGTCGACCGATAAAGAAGAGGGAAACGAAGAATCGGGCGATAATAAAGAGAGAAAGGGAGATACGGACGATAATAATAAAGGAGAGGAGGACGAGAACGACGGAAAGGACTAAAAGAAGTCTATAAATATTAAGAAAGAGAAATTCTAGTCGATAAATCGATAGGAATTCCCTATCGAATCCGAGATTAAGTCTTAAGATCCGGACGATATCGAAAAAAAGAGCACTATTACTAAGCTTACTACTACGCCCTTAAAGGGCTAAAACCGGTCGACTTACGATAATAAGCGACCGAAGTTTCCGGCCGATCGACTACTAATCGTCCGTAAGACCGTCCCCGAGCCGAGCGAACTACTACTACGCCGCTATTAACCTACTAGCGGTAAAGGCTCCTTAACGACCGTAAAGAAGAATTCGAACAGTCCTAAACTACCCGCTAAGCTACTCGTTTCTACGCTATCGACCGAAAAGAAGCGTAGCCGCGGACTAAACGACCCTTATAACCGCGAGGCTAAGGCTAAGCGCGTAAAGCGCGCCGAACCCGAGGCTAAGTTTAGCCTTCGTCGATAGTAATACGCGCTATACGCCGTTATCTATACGTATAACCTAGTAATTCTAAATAAGCCCGGCGGTAAAGCCCGAGCCCCGTCGTCTACGGCTAAAAACTAAGATAAGAACCGTTAGGCTTTAGTACTTACGGTCGAGATATATAATATCTGCCTCCTAATCCGTAAGTTAACGACTGTAAGCGAGACTACCTTCGTAATTTCGAAGGTTCTCGATAAGAAGTTCCCTTCCTACCTAATTAAGTAGAAGAACGATAAATTCGAGATTACGGTCGAGTTCCTCGACGGAGGCTACACTAAGCCGATTATTAACTGCGTTAAGAAGCTTTACGAGGCAGTTATTAACCCTAAGCTTAAAATTAAGTAAAAGGCTCTCGAAGACACTAAGAGTTACCTATAGAGAGTCGACCGCGAAATTAACATAATCGACTTTCTTCTCTTACTACTCCCGACTACTACCCCGCGCGGCCGAGTCGTCGACGACGACGAAGACGACGAGTAGTCGATGCCTCGACCGCGCTACTAGATCCCTAAGCGTAGAGGTAATCGACGCCTTTCTCTAGACTACGACGACGACGACTGCGTCCCTACTCGTCGCAGCCTACTAGTTCGTCCGCTAGTCCTCTAGTAAGAGAGACCCCGGTCGAGCTACTTCGATAGTAACGACCGCACTACCGACTGTAACGACCGCAGCTTTAGCTAAAGCTCGGTGTTTAATACGAGACGCCGTAACTTCGACGCTCTCTACGACTTCTAAACGACTATAGTCTTAGAACTCGAGAAGGTAGCCGGCTTTCTCGTCGACAGACTCGACGAAATCGCTTAAGATATATAAGATTCTAGTTAAGGGGGTGTGTCCGTTATTTAGCGCGTCTTAGCTAAGACACTATCTCGGTTCTACTTCGAGATATCGGTTAATACTCGCTTTAACTAAGTTGATTATCAACCAGAATCCGAGTTAAGCACAAGGCTCGGAGTCTTGGCATCCACAGTGAATATAAAATCCGGTAGATAGACTACCTGAAATGAAGCATGGTTTTGCTCGCTCTCGTTCCCGTTCCACACGTGCAAAGTGTGTCTCTTGACGCAATCGAACCAGGAACGAATGCGGGAGGTCGAGATATGCGTTGAGCCATTCACGGGATGGATCACTAACGTTAAGTTCGACTAGCGTCCCATACGGCAAGGATACCATAGCCGAGTCATTCACCCGGCTTCCGTGCGTGCGCTTAGCCCAAACTTTGAACTCGACAAAGTGGGATCAAAGCTTATCTCGACTTCTCTTCAGCCTTAGCGACATTGCTCGTACGAGCCAGGATATCTTAGCTGCGACGCCGACCGCCAACGCAACCGCCGAACCTCCACCACGCGAGCAGACACATGTCTGTTGTGAGACATGCATCAGACCGCTGGGAATGCATCCCCTGACGACACGCGGCGGCAGCTCAGTCGTGTAATGGACGAAGCACACGAATGCGGTACAACGTGCATTGAGACATTATCGTGGGGGCCATATCATCTCGCTAGCAAGGGGTTGAGCGAATCGGGTGCGTGTGTCAACAAGTGTCCCAAGCTTGACTGGTTCCGAAGCATGCACGTCTATGCTGCACGCCGGACGCACCTCCATCAGAAGTCCGTCGACAGCACTTCCGCCGACGTGAATCCAGTGAGAGCTCGAAAATCTTTTTCCAAATGAAACGCCCTCCAAAGTCTTCAGCACTATCTCAGATATGGACAAGGTCGAAAAATGCGATCGACACGCATTGACTGCACAAGCAGGCCGGTCGCTCTTAGTCTTCTTCGGTCAGGTGGCATGGACCTTCAAGGTGCTTATCTGGGAGGCAATATGCAGTCACCGCAGCAATGATGAAGACACCTTCGCCGAATGCAAGTGGTCCCAAAGACCGACCAAGATGTTGAGCACCCGATTCAACTTGGGCCAGCGAACCGAGCTGGACTGATGATCTTCGGGACGATGGGATGAGGTCAAGATGGCTCGTACGCAGACGATGCAAGCTTGGGAGATATGGGTATACATGCTGCCTCTGCTCTGCCCTCGTATGATCGATTCGTCGTGTTGTTGCGCGCCAAATTCACATCATGTCGACCTCTCCCTCATACCAACCTGACCATGCTGGGGTATGCAACCCAGAAGGGGCTCACTACTCTTCGTTCTCTTCGATCGAACAACCTTCAAAACAATCGTTGTGGCGACGAGCCACTCACTCCATCAAATCAGCATGGCTGAAGTTCTCAGACTGGTGCATCGACTGGACGCCGTTCGTGCTTGTCTGCTGCTACTGGCCCACGGTCACAGCAATCTTTGTCATGTGCTCTTCTCGGGCGATTGAGGTCTTCTACTACTTCTACATGATCGTCAACCTTTATATCGCTGCTGTGTCGGCCTTCGAATCGTTTCTGGCGTTGACCCCTGTGCGACTGGCTCGCAAGGCTGCCATCAAGTTCAATCAAACCGAAGTTGATCTTCGAAAGGATGCTGGCGACGATTTACCATTCATGGAGATGGTCATGGTGGCATATCTCCCAAATGAAAAGGAGATCGTTGAGCAGCAAGTTATGTATGCTTTGGAAGAGCTGCAATATCCGAGCCACAAGTGAGTTTGCCCCTGAGCAGTTTGATCCCGGTCAAGGGCACTCTAACACAAACTCCAGACTTCGTATCAGCCTTGTATACAACACGCCAAAGCCTATCGAGCCTCTGGAGACCCGCTTACGACAGCTAGAAAGAGACTGGGATCAGTTGAGAGTAGTCAAGGTACCCAAGTCGACCTCGAAGGCCGAGAACCTGAACTACTTCCTCTCTCTCCCATACAGGGGCCATGCAGACTACATCGGCATCTTCGACACGGATCATCTTCCTCACCCTCACAATCCTCGATGGGCTGCTGAAAGATTCAAGAAGGACAAACCAGACATCGTGCAAGGACGCTGCGTTGTATACAACACCAAGGAGTCGTTCCTGTCAAAGATGATTGCTATCGAATTTGACAAGATCTACGCCATTGCGCATCCAGGACGGAGTCGCCTTTGTGGATTCGGCCTCTTCTGTGGAAGCAACGGATGGTGGCGAGCAGATGCGCTACGCGACATTCGCATGCGAGAGAACATGTTGACGGAAGACATCGATGCTGCTCTTCGAGCTTACGGCCAAGGCTACAAAGCTGCCCACGACCTGAATGTCGTCTCTTATGAGCTCGCTCCAACTTCCCTTCGAGCTTTCTGGAAACAACGTATGCGATGGACGCAAGGCTGGACCCAAGCATCGATTGATCACTTGCCTCTGCTGTGGACGAACCCACCTGAAGGCAAGGGCAAGCGAGATCTCCACCAGCGCAATGGACTCTTCTCGCTCCTCTTCCTGCGAGAACTGTCCTATTACTTCGTCTCCCAACACACATGTCTGATTCTCAGCTTTATCATCAACGGTTGGCCACACAGCGTGGCTGGCTTGGTCAGGCTCATCTGGTTTCAATATCCGCTGGCGGAATGGTTTTTCGTCCTGGTCATACTCGCCTTGATCATCACTCTCTATTGCACGGATCTGGTCCGAAGCGAGTTCACCAGCTGGTGGTACATGATCGCTTTCAGCATCATCTACACACCCTACCTCATCGTTCAGAGTTGCATGGGACTTTACGGACACGCCAGAGAGCTGACCAAGTATACGAAGTGGAATCCAACCGAGCGGAAATAGCATGTGATCGTGTTCGCAATAGGCGAGGTGCTCGATATAGATGTGCATTTTCATGACGCAATACTTTGTTTCATCCTTCGTGGGAACCAGAAGCAGGACTCAAGCTCTGCATTTCCCACCAGTCGTGTCTGTCGTTGGTTTTTCTGCCGTTGATAAGAGAGTGTACTTCTTCTGGCCGGCAGCGGCACGGCTTCTGACGGACTGGACAGTCCGCTCGTCCCAGACCCAACGAACTCGTCATCTGCCGACGTTTCAAGTCACTGAGCCGAGCGACCAGGTTTGCAAGCGCTAAAGCAGGTCCGGATGTCGTACTCTGACGGAACGTACTAGTGTACCGTGACCGCAAAGTTCGGCCCCAAACAAGCACTCGCCGAAAGTATCCTGACATCGCTATCGGATTGGGGCATTGCCTCGAGCCGATGTGAAGTGAGGTCTCGGGATTCCCCTATGCGATGCCACATTTTGTGACTGGACGTGGCATAATCTCCGACATCGAGCCTATCTGCGAGCGTGGAAGGCCGTTATCTGATCGTCGTCGAGGCTACTGGCTGCAGGCAAGGCTTTCACCAGAGCTAGCCGACTCACCATATCGCATCCCGCAGCAGGTCTGTCTCAACACAATACAGCGACATGGCAAACCCGATGATACCATCAGGATGAACTCCAAAGACAAAGCGACGCAATTGTGACTCTAAGCTCGGAACTCTCATCTCCGGCCATGCCTGGCCAACGCCTAGCGACGACTGTCTGCTTGGTCCTCGTCTACCTCCTCAGCGTCGCACACTGTCAGCTCCGAGGCGTCAATCTAGGCGGTTGGCTCTTGTCTGAGCCATGGCTCACACCTTCTCTTTACGATAGCACCTCCGCGACCGACGAGTGGCATCTCTGCGCGGCACTTGGCAAGGAGCCTTGCTCGCAGCTGCTGAAGACACACTGGAAGTCATTTTTGAATCAGAGTGACTTCCAGGCCATCCAACAAGCTGGACTGAATGCCATTCGCATTCCCATAGGTTACTGGGCTGTTGATCTTGAGGATTATGAGCCGTATGTCCAAGGCCAGTTCGGTTACCTCACCCAGGCGGTGCAATGGGCATCCGAGTTGAACTTGGACGTGATCATCAGCTTCCACGGACTGCCAGGTAGTCAGAATGGTCAAGTGAACTCTGGGCTCGCAGGGGACATATTGTTCGCCAGCAATGCTTCGACTGTCGAGAGGAGTTTGAAGGTCTTGACAAACTTGACGACTGAGTTTTCGCAGGACGTGTACGGTGGTGCTGTCATATGTAAGCAAGAAGAAGAAGCTGGCTTAACTGCCGTGCAATCCTTACTGATGCACCACTAGCCATTGAGCTTGCCAATGAGCCTATCACGGGCTCATCACTGCCGTTCGATACCTTGTTGCAGTACTACAGAAGGGGAAGTGATGTGGTACGGGCAGTTGATCCGAGTTCATCCATCAATGTTACTGTTCATGGTCAGTTCAAATCTCCCGAAAAAGTCAGTCGAATGAACGAACCCTCTCTGACAAACTCGCCACAGACGCCTTTCAACCTCTTGTATCTTGGGAGGCCCTGAGCTCGAACGCCAACATCAGCCGCCTGTCGACCAAGGCTGTTTCTCTTGATACACATCAGTACTATGCATACTACCCGCACGGTAACCTCTCAGAGAGTGCCATCATCAAAGCAATCTGCGACAAGTCAAAGCAACTGAAAAAGACGACTGCCAAAAGCAAGCTGCCCCCAGTCCTCGTGGGCGAATGGAGTTTGGCTCAGAGTAAGTGCTTCCGTTACAGCTTGTGTCATACTGTGCGACCTGGCTGATGTCTCAAAGATTACTCCATGCTTCCAGAGACGTATCTGTCGAACCAAACGCAGTACAATTCATGGCTGAACCTCTTCTTCGAAGCCCAACATGCAGCATACTCTCCAAATGGCGCCGACCAAGCGTCTATCGGCTGGATGTTCTGGACATGGAGAACGGAGAACGATGTTGAAATGTGGTCTTATCGTCGAGGGCTTGCTGAGGGTTACATCCCGGCGAATATCAGTGACAGTGCGTTGCTGAAGTACAACGTTGACAAAGATGGGTGCGTGAAGTGCAAGGTGGAGGAAGACGGTAGCGTGAAGAGCATTGCGGGCAGGACGGCGCCGGCGAGAGACGTATTGCTGCTTCTTGTTCTGTTGGTACCAACTCTGGTGTACTTCTAGCGAAGCCGCAGCGAATCTTTTCATTGGGATGTGGGCCGCCGAAGGTATCCTTGTGGCTGGGTAAACTGCGATACCACGTTACTTCTTGGGCGAGCGACATCAGACCGATGGATGAATCTCCACTTCCCACTCCCGGACCCATCATCTTCCCAAAAGATATATCGGTTCTTCAAGTAAAGGATGAGAGATGACCCATTGCCCAGGATGTTGGCATAAGAATCAGCAGAAACGGGCTTCAAGAGCTTGAAGATGATCGGTGAAGACAGACTCCGGATGACCTCTCCCAGGCTGTCGGCATGGTAGTCGGCATGATAGTCGGCGAGAAGGGGCTCCGGCACTTTGCAGAGAAGAGGCTCAAATTCGTTGCTGGTCAGACGACAGAGACGGAGTGGGGCAGTGTGTGCGGCGAACACACGCGAAGCCAGTCTTCTGAGCATGTGGCGGTGGACAGGCTCGCCAAAGCATTCTTGCTTGGACTCCATATTCGGCGATGTGCTTCTGCAGACCCTTATGTAGCTCAGCCGCTGCTCCAGCGGTATAAGAAGGTACTCGTAGATTGCAAGCCGCAACTCTGGTGGAAGATCGAGAAGACTCGTAGGCATCTTGGCTTTTCCTCGTCGTGGGCCGCGCTGTTGTCAGTGTGGAGTAGCAAAGGCTGATGACCGTGAATTATCTGGTGCCTAGGTGGGCGGCTCCAAGAACGACAATTGTGGCACGCTCTCGGTAGGTGTGAGATCCAGTGAACATGCAGGTACAGCAAAGACGCAGCGCAGCGAACTCCCACTATGCCGCTTTCCGTCGACTGCATATATTTGTGATTGGGCTCACGTCCTTGACCCAAGATGCAGCTCGAAGGCCTCGCGGGGGCGTCGAGCTGTCGCAATGAGTTTCAAGCGGAACATTGAAGCCACTGTAAGACCATGCGTACGGTTCAGTAGAGGCTGACGGCAGTAGAGTGCGGCTCCTAGACTTGTGCATGCGTGGAGCTGGTGACATCTCCTCCACCCGATGGCACCGCACGACGGTCTACCAACAACTTCTCCATGTTGAGTCCTACTCCATCACTTCTTCGACGCTCCAAAGTCGATCTTTCTGGCCACTTTGTCCACTCTCTCATTCTCTTTTCCCGGCACCTCGCCTCCTCTCCGCTTAAGGTCTTCACCCATAGTCTGCATGCCGCCACCTTTCCTGGGCAACGCTTCCAGCTTGCTGGGTCTCGGCAAAGTCGTCCAGAACTCATGCTTCAATACACCTTCAGCCGACAGCCGAACCCTCGGATCAAGAGTCAGCATCTTCATCAGAAGATCCACACCAGTATCGCCGATCGTCCTGAAGTTCGCAAGCCAGTAATCCTTTGGCCGCACGGGCTGAATCTCCGTAGGTGTGACATAGCCTTTCAGCTTGCTCACGCCAGGCCAGTTCTCATCCGTGGGTGTCCCAACCTTTTCGCATATCAACTTCACCATGTTGATCTCCGATTCCGGCCAAGCTCTGAACAGCACGTCTCTTGAGATCAGCTCGGCGAACACAGCGCCGCAGCTCCACACATCAACCGCGCCGCCATAGAATTGGGCTTGGAAGAAAAGCTCTGGCGGTCGATACCATATTGTGATCGTGTTATATGTCATGGGCTGATATGGATCTGCGAAGCTTCTGGCAAGACCAAAATCTGCAAGCTTGATCTCGCCGTTTGCGGCAATCAACAAGTTGTTCGGCTTGATATCGCGATGGAGGATGAAATTGGCATGACAAAAGTGCACTGCTCGCATGAGCATGAGCATCCAGGCTTTGACGTCTGCAGGGGTATAGCTGATATTCTGGGTGTCTTGAATGAGCTTGAGCAAGTCACCTTGCGGAAGTTGCTCTAGAACGAGATTGAGATTTTGGTTCTTGGTGCTGAAAACTGAGTACAGCTTAATGATGTTGGGATGATCCAGCTCTTGCAGAAATCGTATCTCTCGCAGCGAGTCATATGATATGCCCATCTCCTTTACTTCCGCTCCCACCTTGATCTTTTTGATAGCCACCAGCTTCGTCGGGTCCGTGACTAGGTGCGCTGAGAATACGTCGGCGTACTGACCCGAACCTAGCTTCTTCCCCTTGACATATTTGGTTCTCTCCTGGGCATCTAGCTGTTCGGCGAGATCGGCGACTAGTGGAGTGGCTGTAGGAGAAGCAGGCGCGCTATCATCTGGGTCGTCTTTCTTGGGCTGCGGCGAGAGCTTTATGCGTTTGGCAGGAGGCTCTGCAGGTACGTCAAGGGCGGGCGACTTCGCGACTTGAGCCATGGTTCGTGCTCAAATGATGTTGACAATTCGTTCTGATGACTTTGAGGCGCGTGTCAGAGCACAGATCGGTCGCGATGCTCGAGAGAGGTCATCGAAAATGCTGCGCGCACTGAATATGTCGACGGCCGAGTGTGGTTTGCACGTCGCGAGAGTGAGGTGTTCGCGAAAGTGGGGCCCAAGGTTCACGCATGGGCCCATGAGGGCGGATCGGGAATTGACGACACACCCGTGGACATCCCTGCCAGAACAACAACCACATCGCAACCACAGCAGCTCTTGGCATAGGATTTGTGAGATTGTCCTGGCAAAGTCACACTTCGAATAATAACCGAGTGCGGTGGTGAAGTCGATAAACATGACAGACGGTCTACTCTTCGTCCTCTCACGCCTGAAAGAGGGCACAGACGTCACGGAAGACACATACACCAGGTTCTACGATGAAGAGCATCTCCCCGACTTGGTGGCATACAGGCCGAAAATCTGCGATGTAGCCGTTCGATACAGGAAGAAGATCGTGAATGCCGCCGCTGAAGCACCTGAAACATTCTCTCACCTCGCGCTGTACCCAACGGACGACCCTCAAGCTCTGGTCAAGGGCGTTCTGGAAGACGTAGCAGAGAAGACTCGTCATGTCAAGCTGTTAGATGGCAGGGATGTTTACGACTTTGCTGAGTTTGAGCCGCGCATCTGTGAGAAGGTGACTAGTCACGAGGGTGCGAACAAACTTGATGGTTTCGGAGAGTGGCCGAGGACTTTGGTTGTCCTGTACACTTCGCTGATGGACCCGAGATTCAGCGGCGCCATGGACGGGACGAGAGGACATCTGCGGTCGACGCTTTACAAACGCATCGATGGAACGTCAGGTGAGATGGTCGTGGGTGAATTTGACTGCCCACCAGAAGACGTCGAGGCAGACAAAGCCTTGCTTTCACTGCGGCGAATGTTTCAAACGAGACTCGATTGCACCATTGATGTGTTTGAGTTACAAAAAGTAGTTGGTGATAGCAAGGCACGGCTTTAGATCATACAGCAATAGACCGTTACTCGCAGCACTATGATATAAGCTTTACAAACGCATCGATGGAACGTCAGGTGACATGGTTGTGAGTGAGTTCGACTGCCCGCCAGGAGACGTCGAGGCCGATACCGCTTTGCTGTCAATGCGAAGAATGTTTCAGACGAGGCTACCTTGAACCAAGCGAGGGAACATCAACTTCAAATCTCAACGTCGTTCTTCGCACTCAGTCTGCGAAATGATGACGGGATGATGGAAGGAGATCAGAACTGAGTTTCAACAGCTTGACAAAAAGCGCTCATGGACATCTACGAGTCTGCGCAGGAAATCAAATCGCTCTATCGAACACAGAACCCACAATCTCGCCTGCCTTACTGCCCAAACGCAATAGGCTCATCAGCCCGATGCAACGTCACCGTCTTATTCACCAAGAATTCCGAAATGCCATACGCAGCATTATTATCACCCCATCCACTACCCTTCACGCCCGAAACCGGAACCGTCGCCGGATCGTTGACAGTCGTCGTGTTGACGTGGACTTGACCGTACTCGAGCTTACGGGACATGTCGAGGGCCTTCATGGTATCGCTGGTCCAGACTGTGGCATTCAGACCGTATGCAGAGTCGTTGGCTAGGCTGACGGCTTCGTCTTCGTTGGTAACGACGTAGAGAGATGCGGAAGGACCGAATGTCTCGTGGTCGCGGATCTTGTCGTCTCGGTTTACGCCTGTGATGATGGTGGGTCGGAGGGAGGTCTGGCCGTCGTCTAGCCAGGTATTGTCGCCGGCGAGGATCTTTGCGCCATTGTTGAGGGCGTCTTCGATCATGGCGTGGGCGTTGTCCGCTCCTGATTTCAGCGCCGCAGCTCCGGCCTCGCCTGTGTAGTGGGCGTCCACTTCCTCCTTCAGGATGCGGCAGAACTCGTCGGCGACTTCTTGCACGACGATGATTCGCTCCGTCGAGAAACAGATCTGTCCATGATGAAGGAATGCCCCAAAAGCGCACAGCTTGGCAGCCCTAACAAGATCGGCATCTTTGAGGATGATGGCGGGACCCTTGCCTCCAAGCTCCAACCAGATGGGCTTGAGGTGTTTGGCGGCGGTCTGGGCAATCAAGCTGCCCACAGCTGCGCTTCCAATGAACTCTATCTTACGGATGTCGCGGTGGCTGATGAGGGCTTCCGTTACAGCTGCGGCGTGTTCTCGTCCAGATTGGACTTGGTTGAGGCAGCCTTTGGGCAGTCCGGCTTCTTCGAAGATGTCCACGAGGATGCGATAGGTCCATGGGCAGACTTCTGAGGCTTTGAGAACGACGGTACAGCCGGCGGCGAGCGCACTTGCGATTCCTCGGCCTCCGAGGACAGCTGGACTGTTCCAGGGAGGGATGCACAGCACAGGTCCGACGGGCTCTTTCATAACGAGTCCGTAGCCCTCGACGTCCATCGGTGGTAAAGTCCCCGTTAAAGCAGATGTGATATTGCCTGCGATCTCTCGAAGGACGCCACTCGCAAGCACAGGCATGAAGCGAGCATATCCCCACGTGCAGGACGTCTCCAGAACTTGAGCGGCAGCAAGTTCCTCCTTCTTCTCATCCATGATGGCAGCCGCTTTCAATAGAATCTCTCGTCGCTCGTTATGGCGAGTGTATCTCCAGGTCTTGAAGGCCTCAGCCGCGGCTTCGACAGCTGCTTTGGCGTCTGCCGCATCGGCGCCTTGTGCATAGTGTACCACTTTGGAGTCTCGGGCATTTGTGACTTCCAGGAATCGTGATGGCTCCAGAGGTTGAGGGTTGCCATTGATCCACAGAGGAATCACTCGCTTGTCAGAGTGCTCGATAAATGCCATGCTGGGGATTCTGAATTTGCTATAGGCCGGTGGAGCTGGTGTAGGACTTTGAAGTTGTTGTGAAGAGTGGCAGGTATGTTGGCGCTTGCTGTACTTATGTGTCTCACCGTCGAGCAACTACGCCGCTTGGTATGATGCAGCACCGGAAACAACGCAGTCGTGCGATTGGCTGCGTTACATCCTGCTGGCTTGCGGTGGTGGAACGAGGCAAGCTAGCCGCAAGAACTTCATCAATGTTCTACATCGAGGTTAGCAGCAGCATCGGAAGTTCCGAACGAGTTCCGCAGTGATGTTTTAGTGTGTGGCGGTATAGGCAAGACATGGGGATGAGTTGACGTCTTGTCTTCGGGAAGCGGAGATAGTAGCTTGCACTGTATCAAGCTCCGCAAGTGATCTGCTATGCGCCATAGCGACTCGGCTTGCCGTGTTCGGAGCTCTCTGCTCCGGAGCGGATCTTTCGCGGGAACGCCGAGGCTGGCTCTCGAAAGCATGCTTCTCGTCTTATTCGAAGCCGACTATGGTGTAGATGGGATGTTACGCCCAGGCTGTGCTGATCGACTTCGATTCTGTGTCTGTACTCTGAAATCTGGTTTTGCTTGACGGCCTTCCTGGATAGGTTTGTTGAAGGTGGCGATCTATGTCGTAAGTCTTCGTAGCATGTCTGTCCGACATTTGAGCAAGATCGGGCTACGTGGCAGTCGATAGTTGCTCCGCTGTCTCTAGCCGTACTTGATCTAGGTACTGAAGCCACTCACTGTATTTTCGTACGCCTGGCAAAGCTCGCTTACGCCTGAAGCCGATAGATGGTGATAGGTCCAATTTCCGACAGATGGAGAGCATGTGGACCGCGGAACGTGCGATGATCGGTCGCAAAAGGGTGTCGCGAGCAAAATCGTCAACGCCATGGGAGATGCGTACCAGGCCACGGAAAGGTGCGGGTTTGGCAGTGCGAATAGCCTTACCATTCTTGCGAGTAGACGAACGTCCCGACAGGATGTGGCGGCATACTCTTAGTTGGCTCCGTCGAGTGACCTCGGCGATGATAAAGGAGGAAGTCAACAGACCAAGCTCTCGATACAGAAAGATCGCCATGCCGTCCATGACCTCGAACTGGCCAACTGGAGACACGTCCGTTCCGCGGACAGTCTCCGTCTCCTGGAGCACTTGCCCATACATATACACGAACGTGCGTACATACAAATCGGCGACAGGCGAGCTGTAGTCCACTTTGACAGAGTCCTGTGTCATACCGAGCATGCCGTAGACTGAGTCATGAGATACTGAACAACGCTGCAGCCCAAAGGCAACGACGGCGGCCGTAAGTGGCACCTCCCGGCGACGAGCCTGTTCCTGGAGCAGGATCTTGCGCTGAAGCATGACTAGCGCGAGCCAGGAGAACGGAACCACGGCGATATCGTACCGGAAGAATGGATCCACGATCATATGTTCGCCAACCCCTGCAAGCTTTTCGTGGGCTGACCGATGTATGATATTGAGCTGCTCATGAGACGTCAAGAACTTCAGGATAGGCCGAGTAGGCTCCTCATCCGGATTGTCGTTGTTCGGATCATCGTCCTCAATTTTCGCATGGTGTGAATTCCATATCAGAAGCAAAAGAAGCAATGCCTTCCAATTTACCTTGATCTCTCCCAGTCGTATAGTCAATCGACGTGCAAGCATCGTTTCCTGAACGATCCAAACCCTGGTCCAGTAGTGGTGACAGCAAAATGCATGAAGAAGTACTAGGCCCGGCCCGTATGATGTGCGCATGTCCAAAAGCAACCGTGTAATGCGCTCGGCGTCCACGCCACCAAAGCGAGATGCGTAACGCTCACAGATACTAGAAGCTTCCCGCACGACCTCAGGCGCAATGGAATGTTCGTCGATTCCGACGCTGCGGTGAAGTAACGATATTCTTTCAGCAGCACCGATGAGCTGACTCTCGATTTCATGAGCATCAGACTGTGTCATGATGAGATCTCCGAAGCGGCAGATTTCCTTCCAGGAGTTCTTCAGCTCCTCTTCGGTAAATCGAACCACGCCTTCTTGGGGATGTTTCTCCCAGCAATCTTTGATCCACCGAGTTCGTCGATCTCGAGGAACCTCGTCGATGGTTCCAAGCCACGCATCTACCTCCACGGCGTTGCGGTAGACGTCGCCCATCAAGACGACTTGACTAGCCTTCTCTTCAACATCTGCTTGGTTGATGCAAACGGCATCGATGAACAGCCATTGTTCGTCATTATCATCACGAATCCGCTCCAGGTAATAGTATAGATGAGGTCGGACCACGAATCGCTCCCCGTTCATCGTGACAAGGTGAATTGGCTCCGCCGTGGTCCAGCAGTAAGACAAAGCCTTATATCGTGGTTCGTCATCCAGATCGAAGACAGCCATTTCGCAAGCTAAAACATCTGTGGCCTCGGACCCGTCTCTTCGCGGCATTACACGGACGAGCCGTATCTGTCGTGCCTCGGCATTCAGCGGGGCGTGGAAGGGTGCCATCATGGTTGTGTGAGCGATTTGAAGGTCTCTGTTTTGGCCTCTATAAGCGACGGAATGAAGGTGAGTGGAGAGGCTGTAGCTGGGGGCCAAAGCTGGCGGATCGAGTTGAACAGCTTGCGCCACAACACTGCCTCCTCCACCGGAGCTATCTCGCCATCAGGCGCTGAGGATTAACACATCTTGTAGGCGTCTTCCAGCTCTTCTGCCCCGGTCAAGCATGGACAGTAGGCGCCTGTGTATCTATGTATCGAGGTTGATTGCAGACGCTTCGGCACGAGTTGCGCTCCGCTGAGGAAGCGCACGTGGTCGCTTTACGCGCCACATAGTTGGCATGATGAGTGGCATATTGCGGCCTTGCAGGGTTGGAATGTCTCATCGATGCAGTCAGTCGCGATTCGAGGAAGTTGTGCTCGAGACGATGGTTTCGTGAGAGGTCACTACCATGGAGAAGAAATTGGTGCCCGTTCTCTACGCGTTCATTTCGGACTGGCGTGACCGAATGTTCCGCTGCTTCCCAACCTCACCTCCTCCCAAGCTGCCGCAGATTGCTGTATATACCATTCTCCAGCTGGTCCATTGTCGCGAGCAGTACTGGTACTCAGAACGGACACCTGGAGCACCCTGACAGTCGCCTGAGGCGTGTGTGATCGACTACCAGGAGAAAGGCACAGCCGCAATGCGGCCTCACGCTGCGCCACTTTCTGTCCCACGAGACAGCTGAGCATCTTTCTCTTACCACACGTTTTCGCTTCTCTTAGCAGTCAAACACTTCGTCAACTTGCCAAACTTAAGAATGGCTCTTTGATATTCTCCTCCGACATGGCCGAGCTATTCGGAACCGCCGCGGGCATTCTACAGGTGGCCGAAGTAGGCTTCAATTTGGCCACAACGCTCTACAAGTACGCCTCGACAGTCAAAGGCGCAGAAAGAGACATCAAACGCATCGCTCGAGATGTCAAGCTTACCTCAAAGGTTCTGGAGCGAACTCACGAACAGCTCAAGGCTGATCAACAAGCACAACTATGCACCAACGATGCACTCGTCGATCTCGAAGATGTGCTGGACGGCTGCCGAGAGGCCTTCAAAGAAGTTGACGACTCACTCAACAAGTCCATGAAGCCGCCAAGTGGGAAACTCGGCATGTCACTAGCAGAGAAACTCAAGTGGCCATTGAAGCAGGACAAGTTGGAGGTGCTGCGTGCGAACTTGGAGAAGCTCAAGACGACACTACTTCTCATGCTGAGCGTCTTCGCGTATGGTAGTAAGATGCAACAGACGTAAGTTCGTCGGCTCTATCACCTGACTGTGCTGATCGGGCTGCAGGCACGCCGCAAAGACCGAGATCTTAGCAGGACTGAGCTTGGAGAAGCTTCAGATTCAGAACCTGATACAGGCCAAGGACGAGGCAACGAGCCGCTACGAGGCGCTCAGTGCGGCTTTCACTAAGCTTGAGACGAGGATCAACGACAGCGCTCAAGTGGTTCCTACCCTACCTCCACCACCGATGATGGACAACACGATGTCACTGATGGCAATGCCCGGTGACCTGCCTGCTACAACTGGTGCTCAGAATACCACGGGCTCTCGAGGCCAGACCGCTGAGCATAGCCACATCTCTGCACGATTACAACTTTGTGCTTCAGCTGTGAGCAAGCTGACCACTACCATCGAAGCCGCAACAAAGCGCTGGGAGTTCGATCGGGTTCTGGAGCACGGAAGTATCTCTCACCATCTCCGAGAGACGACGTACGCCGTTCAGGAACTGAGAGGGCCTATTGATGGAAATTCATTGCCGAAGGCGCTCACTGAATACATGACTGCTCACAGCGCGCAAATGCAAAGACCTGTCTCGCCGCACGCCGCTTTCAACACGCCGCAGAATGCTACATACTTACCCCACCGTCCCTACGCCCCAGCTGGTCTATCCGCGCCTAGCACTGGTGGAGAAGAACTTCGCTGGAGCAGATCGCGTGACCACGATTCTGCACCAATGATCAACGTCTACGATCGTAATTCCTCAGACCAGGAGGGACCTGTTATGCCCCAACCGGTGCCGAATCCTCCTTCAGGCTCATCAGGAGCGAAGACACCTCCTCCGCCGCCGAACGCCCAAGAACTGCCGGAAAGACCTGTTCACCGAGTCGAGTGTGCGCAGGACAGTGCAGAGAGCGTTCCTCAGCTTACGCCCCAGACACCGCAGCGAGGCGGACGTGACTCACCTCTTATGTTGCAAACCGATCGCACTTCCGCCACCATTCCACCTGCGCTTGCCGAGGACTCCACAACCGATGTGCCGACCCTGTCCAAACGCGTGATCAAAATAGAGGACAAGGTGGCGAGCACTCGATCTCCTGCTCATCAAGCTACGTCGCCGACGACAGAGACGTCTGCGAGCTCGCCACGGAAAGCAAGCCTGCCACCATTTCGTACATTAGCTGAATTAGCAGATATTGCATCCCTCCAGTTATACCAACAGGACACGCGGCCGCCAGCGCGGCATTCTCGTCACCGCAGTAAGTCTTTTACTTCGACAGTATCGCATACGCCTGAGCGGCACCATCCTTCTTACACAAACAACCCACAAAGACCATCTGTCGGCTACTGCGGCTTCGCCAACGACGAGCCCGCGTCTCCTCTAGATCAGGATTGGCCGATCGAGCGTGTACAGACTTGGCTAGAGGCGAATAGCTTTTCAGTAGAGTGGCAGGCGGCATTCCGGCATCTGAATGTATATGGAGCACAGTTCTTGGCCATCGGTGGGAGTGGTAGCCAGCGCAATATTGCATTGATGCCGCAGACTGTACTGCCGCAGGTCGCACGAGAATGTGCGGCTAATGGTGTTTTGTGGGATCAGCGAAGAGAACGTGACGAAGGAAGACGATTGCGGAAAACCCTGCGAGATGTGCTGAAAGATGGATGCGACGGAACGCCTTCGACGGTGGCAACGGGCAGTACGGGCAGTCTGCCTCTTCGTGCGAACAGGCAGGATCAACTCTCTGCACCTCAATTTGGACCCGAGAGGGACGCTCATCGACCCCGACCCTCACGTCCGCAAGACTACGATCAAGAGAAAATTATCGTCCGGCGCAAAGAGAACAGCGTCTCACCGGAGCCGACACAATCACTCGAGCCATTGCGTAAACCTCCCCCACCGCCGCCGCCGACAGAAGCGATATACCGTCCACCCATTGCTGAAGAAGTCATCACACACCATCATTACGCCGCTAATGGGATTGAGCGTGAGCGAAAGCCTTACTATGTGCAAAGAGGTCCAGGCAAGCCTTGGAATGAATCTACGAATGATCGGAAATTGGTCGAGATGACACTCGACTCGTACACGATCAGACCGCGAAGATCTTCGCTTGCCGATACTACTACACAAGCAAGAAAAGGTTCATCAAGTAACCTGCTCCCCAAAAACAGGCCAAGTGCCACTCAGCAAGATTCCGCTATACCAGGGAGCCCGCAACACCCCTTGCAAGATTACGCTGCCACACTGGCTGCGTTGCAGGAGCATAACAAGAGCAACTATATGTACCAAAAGCCCTCCAGTGTTGATGATGACTATGCAAAGCGTGAAGCTGAGAACGAAAGGCGGAAAGCTGAGACTGAAGAGCTTAAAGCTGAGATCATCGCTGCTTTTCAGGCTGATCGAGAGAGATATGGCAAGCGAAGAAACAGCATAGAGCGGCGCGAGCTGATTTCGAGCGTTGTCAAGAGCAGGCATACTAAGAAATCCCAGGGCACGATCTCTCCTGCTAGCGATACTGCTATCAGCCTCATCAAAAATCGTAATCGACGCAGCCGATCGAGGAGACGACGTAGCAGCGTTGACATTCTTACGGATGATACTCGACTGGAATTGTCTGAACATCACGACCCGGAACACCGTAGTCGTCGCATTGCTCAGGCAGGCCTCGCATCTGCCGCCGCAGCTGGTACCTGGGAGAAGGTTCGCTCACGCAGCGGGGGCGGGAGAGAGCGAACCAGGTCACGCACTCGGCAAGGTGTTCCTATTGCGGCGGCAGGGTTAGGAGGCGCTGCACTCGTTGGTCTGGATGAGAAGAAAAAGGCGATCAGAGAAGCGGAGAAGACACCGCAGTCGCGATCAGTCTCGAGGGAACGAGGACGTCCTTATGATTTCGAAAGGTACAGCAAGAGCACCGAATCTTTTGCGCAAGCGGCACCGCAACCAGTCGTCATTCGACAATCAGCGCCGCAGGCGCCGACTATAATCCGCGAAGAGCGCCGTGAAGCACAAAAGATCGTCATCCGCCGTGAAGAGCAACTGTACGAATTCATTGAGCCTAAACGAGTAGTGAGGGAAGAGAGAGACGACAGTAGCTCGTCGGTCAAGAAGGAAGAGCCACCAGCACTAGTCCCTGCATCAAAGTTCGAGCCAGCCGAAGAGACCGGAGAGGACGACTTCTACGACCGTCGTGTTGAGCGAAGAAGGCGAAGTGACAGCTGCAGCAGTGAAGACAGCTATCTATACGCACGTCGCCAGCGACTTTTAGAGGACTCTCCACCAACCGCACAACAGGAGATGTCCTATCCTCGCCGGGACGACGGCGTCTCTCTTCAACCCACCCCGCCGAAAAACTACTCGCCATTGCTTCCGCCAGGCAGTCCGCCTCCACCTGAAGTGCGTGAAACGAAAGAAGAGATCGAGGACTATCGTCGTCGCATGGAGCAAAGGCAGCGAGAACTTGGACGCACTTCATCTGCACAGCTTGAAGCGGATTCGGATCCTGACCGTGAGCGCCGGCGACGCGAGCGTGAACAGCGCCGGCGTGAACGTGAGAATCGTGTCCGCATCGTCGATCCACCGACCGAAGAAGAAGAGCGTAGACCACGAGGCATTATAAAAAGGCCTACTGAGAAGTTCCCTGAAGATCCACATCCTGTAAAAGAAGGCCTTGCGCTGCCGCCGACGATGGCGAGCTCTCTTCGAAAGAACATTGGCGCAACGGATGACTCGCAGCTAGAGTGGCCAGTCGAAGACAGCGGAAGAACGACGCTCCATCATGCGGTTACAAGCAAGATCGATATGGTGGATCTTGTGTCGGATCTTTCAATGGCGTATGAAGTAGATCGTGACTCTCATCATGCATCCTCCGGCGCGACCTATGATAGGCTAGTCGAGCGCGATGATCAGGACGAGAACCAGGAAGATGACGAAGAAGAAGGTGATGAGTTCGCCGACGTTGACAACCTGCTCCGCCGGTGGACAAAGCTGCCCTTGGCTGCATGACATGTTACATGCAACTTTCCGGAAACATCGCGAAGAATTTATCACTCGTCTGGAAACATAATCTTTGTACTAAGAAGCTCATCAGTATCGATCCTCCACAGCCTACGCTAAGCACTCGAATCCGAACCACGAGTCTTGTTTATTCTAAGATTGTTCGATACTCGGATATCCTCCTTTTCGCGCTTTGATTGCAGACATTCACGCATGTCCTGAAGCATTTCACCGTTCGCCCTAGCGAACGTTTCTAACTTCTCATGGTTATGACTCTTCGTCACTGCAAATGCAGTATTCCACTGCTGCTGCCCTACGCCAAGTGTCATCGAGGACATAGCTGCTGTGTGTAGCTTGGCGAGACACAGTGATGGACAGGCCGCCAAAGTGACCCAGGGGACGTGTGCGACTTCTGCAAGGGTAATGGGCTTTCGGAGCTTGTCTGTAGACAGTTCTTTCGATGAGTGCTTTAGACTAACTTCTGAGGAGGGGGACGGACAGGCAGGGCGGCATCTGAGCTCATCATCTGTCGGCGCTGGGATACTGTCAAACTTGAGAACAACCCGCCAGCACCTAGGCGTCGACCGCTTGACTATGTTCCAGAGGCGATCGATTGGGGTTTGCCGCCTGTGCACAGCGGCTTGCATTGCTTAATTCGCTCATCAGTCTTCCCAGCTCATTGACATCTACATCGAGGTCAAAGATGCTGCCTCGAATTTGCTCGCCCATCAAAATACGCACTTGATCTCCGTGAGACTCCATTCTTCTTGTGGTAGCTCACACCTGGTAGCCTTGCGGCGTTTCGAGGAGCCATTCTTGCTACCCCTACGAACCTCAGCCATTCTGCATCCAAGATCGATCATCTTGTAGCTGCCCTAGCCTAGCTCGGCAGATTTGTGCCCGAGCGGGCTTCGCCGCAGCCTGGCAGTCTCAACTCAATTGCTCACTGCAGCATTTACCTTATAGGTATTTGCTTTCCCTCATCAGATGCGACCGTGTACGCAATCCTCTGTTCTCGGATACTCATCGTCATCTTCATCATCACCCTCGTCTCCATCGGCGTCTTCGTCTTCACTCGCGGCCTTCACGCTCTTCGGCGTGAGCACGGGGTTGGAGCAGCACCTGCACCTGTTCCACTTCTTCTGGCTATGGAGTGGGATGGTAGTTTGCAAGGCTACCTTCTCCTGTCAAAGCTGCCCATGTGGTAGACACCGAAGACATTGCTCAAGCCATGCGTGTGACCCGACATGGCCGGGGCACGGCTCGATTCAGCTCATGCAGTTGATGGGAGGAAAAAAACATCTAGCCTTTTGGTCGTCGTGATAAGAGCTTCACCAAGGGTTGGCTCTTTCGATTCATCCCAGCTATCTGGCGCTCACCTAAGCTGTATAGTGACGCGATCAAGCTTCAGCAACGTATGTTTCTACGGAAAGCCTTCTGGTTTGTTACAACGTCTGACTACCCAGTCTTCGTGATCTCCTTGGAGCCCACATCGCAATGTCCATCGATTGACCTCAAATTGGGCAGCCTAGTACCTCGACCAAGACGCTGACTTACGTTTTCTCGTTGCGGCCCTCGTAGCATGAGCTGGGTAGCAGTAAGAGAGGAAGACCTTTGCAATCATGGCGCGGATTTTCTCTCTGCACCTTCAGGCGAGTCGACCGAGGACACCATCGCGACGGTAGTCGTATGGATATCTGGCGAGTCATGGGGATATTTTAGTTTGTCCTGACTTTGATTCCAGTTGCGGCTCTCACAGCATGTCCACTACCGAGCCAGGTAGCCAGAATAATGGGAAACTTGTGCGATTACCAGGCAGTTTCTCTCTCTTTCATTGAACGACTGGGCCCACGATTACGATGATAATCCCATAGAGCTTTTAATGAGTTGTGGGGATACCTTGGATCGTCCTGACTTCGATTGGGCTAGTCCAGACTGTCCTTCGACCTAGCCGGCAACATGACCTCCTACATTCCGACGCTGCTGTCGAAACCGCTTCGATCCCGAAACCATAGGGTTAATGCTTGCGTCGGCGCAGAAGACCACATTACCAGAGGTATGAATCGCGGACTACAGCGTCGAAAGTCAACAGAGATCGAAGAGAAAGGGCCCACCAGCATTGATACGGAAGAAGAGCTTCGTGGCCACTCGGCACATGAGTGCAAGGACGAATGTGAGGGCATCGCCATGTTCTGCGAAGTCATCGAGCAGAGAATATGGCATCTGCCAGCCGAGATGGACATGTACGACGACGAGTCCAGACGCGAGTCGTGTGCTCGCTTCCTCGACGGAGTACTATGGACACATTCACTCGCATGGACCATCATTCAACGTCAACAGCATGCCGTGGGTGGAAGTTGACTCGCTTGCGAACACAAGCTGATGCTCGATGGGGCAAAGTACTCAACAGGCGTCACAGGAGCTCGGCCGCCGAGGTAGAAGGCCGCCATCTGGGCGGACATTTGAGGGCCAGTGGGTTGGGGGCGTCCATTCCATCGAAGAGCGAGTCGTTGGCTTGGTCATTGTCCAGACCTACCGGCTCCGGCTCCGGCTCGTTGTTTTCCATGTCCTTTCTGCCTGACTTGCCAGGCCACGTGCGGTAGATGTTACCCTGTGCGTTGTAGCTTAAGAGAGCGGTCCCGGAGTCGAGGTATGCACCATGACAATGCAAGACGATCTCCTGCTCGTACAGGGTCAGGACGCAGGCTAGGCAAGCAATGGTGACCTGCGCATTAGGCAGCGAAGTGCTTTCCATGTCAGGTAGTCTCATGGGGGCGAAGAAGTCTCAACGTTCAAGTCCTGGCCTGGTGGGATCTTGAGGGCTTACCACACGTCGCGGTTCAGGTTGATGCGTCGAACCCACTCCTGTCTAACCTAATAGCTGCTAAATAGGTACTGCTTCCAGTCATCGCCCAGCCACGGGTAATCTACATGACAAGACATAGCGATGGGCTAGTGAACGTGGGCCGAAAACGTTTTCTAACTCCTCCTCCCGGGTGGGCTCCTCCGTGCTCTCTGCTCCACTGGTTAAACAAGAGGTCCAATGACTTTCCGTGTCTTTCTCTTTCAGTGAGCGACTAGGCCCACAATCATGACAATAGTTGCATAGAGAGTTGAAGAGTCTTGGGAATACTTTGGATCGTCCCAGCCTCGACTTGAGTAGTTGATCTTGTTATTTGGCCAGACTCGCGACATAGCTTGCGATTCATGGCTACGGTCGAGGCCTCTTTAGCACTTCATGCGGACAAAGCCGCTTCAATCTAGAGGGATGCTCGGCTCGGATCACTTTCTCTCTCTCTCCCTTTCACTATGCTACCAGGCCCAGAATCATGTCAATGATCGCGCAGAGATTCAACGAATCTTGGGGATACTTTCGGTTGCTGCGATTTGAGCAGCCTAGCTTGTTATCATTCGACCTAAATCGCGACATGGTATACTGTGTTCATAAGCTGCTGTCGAAGACGTCTCGAGCTTGAGCCTATAGAGACGATACTCGGTTCGAACAACTTCCTCTCTCTCTTTCAATGACTGACTAGCCTCGGAGTTACGACAATGGTCGCATAGAGATCTGAGCAGTCTTGGGGATGCCTTGTTCGATATGAGTCGTCTATTATGTCATTCGACCTGAGTCATGACATGGCGTCCTATGTTCTGAAGCTGCGGTTGAAGCCGCTTCGATGTCGAGCCTATGGGGACGACGCTCGATTTGGATGAGTTTCTCTCTCTGTATCGTAAACCTATCAGGCCATCAATTACGACGATGGGCGCACAGAGATCTGATGGGTTTTGGGGATAGCTATTCAGATTCGAGTAGTCCAGCTTGTCGTTCGATCTAAAATGCGACGTGGCACCCTGTGTTTCAAAACTGCTGCCAGACGCCCCGATCTCGAGCCTATAGTCTGAAAAGCTTTCTCTCGCGTTCGTCAAACATTCAAGCCCACTGTCATGACAACAATCGCACAGAGATCTAACGAGTCTTGGGGATGTTTTGGAACCTATGTCGAGGCCTCTTAACCAGTCGTCTCGACCTCGAGTCTCCAGGGATTATGCTTAGTATACATGAAATGGATAGACATGGCTGCTTGCTACTTGTTCTACTGCTATTCTCATCGATTGATCTCTTTAACGTAGTACTGCTAGCTTTAATCTATATGTTACTATAAGGTTCCTTTAGTTCGATAGCTTACTGTCTTAGATTGCGTTGTGTTTCCTGCTCTGCTTGTCTAAGTGCAGCTTTCTTCTAGCGAGCGTTTAGACAACGGCCGGCAGTAAGGAGCAAATAGGAGCAGATACGCCTAGTAAGTACAGATCTCTTGTTTGCTATATTAGGTTACCGAAGGAACCTAGTACACAGAACTGCGTTGTTCTAGAAGATAAAGCATTATAGGTAGGTGTTGTTAGGCAAATAGCATATAGTGATGTTGTCGTTTGCACAAGCTAAAACTTGCCTTCACATGCCCACCCGAGCTTTAGCCTACAAACAAACAAAGTCGCCTAATAAGGCACGTACTTCCTTCCTACTTTAGCCTCCTGTTTAGAACAGACTAAGGACACGCTTTAACACAACCCGTTTATAACACCGATTCACACCACTACTACTACACCATTACACTACTACTACAATGGCCTCTAACGACTCTTCCCGCGGCGAGCCCTCACAAATCGATACCGCAGCATACGACGCTGTCATTGCTAGCGGTCGCTCTATTACCGCTCTCGATGCCTCACGCATGTATGTATATTGAGCGATAGAAGACTGCACTGAACAAGGCAGGCTGATACGTAAAATCAGCCAAGATGATGCCATTAATGGCACTAATACCGCACCACCACCACCAACAACAACAGCAGGGCCACCCGCTACCCAGACTGCTGCTCCGCCTGCTCCTGCTCCAGCTATTGCTCCTGCTGCTGCTATCGTTCCGCCTCCTCTCCCTGCTCCAGATGCTCGAGGCCACTACACCTCAGCCCAAGTCCACGCTTACGAGCAGTGGTACGACTTCTACCACAGAGGTAGAGGCCAGTGGCAAGCCGGCCTGCCACCACCAGGATCTGCAGTGCAGACTGGCGTGCGAGGACCTGGTAAGTATAACGATCTAAACAGCTTAAAGTGAGACGTACTGACTGATATTTGCAGGTGCTGCTGGCTGGAGAGCCGCAAATGTCGGCAGGTGAAGTGACGAGTGAAGAGGAGATCGAGAAGAAGAGCAAGGAGAAGACTGAGACGAGAGACGCGAAGCAGTGCGGTTGAAGCGGCCTGGATAGTAATGGCTTAAAGCCTCGAATACAAAGCGTCCCTCAAGGTCATGGAACTGCATGTTATCGCTCGCATTACCCGACTAAGAACAAAGAAAGAGACAAAGACAAGGACTGATCCTTTGTGTTGGCACCTAGACTGGCCTCGTCTGTTACTGTCGCACCGATGCGACTTGTAAGCTGACTTCAAGTCTGGCAATACATCACAATCAAGTTTGAAATGAAGGGCTAGGTGATGTACATGTGGCTGTCTACTGAAGAAGTGGTTGAGTGAGCGGTGAAAGTAAATGAGTAGATGAAGAAGTGTGTGAAAGGACAAGTAACGGCGCGTCTCCACGCGACTATCACATGCTCGTAGATGTAAGAGCTGCATAAAGTCTTGCCCCTAGCTCGGAAATACATATGACTTATCGTCAGGCCGTAGCTGGCCCAAGTCCAAGGGACTTCGCCGCAGTCACATGCACGCGGCCGCGTTCCCGCCAGATTAAGTTGCGCCGCCGGGGCTCCACCGCGGGCTGATATAGGTCGCCAGCTTTCAAACTCCTTCCACAACACAACAGCACTCCACACCACCATGGCCGCCGGCTCGCAAGACGACGGCGTGCACGAACGCGTCGGAGCACCCATGACTGCAAGGTCCTCCCACCAGAGCGCGATGCAAGACGTCACCAGCGACGACTCCAAGCCTTTCCGCCTCTATAACCTTCCAGCAGAGATTCAAGACGTGGTGCGTGTCCCATGAACAAGAACGTATCTTGTTTGATACTCCTGGCAATCGCTGACTTTTCGCCTCTTGCGTCCAGATCTTTGACTACGCTTATCCACCTGTACCGAACCTGAAGCTCATCTCCAAGGAAAAGTGGGACCAGCGTGAGCACGAGAAGGGAATAGCAGACCGCAGCTATCGGAGGAACTACATCTTCACCACCAAATCGGCCGAGTTCCTGGTCTCTAAGGGCTTCTTCAAGGCGGCCATGGAAGCTTGGGTCGGGAATCAGTGGATCAGTGACGAAGATTACCGCATATTTGGGGCTGTTTGGAGTCTCTCGCGAAGCGACAAGTTCGGGCTTTCGGAATTCACGCGGAACATGGTCTGTACGAGGATGACAATGGTACTATCCTCCCTCGCCGATAACTTCCCCTCCCTCAAGAGGATCAGACTTCAGCTAAGCGCCGACGACTTCGATTACGTCGGACTACGACGACTTCCGTGGGAGACACGGTACAATGAGGAGGACTTCAAGAGCATATCGGGCTATAATACGCTGGTCAAGCTTCGCGGGCTACTTTCGTTCAAAGTCGAAGCTTTAAAACTGCGTGACCGGTATTCGTTTCGGCTTGCGTGCAGGGACCGGCGTCGCGTGCCCACTGAAGCTGAGGAGCAGACCTTCGAGGCAAACGCGAAGGGCTTGGAAGATTTCATCAAGGCTCATGTGTTGAGGCCAAAGGTAGCGACGATCGACGAACACTATCCCTGGCCCAATGCAAGGTTCCCGTATTCAGGATTCGACAGCAGTGGCTCTGTCGAGGACACGTTGAGGGAGGAGATACGAATGCTGAAGAAAGAGTACAAGAAGACGCGTCAGGAACTCCAAGACACGCGGGATGACTTGAAGAACACGCGTAAGGAGTTGGACGAGGCACGGGAAAAGCTGGGATCATCCTTTTCTACAGTCACTTGAGCGACTTCGCCATAGTTGTCGCGTCCTGCTTTTACTTCACGATTGTATCTGCAGAGAGGTAGACAGAACCAGTATGAGTATATGTCAAATGGCAGCTCGTCCGACTCGCATCAAACAACCATAACCAGGCAAAGGGGTCTCAAGCTACAACGACGCGGGTCACTTGGACTTCAAAGCATAACCGCAGTGTCGTAACTGTAATCTGTACTGTGAACTCCTCGACGTTACGCGTGACAAGCGATCGGATCTCAGACCCACCTCTTTCGCCTCGATAGTAGAGCTTCAAGCTGGGTGGCAATGAGAGTGAGACAGATCGCAGCTACTGAGCCAAAGAGTGACGGTCTCGATGAGCCAGAGAGTGACGATTGCAATGAGCCATGAAGGGAAGGCATCAGTGAGCCAGACCTTGGGGGCTACAGGGTTAGACCGTGAGGACATCGGTGAGGACACGCAGCAGCTTGGAAGTGAGTCCAATATGGCTAAATTACCCTTCTCATTGATATCCAGAGTGGTTTACTGTCCCAGCCGGGTCAGCTACAAGTTAGCTGCAAGCCTGTAGGCGACTGGGCACGCGGCACGCGTCCTTGATCGAAGCCCCGATGTATACTTTTGTTGCTTCTTCAACGTAGTTGGTATCAATGCCCCTTTAAGGCTTGACTTGATAGCTCACGTCGACCGTCGCGTCACTGCTCAGTCGATGCTTCAACTCTCAAACGGCCTGCTCATCTCGGCTTCCATTTCGTAGCTCATTCGATCCTTCGACTCTGGCCTTCACACTAAGGCCTCGTCGGGGTACTTCCGACATCATTCGTGATTCACCTGCTCGTTACGTGCGTGACTTCACGGCGCGCGTCACTTTCCCTCGCGACACACGACGCGCCCGCTGTCGACACCTTCGCTTATAACTTTCCTTCTGCTCCCCTCGACACTTCCACCCACCTACACCAGCGCATCATGGGAAAGACACGAGCGCCACGCCGTGGCGGCCATGGTCCAAGCGCTATCGTCAAGATCGCCACCCCTGGCAAACCTGCCGGCAGGAAACTCAAGCTATTCGACCTTCCTCAAGAACTGCAAGACATTGTCTTCGAGTACGCCTACCCGACCGTTCCCAACCTTCGCATCGTCACGAAAGGCTGGTGGACGTATCGAGAGAACCTCGACCGGCTGAGAGACGCCACGCATACCATTCGGCCATTTCCGCAGCCGAGAATAGGAGACTTCCTGGTTTCCAAGCAGTTCTTTGGGAATGCTATAAGAGCTTGGCTACACAACCAGTGGATCGAGGTGGACTTTGGTAAGTTGGGCGACGATGATATCCTGCGTAGAGCCCCAAACGTCGTCTTCGACGGCCCGCTGGGACTCTATAGTCCGGTCATGAATCCGGTTACCACCGTCAAGAAGGTGAAGCTCAGGCTCCGTGTCGAGAGCTTTGCGGACCTGGCGCCTCGATTCCCGTCGCAAGTCGTATGCGAAGACCACGAACTCAAGGCCTCCAAGATCTACGTCAAGGCATCTGAAATTCGTGGCTTAGTTTCATTCGAACTGGAGGCAAAAGACCCATCCTCCATGTATGGAATGAAACCTCTCTCGTTCAGCTTGGAGGTGTGGAGGAAGAACATGAACAGGCTTGAGGAGCTCCTAAAGGAGCAGGCACTGAAGGCGGCTGACCCTATCCCACAAGAGGATGAAGGCTTCTTTGCACGCCGAACCAGAAGCAAGGGGAGTATGGCGAGTATGGGCGACACCGAGAAACATATGAAACAAATCATGCAGCAATTCCTGCTGGATTGCATCGATGAGGATCAAAGCCAAACTTCGAAGCTGGTCAGCAATGATATCCCTGATTCCAGAGAAGATGTGCTGGACTTATTGCTGCAGAACACGGCAGGCTTCCTTGACTGGGTCCAAATGGTGAAGATGTCGGAAGCAGCGGATCAAGAGATGGTGAAGGAGTCGAAAGAGCAGTCAGATCGCCAGATTCGACCAAGTCACGCCGACGTTGGGGACATGCTTCTCAATCGTCCTGAAGCTATCCGAGACAGCATTTCGCCAACATACAGCACCAGGACTCGCATTCCCAAACTCTTCAACGAGTCTCCCGATGACTCGAGCTCGTGGCACACCTCCTTCGAATCCCAAGCACACAAATTCACAAACAACGACCTCAAGGTCATCTCCGAGTCACTTTTCGAGCGGGCCGTTCTCATCAAGAGCAAGAGCATCGCCACTCAGGACATCCCAAAGTCAAGGAAGCAGATTCTCGAGCTGATCGTCTCCAATCCTCAAGGCGTCCTGACCTGGATTCAGGACATGAAGTTTGAGGAGGACCTCCGCGAAATTGGTCGCCGATACAAAGAGCAGAGAGAGACACAACCTGTCACGGAAGCAGAGGAGGCCAAGTCTGAACAGGACACGGAAGCAAGCTACGACACGCGAGCTACAAAGGCAGCGGGCGATGAGGCATGGGTGGAGACGTATGACTGGGAGTTATTCGGAATCGTGGTTTTGCACGTGCTGGGCTTGCTGATCTTCACAACTGTTTGCGGGTTACTGGGATTCGCATGGATAGCACAGGGCTAGAGAGAAGAACGCAGTTCAGGAGGCGACCATCATTGGGGATGATCGTGAGCTTGGTAGCCTTTACCATTGCGTACACACTTCAATGCACGAGCCGCTGCTCCATTTCTTCGACCTACGTTGAACTGTCGTCGCCATGTCCAGTCTACTGCTCATAGTTTCGATGACCAGATTCTTTCCCTCGAGTTCGAAGAAGAGCGAGCTGCTCTGCTCGAGTACTACATACCACATCTACTTCTGCTCCCGAGCGTGTCTCTTCTTCTCATTGCCTCTGCTCTCAAACTCATGTCCCTGCTCAGCCATTCATGTCATTTCCGACTGGTATACCGTCGCGTTGCCCCCTCTAGTGAAGCATGTGACCGAGAGCAGGCGTGCGTCTTACTCTACTAAATCAACATGACACATTAGGCTAACCAGGAAGATGGCAGAGTTGGCTATTGATAATGTTGTTGTCCACCAAGTCAAGTCAGTAGCCAGATGGAGATGGAACGTGTTCGTTATCTCGAAGTTCGTGGTTGCTGCTTCCAGCGAGTGGATTACGATCGCGACGACGCGTCGTTGTCTTCTTCTCAGTCTCCTTATTCAGAGTGGAGTGCTGGCCGGCTGCTGTGAGCTTTAGGGAACCGAGTACCAGCTACAATGAGCAAGATGTCCTAAGGACAGATTTGCCATCGATGCGGTTTCAATGCCAGGCAGTCCAGACGCTGGTCGACCGGCTTGCTGCACAGCTCAGCAGGAGACCGAAGTTGTGGAGAGCGTTTGTTTCAGCCAGCGACAGCCAGGACGCATCTGACTCCCATTCACACGTCGCGACTTGCGCTGGCATGCAATGTCATCGTCGGGCCCGGAGACCTGAGTCTCTACTGTAAATAAGAGGCAGCAGTACAAAGCAGCCGCATGGACACCTGACGAGTATCAGGGACATGTTGCACGCGTAATCGGCATTACTGAATTGAGGAGTGACGGCAAGCATAAACAGAATGAGCAGAGGATGACTGTGTCCATGAGCTAGGGAGTGACGGGTTGAATGAGCTGGGGCATGGCAGGATGAATGTGCTATAGAGCGAGGATATTGGAGAGGTAGGGACTAGTGATGGTATCAGCAAGTCAGGAAGTGATGGCATCGTGAAACAGGCTGTGCCAATGTCAGCGAGCCCGGCAGTGAGATTTCCAGCGAGCTGGGCGTGGTAGGATCAACGAGCTGAAGAGCAACGGTGGAAACAAGTTAAGGACTGACGGTAGCATTGAGTGAGGGCGTGAAGGCATCAATGAGCTAGAGAGTGACCAAGAAGCCAAGGAGTGATGGAATCAATGAGTCGGGTAGTGATGGTATCGATGAGCCGAGTAGTGATGGTATCGATGACCCGGGCAGTGACAGTATTAGTGAGCTAGGGAGTGATGGCATCAATGAGCTAGAGACCGATGTTTCAACGAGCGGGAGGACCGTTCATCACGTGTGCGCCTTCGCTAGCGCCAACTTTGCCAGCGCTAGTCGCGCGTCTCCTGCCGCCACAATATCTTGACCTTCCGCCGCACATACTACTCCTTCTCGCCTACAATCTCGCAAACATGGCTGCTGGTGGTGCCGACGGCGGCGCTGTCGTTGCCTTGGACGGCGATATTGCACACGAGATCGAAGCGCAGACTGCGACCGACGAGAGCACTACGCCGCAGAAACTGCGGCTGTTCGACCTTCCGCAAGAGATCCGCGGTATGTATCCCTCAAGAGCGCATAGCGCCTTCTCCCAAGATAGACGCACATGCTGACCACGTATTTTCTTCTCCTAGACATCATCTTCGACTACGCGTATCCCGAGGACAAAGATGTCAAAGTCACAGTGAAGAGCGATTGGCAGCGACAACAGTTCAACAGCAGATTGCGCGACAAGTCCCATGTCGAAAAGCCATTCCCCGCCAGAAAGGTCAACGACTTCATGATCAGCAAGGCATTTCTCGAGGAGGCCGCTCGGGCCTGGATCGGCAATCAGTGGCTCGGCCGCACGCTGCCCTGCGGTATGGACGCAGACCTGAGCTTCGAGAAGAGATCGCTACTTTGTCGTTTTGCCAAGAAGCTGAAGTGGGAACCCTTTACCCCAAAGATACACTTTTTGTGTTTCCCTGAAGTCAAGCATATTCGGTTCACCATGTTGGATCTTGACTTTGTGACAAAGACCAAGATCCCCTCGGAGACGCATACACAGATGATGATCTTAGGAGCACACATGGCTTTCACTCGACCATGTGTTTTTCTGGCTTGAGTACCTTTGAGGTCGATGTCGAGAGAGCCGTGAATTACTCGGGAAGGGAGTGGGACAAAGCGCAGCTCGATACCTGGAAGGCAAACGTGAAGAAGTTCGAAGAGCTGGTCATTGCCGAGGCATCGAGACCAAGAGAGTCGGAAGATCACGAGAAGCAGAAACAAGAGGAGGCGAAAGAGATTCAGAAGATCGAGACCTTGCTGCGGAAGCGGGTATCTCAGCGTCCGGAGGCCACATCTGCAGTCCGCTCTTATGACATACCAGACTCAGACGAAGACATGATCAAGATGCTGGCACGCGAACCACGAAAGGTCATAAACTTCATCAACTCAGCCAAGAAAAGCCTCCAAGAAGCAAAAGCTAGGGAGGAGCAGGTCGATCAAGCTGTTCAGGGGGTAAGCAGACACATGCAGCAAATCACTGCCCTCCTCACAGAAGTCACGATCAAAGACCAGCAGCCAGTCAACTCTCCTGTCAAGAGTCCTGGAGTAGATTCCACTGCAATCACGAGCGAAGATCAGCAGCAAGACAACCCTACCGCGGAGGCCTACGGAACGAAGCAGGACCTGAACGCGGCTGTTTACAGCTCCAGTTTCAAACCGTTCAAGGTTTTGGCCATGATACTAGCAATGGTAACGTTGGCAGCTCTCTTCAGTGCAGCTGTGCAGGGGCAGAAGCACGGCAACTTCGTGCTGTGATAAGGACGCTCAAGGTGTTCGGCGGATGAAAGAGGAAAGCTATCGGACCGTAACGTGCAGCAATGTCAGGCACGCATTCGAGGGCTCGTCAGTCGGGAGAGGTCCACGCAGACTGCTGCTTTGTATAGGATTCGAAAGATTCGAAATAACGAGGTGCGGGCTGCAAAGGTCGATACTGGGTGAAAGAAGGACGACTCTTACGGACAGCCTTGGTTGATCTTCTTCTCGTTCAATGACATGCTCCCTACTTCCGACCATGTCACTCTCTTACGTTGAAAATCCTGTACTCACCACCGGTGCAATCCTACTGATCTCAATTCCTCGCAACTCTGTCCAACAGCCCCCCATGTTCTGCTGTAGCAGCCTTCCAGTTCGACCTCGCCAGCTTAAAAGTATCCGTGATCCTCGAATAACTAATATCGCCCAGCTGTCCGAGCGGCCTAAGAACGTCGATATCAAGATGCTTGCCTTCATTATCAATCGCATCCTCTCGGGCCCAGAAACGAGTCCCCTCAATGATCGCCAGCTTGCCGTGCGCCCCAGAAGACGGACGTGAAGTCTTATAGTCCACAGTCTGTATCAACTTGCCCTCAATTGAGAAGATCGACTCCTTTACCCTCGCAGGCTTCACCGTCGAGCTTGGCGCCTGATGCAACCCTGACAACGCCCACTCACAAGTTCCATGCGGTGCATCAAGCGAAGTAGCATTGACCGCCTCCATCATATGCTCCGAGACAACATTCAGGACACACTCTCCTGTCTCCTCCAGATTCTTCAGCGTGTCCTTTGGGCCTTTCGCTCTGCCAGAGAATCCTATGACAAAGACCGGCGGATCATGGTCTACGACTTGGAAGTAGCTGAAAGGTGCGAGATGTGGTTTATTGTCCTTGGAGAGTGTGCTGGTCAGGCCGATTGGTCGGGGCACGATGCCGGAAATGAGCAGAGTGTAGTTGTGGAACATGGGGCGCCCTGGGGCATAGGGGTCAATTTCGATGTGGTCCTTCGCAAGGGATGCGCCGTTGTCTGTTGCGCCTTGGCCGTAGTTCCAGTCCGGGTTCGATGGCTTGGTGACGGAGATGGGGCGGGTGGGTTTGTAGTCTTCTGTTGGCGACGAGCCAACGCCAAGAGAGCTATAGTCTGCTTGCGCGAGTTTTCTCGATGTAGTTGACACTGCTCTGGTTGCCGGTGTCTTTCGACCTAGGTTTCTAGTATCGGTCAGCTGAAGCTACCAAGCCTTGTGGCCAGACGTACAGAATATGATGTCTTGCATGTTCGAGATTTAAAGCTGTAGGACGTAGTCCAGATGCCATTATGACTTTAATTGCCTAGATCAAGACATAGATCAACGGTTGGGAGCGAGCGCATCTTGTTGCTGTTTTCTTCACAACCGTCGGTGTCGATTCCCGATGTCGGCTTTCTTGGCCGAAAATTTGGAAACGAAGTCGGCCGCTCTTCGCTGCCAGCCTGATGAGGCAGATACCGAATGCGACTTCTACATCGTCACTACGAGCTACATGTAGGCCACCTGTTCATGCTAACAAAGTGAAGACCTATATGAATTACCTACGCATCAGCTCAAAGGCGTGCTACGATCTGCACCACGAGACCGGACGAGTTTTGACGACAACGTTTCAAATACTCCATGATTCCAACCTCATCTCTCTCGGGATATTCTTGTCCTCTGTAAGGGGAGATTTTCCAGTGATCGATCAGGCGGCGTTCATACAAAGCCCCAGTCTTCTCGGCATTGGCTAAAGACGGGCCACCAACAATGCCATTGTCGAGCCTGAAATGCTTACAAAGTCTTTCGGCGTCGTGAAGACTTGTGACTATGCAAACAATGACTTTCACGAACCTTCACTCGTGTCAGCGACACAGACCTTGCAAGCACATTAATAGTTGAGTATTTCCCTGTTCCCTTCTCTTTGCATCTCTCCAACCACAACGAAAAACTTCGCTACTCTTCCACAACACCTCAACCAGCATCTGAATAGCAACTTGCCGTACGTTCTTGAGCTGGCTCAAAGGACTACCACTACACCCACCATAACTACCGATTGCAAGCGACGTACTCCAACCCGAGTAGAACACGCAGACATGGCCGATCGCGATTCCGAGATGTTGCAGATCTATCTGCAGATTGACTTGGCTCAAAACTCATACGACACCCTTGGCTTGTCGCAAGATCCTGCTCCGACAGCACCCCAAGTCAGAGCAGCATACCGCTCGCTGGCTTTGCACGTACACCCTGACAAGGCCACATCAAACCATCTCGCTAAGACTCATCACCGACTGTTTCTGAAGCTTCAGGATGCCCACGCCATTTTGCTCGGCGTCGATTCTAGTGCGACTGATGAGCCAGCGATCATCGAGCACTTAGCTGTTCATATGGGGCCACTCGCACTCCACCAGCGCAATTTAGACTTCAAGGCCAAGCTGCAGGAGCGTCGCGAGGGCGCTCTCAAGGAGAAGCAAGAGATCAATGCAAGAAAAGCGGCAGCTAAGGTCGCTTGGGAGCGCAAGTTCAAGGCGGCGAAGGAGCAGCAAGACGGCACCGAAGAGAAGCTGATCGCCCACCTGGGAGGCAAGCTCACCAAGAAGCAAGCACGACAGAATATTGTCCACATCGCTGAAAGTCAAGCTCAGAGCAGGAAGCCCTGGCAGTCAAAGAAGTCCAGCAGTAAGGCAACGGTCAATGCCACGAAGCGCGAGAAGAAGCGAGCCATGAAGAAGAGACGCGCTGACACAAAAGCCTTCGTCGAAGAAGAAGTCCATGAAGAAGAGCACGATATAGTCCTTGCCACACCAGCGGGTATTGCTTATCGTCGCAACACGGAGCTTCTTAGTGGTCGTCCAAGCAACATCTCTCTCGCGGATGAGCAACGCCGCAACAGTAGCGCAGCGGCCAAAGAACTGGAGGTCGAGAAGTGGATCGACTCCCAGATTAAGCCTCGCATCGCTAAAGCTCGCGCCAGAGCAGAACGCGAGGGCCACTACATGCCTAACGGCTCAGACAACCTCGAGAATCTCGAGACGATGGTCATGGATGAGATTCGTGATGAGGCGGAGTCGTACTACGGCCTCGATGTTGGTGAGTTCATGGTCTTGGCACGGCCTGACTAGAGGCCGCGGTGGTGTTGATGATTGTACATCTAAGCCTCATCGCGAAGGCATGGATCAATGATGTGAAGATAGTGGGCTAGAAGGTGGATGAGTTCAGTCGAGTTTGAATGCACCGTCAACTTGAGCCCAAAGTAGGAGAACAGTATGTCAGTTACCAATGTGATCTTCTCAATTCCCACTCACAGTATCGCTAGCTCTTCAGGAAATTCCCAAACCCCCCTTTCATCCGCCCAACTCTTGACAGCCTCCCAATCCCGACACATATGCTCAGCGCCCCAAGGGACCTCAACCTCCGTCCCTGGGAACTTCCAACTGGCATTTCCCTCGATAGTAACGTCGCCCGCGCACATGATCCCCTGACGTAGATAGTCGAAACAATGTGCAACATGCTCTCCCATGTGCGTTTCGTCTCCACCGTTCCAGAGTTTGCCGTAGCTGTACATGATTGTGCTGAGGCAGTGCAGCTGGTGTGGGCCAGAGAGCATGTACGCTTCCTCGGGGCCTGTGTTGAGCGGGTCAAGGATGTACGGTGGATCGTGCGTTGGATGGTCGGATTGGGGAAGGTGGATAAGGCCTCGTGAGGAGGGTGACAGTGGAACCCAGTTCGAGAGGATATGCTCGAGGGCCGCAAGAGAAGACCACATGGCGCCTGTGGCGAAGGAGGTGTTGGGCAGGAAAAGCGTTGGTTTCAGCGTATGTGGCCATTCTGAGGTTGTACGTTAGTCCTTGCTCGAAGGCAGAGAAGATACGCCTGACCGTACGATCGATCCGTGCGCCTGCTTGGGGATATAATTTGCACTCGCCAACGACATCCTGCTTCAGAACTTGAGATCCGAGGACCGCAACGAGGAGCAGAAGCAACGTATTCCAAAATACAAGCAACCACTTCAGCAAGCCAGAGAGCCCACTCCATCGAGCTTGCCGCTCGTGCAATGGCATGTGATAGCCCTCCGCCGGAGATTCGACTTCGCCTTCATCAAGATCTTTCTCCGTGATGCGGTGGTAGGAAACAGTTTGCGGCATGGCAAAGCTCGAGGAACTGCTGCCGCTGCTACTCCAGTTTTCCAACAGTCGCGCGCCGAGAGATGGTCTTTGAAGTCAGATGGAAGACATGTAGTCTGGAAAAAGGAAAGCTGTGTACCGTCGCAAGGTTTCGATGCTAGTTGTATGTGAGGCTCGGCTAAGCCTGATTAAGGCAATGCCGAAGGGCTTTGGGTTCAGATGCTGCGATGGACCAAGTCGGACTGATGTTGACGAAGAGCAAGAGTTGAGATCGTCCTCGCGTGGTGTCAAGCTAGGAGAGACAGAAAAGCTCAAGTCTCACGGACAGAAGAGGGGCGTGCTGTCAAGACATACTAGGTCTGGCTAAGACGCTTGAGTTCCAAGAGGTCTTGCTTTTGACAAGCCTTGTCGGCGATGAGCTCGGTGAAAAGTGCCAGCCCACACTCGCTACGGGTGTCTCTGCGCTTGTGCCGTTGCCCGCCGGCTCCACGGGTTTGTTGAGATTGTCCTAGAAGTTTTGTCTATCAAGTCGTCTAGGAGGAGGTGTAGTCGAAGAGTGGGCCGTACCCATAAACGAGGACCTGGGAAAAAGCGGAGTCTATAAACAGACTTTTGACGGCGCAGAAGCCTAATCTGTGGCGAGGCTGCGATTGCGACTCCCCTGACTCTCAGCCAGTCGGCAACGCTTAGGGTCCGGGTCAATCAGGCGCCGTGCATCCCAGCTGAGTGTATGGCGACGGTGATCATCTAAGCAGTGAGAGCGGTGGTTGATGAGCAGAGTATGAGCATACACAAGGCTGGACACCAGCGAATGATCGCAAAGCAAACCCTGGACACCAGCTCTTATTGCAACCGCTGGCCGCTTCCCTGCGCCTTTCAATATAGCACGATCTGTTCGATAACCGCGTCTGGACCCGCTGCTTCGCCATCCATATAACCGTGGACATACGCCTCGCCCAGCATGATATAGCCATCGCCTTGACTTCGCTTTCTAACAACGAATGGCACTTTTGCTCCGAGAACAATCACAACCAGATCTCCGACTTCAACATTGTCGGCACCGCAGCCTAATCGATTCGTGCTAGTCAGAAAACCTCGACGGCCTCTTGCAGCGTCAAGTATGGCTTTATGGTAAGTGGACAGTCCAACCGACACTAGACTCTTGCCACTTATGTCTTTCAGAGGCGTTTCTGCGAATGCAGCGTTGAGCCGATCAAGAAGCTCTGCCTCTATTCTGTGCCGTTCGCGGTGCCCGAGTGTGAATGTGGCTTGATCAGTTGCCGCTGTTCGCCAGATGATATCCAACGCCGACCCCCCTGCTCGAGAAAGTGGTGTAGAGACGTTTGCGAGAGTGGCAAGGCTATGGAGCCACTCGCCTATACGATCGGGTTGCCATGGTTTGCCGACAACGGCAACGCTGCACACAGCGATGACGCTCAGCTCGAGCGGGCGACACCACGCGTGACCATCTGCTATTGACATCTCAGGCTGCTCCAGGCTCCCGGAAGCCTTGAACTTGGTTTCCAGTACAGAGACAATGCTACTGGTGTTTAAGACTCTTCCTACTAGCCGGGACCGGGGAGCGTTGACCGACCAATCTGGTACCCACGACATCAGGTCTTGCGTATATCGACCTCGAGCATTGCAATCCCCTAGGACGTCCAAATGCCCATTCCTCAACAAAGCCCGCGCGAACTCGGTATAGACCTGGATCACAGACTTCACGTAGTCTGGGACCAGCCCAAGGGACTCAGAGTCAGCAGCTATCCCGAGAAAAGCAAACACGCGATCTCGGGGGTCTTTAGCTTTGGACTTGCTGAACCTTCGTAGCAGGTACAAGAGGTCGCCCTGGTATTTCACAGCCCTGAGCAGTATATGGGCATTCTGAGACAGCTGCGAGAAGGCCGGAGTGTAGAGTTGAAGAGCTTGTTCGGGTGTGACTGAAGTTGGCGTAGGGTTGTTGTGTTGCCATGTTATGAAGCCCTCCAACGTGCGAACACTGTACTTCATGGCTTCCAAATTCAGGGCGCGGGACCCACAGAGCAAGTCATGGCTTTTCGCCAAGGTAACCTCTTGGACGATCCAAACTCTTTCCCAGTAGGTGCGAGACAATAGTCCTTGCAGTGAATAGAAGAGACGGGTGTAATCCGGGTTGTCGTATATACTAAGGCTCTTCTTGAGGTCATCAGCGAACACCAGTCTCTGTAGCTTCAGATCCCTCGCTTCGCTAGAGTCGTCGTCGTTGGGTAAGACCTTGCTGGACCTCGACAACAGCCTAAGCATCCTGGTAACTGTAATGTCGAGTCTTGCTGTCCGTTCTCCAAAATCCATCATCCAATCCAGTGCCAGATCGACGTCTTTGCTGTCTTCAGCTGGCCCAAGCCAGATGATGACTCTGGCTGCGTTCGCGTAGACATCGCGCATATGTGCCACTTGTTCGGATTTCTCGACATCGTCTTGTTGATTGATACAGACGGCATCCACCCACAGGGCCTCCGTCTCCCCCACCCTGGACTGGATATGAGCCAAAGCCGACTCAAGATTCGAAGTGACCTGGACTTGAGATCCGTCGACGTAGATTGGTTTCGTTATGCTTTCATCGCCCCAGACGTACGACAAAGCAACGTACGTCGGAGCCTGTTCGATGGGAACAACTTCGGTGCGGCACTGGATGTTTGACGAGCAAGAGCCTTCTTCAAAGCGAAGTAACGCAATCTCAATAGCTTTTAGCCGATCTCGACTTGCCATGAGGAAGACCTACAAGGTCGTTTCGCGGGGAGTTGCAAGGCCCATTAATGAAGCATTTGGTGCGGCCTCCGCTGCATGCACACAGCCACCCACCACCTGCGTCCTGCATAGCCACTTACGGCCGTTGTTACAGAATTGCTGGGCAGTCTGCTGAAGGCTTCCAATTGGCCGGCTAGCCCATGTTCAAGCGGCCTCATATGCAGCCACGTCGCACGCTCATAATCTATGCTGGGCGACAATCATTGGTGCCCATTGCTTGTCTGCTCACATGAGTGTACAGCCAACACCATACATAGCCCTCTCCACATCCCCCTTGACAAGGTACCAATCCGCCCTCCGCTCCGCAAACTCATAAACCTCCTCTGCCGGAAAAATCCCATGATACCTCTGCGAGTCCGCAATAATCGTCGCCAGCTCCTTACTCTGCAGACTCGTTGAGCTCGCCTTGCCCGTCAAAATGCTGCCTCTCTTACCACTGCCCTTGTTCGGCCCAAACACACTTGCCGGCGGGTCGATATACACGAGGTAGATCTGGCTCATCTCGCGCAAGGCCTCGAAGTACGGCATGAGGGGTTTCTGACGGAGGGCGGTGATGAAGGCGTGGTAGTGGTTGATGTCTGAGATGAGTTTGATGGCGCCGTCGACGGAAATTCGTTGGCGTTTGAAGTGTTTGCAGAGGGCGCCGAAGAGGCGCAGTCCGACTTCTTGGTTGAAGACGTCGAGCATATTTTTGTCTGTGCTGCCGACGAGCATGCTGGTATGGCCGGAGACCATGTCAACGACTTGTTTGGCGGTGGGCGACGGCCCGATGTCTACGATGCCTTGGGGTCCTGGATTGAAGTCGGTGGGTGTCTGGGATGTGGCGCAGATGTATTCGACTTCGTCGATGAGGACATCGATGCCTTTGTTGAGGCCGGCTGCAACACGCTCGTCGAGCATTTGTTCGAATCGCTTCTTCTCTTTCACGCCAGCAGCCAGGAAGTCGTCTTGCTCGATGAGTTTTGTGTTGACCAGTTCTTGGGTATAGAAGACGTCAATCATCTGTTGGATCAGATCTCCAACGTTGACTAGTTCCAGAAACGTGACCAAAGGCTCGACTCCGATATGGGTACTCGCATCGTTCGCAGACTCGGACTTGAACTTTCGCACCTCTCGAGGATTGTAATCGCCGAGATGATTCACTGCTTTATCGAAGCCGTTCTTCACATGACGACTCCCAAGAATGTCCAACAACGTTACAAAGATGCGCTCGCATTGTTTCTTCGCCTCCTCGCCGTCACGGCCTCCCATCTGCACCATCATGGCAGTTCGTTCGAGAGAAGCCTTTGCGAGATGCGTCAAGTTCAGTGCGACTTCGATGCTGAAGAGAGACTTGATGCCTTCGAGACGAGAATTCATAATCGCCGTCTTTGCGGCAAGCTCGGTCGTTGGTGGGTCTTGTGATGGCGTTGCAGCTCTTGGCGGTGGTGTCGAACCAGTCAATGTGGGCGTCCTCGGCCGCGAAGCAGGATTGTATGATGTATCGATGGCGTCCAAGTTGGCCGACGATCGAGCTGCGACATTCGCAGGCTTGGCTGTGGCGAATGGTGAGGACATGGGAAATGCGTTCACGGGCATCATGACCACCTTCTTGAAAGAGGACAAGAAGTCTCGCTTTGCGGCCTGTCGATTGACATTCGACATGAAGAACGATTCTGTCGAAGCTTCTTGCTCGGAGAGTTGTCTCTCCCATGCGTCGACCTCATAGCTGGCCTTGGTCGTGAAGTTCTGAAATTCTTCGGCAAGATAGAGATCAATATGCTTGTCGAAGCACTGTACAATCGTCTGCTTTGCCTTGTCGAGAAAGTCTGATGGCGATGCCTTTGTCGGCTTGAGCGAAGCCACCAACCTTAGAGCTTGGCCAAAGATGCCTGCAACCGCCTTGACGTAGGTCTCGATGCCTCGTGCGTGTGCTTCGTCAAACAGTGCGGTCAAGTAGTCGGACACGAGCGTCTCGCATAGCCGCGTCCAGAATGGAGTAAGTACGTCAATAGCAGGAGGAAAGACGCTGTCGATGATTCCGGCCTGTTGTACCATGATAGATGCCAGTTGTTCGAAGAATCGCTGTGAAGGGTTGAGATCGACGTGGCCAGGTGCGACATCTTCTAGGCAATCCAACGGATTTCCGATTCGTTGCGTTCTGGCCATCGCCGTATGGTTTGAGATGAAGGAGTCAATCACTGCGTTGCCACCGTTGAGTGTGACCAGTACATGCGCATAGCGATGCATACGTCCAGGCACATCGTCGGCAGCATAGCCTTGTTCGAACTCTCGCAACACGGCGTTCTCGAAGACGCCGATCATGGTGTCCAGCTTCTCTTCGCGCTGTTCCCAACCAGTTGCCAGATCGCATTGCGCAAATCTCTTGAGATTGGACAAGATTTGTGCTTGCTGCTCAGGATCGCGATACGTTCTGAAGATTAGGGCGTCAGAATGACCCTTTGTCCGCGCCAAATCGAGGTAGATTGGGGCCAAAGAGCCGTAGAGCTTTCCAAATTCTTGCCGTGCATGTCCACGTATTGATCGTACCCTCTTGAAGACGTCCAAAGCCGCGGCTGCAGTCAGAGAGCTGGATGTAGCTCTCGAAGGAGAGGATGGCGAGCCAGATATGGTGAGATCCTCGAAACCATCCGACAGTGTTCCCTTCCTCCTGTGTTGTTGTGGGGACTGGGGTTGTTCAAGTGACTTGCGATACCGCTGCTCTTCCACACCCGCATCGAAAATCGTCACACTCCCTGCATGCCGTCGTCCATTGGCTATACCGTTCGTCTGATGTGTACTTGTCTTCTTGCTCTCGTCCGCCTGTTTCGCCAATTGAGCCTCTGTCTTCCTCTTCATAGCCTCCTCAACTCTTTGCCTAGCCTCAGTTTCATTCCAAGCGCCAACCTGCTTCAGCTTCTGTATCCATCGTGTATCATCATAAACCATCTCTTGCAGCCTGCGAGACACGCGGGCGAATCGCATCAAGTCGGACACTGGCAAGTAGTCCAAGATCGTCGCAATGAGTTCGGCGGGTAGGTATGGCTTCGACTCCACCATGGAGGTAGCGCGTAACGAGGCAAAGACATTCTCGTGGCTGCGGACGGGGGCGCCATTGAGCTGGACTTTCTTGAGGTGTTCAAGGTGGGATGCGTTGCGAATGTGTCGGGAGTTGCTGGCGCTGTGGCCCAGTGAGGGCGTGGAACGGCCGCTCATGGTGACGGCAGGGCATGTTCGATCATGGGCCTGATTTGAGTATGTTGCTAGGCAAATACTTGTATCCAAGACAGGGCTGACGTCGACTTGCTTCCTTCACATGCGAGGCGGAACGAGACATGTGGCTTGTCTTGGGGAATAGAGGGTCTGAAGCTACGGGAGACAGGTGGAGATTCAATCCCCGCTCTCGTGTGAATGTTCAGCCGAGAAAGAAAGAGCACAGATTTAACAACATTGAAGGACGAACAAAAACATGTCGCAATGACCTTCGAGGCTTGTCACATACTCGAGGCATCGCATCGAGTAGTGCTATCTCCTGCACGACAAAGGACAACGAGGCTGAGACTGATGTTCTAAGAAGCAAGTCTCGCAGCACACGAGCGAGATGATGAACAACGATGCTTGAGAAAGACGACAGGCAGTCTTAAGTCCACTCTCTAGTCTGCTGTCGACACGGGTACAATCTCGTTCGTTGATCGATTGAGGGTCGAGGGAGAAGACCACTTCGTTCAGTGTGTTCGTCAACAGAGCCCAGTCCTTGTCCTTGCCTTCAGCATCCGTTGCCGTAGCTGGCGTATGAGGGAAAAGAGAGAAGTAATCGATGCAAAGCAAGGTTTAATATCCCACCCATCTCAGCGATCACGGGGTCTGGAATCTGAGCGAGACAATGGCGCCAACGCCCGCTGACCTCACCACACATAAACATTTCCCAGGCGTCGTACTTGTTCGGGGAGGACATGGTGCATCGTCAGATCGTCTTCCTGCCCAATCCTCGCGGCACAATGGCCTCGCGATTACCCCGGAGCCTGTCCTGCAGCGGCACTTGGGCTGTCGCTGCGCCGGCATCGACGCTATCACTGCCCAAAGCTGGAAAATGTTGGAAGCGCGTGCCAGGAATCCCATGTGAAGCGATACCTCGCTTCTCCCACACCATCCCATCACGAGCGCGCCACATCACGCAGGACAGTCTCACACTATATCTTGCATGATGCTGCTGCTCCCCGGCTCAGGTAGGTTTTCGTCCTCCTCTCGCTTCCCGTCCGGTCTGTTGTGCTTCCTTTCGTTGCGTACAACCCCTTCGAGCTTCTCCGGCGCTCTTGTTGCGGCTTACTGGAGACGAGCACCGCCATTCGATGTGTCTCGTCAGCGTCAAGGATGAAGAGCCCTGGAGAGCGCCTCCAAGAGTGAGGGAGGTCAAGAGAGTTGTCAGGACGTACTCTCCATCGCCGCCCCCAGTGCGGCGATACTCGCGCACCCTCGTCGAACGAAGACCATCGACTCTGCCCCCTCCGCCAGCTTCGCTCCCGCCTCCTCCAGCCTCTGTATACCCGCCTTCAACGAGAGCGCCCTCTGTCGCACCATTGCCGCCTCCACCGCCGCCTCCAGCCTCTGCGCCCAAGTCTTCAAAAGCACCCAGCGAAGCTCCTCCTCCACCAGCGCCTTCTTCACCTTCATCCGTCGCACCAAGCAAAGCCCCAAGCAGAGCTCCTACAGCGGCACCCGATCCACCAGCTCTACCTCCACCGCCATCCACAAAAGCCTCCAGCAGAGCACCGAGTAGAGCTCCTACAACAGCGCCTGACCCACCACCTCCACCGCCATCAACAAAGGCTCCAAGTCGAGCACCGAGCAAAGCCCCTAGCAGAGCGCCAAGTAAAGCGCCAACCGCACCCAGTGCGCGAAGAGACAGTCCCCAAGATCTATACGTAGAGGTTGACCACAGCTCAGTGTCGAGTTCGTCGAGCGCGTCGAGCGAAGACGACGTGCGGTCTCAGTCGACCCTCAAGACGTCGCATACACACAAGTCGTCGCACACCCATCGATCGAGCGTGCCGACTGCTAGCGAATACTCGATGCATGAGAGGGAGAGGGAGATCAGGCGCTATTCGAGGCCGAATAACGAGTGGGAGACATATCGTTATGTTGAGCCTCCGCGGTCGCATAGCAGGAGTCTGAGTAGACGTTCTGGGTATGATTCACAACGTGTCTCTGGTAGCTGCCGCAAATTGATCTAATGGCTAGGTTTCGCTGACAAGGGAGAGAGGACGAGGGTTGAAAGGTGGACGCGATGGGAGGTAAAGAAGGGATCTCAGATATTGTTGGTCGCTCTAGAGGAAGAAATCTGTTCTGCGTTGAGCTGTAGTTCTTCTGCTTTCATTGCCTGCATACGAGCGAAAGGTGCTGGAAAGCGCCTTTAAACGAAGATGAGCGTTATAGCGAGCATCTAGCGAGACGATTGAACGGCTGTAATGTATTCTTCGTGTTGACTTTGTTCCAATTGCACATGCCTGATCTTTCTCATTGAGTGCTATGCTAGAGAGGCGTGCAGATCACTGCATGCACATGTGAAGAACGTGAGACCTGTGACGCCACAGACTTGAAGCCAGAAATCCCAAACTTTGAACGTCAGCCACGCTTGCTTCATCTCTGCACAAGGTCACACCTCCCTCGACGCAATCACACGACGCCCGCCAACGACAGTCCTCGAGTCAGACATTCGTTGACGGCATACTGCAATCAACGACGACGAGGCTGAACCGATCACCACCGCCGGCCCATGCGACACCAACCCCTCGCACTTGGACTTGGCTGAAGCATGAACCACCACCACAATGCCCATCCGCGTGTTTCTGAGGGATTCGCCTCAGCGCGCAATCGCCTTGGCCACTGATACCCATGTCCTCATCTTCCGCCATAGTCCGACCACCATCAAAGTCCACGCCGCCGGCTCAAGCAGCTCCGTCAATGAAGGCGGCGTGCCACGATGCATCGTCGAATTCTCGCCATGGCAGGACCAGGACATGCATGGCTACCGCGCCCTCACCTCGATGAACGTGCAAGGAACCCTTGGTCTGGTCACGCTGAACAACGACGTCTTTTTATGCATTGTCAATAGCAGCACCAAGGTGGCGACGGTGCGGCCTGGCGAGACCATCCAGCGGATATTGGGCGTCGAGTTCCACTGCTTGAATCGTGCCGACTATGACCATTTGTTGAATGAGCATGTTAACCCTTTCCCGACCGACGGTTTCGACGAGGACGGATTCGACCTTCGACACAAGGAGCCAATGCTGGAACACCCATGCATGGCCTTGAAGAAGCTGCTGTCTGGTGGCAGCTTTTACTACAGCGCTGACTTCGACCTGACCAAGCGACTCCAAGATCGTCCGACGGACGCGAGCACCGTGGCGATCGACTCGTTAGATGGCGCCTTCTTGTGGAACTCCTACATGATCCAGCCGTTGGTCGAGTTTCGGAGTCGGCTTTCACAGAGGGAGAAGCAGGCCTTGGACGACTCGAGAATTCTTACTTCGGCAATCAGAGGTTTCGCCAGCACCATAGCTGTACCTGCTTCGAGCTCGCCACTGCGGACCAAGATGACTGGCATGCCGTCGAATATGACGCTCATCTCCAGACTGTCATGCAAGAGGGCAGGTACGAGGTTCAATGCGAGGGGAATCGATGATGATGGCAACGTTGCCAACTTTGTGGAGACTGAGACGGTCTTCGCTTCCGACAACGTGATCTACTCATACGTGCAAGTCCGCGGAAGTGTGCCTATGTTCTGGGAGCAGGCATCTGGGTTACCTGGCCAGCAGAAGATCACCCTCACACGCTCTCAGGACGCCACCCAGCCTGCTTTCGATAAGCACTTCCAACATCTTTCGGAGACGTACGGAGACGTGGTGGTGGTCAATCTGCTGAGTGAGGAAAAGAGCCAGGAAACACAACTTACCCGACAATACCTTCGCCACATTGAGCACAGCCCATTGAACCGTGAAGCCGAGAAGGCTACCGCTGAGTCCGAGCACAAGCACATCACCGCCGTCAACTATGACTTTCATGCCGAGACACGTGGCCCACATGGGTACGAGGCGGCGAGTGGCATCAGAAGATGGATCGAAGACTCGGCGAGGGCGTTCGAATACTTCTTGGCCGAGGATGTATCAGAGACCATTCACAAAGACGGACGAGAACACAAAGTCCTCGGTAGAAACGACGTCCTCAAGCAGAATGGCACTTTCAGAACGAATTGCCTTGACTGTCTGGACCGCACGAATCTAGTGCAGACCATCATCTCACAGATGGCCTTCGAACTCTTCCTCAAGCAAGAAGGCGAGCAGAGACCGACTTCCGACTTCTGGGCGAGACATGGGACCTTGTGGGCAGACAACGGTGATCAGCTATCTAAGATATATGCTGGTACCGGGGCGCTCAAGTCATCCTTCACACGCTCGGGCAAGATGTCGCTCGCTGGAACTTTGGCTGACTTCCGAAAGTCAGCTCAGCGATTCTACATCAACAACGTCGAGGATAAAGGTCGGCAGAACACGATGGATATGCTTCTGGGCCGACTCATGGGTCAGACTGCGGTCCATCTCTTCGACCCGATCAACGACTGGGTTGCGGCGGAGATGACGCGGCGGGCTGATGAGTTCACCACCACGCAGAGCATCAACATTTGGGTCGGCACTTTCAACCTGAACGGGAAGACTCATGGCATCAACGACGATCTTACGCCTTGGCTTTGTCCCAATGTGGATCCGGAGTTCCAGGTGCCAGAGATAGTAGCAGTGGCGTTTCAGGAGATTGTCGACCTCGACGTAGGCCAGATCATGTCGACCGATCCTCAACGACGGACGCTCTGGGAGGATGCAGTGCGTAGAACGCTGAATGCGAACGCTCAGAAGCATCGTGGCGAAGACTACGTGTTGCTAAGAGGAGGACAATTGGTCGGTGCATCACTTTCGGTCTTCGTGCGGGTTAGCGTCTTGTCACAAATCAAGAACGTGGAAGGCGCCGTCAAGAAGACGGGTCTCAGCGGTATGGCCGGAAACAAAGGCGCCGTGGCCATCCGTATGGACTATGCCGACACTTCGATATGCCTGGTCACTGCACATCTGGCGGCTGGCTTTGGCAATTACGACGAGCGCAATCAGGACTACAAGACGATTGCCAGTGGTCTACACTTCCAGAGGAACCGCACCATTGACGATCACAAGACGGTCATCTGGGCTGGCGATTTCAACTACCGCATCGGCATGGAGAACGAGCGAGCTCGGCAGTTGATCAAGAAGCGAGATTTGGGCACGCTGTATGAGAACGATCAGCTGAACTTGCAGATGGTGCATGGAAAGTGCTTTCCTCACTACTCGGAGCGCACGCCCACATTCCTGCCAACGTATAAGTTCAATCTCGGCACTGATGATTACGATACCTCTGACAAGGCACGTATACCGGCTTGGTGCGACCGCATTTTGACGAAGGGAGACAACATTCGTCAACACTATTACGACTCGGCGCCGCTGCGGTTCTCGGACCATCGACCGGTCTGGGGTGTTTTCAAATGCACCATCAGCGTCATCGACCAGCCGAAGAAGGATAAAATCGCGAGCGAGCTGTATGCTAAGCGTCGGGCAGTCGTTGGTGCGCATACGGCGAACGAGGGCGATGCTGATAGCGACGACGAAGACGTATACGGATATGACCCAGTCGAGCCAGGTCTGCCTCCAGCGAGCTCCGACAAGAGGAAGTGGTGGCTAGATAACGGCATGCCAGCTCGGTCTACCGTCAACTCACCAACGGCGAAACATGTGCCGAACCCAGCTCGACCAAGCAACCCTTTCACGCCGACCAACGATCCTGACTGGGTGAAGGTCGAGAAGCCTGGCTTCACGCCACCGAGCCGCCCAGCTTCGCTCTACAGCGTCGCATCATCGACACAAACGAGGGACGGCATATCGTCGCCTAGAAAGCTGCCGCCTCCTCCCTCGAGTGCGAATGACGAGACGTTGAACAATAAGTCCGGTAACATCCTTCCATCAGTCCCTCGCAGATTCACTAATCTCGATGGCTCTACAGATGAAGACTCGGCGCAACGAGTCCATTTGAAGCAGACAATGAGAAAGCCTGCGCCACCACCGAAACCGACTAAGCCGACTCTGTTGAGGTCGGAGAGTCAGCAGTCCAACGTTTCGGCCAAGTCGCTGCCGCCTCCACTGCCTGAACCAAGGAGGACAGGCACTGTTTCTTCGAACACGAGCACTGCAAACTCCACGCGGGTGCTGTCGCCTCCACCGCCGACGCCCAGGAGGACTAATGGGTCTTTGAGGGAGGCAAGAGTCGGAAGTCCTGCACTGGCACCTCCTCCGCCTGCAAGGAAGCCTGTTCCTTACACTGACGATGCGCCTCCTCCTTCTCTGCCGCCGCGAAGACCGGCCGCGGACATCATGAACGAGGGCGCGGACGAGGGCAATGAGCTGAAGGATTGGGTTCCTTTGAAGCCGTCGTAGGAGCGAGCGCTGCTTTGTTGCTTTTCGTTTCTTTGTATTGCGTTATGAGAACTACGTGCGATGAGATGAGATCAATGAGAAAGGGAAAACAATTCCAATTCAATTCGCATCCCGAGGGCATTATCGTTCTAATCGCAGACTCTCTCGCAAAAGCTCAAAGCGACCATGCTGACTAGTACACTGACAGCTCTCCCGACACCAAGCAGGGTCTTGTGGGACCGCGCGGTTGGAAGCCAAGTGAGCATGGTAGATGGCCGGATGCTGGACCCTCCAACCAACGGGGATGTACCCCACCTCTACCAGGAGAGAGCTCCCATCGTTTGGTTCATCGCGACGCCAAGTCAGGCACCCGCACCTCGCTACCAAGCTTCACCAATTAGCGCCAGAGCCTGACGTGCCAGCTGAGCCTGATTACTCACGACCTCTGCCTCTGGGGACTCTTGCTTCACCTCGACCTCCGGCACGCTCCAGAGCTCCATCTCCACCTCGGGAGACTCCTGCTTGACTTGCACCTGAGGTGACCCCACCTTCACCTGCATCTCGGGTGCCTCGATGCTCTCCACCACGTCGAGTGGGCCCAGGTTGAGTCTGTCGCGCATCAGAACGTCGCGTCTGAGCGCCGCCATCGCCGCGTAGCCCGTCTCGAATCGGAGACGGCTCTCCTCCTCGTCGCTCATCGGCTCGTCCTTGATCTCAGGCTCGGCCTTGATCTCTGGGGTAGCAGTCTGCGTATCGTTAGCATGATCGTGCATGCGAAAATGGAGAGAAACATACCTTTTCCGGCGTGGGAGATCTGCCATCGCCCTTGAAGCTCACGCGGGCCCTTGGCGCCGCCCAGAGTGGACCGCGCCAGCCTTGAACGCCATTCGCACGACCGCGCTCGCGCTGACGCTCGATGTGCTTTTGCTTGCGCTCAAGCCGCGCGTTCTTCGCCTTGTGGAGGTCGAACTCTTCGAGCGCAAGCCGTGGCTTCTTCGCCTCGTGGAGGTCGTACTCTTCGCGGCTCAGCGTCGGCACGTTGAGCCCGCTGTCGCGGATCATCGAAGGGCGGGAACCCTTGATGGATCTCGCGAGTTCGTTGAGGGATTGAGACATGGCTACGGATATCAGTATGCTTGTGATGGGTTGAGATGCAGGGATAGATGGAGCTTACGGTGTGAAGTTGATGGAAGTGTGATCTTGTGTGAGTGGGCTTGCTGTGTGAGTGTTTGTTGTGATGTGAAAATGTGAAAATGGGCGGATGGACGACGTGCTTTTTGTATGCGTTATGGGAGCTTTCGAGAGTCACGTCTGTCGCATCGAGGGTGCTGCGCCTTCACGCGCGACCATGGTACATAGCTATGTGTTTGAGCGAGTGGATGCGAGTCACTTGCTTATGCGCGGCCAGTGAAGCTGTGAGAGGCAGATTTAAAGTTCCCCAGCCTGATTACCAGCTCGAAACAGCCAATGGAGCTGTTTGGACATCAGCGTATATGGGAAATTGCATCCCACTTGGGCGACGATACCGACGCGCCGATGACAGGTACGTTGTGTTGTCTGTCTCTATAGCTATCTCTGTTTCCATGGTACTGTGTTGCGGTCACATCGCTTCGTCGCCATCTCTCATGGTGAGATGATGGACCCTTTTCGCACGATAGGACGTGCCTCTTCTCGCTCCCGCTGACCGCCTAGACATACCATTACTCTCAGTAGCTCTCCGGTGGTCTGCATGCAGTAGATCTTCTCCGCCGCCGCGATGAGGCGCCAGTCCATGACGGAGGTGCCCATAGGCCACCGAGTGTCGGTCAAAGTGCTTGCTGATGGTGAGGGTCAACACTAGCGAACAAGTCCATCAACGCAAGCACTATGGCACCGGCACCAAAGGTACATCCCCGCCTTGTGATACACTGTACCGTACCAATGCGCCCTCTACCCTTTAGCCGCACAAGTCTTGGAGGAAGTTCGAGTGGGCCACTCTTCATGGACTTCGCGAGATGCGCGCCGAACGTGCAGCCCACACTCTCGCCGAGTATGCAGTCAACCCTCGCGCCGAATACGGACAATTGGGCTCCTCACTCTCCATTAGCGAGATGGCTGCATTGTTGGAGGCACAAGATATGGTGGTTGTCTACTGCACCTGTGTAATTCACGCTGTGTAGGTTGATGATGCCTTGCTCGACTCCCTACTCTTACTCAGGTCAATGGCAGACAGGAGCCAAGAACGCTGCTGCGATGTCGCCCTTGAACGTGGCGAGCGTGGCCTTGAGAGCGGACACAGTGGTATTGGTGGCCACATCTGCTCTCTTGACACGCTTGAGCAACTCCTGAGCGTCATTAACTCGATCAACAGCATCCGAACGCGACTCGGCGTCCATAGCCAGGCCTTCGGTGTCTGTAGACATATTAGTATCAAGCTTCATGTCAAGATTCAAGGAGACTGACTGATTAAGTCCGTGATCGCTTGAGTAGTTTGACCTCTTCGTCAACTGTGTGATAAGGCCTTGACAGTCGTACCAGCACCGCTGACTTCGTGGAGACGTAGACTCCAACATGCCAGGAATAAACCGACCATAGAAGAAGAGCACCTGGTGCAGCAAGTCCCGAGGCCAATAAGGCATGATATACACACCTGACGGCACTCGTGCTTACCGGGGACCACGTAGACGACGAACTTCGTCGCGCTCGTAGAGCTAGCTTCCAAAAGCGCTGCATCTTCTGCTTGTTGATTGGGTCTTCCTCTTGACCCGCCATGGTTAAAGGGGTGCGTTACTCTCAGGCCTTGTAGGCGAGAGCAACGAACTTCGACTTGAACAGCGACTAGTAGTTCGCGCGACGAGCGCCGCCACTGCCTCCCTAGAGACGCTAGAAGTCGACGACCTTATCTTCTTGCACGAATGTAGGACGACAAGCGGTCATTAGGATCTGTTCGAAGAGCTCTACAATAAGGACGCCGACCTGAAAATATTATCGAGCCATACGTCCCGTCGAAGACCGTCTAACATATCATGGCTAAGAGTGGGTGGAAAGAAGACGGAGGGCTTATTGCCGAAGAGCAGGGCATTCGAGTGCCTATCTTGTTCTCGTTTTGCAAGCACATACAGCATCGTCCTACGCTAAGACTGAGCTCCTCTACATCATTATCGCAGTCTATTTCCATTGTTCATTGTATGCTCGTGGATTCGGATAGAGATAGAAGCACGACCGTCGAGATGTTGCCGGATATGCACATGATTACGCTACTACCCTCTCTGCCGCGAAGCTCAGATAGTTCACTTATACCCAACGCTATGATCGTTTCCTCTAGGCGCGCGCTCATCTTGTCCCATGTGAGAACGCCCGGCTCCGGCACCACTGCATGATTCGAGAGATGAAGGACCGGAGATGGTACGGCTGTGGTGCAGTTGCTCACACGTCACAATACGAGCGGTTCGTCCCAATTAAGTCCTTCGTGCAGTCAGCAATCGGGAACAGTTCCTGGCTACGTCGGCAGATACTTATTCGACACAGGTGGAATGGCGTCCGTATGCGAACGGACTTCCATAGCAAAGGATCATCAGGCCGGCACATTGTGCACTTGCGAATAGATCACACATCTCTACGATTTCGTCGCCTCATGCTTCGTTTGATAGACTTCAATGTCCCAAATGAGCAAAAGGATGAACTCTCAATCATTGTTGCCATTGTAGCGGGGAAGGCGCATTAAGAGCAAAAAACAACAGACCGTCAGTCTAAAAAGGCTCAACATCAAGCGCAGGCTCTTGATCTTGATTCACATCAGTAACTGCTCTGCTTCGAATTGCATTTCTGCGACGAGGGTTCGCCAAGGTCCCATATATGTTGCGTAGATAGTGTCCCTCGGGTTTGAGACTGAAATCACTGGAGAAACTTTCGAGCGAACCAAGACAGAGATAAGAGCAACCTGATCTCAAATCTATGCTCGCTATACGAATCGTACGCAGCTAGAAGAACGACAAACTTTCGGCTTCCTCTTGGATTACTTATCCTGTAGGACGAGCTGCCGAGAAGGACCTGTTAGGGTTCTCAGCCTCGCTCGTTCACGTTCCCGATCAAGCCAACGCTGACAAGGGTGTCAGCATCTACGCCTCGTCGCCTCTACAGTGCATGTCGCTTAGACGGCCTTGACAGTCGTCCCAACCAACAACACAGCATGAACGGTCGTACGGCAAGCTCTGAGCAAAACTTCCAGTCCGCAGCCACTCAATATCGATGCTCTTCAATATACTGTAGACATAGGCACCAGGCACAGAGCCTAGAACTAGGAATGCGGAGAAACGGAGTGCATCTCGCCCTACCTATTCTACCCAGACTATTTCGCCGCTACTGGGGAACATTGCCCAATTTTGTGTTTTGTGGCGTTTAAGGGAACCACTGGCTTCGAAGCTGGACGATCACCTCGGCATCTAGGTTCAGCTGAGCATATGATCTATCAGATCTGGGCCATCATGGTCCCACTTCATACACTACTTCATCTGACCTTCGCCGCTGTTTCTGACTTTACTTGTGAGGAACCAGATCGTGGAACAGCAGGATGTCGTTATACGCGGATGTGTCCCGCCATCTGGGCAATGCTTCCTACGGACGTCTGGCTTTGTATTTGTCTGTAGGAGCTGCGACTCTCTATGTTGTTCCAAAAGTGCTTCGAGAGCTTATCCACCGACTCACACCAAGCGTACTGCCAGGAGAACCTAATACCGCACTACTCGCCACTCCAAGACGAAACGACGGCGAAGTCTCCGCGAAAGACCTACAAAACGCTCGAGAATACGACTATGTGATCATTGGAACTGGAACAGCAGGCTGCGTCCTTGCGAATCGACTCACCGAAGATGCGAACATGACCGTACTCGCCATCGAAGCTGGCCACTCTGACCTGAAGCAACTGTTCTCCCGTATTCCAGCAGGCTTTGGCCGCCTCTTCCACACTGCCGCAGACTGGGCCTTCCACACGGCCAAGGAACCCGGCTGTAACGACCGCGAACTGTTCTGGCCGCGTGGCAAGATGCTCGGCGGCAGCAGTGCAATCAACGCTATGATCTACAACAAAGGCTCGCCAGACGACTATGATGAATGGGAGAAGCTCGGCAATCGAGGCTGGTCATTCCAAAGCCTCGTCAAGTATATCAACCGCGCCGAGAACTTCCATTCCGACAAGCTTCAGGCCAAAGACGTTGCAGCACACGGCCGCTCGGGTCCTTGGCAGGTTGGGTACTCGTATGCACATGACCTATCGAAGACCTTCCTCGACGCTTGTGCAGCAGTTGGAATTCCCAAGATCGGCGACTTCAACACGCCAAAAGGTATGCTTGGAGCTTCGCAGTTTCAGAGCTTTATCGATGCCAAAGGACAGCGATCTTCGACAGCTGTGGCATACCTAACGGAAGACGTGGCAAAGCGTTCGAATTTGAGCATTGCTACTGGACAGACCGTCACCAAGATCATATTCGACACATCCAGCGCTGAACCTCGTGCCATTGGCGTGGAGATGGCATCCTCAAAGTCAAGCCCCGTCAGATACATCGTCAAAGCGAAGAAAGAAATCCTCCTATCTGCTGGCGCCGTAGCGTCTCCTCAGATTCTCAAGCTCAGCGGGATCGGTCCAGCCGCCGAATTGCAACGACACAACATCCCCGTTGTCAAGGACGTTCCAGGTGTAGGCGACAATCTTGCCGATCATCTTGTAGGAATCGCCTGCTTTGAGTCTAAGCTGCCCTCTCTACAATACTTGTTCGATTCCATCAAGTCGCTGCCGGCGTTGGTCGAGTGGTTGAGGTTTGGCACTGGAGCCATGACGACGAATGCCGCCGAGGTTGGATGTTTCTTGCGAGTTGCAGATCGAGAGGATGCGCCGGAGTCGATACGCAAGAATGACTTGACCAGTGGCAGTAATGCTCCGGATCTAGAGCTACTCGCGGCTCCTCTATCGTATATCGAGCATGGGAAGGTGATCGCCGATCTCAAAAAGGTGAGTCGAATGGGCTGTCCTTCGAGGATAAGGTCTGAGTCCTGCCATGCATGTTGCATACGCTGACACTTCAACCCAGAATTGGTACTCAGCAGGCCCGATCCTCCTACGACCCGAGTCTCGTGGCACGATAACCCTCTCCTCCTCATCACCCTTCGACGCCCCTATCATTAACGCAAACTATCTCTCGACCCAGCACGACCGTGACATGATGGTCTACGGAATGCAACTAACGAGATCAATCGTAAGCTCTGCGCCCTTCAAATCCGCTTTCTCGTCCTGGTACATTCCCAAGAAAATGGCCGATATGAACGAGTCAGAGCTCTTGGAGTGCGTGCGGAGCACTTCTGAGACGATCTATCACCCCATGGGAAGTGTAAAGATGGGGCCCATTGGTGATGCCGGAGCTGTGGTTGACGAGGAGTTGAGGGTGTATGGAGTGAAGGGATTGAGAGTGGTGGACGCGAGCATCTTCCCAACGCCGGTGGCCTGCCATCCTTGTGCTCCTGTCGTTATGGTGGCGGAGAAAGCAAGCGACATGATTAGAAAGCGGTCCTGAAGAGGAACCGACGCACTCAGTCCATGAGCATAATGTAGACATTGGCGCCAGTCAACGACTGTTGGAGATAGACCTTGTCTGTCGACTATACCTGCACAACCACAATGTGCTCGCCGCCTGCAACAGTGGTCACTCTCACAAACTGATCCACGCTGGCTCCCTTGACAGCCTTTCCATCGACAGTCATTCTCTTGGCCTTGCCGTGCCCTAACATGGGTAAGTAAATCGTCCCCTCGGTACCTTGTGGGGCATCAATCTTCGCCTTAAAGTAGGACCTATTGAGCTTCTACTCCACAGAGTAAGTACCATTCCTCGACTCGAACCCAGCCTCTACACTCGTCAATCCTGAACCAACCACAGAAGGCTGAAATACCCAGTCTCCATCACCTTCAGGCACATCGAACCCTGACGCACGTAGACCGGCAACACGTGAGGAGAGCGCATATAGAGGTCCAGTACTCCACGTATAGGCGAGGGAGATGAAGCCCGAGCCGTCGGGGTAGAATGGATAGTTCAGACTGCCGTCGCTAGCATACCCCTCGATCAACGTGCTATTCGAGAACGTGTCCAGCATGTACTTCCACTGGGTGCGGATTTGGCTCAACACTTCCGTGGCATCGTATGGCCTCGCTTGTAAGCGAGCGTAGAGCTCAAGACCAGTGATGAAAGGACTGATTGCACCAGGAAGTTCGGGAGCAGTGGCGCCGAAGCGTGTGTGTCTCTGAGCGAGGCCGTCTAGAATTCTGGTGTTTTGGGCAGCGGACTGTGTAAGGTTGAAAAGGACCGCGAAGGCATTTCCGTCCTGTGGGTAGATGGAGTGGCCGATAGTTGTGGTGTTGTCCCAGAACATGCCCTTATCGTTGTCGTAAAGGAGCGAGTTGAGAGACTGTTTCACCTTCACAGCCCTCTCGGCATAATCGCTCGTGGTCGTGTTGGCTTCTCCTAAGAGTGCACCAACCCTGGTCGTCAGTAGTAGTGTGCGATAGTACAGAGCGTTCAAAGCGGTGTTTTGTCCGCCCTGTCCTATCCTGCCCCAGTCGCTGGTCTTAGTGCCGTTCAAAAGCCCTGTCGAAGAGTCCACATATAAGTATGTGGCAGAGATAGCACGAGTGACTTGGTTCCAGTGCGTTTGCCCAAAGCTTGTATCGCCCGAGGCTAGCACATATTCCGCATATCCAACAATCGTCCAGAGATGATACGTATCTGAGCTGTAGGCTTGCCCAACTGTAACGCAAGGTAAGTCAATGTATTCCACATCATGTCAATGCCATCGACTTACGCAAAGCAAACAGATCATCTAAGGGAGAGCCAGCATACGGCAAATACCCACTCACAACATCTTGGAGAGCAAAGCAAGCTTCCAACGAGTTCTTGACGGCCACCAAATTTGCCTGAGTTACGACTGAACTCCGGATACCCACTGACAGATCCGCAGACCAAGGATTTCGGTCCCGTTTTGCGCCGTCCGAGAGATACTCATCAGTAGCGGTCAACTGATCTGCTTGAGCTGACTCCTCCCAACCGACAGAGTCTAACACGAGCAGGTGCTGCACAGAGGTGTTTGCTGCCACAGTCCCGAGTTGCACGGTGTATGCAGCCGCGTGCCAGATACGGTTAAGGAGGTCGTCGGAGCTCAAGAAGTAGCCTGCGAATCTTGAGGGGTCTGGAAGGGAAGGCTGAGCGGTGAAGAGCACATGGTCCAATGACACTGTGGTCTGTTGGTTCTGAGATGCCTTGGGCGGCATCGACAATGTCAGATAGCGGAAGCTGCCTCTTTGCCATTTGGGTGGTGTTATGTATTGTCCGGAAGACACTGGTAGACAGACTGTCCCATCCAGATGCGAATACAGAGTCGAGTTGTCCGAAGCTGCACCGATGAACCGATCGAACTCTGTATACGCCAATCCCAGGCCGTTGCAGAGTGTTCCACACGTGTACCCTGGGAGTCCGAAGGTATTGCAGAAAGTGCATTGACTGTCGCCGAAAGTGAGTTGGGGTATACCAGCAACCATTTGTCCGAAATCATAAGTGATCGAGGCCCCGGGACCTGTCAACACCACAGCCCCGGAAACGCTCGTTGGTGACGAAATCAAGACATTCCCAGTCGTTCGATACATCGACACGGGTCGAATCGTTCGCGAAGCAGGGGACAGGACATATTGCGAGCCAGGTGATGCAGCTGCATCGACTGCGATTCCTAGAAGCAGAAGACCATGTGCAGTGCGCCTGAACAACATGATGGCGATGACAAAGACCCAGCGTTGCCAGATGCTGGGTGACTTTGTACTGTCAAGGACGCCAGAGGTCAATATAAGCTTCCAGACGTCGCCTGGTATTGAACCGGGTGACTTTTAGAGCCGACGGTTAGAACCACAAATCTGCGAACCAAATTAGCAGACGCATCTGGGGGCCGCAGGCCGAAAGAATGAAGGCATTCGGTATGTAGTGAGTTCTGATGACTCGCACTCGTTGGTCATCTTTTGGCGTCTACGCTGCGATGGCGATCAGCTGGTGCGAACTGTTGCGTACGCGGAATTCCGTCGACCAACGCCACCTGTCTTAATGCCTCAAGCCGTGTACACGTGTACAAGCCCCGCGATCATGTTTAGCAGATGTTCTTGTTGGGAAGAGGAACGCAATGTCACTTGCTCGCTATCGGATTCGTGCCCTACTCGGCCGAACTGCCTCGTAAATTTGCGCCACGAGACGGCACTCGATTTACGAGCATGCCATGCGAAGACGTGCGATTCGCTCGTCGTGACGTGGTGGGCATCATGATATCTGCCGTGGCTCTGCAGATGGTACAATCGCCTACCGCGGAAGGGCATGGGCGAGTCGCTCGTCGAGCACTAAGAAGAGAGATCAACGTAGCCTGAGCCGATCAATACATACGGATACAAGCATACTGTACATTCTGATTACTAGCTCACACTTCTACAGAACCTTACCAGCCACAGACGACTGGCTTCGATCCTTCGTCTGCACCTTCTTGAGTCCTTTGCCAAGCTGGATCTGCTCCAGCAGCCCACTGCGATCCGGGATGCCACCAGCAGGAGGTGCGGGCGGCAGTCCTCCTGTGGGTGGCGGGGGAGGTCCAGGAGGTGGTGGAGGGGCCCCTGAGTTTGGCATTGGGGGTGGCGGCGGGGCTGCAGATCCAGGCATCGGTGGAGGCGGTGGAGCTCCTCCAGATGGCATTGGAGGCGGAGGCGGCGGCGACGCGACGCCATCTCTAGCTGGTGCTGGTGAAGCAGGGCCTGATGCTGTTGTAGGGCTGTCCATGGCTGAAAGAGGACGCGGTGGCGCCATGGTACCAAAAAGAATAGAGGCGAGCTGTTTGGCACTTCCACCTTGTGGCTTGTCGTCCTCGTCTTCGTCGTCTGAAGACTCTACCACAGACCAGTCATCCTCGTCAGCGGGCTTCGATCGTGTCCTGCTCGGCATGGCGACGGGATCAGGTAGGGCTTGCTGCTTGGCGATGTCCTGATTCGTGAGCCGGTGGAACGGGTTTGTGTCCACCTTCTTCTCAGCCTCTGGCGATGCAGCAGACGATGCCGGTTGCTGGTTCATGCTGCGGAAGAAGGGGTTCTTCGATTCGGAAGGCGGACTCGTCACTGAAGCAGCTGGACTCGTTACACTGGAGTCTGGCATCGGGGGAGGTGGCGGCGGCGCTGCTGCGTCAGGGATCGGAGGAGCCTGCGGAGGCTCCTGCACCCGTGGAAGTTCCATGCTCTGGGTCGGTGTGCTTTCAGCAGGCGTGTTCTTCTCTGCTTCATCGTCGTCGTCGCTTGAGTCGTCGTCGTCCATGCTCTCAAGCTGCAGTCGAAGTTGTCTCTCTCGCTCTTTTGCGGCCTCGATCTCGGCCCGTTGTGCTGCCAGGCGGGATTCTTTCTCTTGCTGTTCTTTCTTCGCAGCTTCTCGCTTCCTCTTCTCGTCTGCCTTCTTGACCTTTCCGGCCTTGACTTGTTCTTCAAGTGCGCGAAGGGACGCCTCTGCTTCTTGGCGTTGCTGTTGCAGCTCACGTTCTTGGCGCGCCTCCTCATTCCTGTCTCAGGGTTAGCATGTGAGCTTAAGCAAAACGATGTGTAAACGTACTCCATGTCTCTCGTCTCCTTGGCCATCGCCTCTTCCTGCTCCCTCAAAGCCTGCTCCTTGATCTCGTGCTCCGCACGCTTGGCTTCAGCTTGTGCCTGATCGCTCTGGACACTCTCGCTCCTGTTCTTCCTGGGTGGCGGGGGCTTAGGCTTGCCAGCAGAGGCGGCTGGTGGTGGAGGAGCGATCGACTCGCCCTGCAACCTAGCCTGACGCTCTTGCTCACGCTTTGCATCTTCCTCTTCGGCCTGCCTCAATTTGTCTTCACGCTCCTTGCGCTCACGTTCTGCACGTTGAGCTGCAGTCTCTCCACCCTTAGTGGGAGCCTTGAGGCCAAGCGCAGCCAGACGCTCAGCCATACGCTGCTCCGCCTGCTGTTTGATGAATGCTGCTCGTTCTTCTGCAGTCTTGTAACTTGAGTAAGAAGAGCCAGAAGTCTGGGGTGTGGAGGCAGCTGGTCGGCTCGAAGCCGGGCTGTCTGTGCGGGACAATGGTGAGCTGATGCGGCTGGCGTCCTCCGTTGGCCCTGGTGCTCGTGGGCGGACGGGTGTCTTCTCTTCGTTGCGTACGCGCGCAGCCCTCGAGCTTCTTTGTAGGTCGAAAATGAAGTCTTTGATCTCGTCTTCGACTCCAAGTCCGTCTTCCCACCTCCGTCTCTCGTGCTCGTCAGAGGCTGACTCGCCGCCTTCTTTCAAGTTCGACTCGAGGCCTTTGCTATATTCTGTCACGCTCTCCTCAACGTCACGAACCATCTTCTCGTTATCCTCGCGCTCTCTAGACACGCGCTTGCTCTCCTCTTCCAATCGCCGCGCCGCGGCAGTGCCGTCATCGGCCGCCTCAACCTTCTTGCCTGTGAGAGCTGCCGAGCGTTGCTGCATCATGGCTTTGGCTCTCGCCTTCAAGCGATCGCTCTCAGTGACGGCTCCGCCGGGTCCAGTACCAACGATTGCGGCTGAAGATCCTGGGTTGGCTTTGGCGTCCTTCAGTCTGAAAAGCTCAAGCTGCGCATCCGCAATTGCCCGTTCGCATCGTCTCACGTGGCTGGCCAGCTCTGGCAGCCGATCTTGCAGCCCACGCAATTGCCTTTGCAGGGAACGTCGCTCAGCATCGGAATCGCCAGTCTTGAAAGCGCTGCTCGGGTGACTGTCGATGTCTTCCTGTATCTTTCGAATTCGCCTGAACAAGTCTTCGCTTTCCTTTCTGTCTTTACGATCCAGAGCATCCTCCTCGTCCTGCCTACCCTCGTCTTCGAAATCCATCGCATCCAACAAGACCTGCTTCTCTCTGATCGTCTTCTTTAATTGATCAATGCTCATGTCATCCGCAGTGGCGCTGCTGGTGTCACTCAGAGCCGGAGAAGAGCTACGGCCGTTCTCGCCCATTCTTCGCCTAGCAGAGGAGCGATATCCAACGTCATCGTCGTTGTTCTTGAAGACCGTAGCGTCTTTTCGACCGCCGTCAGGAGCACCATTTCCTCTGAACGAGTGGGACTTGAGGTAGCTGACGCCAGTCTTCTGGGGCTGCAGAAATGCTCCAGTCGATTTCCGTGACTGTGCGTCTTGGCTGAGGAGGTTCTTCATCGTGCCGATACTGGAGTCGATATTGCGCGTTGAAGGCGGTATGAGCTCAGCCGGGAGCTGGTTGGGTACAGGGTAGCCGTTTAGACGACGATAGATCAAGTGCATGGCAACCGCGAACTCGTCCAGGTTCAATCGGCCCTTGTTGTGGGGATCACTCAGCGTCCAGATACGTTCAAGTTCGGGCTTATCAAGTCCTGACTGGCTAAAGATCTCGATGGCTTGGTTGCCCGTGATGTACCCCTTTCCAAACCCATCCCAAGCCTTGAACATATCATCGTAGATCTTCTTCTCGTCTTTCGTGACTGCCCATGGCACCGTCGCGTTGCCACGCAGACCCTGAGCACTGAAACCTGCCTCCCTTCCTGGCTGTGGCATCATTTGGTTCTGCAAAGCCTGTAGATTGGGCAACCCGCTCGCTGGGGCGTTAACCAATCCCCACTGCCCAGGTCGTCCTGTCGGCTGGGCGTTGAGAGGAGCGGCCATAGGCATGCCAGTCTGCTGAGGTGTAAGACCATAGTTGGGGGATAGGCCTTGACCCTGATTTTGTCCCATTCCTGTTGGCATTGGCGGCATTGGAGGACGCGGTCCATTATAGCCCTGCGCTTGAGGCATACCACCGGCGAATCCAGTCTGTTGCGGCTGCATGCCAGTCGGCTGAGGCTGTTGATAGCCAGTCACTTGCGGCACCTGGAAGCCAGTGGGCTGCGCCGTCAGCTGGCTGAGCAGCTGCTGGTTGTTTGGGTTCTGCGCCTGTGGCTGCTGGATCTTCGGCGGTTCGCTGAAGTTGGGCGCATTGCTGCTAGGCGCAGAAGGAGGTGCATTATCTTCGACGCCAAAGGAAATGATGTCGACCATGCTTGAAACCTCATTGCGAACCTTCTCAGGTAGCGAAGCTGGCATATCTTTGCCCGTAAGCTTCAGATTGCAAAGATACATAGCGAGCGCGAACTCTGGGAACAGCAGCTGTCCAGATTTCGTAGTATCCGACAAGGTCCATATCTGCGCCAAGCTATTGCCATCCAGCTTACTCCTGAGCAGGAGGTCCTTCGCCTTGTCTCCGCTCAACGCCTGCTCGCCCGATGTCGCGCTCTTGAAGAGTTGTTCAAACTTGGCCTGATCTTGCGCCGTGATGAAGCTCAATCGAATGTTGGGGATCCTGCTGCCTGACTTTGGCGCAGGAGCTGATGATGCGGGCTGGGCAGATGTGCCTCGGAACGAGTTGGCGATGTCGTTGCTTGTCATGCCCGTCGCCTGAGGTCGCTGGGGCTGCGGAGGAGGAGGGATACCATTCTGCTGGAAGCCCGTGGGCTGCGGCTGCTGTGGTTGGATCTGAGGAGCTTGCTGCTGCTGCGGCGCTTGTTGGAAGCCTGTCGGCTGGGGTTGTTGGAAGCCTGTAGGCTGGGGCTGTTGGAAGCCGGTATACTGCGGCTGCTGTTGAAATTGAGGTTGTTGCTGAGGTGCGAACCCAGTCGCTTGGGGTTGCAGTCCACCCTGGGGAGGGAACCCAGTGTATTGCTGCTGCAGTGGCTGCTGACCATAGCCAGGTTGCTGTTGTTGCGGTTGGCCATACTGCTGCTGTCCGTACTGCTGCTGCTGTTGGAACGGCGGCTGACCACGAGCAGTGTTGCCGCCGCCGAGATAGGAATTGGAGCCGGAGAACATGTCGGCGCCTGTTCAGTCAATGCGGAGAGACATCAAGTCAAAGATGGAGTCGCAAGGAGGTGGTGAGGTCGCGGGTGTAACGCCAGCTGCCTCGTGGCCGGCTGATCGACGCCAAAATGGAGCAAAAGTGGATCCGACCGGATGTTCAGCCACGATTCGGCGACGTCACCTCCTCAAACTCGAGACAATTGTCGAGTCGTCGAACACATCAACATCTGGCGACAACGACAGCGGATGCCTTCGAAATACACCTGCTCGGGAGAATTTGTTGATTGCTCTACGACTGCTTAAATGGAACAATGAGGCCTACCGACTCCGCAGAAGCCGCGCGTAGCACCAAAGGCAGCAGCAATTACTCTTGCTTGATAGGTTATGCACGAACAGCACCTACGCGATGCGAGATGACCATCACTTGCTTCCTGGCCGCTGGTAAGTGGCTCGATCAAAGCGCAGAACTGTGTTTATTGGCGAGCCGCGAAAGTTGCTACCTGTGGAAATCGCTTCTGCTACCTCTGTCTGGCAACAAACCCTGTTGTTTGGTACAACGGCTCTCGGGCCACCAAATGACTTGTGTCGATTGATCCACCATTCTCCGATGCCATGGCGGTGGACTGAAGAGCTGTGGTCTGGAGCCAAGAACCGTTGCCGAATGAACGAGGTTCCTATGGAGCTGGGTTGTTATGAGCAGCTACCAGTCTGTGGCCATATCGTGACCTGTTATGTCGAGTCAAGTAAGTCAGGAGAAGACGATCTCGATGCATCAGGGGTCAAAATGACCGACGATAGTTGATATTGCAACTGCAAAAACGACTGTGTGCACTAAAGTCCCGAGGTCTCAGAATTCCTAGCCTCTCCAACCCGTCGCCCAGCTCTTCTGGTCTTCCGCAACATAGGCAGACCTCACTGCATCGGCGCCCTATGCATACTCAACATGCAGCATACTTGTCATAAGCGATGTTCCTAGAACATCTTGGGTGGTGGCGGTGGGGGTTGTTCATTCAACTACTCGCTTCAGCAACATTGACCCGTGTCATGCAATAAGTACAACATACCATGTCGCAGTGACCGTTCTGGTCGCTAGGACATCCACAATCGCCCGCATTTGCGCACTCGCTTGCGACAGGAAGGTCGTCGCTCAAGGCCTCGCAGAAACAGCTGGCATTGGAATTGCAACCACAAGCTGGGCCTCCAGCGGCTCCTCCGTTGGGGCAGGAACACTCTGATTGCGCGACCACGAGAGACGCAAGAGCAGCGAAGGCAAGAAGGATAAACTTCATTGTGGAGGAAGAAGTTGGCGAGATTGTAAGGTTGATTGAGAGTGTACGACAGAATCGAATGAGCCGCGTGAAGGACTTGCGGAGATGGGGTCTGTTATATGGCTATTGGTGAGTAGCGAAAGCGTGAGAGGCAGCTGTTTCGGTCAACCTGCTAAACGTCGACTGAAGCTCCTTTTCTCAGCTGAGGCTGGGCAATCAAGACAGCGTCAAGGACGCGTGTGTGACACCTTCCCTATCGTCTCTAGGGAAGATGCTTAGCACACATATTCGAAACCTCCCCGCCTTCCAGGAAGCTAGTAAGGCTCCTTATGGCACATCGAACGACGATCGTTCAAGCCGAGTGCTCGTTCGGACACCGAGAATATTCACAGCTCCCTCGTGATGGAGCGAATGGAGTATCGAGGTTAGGCACGATGTTGACGGTGAGGCTGGTCCGTCGAAACGGTGCCTGGTCGGGCGTATCGATCGTCGTAAACAAGGCGGAGAGGTGTCCATCAATGCCATATGCGACTGGACTTACATGCTAACCGAGGGGAGAGCTAACGTGGGCAGTTGACAGCACATCGCCTGTGGTGAAGGTAGTAGGTTTGCTTAGCACTCCTGATCGAAGTGACCTGCCTACTCGAGGTATGATCAGGCATTTGGAAACACTGACTCGCCTGTTTGAGTATAGACGAAGTCACTTATACAGCCTTGTCAAACGTAGAAGATATTGATTGGTGGGAAAGCAGGTGATCGCCTGTTCATAGCTGTTGTTTCTCCGTTCTGCCTTTACGGACTTGGGCTAATACGTGGTGGTAGGAAGTTGACTCGCTGCTCAAGAACCTATTAGCGCGTACCTAGACCCCGCTTTCGAGGCAAGATCTCGTTTCAAAGGCGCTCAAAGTAGAAGGTAGAGACGTTGTTCATGTAAGAGTCTTGCAACAAGACTGGAGGCTGAAGGAGTGGCGCATCCTTCCTTAACTCGTGCACGCGAGTGTGGGTCTGTTGGGAGATCATCGCGAACATGATGCGAATGTGCGCTGAGCATTCCGTCTTCAGGTCTAGCACATTCGCATGGTCCATGGTTAGCTTGCGGCTGAGCTTGGCTGAGCTTGCTGATGCTTGTCAACGACAAGCCAGTGGAGAGCCATGCACGACAACGACAACGACTCGAATCCGACGAGCTTGTTGCAAGCACGATCGACTCTCGCATTCTGTACGGTGACGATTTTGCGGATGATCTGCGAAGGACGCTGCCTCCCAAGTCGGACAATTCGTAGCTTCCAGCTTTGGTGATTTCCTTCCGATGGACAAGTTCCTTACACGTTGGTCACTGTGACTTTGTGCTCAATATTGAGTGTTCGACATTACAATGCAACTTTCAACGATCAGCATTCTCATTGCAATCACCCATTTGCTTGACGGTATTGAGGCCGCATACGACATTGGCCACACCTCCCTAGACGATTCGGATTTGACAACTTTCATCACGGTACCTGAGTGAACACTCGTCCCAACTTGATAAGGTGCTAAGATCAAGTCCCAGCGTCCAGAGATCCGCGTCCCACGTCTCAATGTCACTTTACACCACCCCGAACAAGTTGAGCCAGGATACTGGTTTCTTGCTCCTTACCACACGCTCACAACTACCCACCTAACAGGCAACGGCCCTTATCAGCCTTGTCAGATAGGTCCGACAATCTACGATCTACGTGGGGTAAGTGATCATTTCAAACTCTTTGCGTCCTTCGTGTCGCTTACTTCACGTTAACCAGGAGCTGGTATGGACCGGGGCATGCATGTATTCGAATCGCATCGCTCTTGACTTCCGCAAGTTCGAGAGAGACGGTCTGCAATACCTGTCTTTCATCCTCTTCCAAACGCAGTATGACCTCCAAGGACATGGAGAAATCTTGGACAGTTCCTACACTCGGGTCAAAGAAGTGCGCGCCGAGAAAGACGCCTACAACTTCAACATGCATGAGTTTAATGTGGTAGACGGAGGCACCAGGGCGCTCCATTTCTCCGTTTACGGCATCCATACCGACCTTGATGGCATTGCGACATCGCGTAAAGCGGGCTGGATATCTGACTTTAGGATCCGAGAACTGGATATCGATTCAGGGGACGTTGGGTTTAGCTGGCTTGCTAGCGATCACATCAACTTAACGGAGAGTAAGGCTACGCCGAGTGGCCTGGACCAATCTCCGCCGTGGGGGTGGAATTATTTGTACGTATTTAAATATCCTCGTCCTCCATTCTGTGAAGCTGACACTGTGATGAGACATCTGAACTCGGTCAACAAGAACCGCGATGGAGACTACCTAGGTATGCGGTGACGCTGCGAACATTTTGTGACCATACGCTTATACGTGCGATTGTACAGTTTCCGCAAGATACACCGATTGCATCTTCAAGATCTCTGGACAAGATGGCTCCATACTCTGGCGCCTTGGGGGCGTCAGATCTTCCTTCCAACTCGACGACTTCAATTTCTCAAGACAGCACGACGCCCAATGGATATCATTCTCCGATGATCTCGAGATCATCACATTTCTCGACAACGCGGCGGATAATACAGAGCCCGGCCAGACCAGTGACGTTTCCTCGGGCTTGCTGGTCGAGCTAGACAAACGAACCATGAAGGCCAGAGTCCTCAAGCGATGGGCCAGGCCAGATCACCAACTGTCGCGGTTGCGAGGTAACATGCAAAACCTCCCAGGCGGGAACGTTCTTCTCTGCTGGAGCGGCAATGCTTACATGACAGAGCACTCGGCAGATGGCGAGGTAGTTGCAGAAGCGCAATTCACCAGTGATCGCTTTGTAACTTACCGGGCATACAAGTTCAACTACACGGGGATGCCTGCAGAAGCGAAGCCTGTCTTGAAGGCCTTCGCGCACGGCGTAACACGCGAGAAGAGCTCCACGGTTATTTATACCAGTTGGAATGGCGCAACCGAGCATGTTTCGTGGAAGTATTACTGCACAGCCGGAAGGAACGACTCGACAGCGATTGGCGAGGCTGCGCGCGCGGGCTTCGAGACTACATTCTACACCTCTGCTTGTGAGTGTGAAGAGGTCTTCGCGGAAGCCGTTGACAAGAACGATGTCGTCCTGGGGACTACGCTCCCCGTCAGAATCGAGACCCCGAAGCATTGGAGGGACGAGCCGGGCGATGAGCAGACATCGGACACCGCGAGGCTGTCTGCCGAGAGCATGAGATCGGAACTATGACCGTGATGTTAGTTATTAAGCGTACATGTCTTGCTCATATATACCTTCGGCTTAAGGTGGGTCAGAGCAAGCTGACTTGAGTCTCTATACAAGCTCCATCTTTGCGGCTGAGAATGACGCCTGCCGTTCCAGATCTTTGAGGATTAAACGGACAAACTTGCCGAAACCGCGCACTCATCAGCTTGAGCGAGCTGAGCCAGCTCTCTGTGTTGTCTGTGTGTAATAAGTAGCAGAGCGTTGCTACAGTCAGACTTCCATCTACGCTGCACGTCTCGTAGCTTGTCCTCAAGACTGCAGCTTCTACCATGCCAGTATTGTTTGAACATACCCTCTTATCCTACGTCCCCGTATGGATCCTGAAGCTCGTCTTTCCACTCCAAGAGGATCTGAGAGTTCGTGATAGAGATCTCAGACTCCTATGTCTGGGTCTAGGTCGAACAGGAACAGACTCTTTACGCAACGCCCTCAGCGAACTTGGCCTCGGCGATGTCGCCCATGGCTGGTATTTCATAGCAGAAGAGGTTTCCACCTTGCACGAAGTCTTGCTTATTGAACCTCACTGACCCAACGTAACAGAACATCACGACCGCCATCCAGATCGAACGTCTCAATCGCGCGAGGAGCAGCAAAACTCCCATCTCAGCCAACGAGTTCGACAAGGCTGTTGGCCATTGTATGGCGACCACCGATGCTCCCTTCGCCTATTTCGGTATTCAGCTTCTTCGCGCCTATCCCAACGCTAAAGTCATCCTAAACCGGCGCTCCGACCTCGACGCCTGGCATCGCAGCCAGCTCAACACGATTGACAAGATCAACATGGACTGGGCCTCGTGGAGCCGGCAATGGTTCGATTCGGAGGCTTTCTGGATTGGCCGCATGCTGTACTGGTTGCGGCGAGAGACGGGGTTCGATTTCGCGATGAACGGGAAGGAGTGGTATGTACGGCATTATGGGGCGATTGAGGAGGAGTTGAGGAGGGAGGATCGGAGTTGGATTGACTGGGAGGTAACAGACGGGTGGGAGCCGATTTGCGGGTTGCTCGATGTCGAGGTGCCGGACAGGGAGTTCCCGAATGAAAACGCTGCTGGTGGGTTCGATAAGCGGAGGGCGGAGATTCATGGGAGGAGGGTGAAGAGGGCGGATGACAAGAAGAGGATGGCGGCGCTGGTGGTGAGCGGAGCTATGCTGGCGGCTGTCATCGGTTGGAATCTACTGAAGTGAGGCGGTGGAGTCGCGATGAGTGGAAGGCATGGTTGATGTCGACTTGATGGCGATATGGTGATGGTCGTCACGCCGGCCGTGACTGTCGAGTTCGCGGTGTCGCTGCCATCACAAAATGAGGCCGAGGCAGCGACGCAGTGAGCTTGCTGGACATTGCCATTCTTCTCCAGGCCCAAGCCCGCAGGCTCAAGCAACTGATGAAAAAGCATCGCAATCTTGCGACGGGTAGCCAGCAAAAATTACGAGACCAAGGCCCCCGAAGGAGACTTGTAGCCACTTCCCACCGCGCTGTGCAATGCAGGGGACTTGACTAGGTGTAACTCATTCATGAGCGAGCACACCCTCTCAAGGTCTGTGATGATGTTAGCTTGATGTCACAACCTTGGGGGGTGTCTGGGGTTTGCTCACAAGTATGAAGAAGAGGAAGAAAGTCGACGAGTTGACGCGGTTATGTAGTTCGCGTAGTGGTCTGTGCCCTTCGCGATCCGTGCTCTTAGCGTGATGCAAAGTACGTACCTTCAGGTATGAGAGATACGCAGAGGGCCTCAATGGAGGGACGATACATGTATCTACATCTACATTCGCAGCATGTGATGAGTGAAGTAGCATATGAAACCTGATTGAGCTGTCAATCGCAAATTGGAGCAGGCCATGGCCATTTGAAGTACTGAATAAGGACGACAACCTAGTGCCGATATTCTTGAACACAAGTCTCGTTGGATGCTAGAGTGGTAGACCCGACTTCAACGTCCGATTCATCTCTTCATTGTTCTCTATGCTTGTCCAATACGCCTGAACGCCAACGCTAAGCCCGCATAACTTTGAAATCCTTTTTCGTCTCATCAAAATCTCTCCTTCATCCTCCCTGCAACAGTCCTCAGATTGCCGTACACTTTGCCTGGTGGACTACCCAAGATCAAGCTGACCACAGCCTCCCTCGCCACGTGGATGTTCTTGAACCCACCCAGAATGTGCACTTTATGATCCGCCAAAACGATCCTCGTCCGGCTCGCATTCTCAATCGCAAACTTCGTCTTTCCGTCCTTGCCAGCTATCCGTCCAATGGCTCTGCTCAGGTGCTCTCCCTCCAGCGACTTGACGTCCTTGATCTCGAACGACTGTATGTAAAGATCGTCCAACCGCAACAGCGCAATCGCATCATCCAGATCGAAGCCCAAGCAGAATGCCTGAATAAAGTCTGCGCCCTTTTGGATCGCACCAGTATCCGTCGTGTGTGATGATGTTCGCAATTCCACCGCCTTCTTCGCAATGTTCATTCGCACTTGTAGCTTCAGGTGTTCGACGAGAGGTGGGTAGATCTTGGTCCAATTGTTCTTGAGCGGGCTCATACGATGTGGTGGGACTCGCACTTTTCGTTCTTCGGCTCGGTGGGCAGATTTCGAAGGCTTTTCGGGGGCGAAGAGGGCGTCGTTCTGTGTGTCTACTTCCATCTCGGTGTCTTGTGCCACTTCTTGGACAGGTGTAAAAGTAACATCGAGGGGCTCTTCAATCGCTGACTGGGTCGCATCGTGAATTGCCTCTTCGACGGCGAGAGGTTCGGGCGCTCTTTGAAGAGCAGTTGGTGCGGGCATGATGTGCTATGTGTAGAGGTGTCTCTCCTCTCGTTCGTCTGTCTTGAGCTCCCCGTACCTTCGTGGTATACAAGATCGCACTTCAGCAGAGTTGGTCGTGAGTAGCAAAGTAAAGTAAATGCAGAAATTCCACTTGCGCATCCAAACTTTTGACGCCACGACTTCTGGCGCCGACATGTGCCTGCGCCAGCGCGAGCTTAGGCAAGAGCTGCCGCGTCGACCTCACATCAACCAGCAGCCATCACAGCATCATCTTGAGCAACAACATTACGAACCCGCAAACCCCGTCACATCGACATCGAATCGATTACCGACTGGCCCACCACACCGAACGAGCTACAGCCGGCCATCATGGCCTCCCTCTTCAACGCTCAGTCGATGCTCGACCAGCAAAGCTACTCTTTCGCACAACAACCTACGAGCCATTCAGAACCCCGACAACACAGCTTCTACCCGTACGAACTGCCTCATCCTTCCCACCACCTGATACTAACATCGTTCATCTAGCTACACCGATAACGGCGGCTCCACCCTCGGCATCAGCGGCCAAGACTTCACCATCCTCGCAGGCGACACTCGTTCCACCTCCGGCTACAACATCAACACCCGCTACGCCCCCAAACTCTTCAAAATCGGCGGTGACGGCCCCGACAACAAAGGCTCCAAAATCGTCCTCTCCGTCGTCGGCTTCGCCGCCGATGGCCGCGCCCTGAAAGAGCGTCTCGATACCGTCGTCAAAATGTACAAGTACCAGCACGGCAAGGACATCTCCGTGCACGCCTGCGCCCAACGCCTCTCGCATATCCTCTACTCGAAGCGCTTCTTCCCATACTACGTCACGGCAATTCTGGGTGGCATTGATGATGAGGGCAAGGGTGCGCTGTACAGCTATGACCCGGTGGGATCGTATGAGCGGGAGCAGTGTCGTGCGGCGGGTGCGGCGAGTTCGTTGATCATGCCGTTCTTGGACAATCAGGTGAATCTGAAGAATCAATACGATGCCAGCCAAGCGCAGGGTTTCGGCAAGGAGCCTCTCAAGCCTCAGCCGCTGCCCAGACCGCATGTCGAGCAGTTGGTTAACGATGCGTTCACAAGTGCTGTGGAGAGACATATCGAGGTCGGTGATGGGCTCCAGATGATGATCATCACCAGGGATGGCATTGAGGAGACGTACGCACCTTTGAAGAAGGATTAGAGTGGGAAGTGGAGACAGGAAGAGAGGACTCTGTACGATATCCCGTGCTTCGGTCAATCGAAGAAGTGTATAGCATGGCGAGTGGAGTCAGGCTACCATCGGAATATGAACTGCATGAACATTCAAAATGCACTAGAAGTCACTTCATCACCCTTCCATTGTCAAGATATCTACAACGCTAGGAACTACAGATATTGTCGAAGCTCTGCGGACGAGAATCGTTAGTCCTGCGACCACGAAAGACAGCACGATGAGTGTCTCAAGCAGATGGGATTTGGTCAGAGGGAGTGTTGAGTGTCCGCAGCATTTGCTTTGGTGTTCCAAAAATGAGTAAAAAAAAATATAAAAAACAAAAAAGGATAGTATTTTCCATCATATCCGTGAAGACTTCCAAGTTGTGCGTAATGCAAAAGCATGCTCACCATATTGCGTAGTAGTCAATAGCGAGTCAATTGCACTATGCAATGACGGCTCGTTTCATGCTACGTGGATCGATGCAGACCTGTAAGTCATAAATCAGCACCCGCAACAGCATATTGTGTAGGTAGAGGATGAAGCGGCAAGTGGGTTCGAATATCAGAAGGATTGTTGGAATTACGTTTTCGCAGCATATGCCGAAGCATCTGAGTGAGCTGGGTAACGTGTGTGCTCATCATTTGGATGTTGTAGATGTGGTGGAGGGGAAATGGACTCACCACTGAACGTTTGGACTTCAGTTTCAGACTGAGTACATATCTGAGCAGGCATTGATCTGGACTTCCTGGCGAACGTTTGAAGTCCATGTGGCTTCCATCAATCCAGTTCAGGGTGGTCTGGTCAGCAGCTTCACCACTTGGTGGAGATCGGGAGACCAGCAGATCATGTCTGTGGTGATGCTCTCGTTCGACAGCGGCTCGGGCAGAAAGCTCTCTAACGGCTTGAATGTCTCCTTGAAAGCCTGCTGATGCTGCTCAAGGCTCACATCGCATACCCACACTCCGACGTGGGCGCTCAGCAAGCAGTCGAAGTCCGTGGACGAGTCGCCAAGGTAGACGACCAAGGGATTGGAATCGCCCACCAGGTTGGACGACGTTTCAGGCATGTAGCGTAACTTGTCGTCGCTCGTCCGGATGTCCAGTCCCGATTCGAGGCAGATGACCCCTGAGCTGCCCTCGGGTCTGTCAAGACCTTGGATTTCGTTCGCATGTATCTTCATGCGCTCGATGTACTGGCAGATTGCATCTTTGTACTCGTGGGTGGATCTGCGGGCAGCTTCCCATAAAGCACATCGGATGAAGGAGCCGCTCCAGTTCACGCTGATGATCTCAATGCTACCGGCAAAAGCAGTCGCCCGATTTTCGTCATCACCAGTGACAAACAGCTCGAACAAGTCCAGCCAACCGTCCCGTAGCTGTAGACTACCATCATCCAGCGCAGCCGCCACTGTGTCATTGACATCTCGGAGAGTCACGCCTCGGAAGAAACCAGCATTCTGTACTCGTTGTGCGCTGCGTTGCTCGATCCATCTGCGTGAAGCCAGCCAACCACTGTACTCTTCCTCATCGTACTTTCGCCAGGGGTAGGGCGTCTCCTTGAAGACCTCATAATCCTTCATGTAAGCTTCGGAAATCTCATCCCAAGACACTGAAGGCTTCTTCGGCAGTCGTCCAAGAACAGCCATGGTGTCTCTGACTGTCAAAGTCCCATCAAAGTCGAGCATGAGCCTCGTTGGCCCGTCTAACCTTCGAGGAGGCATCGTATGGCTGTAACGAGCGAGATTCATCCAGAAGGTCGGCCCACACGCTTTTCGCTGCCAAGACTGCCCACACCGCAGCTGCAAAGTCCAGACAGACACTGGAAGTCTCATGAATGAGTCTCGAGATATAGATCATATGTCCATCTCACGTGATGATTGTGCTATAGGGCGGCACAGGTCCAAAAGGGATGCAGAGGTAGTCCAGCTACTAGCTGCAGATTTTCAGATTAGGTTTTGCTCGAGATGGTGGCGGCCATCGTCATGGCCGATCAAGGTGGGATTGATGTCGAGCTCTCCATTGCAATGGTATGTGCCAGATGGCCGAGAACTTTTAGAATGCGTTATGATGGATGTGATGCTGTGAGAAAATCGTGTTTGCGTGAGTTTCACATGATGGAAAGAAACTCAGCCGAGGAGGGAGTCGCCGGGAATATGAATCGGGAATGTCCGGGTAAGAGTAATGGCCAATTCTGATTGGCCATAGCCGATCCCTCTGCCGTCCGTGACATCCTCGACTCGTCCTCTTCGCCTCTACACCACAACATCTCCTCTCCACCAAACCACACCACGCAATGGCTCTACGACTCGCATCACGGCGATTTGCGCCTCAGGTCTTCCGCCGTGGCATGGCCACCACCATCGAGCACACCAAGGAGCCCATCGCTGCCACTGCAGAGGCCACCTCGGCATCTCGCCCGCCAATTCCAGCCAGCAAGACTGGCACCGAGCACGAACCCAAGCCAGACGAGAAATCGCGAATCAAGACGTTCAATATCTACAGATGGAACCCCGACGAGCCGGCGAGCAAGCCCAAGATGCAGTCATACACCCTCGATCTGAACAAGACGGGACCAATGATGCTGGACGCATTGATCAGGATCAAGAACGAGGTGGACCCGACTTTGACCTTCCGAAGGAGTTGCAGAGAGGGCATCTGCGGTAGCTGCGCTATGAACATTGATGGTGTGAACACATTGGCATGCTTGTGTAGGTGTACTTGAGGCATTGCCACATTGAAGTCGGACTGATCTCTTCTAGGCCGAATCCCGACAGACACCAAAACGGAGTCGCGAATCTACCCATTGCCACATACCTATGTCGTCAAGGACCTTGTACCAGACTTGACTCAATTCTACAAGCAGTACAAGAGCATCAAGCCATATCTGCAGAGAGATGCTCAACCGGCAGATGTGAGCAAACAGTTCGCATCTCATACATTGGCTGTGCTAACGGATCATCACAGGGCAAGGAGAACCTCCAATCCAAGGAAGAACGCCGAAAGCTCGACGGTCTTTACGAGTGCATCCTCTGCGCCTGCTGCAGCACATCCTGCCCATCATACTGGTGGAACAGCGAAGAATACCTCGGCCCAGCCGTCCTCATGCAGTCCTACCGCTGGATCGCCGACTCGCGTGACGAGAAGACTGCTCAGCGTAAAGATCAGTTGAACAACAGCATGAGCTTGTACCGATGCCACACCATTCTCAACTGCAGCCGAACATGTCCGAAGGGTCTGAACCCAGCATTGGCAATCGCTGAAATCAAGAAGAGCATGGCGTTCGCGTAGAAGGCACAGACGACAGAGGAGGGATCTGATATTTTTGAGAGCGGCGCGAGCACGAGTGAGGGACCACGGCTACAGCATGGGCGTTCATTGTACATAAAATGTATTTGCAAGTTCAATCCGTTTCGTTCAGCGTCAGTCGCGTCACTCTTCTGTACCGCAGTATCCGAGCTGAACCGCAACATAACCTGTACGGTATTTGCAACGATCTAGACTGCTGTGGCTTGCTCACTGAAGTACTCCCCTTTCTTTAGTTTAAGTGAGTTCGTGCACGGCAATCAATTCAATGACAGGTCGACGCGCAAACCAAGCATCTCATTACTTCATTCATACAGCAGCTCGCTTATTCCAACTGTCGCTAATGCAGTACAAACGTTCAAGTCAATCCCCTGAGTCTGGTAATACACAATTCATGTAAAGTGATTCCTCCAAGAGGTCCTCGGCCCTTATTGCCGCTTCCCATCCGTTTAGAGCAAAGCAACGACCGCCATACCAGCACCCAGCAGACCTCCGGCAAGGATAGGTGCAGGGGTGATCATAGCACCAGAGTCGGTATCGGTGGGGGACATAGCGCTTGAGAGAGCTGAACCCGCGGCGCCTGTGGCCTCCGTTGCTGCCGAATTCACGTCGGACGTGATCGTGGACACGATGCTGCCCGCCCCGTTGGTTGCAACCTGTTGAAACGTTAGCTGAAGGCCTGGGATAAGGATATGGAGTGTACTCGCAGTGTAGACTGAGCCGCCCACGCTTGTGACGCGGCTGCCGAAGCTCTCTGCGCCTGACACGATTGTGCTGACGACTTGGCCACCGTTTGAAGTCAACTGCATTCGTGTTAGCTTTGTAGCCATCGTTTGCATTTCTAGCGGAGGTCTTACCACTGTGAAAACACTGCCTCCTTCTGAAGTAATTCTCGTGCCAAGAGACTCTGCATCAGACGCTATTGTCGAGATGACACTGCCGGCATTGTTGGTGACCTGCCAGTTGTCAGCCTTCATATCTCCCCCGGGACCACGAGAGTAATAGAACTTACCAAAGTGTATACAGACCCGGCATCTGAGGTAATGCGGGTGCCGAGGGACTCGGCATCAGAGACTACTGTTGAGATGACACTGCCCGCGTTGTTGGTCAGGCGAGTGACAAGCTACACAGCAAAGGATAGGTCAGTGGATGTCTCGAAAAGAGCTTCCAGGCTTGGGTGTCGTACGCTACCACCAACACTGGTGATCTCTTCGCCGAGCGAAGCAGCTCCAGATGTGATCGCGCCGCCTATGTCCGTGACATCGCTGACAACGCTGATAACTCGTGGTCAGTGGCACAGCTCGGATTGCACACAATGACTGGTTATGGTACTTACCTGCTGATGCCGTTAAGAATATCGGTCACCTGTGCAGCGGCCAGAGCGGCTGGGAGGAGGGCGAATTGTGAGACACGCATTTTGTGTTCGAGATGTAGTCTGAGGGTTGTTGCGGATTGTTTGGAGGGAAGAGAGATGTAGAAGTACTTCAACTTCAGCTTCAAACTAGGCCTCCGCAATAGAAATTGGCGCTACAGCGGTACAGGCTTCAAACGGCACAAGCGTGAGGAATAGTGAAGAAGCCAAACACTGGATCCTCTCACGAGATATGTCTCTGCCACACTACATGACGTCGCTTCTGCTGACGGCGCGACAATGGAACACCAGGAACAAGTGTGATGCGTAGGATGCGCCGCTGCTGTGCACAGAGCACCGCCTCATCTTGCGTGTACGCCAGTCCGGATGGCGTCGGCAGTCCGCGGGCGCATTCCTAGCCCAGCTGAGGAAACCAGGAGCTTGGCTGCATGGAGGCAAATGCGGCGCAATTCGATTTGCGCGCGCAAAATGCGAGGGCAGTGCGTATTTCCGTGTATAGAGCGCTGGCGGTTTCATGGTACGAATACGTTGTGCTGCAGGTACAGGTGAAGATGCGAGAAGAAGTGCCAGGTGAGGTTAGAGGTGAGCATGGACCACGCGGTCACTCCCGCGCCGAGGTAGATCAATCGCGTGGACAACAACATCCAGCATGAGCTCAAGAAACACGACCTCACCTCATCAGGACCACCACCAGGCAACATGTCGGATCACATTCGAGACAGCTCCTTAACATCAGATCCATCCCGCAGCTTCAACTACCCCTGGGCCGCCGCTCCAGACATCATAAGAGCCAACCAAAAGGACGCCTACTTCCAAAGCACCCTCCTAACGCACCTCTCCTCCGTGATCCGCGCCCTCTACGGCACCCGCTCCGAGCACAAATGGTCCAACGAAGCCTCCGTCTTCACCGAACTCCTCTACCTAGGCCTGACCACCTTCCTCGGAAACCGCACCCTGGGCGAAGAATACTGCGACATCGTCCAAGTCGAAGATGACTCCAATCGCCTCCCCTCCCTCACCAGACGTTCCGGCTACATCCTCTCCGCAGTCCTCCTCCCCTACATCCTCAACCGCTTCCTACCCGCCTTCCGGAAACGTCTGCGTGCGAAACTGGAGAAGACGCTGAGGAAAGCCCACCATAGACGCATGTCCTCCCCAACCCGCGCCAAGCACCCCCCGACCAAAGCCGCCCAACTCCAGGAGTACATCCTCAAACACCTCGACTCCATCACATCCCCAGCTCCCATCTACGCCATCAGCCTCGCAGTCTTCTACTTCACAGGCGCCTACTACCAACTCAGCAAACGCGTCTTCGGCCTCCGCTACATCTTCACGCGGAAACTCGAGGAGTCCGACCAACGCGCTGGCTACGAAGTCTTGGGCGTTTTGCTCGTCGTGCAGATGGTCGTGCAGGCCTATCTGCATATGCAAACGACGTACAAGGACGTCCAGGAACAGAATGTGCAGCTCACCCTGGGGCCTAATAGGACTAATTCCCTCGATGGCGGATCCGCGGTCATCGATAGTGGTGTGGAATTGGGCGCTGAGAACCACTTCAACACACCACTCCTCTTCGAAGCCAATCCTCGCGGCAACGACCCGGAGGTCATCAAGCGCCGGGTCGCGCAAGTTACCCACACGCCCTTGGCCAACGGGCATCGCTATGATCTAAAGGATCCAGAGGTGATGCAGTGGATCGAGGGCAAGCAGTCGAGGAAGTGCACTTTGTGTTTGGAGGCCATGAAGGATCCTTCTGTGACGACGTGCGGGCACGTTTTTTGTTGGACTTGCGTGACGGATTGGTTGAGGGAGCAGCCGCTTTGTCCATTGTGTAGGCAGTCTGCGCTTGTGCAGCATGTTTTGCCTTTGCGTGGGTGATTGTGGGTAGATGTAGGAAATGGCTGGAGCTTGTTCAATTTGATTCAAATGGGTTGAGTCCATGCCGATCGGCGGGAGCACGAAATCCTTCTTCATTATCCATTATGCATTATCATTCACATCCCATCTAATGCTCCCTTTCGGAACAATAAGCCTTCGTGCTCCATCCACCACTCGAGTACAAACGCGCAGGACCATCTCATGCGCTTCAAAACACACATGGTAGTCAGTAGTGTATCATATTGATCACCCAATCGAGCTCCTCCCCTTCAATCTCAACGTTCCCAACGTCCCAGACTCAACCCTCGCAGGAGCAGTATTCGCCCGTCGTCTCAACCCCAAAATCCTCTCCTTGATCCCCGCCATAATCGGATTCCACCGCACAACCCCAAACTGTACAACCACCGACGCAGTCTCGTGCATAGAATGGAGACGTGAATGATGCTCCACCTCGCCCGCAAGGTGACCATCGCTCCCATCACACGCACCATCAAGTCCACCATCAACCCACTGCGCCCTCATCAAAGACGCCGGCCGACTCCTCGATCTCGTCCGATTGGCGCTTCGCGATCTCGAACGCTCACGCACGTGGCGGACTTTGCTGTGGATGGGGTGGTACGTTAGCCCAAGCTGTTTGTGTAGACACGAGGGAGACTCCGGGTTGAAATGCTACTTCTTCAAGCTTTCGAGGGCGTCGCTCGCGAGGCTGGCGCGGCTCTTGGGCCGGCCGCCGCTGTTGCGTTTGAGGAGGCGTTCGCGGTCTTTGATCGATGGAGAGGGACCGTTGCCGAGAGACGCAGGGAGGGGTGACAAGTTGTCGCCATTGGCGTCTTTGCCGGCGCTGGCTGAAGTCTTGCCCATGCGAAGGTCGTTTTTGAATTCGATGTACATTTTTGCGGCATCGGAGAGTGGGAAGGGTGAAGGCTCGGTGGGGATCTCTGCTCCGTTTTGCAGGAGGAGTTCAGCGATCGGGAATGGCTTCCGTGGCATTGGGCTAGAAGGCCGCGGCGGCGAAGTCACGGACGTCTGACCGGATGGAACTCGTATGCTTGATGAGGACATCGAAGAGGAGTGGAACCCACCAGGCGATGCAGGATCTGCTGCAGCCAGGGCGAGGAAGATCGCATGCGTATTCCTAGACCGATCGTGAGCGTTGGGATTGGCTCGCAGTGCCAGCGCATGCAGCACGTTCTGGATGTCGTTCTTCTTGATGCTAGTCAGGAGATGGTCATCAGGTAGTTGTGCTCCTGGTCCGCTCTGCACATAGGTCCGATCGCTGTACTTGGCCGTGATGAAGTGAAGCCTCTGCTCTCTGGTAGAGTGCGGCGAAGGCTTCAAAAACCGGTCCAGCTTGGCCTCCCAGATCATATTGCTGACGCGGTTGCCAATAAGGAGCAGGACTTCGATGATATCTTGCGTAAACGCAGCCGTGTCCAGCGTCAACGACCGCACTTTGGAGATATGAGTACCAAGCGAGCGATGAATACCACTGCACTCGATGCAAAGCAACACTCCCAGATTAATTGAACACCAGTCGACCTTGCTGTCTGAACCGCAGTCTGCGCAGATCTTGTTGCCCTCATCGGCATTGCGAACGCGCTGCAGCAGAGCAGATGGCTCCCCCTCTGGTTGGCTGTCATTGCGCTTGTATGCGGGCTTGTCGCCGGTAGAGGAGTATCTACTCACGGCCTTTGCAGCTTCGTGCCTGTTAGGATTCGAGGTCTGCCTATGGCCCGAGAATGACGAGCTCTTCCCAGTCAATACAGCAGCAATATCTTTGCGGTGCGAGCTGGTCTGCGCAGGTGATGGTGAGCTAGGTAGTCGGTCCTTGTGCTCAAAAGCACTTTGCAATGCATTGTTGATTGAGCCGATCCACGATCGCATATCCTCTTCAGAAGGTGCCTGATATACGCGAGTGAATTGAGGTGTGATGACTTCGAAGCAGAATCGTCGGTCAGAGTTGCGAGCCTCTCGTACTGACGCCATTCGAAGGTCGATCGGCTCCATGTGCAGGTCCAGCTTCTCCTTCCAGTTCACGTACTCTGATAGTCTGCCTTGGTCCAGCACAATCCAGAACTTATGCCATCCTGGTTTGCCAATACCTTTGGGGTCGACATGACTACCAGGTCTGCTTAGCGCCCATAAAAGGCCTTCTTTGCGCATGGCTCCACCGTTTGCATTGACTCCGGCATTCTCCTGCAAATCTCGAATACCCTTGAACTTGTCGTTGGGGCTGCTTGACAAAATTGCTGTGTTGTTGGCGGGCGTGCTGAGCATGCCGTTGACTGGGGCCTGGACTGGCAGCGCGATCGTGCTGGGTGGTGAAGTCGACAACGATGCGGCTCCACTAATGCTGACTGCTCGACTCGACTCGGTCTCAGCAGGTCGCAAAGAGTCCCTAACTGAGCCAGAATGTGACAGGCCGGTCGGCAGGGGATTTCCATCCTCGTTGATTAGCTTGTTGCTGGTCTCGAGCGCCCGTCGCTTTTCTTCCCTTTCTTTACGCAGTAGTTGGAAATCTTGATCGGACCTCCTGACTTCGGCAATCAAGGCATCAAGTTGTGGCACGAGTACCTCAACCTTTTTCGCAGTCGTCAGGTAACTCTTGGTTTGCGCCTCGGCGTACTTGGTCAGTTGTGACAAGACTTCCTGATCCTTTCGACCGCCGTGCAAATCGTGCATGAAGCTGGAATAGTCGAAACGTTTGAGCTCGAAAGTCCTTCGTTTGGCCTGGTACTTCTCGTCGCTCGACTTCTGCTTCTTCTCCTTCATCGATTCAGTTCTCTGGCCCAAGTACTTGCCCACATAAGCGTAGTACTCTTTGCTTTCTTCGTCGAATTCCCGCTTCTTGAGGTCGGCCTGCTTGATCTCGAGATTGTATAGTCGACTGATCGGGTCGATGACCAGCTTCTGCAGGTTGAAGGTGTTTTGTTTCTCGTAAGAGAGGATTTCCCTCGCGATCTTGTCAAAGTAGTGTTCGAGCGCAGGCTGCACAGCATTCGCATTCGAGCTTGAAGCATCCTTCAACGCCTGGGTGAAGTCTGAGACTGCCTGGTTGCACGATTGTTGCGCAGCTTCTGCCGCCTCAGCCGTCCTCAGCACACGCTTCATCTTGATGCGCATGTTGCCAGTCTTTTGCTCCAGGGATCGCATTGTGGCCCGAAAGAGTGGTCCATCCTCGTTAAGTGACGGATCCTCGCCAGGTTTGCAGGTCGCCACATCCACCTTGACAGGACCAGTAGTAGACATGGTCATGGTTTGCGCAAGACCAAGGCTATTCTCTGGGATGGGATCAAACATGGGCGATTGCGGCTCCTTGTAGTCTTTGTAGTCCTTGTAGCTTCCACTGCCTTCTCCTTCTGAATCGCTGACATTGCTGACTCGCGATTCGATTGACTGTGTCGATGGGACTCTCAGCCTTGGTGGGAGATTAACCTCCAATCTGTCCAATCGCGGCGACTTTGGTAACGATCCAGGAAATCGCTGTGTATTCTGCACCCAAAAGCTGAAACTTGCCAGCGTGTCGAGTCGATGCGCTCGTTGATTGTATTCCACAAAGCTGCAACTTGTTCGCCATCCACCCCCTCGATCTTCTGCTTGTTTGGGCGGCCGCCACTTCCAAGACCAGCTAGATTGCACACTCGAGCTCCCTGCCGTGGCATAGTCGCCCACGAGCTCTACATTTGGATTCTTGTGCAAATTTGGATCTGAATGGAATTCCCGTACCACCAGATTCTCCACCTCTTTCGCCGTCGAGGCAAAGATCCACGTCAAGCCTGAGATTTGAGTGTCGGCGGCTGTTGAGGCAGACGCATTGGTGGGCGCATTCGGTGGAGCTGGTGACGAGCTCTGTTGTCTGACGACAAAGGTGAATGTGAAGTAGAGTTCGTCGCTATTCGACAGGCGTATGAGGAAGGAGGGAGGAAGGCCGCTGGCGATGCTCTCTGGGTCCTGCTCCGAGTATGAATAATCCACGCTGTCGCAGCACATTGCGATGAAACATACCTGTATATACTCTATTGGGGTATCGTCGAGAGAGTCTCTTTGAGCATTATATCTGGTAGCAGGAAATGCATTTGGCGATAGGCGTAGTAATGTCTGGCCTCTCGAGTTTGTGACATTGATGCTGGTTATGGAAACTGCGTCGCAGTCAGTTTTGTATTATAGTCCACCTCATGCGACCAGACTGACATCGTGCCTGATCGGTCAGGATCAAGGGCGAGCTCTCGTCGAGCCTGCTGGAAATGTTGCCCATGCTGCAGCTGGGTGCCCCGTGGGGTGCAGAGGCGGCTGGGCCTCGGGGGTGGATGGCGCAACGTGGTGATTCGAATGTTATGCTTCCGTAGTCGAGTAGTGTATGGCCTTGTTGTGAATGCGTCGGCGGGGGAGGGTGTGGAGTGGGAAGGGGTCGGTGGGTTGTGGTCGAGTTCGAGATGAGGGACCCTGAAACTGAATCCCATGCGGCTGCACCTGCTGCTCGTGCGACTGTAGCGTGATGTGCCTGCCAGCCAGCTCGTGGACGTGATTGCGCGTGCTACCAACGTGAGACGAGACGCAATCGATAATCGTATAGATGAGTTCAAGGTCGGAAAAACAGAAACAGGCAGTGTGGCACGTGTTCTCCCAACGGTCGAAGCCAACGGTGGCCATGTCTCAGATATAAAGGCATTTCACCGGTGGCTGCGCTTCATCTGGCGTCCTCATCGCGTCACCCGACACCAACCTCCTTTCACCACCTCATGAGTGATGATCGTCACAAAGTCCTGGATACGAGCCATCTTGCCATCGACCGCCACACCAGCACCGTAATAGAGCAAAACACGCATGCAGGCGTCCATATCGACAACTGGCAAAGTCAAGACTAGGCTGCCGTCGCAGCACGCCTCGTACAGGCACAAGCAGCACCGAAACGCCCTCTTCCACTTGACTGCCTTGTACCCACAAAGCTGGCTCTTACACTCGTTCTCGTTCACAAGCGCCTTCGCGACGACGCATGGCCCTCGTGGCATCATGACGACGCTCGAGGGTCTCGTGCTCGGTCGCGATCAAGAGAATAATATCACGGCGTTTGGAGACTTGGAAGATATATGTGTTCATACCCTCTGCGTAGGCATCTCCTGGACCATTACGCGAAGCTCGCAGCTCGAATGACTACGAAGGGCCGGTCTTCTGTAAGCACCTGTATGAGCCCTCGACACGACGGCACCCTGTTATTGACTGCTACATGCACTGTTGCTGGTGGAGGAGCTTTTCCTAGACCTACATTCGGGCCCGGGGTCAACGCCACGAGTGTCAACGCCGGCGGCCCATGTTTGGACCTTGGAACCTCACTGAGACCACATCGACGAGGTTATCGCCGAGAACCTGTCTGCGCCGGTCGAGATGGACACCCCAATGTCCGCTCTGGATATTGGCTGTTCCAGGTACCGTCGCTCCAATCCTTCCCATTTCAGCTTGGAGTCGCGTTCGCACCGACGCGACCGCACTCATTCACAACAACACCTGGCCTTGACTCCAAAAGCATGGCATGTAGCCCTTCGAATCTGACACAGTGCTACAGCTTCTGTGCCTCCTCCAACGCCGATAGACCGAGCATTACTAACGCTTATGCCGTCGTTGACCAGTCACACGCTGACCTCGTCCTGTCTTCCCCACTTTCGACTAGCCTTGTCCCTCCTACCCCATAGGTACGGTCCGACGTATACCTCACATGGAACATGCTTCTTGTAGGTACATAGCAAGGTCGACAGCTGTAAAAACTATATCATATCCCTGAGCTATCAGCGACTCCGTCTCTTGTTTACTCCCAACTCAACCTCTTTCATATGCTCAAGACCTCTCCAAGAGCGCTTCGACACATTGCTACCAGTGTTACAAGGACAGCGAGAGCAATCTCTTCCAGAACAATGGCCACCGCCGGCTCAGTCCAGCTCAAGGGCGATGAGAAGCCAGAGTACTATCGACCCGATATCACCTCCGAGTCCGCGAAGACAGTCACGGATCTCTTGCAAACCAATCATGACAAACACCACATCTTTTTCAATGCTTCTGGTTTCCACAACCACATAGCACATCAGCTGTTCTCCATGTACGCGCTCGGAGCGTCGCCAAACCAGCTGCAAAGAGAATACGATCATAACGCATCCTATCAAAGGCCGCTGAAGGCGCCGACTCAATCGATCCTAAAGGACCTTCACGACCCCAGGAAGTTCATAGAGTACCTTGGCCCCGAGAAGTACTACAGCGACTATCTCCAATTCTTCCAAGACGAGATCGCAAAGACAAGCTGGCAGCAAGTCTTACAGAAATACGTCTTCGCCGGCGACGAGCGCGCCGAACGGATGCTGATCCAGCTTTTCGCCGGCTTCCTTCACCCGATTATCCACCTGGGCTTCGGCGTCGAGTTCGAGCAACCCGCTGTCATCGCCGAAGCCCTCGCCCAAGCCGCCTGCCACGACCACTGGATCGAAGACTTCCTCCTTCCCGCTGAGAAAGCCGCCAAAGGAAAGACCACCCCTTCTTCGAGCAAACCCATCGCCGACTTCATCGATGAGATCCACAACGACCCTGCTCTCCTCGCCTCCACCGACTGGAACGACGGCAACAAGATCCGCGACGGCGTCCTCAAACGCGCTGGCGACCGCATGCTGCACTATGCGGCCCAAGTCCACGTCTCGCCCTCTCAACTCGAAGCCAAAACCGCCGAAATGACCAACGCGGTCATCTACTACACCGGCGGCGCGCAACGCCCAGACCGTGCAGTGAAGTTCGACTTCTACTTCATGCACTGCGTCAACTGCTCCATCTTCTTCCCGGCCTTCAACCGCCAGTCCTGGCTCAGCGAAGCCAACAAAGTCCGTCTACTCGAGTGGAAGATCCGTATGGATCTCGCCATGTATGCCTCGCGGAAGTGTCCTGACATTCGACTTGAAGATATTCGGAACTATCAACCCAAGGTTCCATCTGGGTGGGAAGGGGTGGAGACTAGGGTGTTGAATTTGCCGGATGATGGACATGCTGTTAAGCTTGTGAGGGCTATTGCGCATGGGGAGAAGATTTGTAGGGAATTTGAGGGGAAGGAGGGCTTCAGGCTTGAGGGAGAGGATTGGTTGCAGTTGGGACATATGGTAGTGGATTCTTGTGAGAGGGTGGGCGAGGGGGCGTATTGGGTGAGGTCGGCGGGGTTTGATGAGGCGTGGGAGGATGTGCCGCCGAGGGCGAATTTGTAGACCTTTCAACAATGATAGGCAATAGTCTTTTCCATGTACTCCTAGTCCACAGCTTCATTTTCCTAACTCCTTCCACCGAACACATCTACACAGTCTCCGCCGCCCTCTCAGGCGTCCCAACTTCTCCCTCCCTATCACCATCCTTACGCCCCACCTCCCTCTCCGTCAACTGTTTTTGCGGCCCAAACCTCTCCGTAAACCTCCCCAACTTCTCAGCCCCAAAATACATCACAACGCCCCAAGCCAACACCACCCATTCAATCGCTGCCATAGTCCCAAACATCCCCCTAGCCCCAACTCCCTGCAACCAATTCTGCACCTCAAAGCTACAGAGCACCGCGATAGCATTCCTGATAATGAAAAAGCTAACAAGCGCCTCGCCTCCATGCTGCGTGAAACAGTCCACGAGGTACGTAGAAGCAAAGTTCGACACCGCAACGAACCCGAACGAGTGCATTGCGTACCCAAACGCGTAGCCGACCCAAGGGCTTTGTTTCGCGAGCGAGACGCCCCATATGATGAGACCAATCGGTGCGATGAGGAAGGGGATGATGAGGCCTGGGAGGCGGAATTGTGGTTGTGGAGTCGTGAAGATCTTGCCTTTGCGTTCGGCGTGTTGTCGTCGGCCCTTGTACATTCTATCGAGCATCCAGCCTCCCGCGAAGAATGCCAGCAAAGCGCCGATCCAGCCGGAGAAGTGCAGGAGACCTGTGATACCTAGGGGCCATTTATAGCTTCCGCGGGGATTGCTGAAATTTTGTCCGAGGGTGACTTGGATGATGATCGTCCAGCCGACGAAGATGCCCACGAGGAGGGCGGACCAGATGAGTTGTGGGTAGAGGGCCATGGTCAAGATGTCTTTGAATGTGTCTAGGAAGCGTTTGGCGGGTCGATAGGGTTCGAGGCCGAGTTTGAGGGAGAGGTGGCTGAAGAATTTGCGTTTCGGGGAGAGTTCCTCGGGGGCGAAGTGTCTTCTCTCCCTGCGATATTCGGTCTCGTGGATGAAGAGCAGGGCCAGGAGGAAGAGGAAGCCGAAGACGATGGCCATCCAGCCGGGCGACCAGCGCCATCCGTGGAGCTGCACGACCCAGGCGTTGATGATGGGTCCTAGGAATATTCCTGAGCCTAGGGCGACGGCGAAGAACATCATCTTTCGACCTCTTTTGTCGATGGGCCAGAGGTCGGAGACGACGCTGGGAACTGTTGCGTCTGCCGCCGCGGCGCCTATGCCGGAGCACATTCGAGCGGCGAGGAGACTGCCCCATGATGTCGCGGTGCAGCTCCAGGCGTTGGTAGCGATCAGGATGAGGAGGGAGATGAGGTACACGGGTCGCTTGCCGATGATTCGCATTAGAGGTACCCAGAGGAGGTTTCCGAGGCCGAATGTAAGGACGTTCAATGCCGTGAGCGCTGTCGCTTGCGTGGTGTTGATCTTGAAGGCTTTCGTCAAGGGAACGATAGCCACCGTGAAGTTGGAGGCATTGACGTTGGCCATGAAGGAGAAGAGACATATTGTGAGGTAAGTAATGTGCTTGTGTTTTTCGCTCCAGTTTCGAGGGTCATTCGGATCGTTTGATTCAGCTTTGAACCTCGTTAGCTCTTGCACAAAACGGGACATGAGTTGGGGACTTACGAGGTGGAGGTTCGACATGTTCCTGTCGGTCGAGACCGAGAAGTGCTCTGGACTGATGCACTGCGGAAGTTGCGTCGCGGGTCACACGACCTAGACCGGAGGCAAGTCTGCTGCCGACGCCAGCTTGTGGAGATGTGTGTTGAGTAGGTGGTTCTTGGATTCGAAACGCAGAGAGAGGCTGTTGTTCAGTCATGGTCCTCCTGTTTTTGCGCATGCGTGGACATCAGCGTTGATGAGGAGTAAAGAAGGCACTGGTGAGTGATGATGAAGTTACCGACATGGGCAGGCACGAGATCGATCGGTCAGAAGATCGCAGATTAGTTGTATTAGTGAAAGCAGCAATACCGTCGACATACCGTAGAAGTGAGATTCGCATCCTGAACCTCAGCATTCCCTGCTTTGATCACAGAAGTCATGTTGCCATACAGTAGCACCCGTCACTACATGTCTCATTAAGGCACTGCATACATCACTTCTGCGCCGTACTCGCAGTGAGTGGCCACTGCTGCAGGGCTTGATCGACCTCCTGTTTGGCGTCGTAACCATAAAGCCACGGCTGTACCTCCGGACATTGCCATCTTGATGGAAATTTGCAGTCGATCTGTTTGCCCAGCTTTGATAGCATGAGCTCATCGCGTGCTTGTTGCTCCGGCCCGTCGCGTAGATGGAAGTCTTTGCGCTGAGCAAACGTCTCTCGGACGATCGTTTCGCCACGTTGTTTGCGTATTCGTTCATATAGTCGCAGCGCTTCCGGAAGCTGTGATTTAGACTCTATCGCGGCAAGGACGTTGCCCAGCACTGCACCATCTTCGATGCTGGAGTTCGCTCCCTGGGAGATGTCAGTCAAGATACCCAGATGCAACACAATAAGACTCAAGAACACTGACTTGTGCCAGATAAGGAAGCATCGAATGGCAGGCGTCGCCAACAAAGACAAAGTTGGACTTCTCGCTGACCCAACTGTTCAACTCCGCTCGGTGCATCAACTTCCACTTCTCGACAGTCTTGACCTCGTCAAGGAAACGATTGAGCATGGGATCCCACTTTGTGAATATGGCCCTCATTTCATCAAGCGACCCAGCTTGGCGAGCGACGTCCGCTGGAAGGTTGTCGGGCACCAGAAGAACTATGTTCGACATGGTTCCATTCCTGACAGAGTATGCAACGACGTGTGCGTCTGGGCCGACCCAGAATTGGCAGGTAGGCTGTGATATCCAGTCCTTCACCTCTTGGTTTTCGACTTCATCCAAGTTCAGAACAATTCGATATGCAAGATCGCCAGTAGGCAGAGGCAGATCCTCCGCTAGACCTTTGGCTGCTAGCAAGCGTTGTCGACACTTCGACCACAAGCCGTCCGCACCAACGAGCAAGTCTGCGTGAAGTGTCTCTCCACTGGTGAGCTTCAAGGTTGCCCTGTCGAAGTCGATGTCCTCTACCCGACAGCCCAGCCTGATCTCGACACCCAGCTCTCGCGCTCGATCTGCCAACACGCGTTGTACATCGACTCGGTGCAGATCCCAGAAGGGCGCATTGTACTTTCTCTTCATCTCTACGTTGAAATCGTCTGTTCGGGAAAGGACCTTGCCATCGGACCATCTTCTTACTTGGAGTAACGTGGGTTCCGCTGCCTTGGGTGCTAATCGATCGAGGATACCATACTGCTGGAAGACTTTACTACCATTGGGTGTTATCTGGAAGCCGGCGCCTATCTGCTCTTCTGGTCAGTCTGAGGAGTGCGTTAACACGGACGAACGTACCTCCGCCAGCTCCCTAGCACCTTCCAGTACGACCACTCGATGTCCCGCAAGAGCACATGATATGGCAACACTCAGCCCACTCATGCCAGCTCCCACGACCTTGATGTCAAGAGGGGCTTTGGTAGTCCGTTGGGATGCCATGGTGCCTGGTGGAGACATTGGGAGGATGTACTAGCCATGATCAAGAGCAGCATCGAGCCATATATAGTCGCACTGCAGCACGGCCATGGCTCCAACGCGTCCCGAACGCCTTTTCCTTGACATCGAAGGGTCGATTGTGGAGGTCTGGAGTGTGGAGAGCTCCCCGGTCTGGTGAGCTAGGGCTCGGCTGTGCTACCCGGCAGAGTGCAAGTCCGCTCTCGTACGCTTTGGCGGCGATATATGTACGCTGTTCGGGGTGAACGATACACCGAGACGCTTCGAAGGTATCTTCGAGTACATCTTTTGGTGTGGAACGAAATTGAAAATCGGTCTGCCGTAGGCTGTTCAACACTCTCTTGGCGACATATACAAGTTCATGCTCATCGTTGAAACGGAGCTACGATCTACTATACACCAGCATTTCAATAACGATTATAGAAGAGTGTTACTCGAGAAGAAAGATGAGTTGACATTCGTTTCGAGTCCTGACTCCTCATCACATGTCAACGCGGCAGTCACTGAGGCCGCCCCGCCCCCGCTTCCCGAGAAACCTTAAAACGCGTCCGCTGATCGCGACCTCGAGCTTCGGTCGGCTGTCTTTCTTCACTTCTTCACGACTCACCTCACAAAGCATGATCCTCAGGAACTCCACCAGCGACAACCCGCTCACCAGGAATTACCCGCGATATGTCATTCTTCAAGGCGCCAGCATGGGCGCAACCACAGCCCACCAAAGCCGAGGACGATGACCATGACGAGGACCTCTTCAGCCACAAAGGCTCATTCATGTCCATGATCAAGGACCAGACCGAGCGACAGAAAAAGGAGAAAGAGCGTGAGGAGCGTCGGAAGGCGAAAAAGCAGGCAAAGAGGAAGTCTTCGGAGAAGCGCGACAGCGAAGAAGCACCTGTCAAGAGCGAGTTCAAGAAACGGCGCATAAATAGCGAGGAGAGCAGCAAACTCCTGGCGAAAGCCGGGATAGGCACTGGTCTCATCAGCTTGTCCTCTGACGATGAAGACGAAGGACCAGTGGAGCAGTCGCTGCCAGTTCGACGATCGCCTCGAACGAATCGGACCAAGGACATCTTGAGCCCTTCTCGACAAAAGAGCAGGTTGACTGCACCACTGGACTTTGACAATGAACCCGAGGACGACATTCAGATCACAGCTGTCAAAGCTCCAACACTAGAGCCGGAGGAGGATTATGACTCTGACCCAGAAATCGCAGAGATGCAGAGGAAGGCTCGTGAGAAGGCACGGGCAAGACAGTGGGACACACCAAAGGCGTCGTCTCCAGGCTCCAAAGATACGCCTCAAGCATCGTCGACACCTCCAGCTGCAGATCCTGCCGTCAAGATCTTAGTAACTTCAGACATGCCAGGAACGAATCCTCTTATACTATGCCGGAAACTATCGCAACGGCTCAAAGAGGTTCGGGAGATGTGGTGCAGGAAACAGGGCCTGTCAGACGACGTTATGTCGAACGTTTTCTTCGTTCATCGTGGAAGACAGTACTGGGACTCGAGCACAGTGAGACGACTCGGACTCGAAGTGGACGAGGATGGGAGGATTTTCCGGACCGATGACCCAAGCAAAGAGGGCGTCGATCAGGTCCATGTGGAAGCAGTCACCCCGGAGCTTTTCGAGAAGATGAAGGCAGAGAAAGCCCAAAAAGACAAGAAATCGATCGCAGTCTACAACGAGGAGGAGGAGGAGCAGGCAGAGGAGGCGGCGGTGGAAGAGTCGGCGCAGCAAGTGCGTCTGGTAGTCAAGGCGAAAGGCAAGCCTGATTGGAAGGTCATAGTCAAGCCAGTGAGTATCATGTCCCCTATTCTGCGTGTAGAGTGCAGTACTAACATATGATCAGACAACATCGATCGCCAAAGTCATTACTGCCGGCAAGAAGAATCTTGGTTTTGCTGGCCAAAACGTCTACCTGGAATTCGACGGCGAACGCTTGGAGCCGGACCAAATCATCGCCAACACCGACATAGAGGATATGGACTGCGTCGAAATGCATCCCGAGAATTGACGTGTCCACGACATCCAGCCCCTCGGAGACCTCTAAGCACGGCACGAGACACAGGGACCCCTAGACTACGTTCCTGAATGACTGACGAATCGACGACTTGAAGGCTTGGAGACATGGCTTGCGCAGTACGCGCTCGTGGAGGAGTCGCAGTCCGTACCTGCATGCATTCATGTATGGGCGGCGGCTGGACTTTATACTCCACGTTGGATGGGCTTCCTCGCAAAGTCTCTTTAGCTCACCGCTTCTTGTACGTTTATCCTCTTCATCAATGATACCCAGAGTTGTAGATATTCCAGCAGGCGCCTCACAAAGCCATCAAACAACAAATGACATATCATCACAAGACCAGAAATGTTGCACCGAAGTAAAGGCGCACTACTAGGCGTCTACATTTTTCGGCGCCAGCGGCCCAAGTCCATTCACTTGGGTTTCAATCAGTGCCAAAACCACGACCGGGCCGGTCCATGCGGCTGACATTCGCCTGCACTGACGACTGGCCAGATGTGTTGCTGTTAGACGCGATGGTGACGCCTGCTTTGGCTGTGAGTGTGCTGCATGCGCCAAGGCATGTGCAGTAGCGCCGTGTTGGGTTCCAACGACGGTGTGCCACGTAGTTGTGCCCAAGCCGTACCGGCATTGACCTTGCATCGATTGCAGCGTCTCTGGCCGGGCGCGGACTTCAGTGCTGTTGCTGATGAGAGGCATGCGTATTTGTAGGCAAGGCGGATCTATGGCTACCTACTGTATGTGCTGGACTTCCGGTGAAGTTCGCATCGACCAGGGTGACTCTTGTAGATTTCGGCGAAGGTGGAAGCCCAAGAGTGGGACTGTTCTACTTTGACGGCTCTAGTGCTAGGTAGCACATGGTTGGTGTAAGGCTTTCGATCAAGGCAGGCAAGTGTTATATACTTTGAGGATCTTGGAGAAATCGAGGTGTTGCTGAGCAACGAGCTTTTTCGCGTCTATCGTTGCTTGGTCCGGTCCGAGGAATTGGTCGTCGGTGACACTGCGTCCGGAATCGCTTGTGTTACACACCACCACCTACGTCGTCACGGCAGCAGCAGAAACAGAGAGAGAGGGGCAAAGTGAGGAGAGGAGAAGGAAAGACTTCTGCGAGTGATTGCGGCTTGCAGCTGTTCTTCCTGGTCGGCAATCAACACAGCATTGGTCATCGTTCAATGTTTCCGCACCTGCTCGAGCAACCAGCACGACGACTTCGAAGATTGAGGCGACGGCGAGCAGTCAGACGCTGAGGAAAATATCGAGTGTATCCTGCCCAGCTGCATCGCACTGCATCATTGTGCGCATTGGTTGTCAAAGCGAGACCAATCCAGCGTTGCCAACAAGCCAACACTTTTTTTGCGCTGAGCAACTGGAGATCCCCTGGCCAACGCAAGTCTGACTCTGAACTTCTCTCGCCATCTCGTCGGCTCAGCTTGTCTCGACGATCGATTTTCTTCTTACGACACTACTGCGACAAGACAGTCTGGAATTTCGGATCAGCCAGAAGGAATAATCAATCTGTGAGTGATGCCCACGTTCATCCCAGACCCACCTGACTACAGCGCTCGGGCTGCTGCAAACTGCATGCAGGTCTTTGCAATGGCCGCCGGTTTGGCCCGTCTTAGGCCGCCGTCATAAGACCTGGCGAGCTGCTGCTGGGAACTTTTTCGTTGAAGGACATGATGTGCGAGAGGATGTCGTTCGTTTGACTGACTTATTCCTCCAGTTGGTCCTCGCGGCTTACCCCGACTCTGGACGCATCTCGATTCGCGCCTCAAGCGAGCGAGCGTTGGTTTTATTGCATGTCGACATACGCCGCCCCTATTTCTGGCAGGTGAGCGATCTCCCGCCGCACTGATCTCACACTTCCCTTGGATCGCATCGCTGCTGGCCTGCTCCCCGCTGCGTCATCCTGCGCTGCACGGCGAGCAAACAACAACCCATATCCCCCGAGAGTATTCCAAAGGACGACATCTCGGGAATACTATACACCACGACGTCGTTGATCTGTGATCGTGATTGCAGTGTCGTTGCCGAGAAAGGTTCAATCGATAGCGTCGACGGTTTCAGATCCTCCCCCCGCAGTCTCGTCAGCGCGTAGGCATTCGACCTCTCGGAAAGCGAGCACCACGGCCAACCTGCCAACCTTGCGCCTCGCAATCAGAATAGACGCAGCCTCTCAGCCAGGGAAGGCCCTGTGTCTGCGGTTCCATATCACCGCCCCTTGCTGCTGTTGTTCTTGTCGCCCGCCAGCGCATCCAACAGCCCCATCTTGCCATCCTCGCTCAGCGATCACCACCCACGCACGACCTTCACACGACCTCACGACTCGACTCGCGCGCCCAGCACCTCATCAAACACCTGCATCCGGAGATTTCGTCGAGCGCTAGCCGCATCGGCGTGCCCAAAGACTGGTAAATCATCGACGGCAGCCACAGCCGCGGCAAGCTAGTCGAGCACTCTCCACCGACGCGGGTCTGATCTCGCTCCCTGGACGCAGCGCAGCGCCCACCATCTCGCCCACCAGCGTCACCAAGTCACCTGGCCGCTTGATCTTGACCTTGTTCGCTCTCCGCAACAGGGCTAGGATCGAGTACGCGCCGCTACATTCTGATAACTGATGCCGTAAGTAGCCTCCTCTATCCTCCTCCCACCATCCTCAGGTCTACGCGACCCAACGCAGTTCCATCCCCTCCATCGCCAATGCCATCCCGCTTTCCGCGCAAAGACGGCGCAGGGATGGCCCCTCGATGGGCACCCAAGGCCTCGAAAGGAGACGTCGCTGACATTCTCGACCTCGACAGTGCCTCCATCGTCGTTTCCTCAGGGTCAGGTTCGGAACGAGTCGTACACGTTTACGCAGACAGAGCAGATCGCACATCTTCTGGTGGCAGCACCTCGGCGCGCTCACCAGCATCCAGCGGCGGCAGCTTTTCCAGCGAGGAAAGCTGGAGTGAGGTCGAGTACGAAGACGACATCGACCCCTCCGACAGCGCCTCGCGATCGCGCCATTCCCAGAGTCGACGACATACAGTGGAGGCCCCAGCTCCTTCACGACGGCACTCCTCCCACAGGCGGGTGGTGGATGTGGAGCGCGACGAGTTACCGCCTCGCAGACATTCATCCCGCCGTCACCATTCCAGTCGACACGACAGCCACTCGCGACATCGACGACGAGACTCCTCACGGCGCGTCCCTTCTGACGAGTCGGCCAGCACCGTGGCGTCTCACGATGACTACCCACCTTACGGCCACCATGGCATGCCACGAGCCGCATACCCTCCAATGCCCGGGTACAGCAGGCCTCCACCAAGCCATGGTGGCTACCCACCTAGTATAAACCCAGGCGCATACCCCGATCACTATGCGCCTCCTCACCAAGCGCTGGTTCACATGCAACGACAAGACCCGTTTGGATACCCTCAACCCAATCCCTTCGCACCGCAAAGCCAGGCGCCGAACCCATTCTCGCCGATGAGCTCGCACGGGGGCGATAGCTACTTTGCGACTGACCCAATGGGTCCTCCACCTCGACCTCACCGACCAGAAGGACCACCGCGACCTCAAAGTTTCGCCGCTCCCTCGGCCTACCCTGGTTCAGAGCTAATGGCACCTTATCACGGTGGCATGCCTCCATACGGACACTTCGGCATGCCTGGCTACCCTCCATATCCTCCAATGTCTGCTTGGCCAGGCTCGAACAGCAGCTCGCCTCCACCCAGAGAAGATCGAACTGAGATTGACGGACTGAAAGAGGCGATCAAGAAATTGAGCACCCGCGATACGGAAATGAAGGAAGACAGGAGCGTGGAGATTGAGAGCTTGAAACAGCTCGTCAAGAAGCACGAAGACGAACTCGCTGCACGGCAAAAGGCCTACGTAGCGGAGAAAGAGGCAGAAGCAGCCGCACGAGCCGCCGAGAGAGCCAAAGCTGAAGAGGAGAAGAAGAAGAAACAGGAGATCGCTGAGGCCCAGAAAAAGGCCAAGGAAGATGCGGAGAAGAAGGCGGAGGAGGCGGCGAAGAAGGCAAAGGAGGAACACGATAAGAAGCTGGCAGAAGCTGAGAAAGCCAAGGACGAGGCTGACAAGGCGAAGAAGGCGCTGGAAGAAGAGATCGCAAAGAACAAGCCCGACCCTGACTCGTCGAAACCGCCGATCAAGTTCAAGGACGCAGTTGGCAGGAAGTTCAGTTTCCCATGGCGTCTGTGCAAGACCTGGAAAGGAATGGAGAGTTTGATCAAGCAGGCCTTCCTGCATGTCGATGTCATTGGCGACCACGTCCATCAAGGCCACTACGACCTCACTGGCCCAGATGGCGAAATCATCCTACCTCAAGTCTGGGACGTCGTGATTCAGCCTGACTGGGAGGTCACGATGCATCTGTGGCCGATGGAGGAAGAGAAGAAGAGCAAACATCATGCCCATCCAGACGACATCATGTTTGGTGACATGGGTCTCGGTGGCATGCCAGGTCTAGGCGACTTTGGCATGATGCCCAGTGATATGGGAGCCGGCATCAAGAAGTCCAAGTCGGGCAAGAAAGGCGACAAGAAGAAGAGGAATAGCGCCAGCCCGGAGGCTATCATCGTCAACCCTTCTATGCCACCTCCACCTCCGAACCACGGCATGCCTCCTCCACCACCTGGCGGTGGGTATCCTGACCCCTTTATGGGCTTTGGCGGCGGCTTCCCACCACCGCCCGGCATGGGAGGGGGCATGCCGATGCCCGAGAAGGAGAAGAAGAGAGACAAGGCTCGATCGAATTCGAAGAGGAGCAAGGACATCTCTCCTTTGCAGGCGTGGTTCGCGGGCGGAAGCTTGAATGCGAAGGCCGCGAAGAAGAAGTGATCTTCTGTGCTTCGCCGTTCACCTCCTCCACGAAACAACATCTCGTATGCTCTCCACTTTCACCACGGCGTTGATGCTCGGGTTTGATGCATTTTAACCTGCTTTACGTTGTTCATGGCCAGCGACTTCAGCGATATTTGATGGAACTTTCGAGCAATATGGAAGACATGTAATGTGGAAAAAGATGGGAGAGAGAAAGAAAGCTGCGAATCCGCGGAAGCAATAAGAAAGGAAAAGATGATATGAAAGATGACGAAGAGATTTGACCCATGGCGTTTCACGAGCGTTTGCGTTCTGCGTTGTTGCTTTGCTGCTACTCGATACCCTTCTTTTTTCGAAACACTACTTGCGATGGCTGAGGGGTTGCGGTTCATGGCGCTGGGCGCTGTGAAAGGGGATAGTAGACGGCCATCGATGTTTGGTGGAATAAGACGCATTTCGATGGATTAAGAAAAGAGCATGATGTTGTTCTTCGGCGCTCCTTGCTCGCGCAAGGAGGGACCTGAGATGGGTGGCTTTTGTATCGCCTAGTTTCTTCTAGTGAAGGAGTGTGGTGTGGGTATATGCAGTAGCAATGCTTTTGATGTGTGTGATTGTTAATGGTGTTTCCTTTCCACTACTTTGCCATTTTGCAGTGTTCGAACATACCATAGAGAACCTTCTCGTCTTGGTCAGCGCCCGATATTGGAGAAGACATACGCCGTGATTCTGTGGTAAGCATCGTGTACCATCTCCAAGTCCTCGGAAGAGAGGTCACCTTGTCCCTCTTCGCATCTTGCGATTGGACGCTGCACAAGCTGAGGCTGATGCTTCTTCCTTCCACGCTCACATTGCCCTCTTAGGTTGGATTCACGGTACTTTACATGCGAGACCGAATCCTGCCGTCGTTGTTCTCGCCTCATCGCCATTGCGATGATCGCGAAGGATGGAGCTGGAACTGGGCAGATACCAGTAAGCGCAAGTGGGTGCATAGAGGATGGGAGACCCTGGATCCCTCGAGCGGTTGTGGGAGTAGCGGTTGAGTGGGAGTACGTCAAGCAGGTCTGACCAAGTCGGGAGCTTATGAGAGTGACTGATGTTTGTCTTGCTTTGCATCTTCCTTACTGTTCTGACTAACTTTGCTAACCCAGACTGCGACATGGGCGACGCAGGAGACACGGACGTGGTGCACCACGGCATCATCAGATATGTCGTCGCGAACAAGACTCCAGGTCCAGAAGAACGAAGCTTGTTCGGGATTCCTGGCGCCAGTTCTTCGACGGAACACGAGCTTGCGATACGCGATTTCCGAAAGGTGGAGGAGGTTGTGAAGGGACCGCAAGGGCTCGATGTCCAGGGTTTCACGTACATTGACCATGAGTCGGCGTTGTCAAAGTCGGACACGTGGTTCGAGGGCCGTGATCTGGAGGACGTGTAGTGCGTTCGGCTCATCGAATGAGTTTTTGTATACCACTGACCATGCATCAGCTTTCCGGAAGTCTGCGATCTGGTATGCAAAGTGACGGGCGCGAGCAGGGCGATCGTGGTCAATGCTGGCTTTCGAAGGAAACCAGTTGAGCTGCAGAAGGATCCGAAGTGGTGTCCCATGAAGGGCGACGAGATTGATCAGATTTTTCAGAAGTTTCCTCGGGACGAAGCTTTGGGTGAGTGTGCTGGTCCACTCTCAAGCATCTACTGGCTGACGTTGTCTGATGTTGAAGTCGCGGGAAAGACAGTGGAGTCGTCGCTGGAGCCACTGCGACTAGCTCACTTGGACTACTCGCTCGAAGGACTGAGGAGCAACATTCGTTACGTTCGGAAGGATGTCGCGGAAATGGGCAAAGCCGCTTTTGAAGCAGAAGATGCGGCCAAAGCTGGCAAGGACGTGAGAGTGCCGCGATATGCAGCATATAGCGTCTGGGTCAGTACTGTCTTCTACGTCCACGTAACAAGAGCTGACATTGTGGCTAGCGGCCTACCAAACCCGTCAAGCGAGACGGTCTCGCGGTCCTGGACTGGAGAAGTCTGGAAGAGGGTGGCCTGGACGCGTTCGAGTACCGTGTGCCGAGCAACGTTACAGAGAGTGGCGAGTTCATGCTAGAGGCGTACAACGTGTTGCCTCCCAAGGATGCACGAAAACACCGTTGGTACAGTGTTCCTGAGCAAAAGCCGAATGATGTGCTGTTCATCAAGCTGGCAGGTGGGTATTTTCACAGTGGATCCATTTCAGGCAGTCGCTGACTTCTTGGCCTTCGTCCGTAGATACCGAGTCTGAGAAGAACCCTCAAGTCGCCGGAGGGTGCGGTCATTGTGCGCCGCTGGTGAAGGGGACGGAAAACGAAGAGCCCAGGTCCAGTATTGAGTGTAGGGTCATTGCCGTGTGGGATTGAGCTGTTGGTCCAGATTCCCGTAGCCGCCGGATGTTGCCCTTCCAAATTCGAGTCTAGCGTTTGTCTTGAATAGTCATGTTTTGTCTATCTAGGTAGGTAAAGTCGGAACATGTGAAAGTCGAAAGAGGAGAGAGTTTGGAGTTACATCATGCGTTCATGCCTGAGGCCTCGCGGGTTTCAGCTGCCGAGGAGCTGCTAGCCTTCAGTTTCCACTTCTACCTCGAACCCAACCACCACCACGACCCTCCACCTCCGAAGCATACCGCCGTCAATACCACCTCGAGTCCGCGCCAGATGATTCTCCAGATTCGACAATAAATATCGCAACACGGCGCGCAGCGCATCGAACAACATGGCAGACTTCGACTTCAACTACAGCGACGATGCAGAGCTGAGAAAGCTGCATGCTCAGGTGGTACGTAGTCGCGCAAATGTTCTCCATACTTACACTGACACTGTTCAATAGCTCCAAGATCCAGAAGAGTTCGAGCACTGGGAGAAGCTCGTTCGAGCCGCCGAAACACAAGAAGGCGGCTTAAATCGGAATTCCAGCCCACAAGCCATCGCAGCTACTCGCAACACCTACGACAACTTCCTCGCGCGCTTCCCCCTCTTCTTCGGCTACTGGAAAAAGTATGCAGACCTCGAGTTTGCGATCGGAGGCACGGAGGCTGCAGAGATGGTTGGTGAAATACATACTTGCGCGTGGAGGAAAGGACGCTGATGGTGCCAGGTATTCGAACGAGGTGTCGCCAGCGTCGGTATTTCGGTCGACATCTGGACCAACTACTGCGCCTTCAAGATTGATACCAGTCATGACCCGGACGTCATCAGAGAGTAAGTTTTGAGGGCACCCCTTTCCTTCCCTGCCCGTAACGTTTGCGGCACACCTTTCAGAAAGCCTGGCTGTGTGGGATATTGTGTTCTGCGGCGCACTCTTGGTGAGAACTCCACCCCACAGTCTACCCGCTACGAGTCTCACGTCTACTTGTCAGACCCGCCTGTTCAGCACCATTGCGCTCACCTCACGATTCTTCTTGCGCGAGACACATAACCACTTGTGGCGGACTCCTGGTCTGAACACGGGAGCCTCATGCTCAACACTGCATGTTCGACTGCCCACTCTGTTTTGTTCGCATCACTCTTTCCCCTCAAATCAATCACGTTTGACCTGACAAATCTAGACTTTTCGATCGCGCTGCAGACAGCGTAGGACTGGACTATCTGTCCCACCCCTTCTGGGACAAGTACATCGAATACGAGGAGCGGATGGATTCCCCTGAACACATATTCGGCGTTCTGAGTCGCATCATCCACATCCCGCTTCATCAATACGCACGCTACTACGAAAAGTTCCAAATGCTGGCAGCAAAACGACCTGTGGATCAGATGGCCCCTGCAGACATTGTCGCAAAGTTTCGCGAGGATACCACGGAGGGTGGGCAAAACCAGCGGCCCCCGGCGGAATTGGAGCGAGAACTTCGGAACCGTATCCAGAAGTTCCACACGGATGTTTTCAATCGCACTCACGAAGAGACTACGAAACGTTGGACCTACGAACAGAACGTGAAGCGCCCATACTTCCACGTCACTCCGCTGGACGAGGAGGAATTGGAGAACTGGAGAAAGTATCTCGATTTTGAGGAGGTCGAAGGCGACTATACTCGCGCAAAGTTTCTTTACGAACGTTGCGTGGTCACCTGCGCAAAGTACGACGAGTTCTGGTATCGTTATGCCAGGTGGACCTTGGCACAAGTCGAAAAGCCTATGATCGTTCGCCACGAGGAAGCTCGGAATATCTTTCGACGTGCCAGCTGTACCTACAGTGACATCACCTCTCCCGGCATTCGACTACACTACGCCAAGTTCGAAGAGTCGCTCGGCAAGGCTGATGTTGCGATCGAGATTCATGAGGCAATTCTCATGAAATTGGATGGCCACCTCGAGACCATCAAATCCCTTGTCAATACCTATCGCCGCCAGAACGGCGTCGACACTGCCATCGACGTGCTCACCAGCTACATCAACAACCTGGCTCCCACTTCTCCTGTGAGAGGGTCATTGGTTGCCGAACTTGCACGCCTCACCTGGAAGGTCAAGGGTAATGCAGAAGAAGCTCGTGCAATTTTCAAGGCCTATGAGAAGTACTGTCTTGACTCGCAAGCGTTCTGGCAGGGCTGGCTATCTTTCGAGACAGGGCAGTCAACATCGGAACAAGACGAGCCTAAGCGCTACACGCGCATCAAGTCGGTCTACGACGCCGTACGCAGCAAAGCAATCTTGCCGTCCGATACTGTCAGAGCATTGTCTGCGTACTATCTGACGTATCTGGAAGAAAGAGGCGGCAAAGATGCCATGGCAGAATGGACTACGATCGACAAGGACATCAATGGCCCCATTAGCATCGCCATCAAGGCTAACGGGAAAGGCATGCTCGAGAACGGTCACAGGCTGGCGTGAGCTGGATCATACCAGGCCAGCAAATGTTGTGTTGAGTGACTCGATCCGAGCTGCATTGTAGATGTAAACACACACTCATCTTTGCAGCAGATCGCAAGGTCAAACAGGCTGCATCGGTGTAAGATACCCATTCGACAACCCCTTCGACGAGACATAGTATAGTTCCTTAGGCATAGGACAGCAGCAGAAGAACGCTTTAGCTTGGCATCGAGAACTTGACTTCGGTCCGTAGACAACAGCGATCCTCGCAGTATGACACATCTAGTTGGTGAAACAGCAAAGCTCCTTTGATGAAGACGTCGAAGAACAAAAGGCATACCTGTCGGACATTGCAGCACATGAACACATTCGCACTATGATCTCCGTCTTGCGCCAGGCTACAACGACATGACCTCGCACACATGATATGTATCGCAGGCTTTCGGCCGACTTGGCTTCGAAACACTATCGAGACGTTTCTCTTCTTCTCAAGGACCCCTGCCGTTGCAACACGAACCAACTTGAGACCCAACAAAGTTGTAGACTGTGCAGCACCATTCGATGACCATGAGATGGGTACTCGTGAACATTGTCCTGCGAGTCTTCATGGTGACCGTAGCAGATGGCCTCTGGTTCCTCGTCGCTACGGTGGACGGACAGAATTTCTTCGAATCGTACCGCAATAAATTGAAGCCTACTAGAGAAGGTGACCAACAACGACAAGAAATCCAAGTTGCCACAATGTCTTTGGAGCCCACCGACGGATCCGGGCGAAGGTCACAGGGTTGGTAGCCTGAATACAGGCGGAGTTCCATACATCTGATGTAAGAACCAAGTGTATGCAAAAGGCCTCGGGTATCTGGCAATGTACAGTATCTGAGAATCAACCAAACCACCTCTTACTCTGTTTGCGTTTCTCCTCCTTCATTTCATCCATCTGAGACACATCAGCTTCGCTCATAGACTGATACAAACCCGATCTACTCACCCATGACTTCTTACATGCCTTGTACGCACTACATCTCCATCAGCGCCAAGACTCTCATCGTGAACCACATCGAAGCTTACTCAAAGTAGTCCATACACATCGCACGGTCTCCTCCATTCCTCCGCAAGCACTTCAGACTTCTGTCGGCGGCTTCTTGGCATGGGTCGAAGTATTCGCTGTGGCGTTTACTGCGAAATATGTGTCAGTGGCGAAGGCTTGCAAGGTTGGTGATTGTACCTTGTGAAGCGGGTTGAGCTCTTATCCCATGCTGTCTCCGGCTCTTCCTCGCCACCTTTGCTCGACATTTTGAAGGCATACGATGAAAGAGAAGACGTCCCCGATGAGGTGAAGTCGGCGACGAGGTTGGCTAGAGTTGTAGCGGGATGTGGTCCATGCGTCCCGAATGCAGCGACTCTCGGTTCCATTGGGCACAAGACAACCTTCAACATGCTCGACTAAACTATTCTGTAACCTCCTCAGGCCATTCGTTGGCATCGCAAGGGACCCTCATCTGGCCTCCGGATTTGACAAGTGTGGATCGAAGTGTCAAAACACACTGAGGCTTCCATGCCTCAGGCCACAAGATATCGGCTCATATCGATCAATACGTTGTGTTTCGCGGACTTACCTAAACGCAAGTGCCCACCAGCAAGTCCATCGTTTCTTCCAGGGAAGATGACCGTGACTGCGCAGGCGGCTGGCTAGGCGCTCGTGATCGAGCTGAGACGGTTCGTGTCGATGACCATAGGGACGGGGTTCTTCATATTCTCGAAGCCGCAAATCGTCTTCATAGGTCAATGTGTACATGAACCACTCTTCAGCCTTACTGACGTTGCACTCATTCGAAAGTAATTATCGTGGCTATGATCTGTAGTCGCCCATTGGCTTGCCGCAGGCCAAGTACCCTACTGGCTCTGGACGACCGTATGAACCCATGTAGCATTGCTGCAGCCGCCAGCTTGCTAGCCGACTCGGACTTCCTTTCGTCGATTGCCAAGAACACATCAATCGTGTCTGTGAGGTCAGCCGAAGCGAAAGGCATGTTCAAGGACTACATGTTTAGTCTGGGGTGGTGGTCTGCTGGCGCAGTACTTGGGGGCAGGAGATTCGGAATCGATGTGGGTAAAGTTGAGGAGTAAATTGTTCGCGAATGTTATGAGGTGAAATTAGGAGAGCAATGCATGTTTGGTGTCTTTTACTATCTCTGCTTCGCTTGTCTACGCTTCTAGCTTCGCGGTCTAGTGTCGTGAAGTGATTGACTCTCGTCGAAGGAAACAACCAGACGGCATGCATTCAATCGCCATCTTCGATGATTTCGCGGCAAGATGTCTTCACTATTCGCCGCTACTTTTCGATCGCTCGATCAAGGAGCTCGTTGAGGTTGAGGGACGAAAGGTCATCATCGGTACACTGCGATGCGTTGCAGTCAAGTGCTGTCCTCGGCCCCTGAGAGCTGCAGCAGCAGTGCTTGTGCTGATAAGAAAAAGATACCTACCAGAGAAAGCTCGAAAGCTGGGCGATCAGCTCTTTTCAATCGTTCGATCCCCATCAACCCTTGATCATTGCGACCGAACGACGACGTCACACTCGTTGGAGACACAACGTCTGGCATGCTGTCATTACCGTTGGTAAATTTTCACCGTGTGTACCATCATCATACAGCGACGGGGATGGCGCAGATGGTGGGAGGTAGGAGGTAGAGCCAACGGTTATAACAGCTGCTGCTGTAACGGTTCAGCGCGATGCTGTCATGGCCGTTGGGAATGTTCAACGACTATATGGACCAGAGTTGCTCTATGCGAAGGAAGGCTTCATCGTTGATGATGACAGTAGTGTGCACGATGGAGAGAGCGGACTCGATCTCGAGGCTCTTTCGACTCCTGGGCGGGTTGGCGGCTGAGAATACCCGGGCTCGGATTCTTCACGGCAAGGACGTGGGAAGGGATGGGGCTGTTGAGCCTATTCTATGAAAAGAATTGTTGCTGTAATGAACTTGTCGCGTTCTTGATGAGAAAATGAGAAGGGTAAGCAAAGCCGCGACATCGATCATGAGACGCGTCTGAATAGCCGCGGCCATCGAGGGCAGGGTTTCAGGAGGAGGCACTGAAACATTTTGTCTGGTCTGGGCTGGGCTGGTCAGGCACAACAGCGCGCACGAGGTACGTACCTGACTTCTGCCCTGGGCCCGTTCTTGGGTGGTAGGTGAGTTCTCGATCGATCTCGACACCACACTCGACTTCGGGATGTGCATTGGCTGGTTGCGGACGTTGTTGCTCGCCTTTTCGGAAACCGGCAGACCAAAGAGAGAAGATGTGCAGGATCGCGCTGCTTCTTTTGGGAGTCGTGCAGATGAGATGCATCCATGCCGGCAGGAGGTGGTTGTGGCAGACGGGATGGCAGGGTGAGGGTTCAATGTTTCTGTGACAGGCGCAGAGCCGCATTGACGGCCGCAGACTTCCAGCAACCACGATGCGGTGTGTTGTTGATGCCTTGTTGTTATTTCTTGCACAGTGCGAGATAGCAGGAGGCGCTGCACAGAGCAAGTTGACGTAGGCCGTCCTGGTCAGATATTGCTATCGATACTCGGGTCTCCCAGGCCGAGGCCAGCCATGATGCAGCATCAGAGGCGTTGTGTCTGCCAACGGCGGGCTCCACTTGCCATTCGCAGCGTTGCGAGGACGGGCGATAGACTTTCCCTCGCTACCAGACTCTCCCGCAACGGAGGTCGAGGCACAGCGATGTTCTTTTCGGGAGACGGCATGTTTCGCGGGGAGGTGCGTGTGTAGATGAGGATGTGTCGGAGGGGTGGTGTGGAAAGGGATGCGATGTTGACGACAAAGGGCGGGTGCTGTCATCGTACCATGCACCACCCCCCAGCAGGAGGAAGGAGGGCGAGGAGATGTGGTCCGCGGTGGTTGTTGCTTTTGGCAGGAGTGTGTAGGGCTGGTACCTGGCAGTAGTGGAGGATTCCAGGCCACCGACATCCGGATCGAAGATCTCTCAGTCTGGGCACCGCTCGTCTGAACACGCCTCCGCAGCAGCAGCAGCAGCATTCAACGGCGAGGTCACGCCCAGTCTACCCACATGACTCCGGCCTGCGTCGCAAGCAGTAATAGACAGACACTGCGCTTCCGCAGCAACGCGAACGGGCAAGCCACGACAGCTTGTATCGACTCCAAATTGAAGGAGGAGTCGTGAAGACCGTCACGAGTCGTGCGCCCAGCAACGCACCACGCGGTCTATTCTCAGCCTCCGAAAGTCTGATCTGGCGATACCGACCAACAAACCAGGTTGAGGTTGCGCGACGGGGCGTGATGGTGGTGTGGACGATTCGCAGAGCAGGGCGCGGAAAGGGAATGGCCTCGCCGGCATGCCTCGACGCCTGCGCTGCCGTGGATGATGCAAGACATGTGTGCGTCGAGATCAGCCGACGCTCACGAGGCTTGACTGCCAAAACCTAATCCATCCTACACATCCACTCACAGCCAACATCGAGGCCGCGGGCTGGCCAGTGTGCCCAGCGTGCTAGCCGACTTCGCGACTGACGCTGCTGTCATCTGTCTCACTCCCCCAAGCCAAACCACCCACTTCGCATCCCATCCTGGCCTGTTTCCATGGCATGCCGCTTCTTCTAGTCTTTCTATAGACCAACCTTGGCAGCACTCCCGATCCTGGGGGTTAGTAGGCAGACACGGGTCAATTCCAATGGCACTGCCGTACAAATCGTGCCGAGCATGACGGACGGTAGGATTCCCAGCACGACTGCTTATTCTTATTTACCTCTCCTCCCACCCACCCACCTCCTCGGACGCCGACACATGCAAGCTGCTTCGTTTGGGTGCTGAGCTTCCCTTGCTTCGGTGTCAGCGAGCTGGGGCCTGACCTGACCTTGACCTGACCTTGCATATCAGAAGCCCTTTCGTCCTATCTACCTCTTCGTCATTAATCCATCCTCTTGTCTGTCCCTGTACGATAACATGTCTTCTCCTCCTCGCTCCCCAAAGCGCAATGGCCTGATATTGGAAGAGCAAGAGTTTCGTTTCGATGAAGAGAACTGGCCGCTGAGGAACGAAGTCCCCAGCCTCACCATGTCGCCGACATGCTCAGAGGAGAGCTTGATGCCAGCAACCCCACCGAACGAGCCCACCGAATCGATACTACTTCCGGGCTTCCACTTCTCGACCACAGATGAACATGTTGATCCGGCTGAATTCCACCGCATAGCTGCCCAGCTACTCTCTGGAGAGTCGTCGATGAAGCGAGACTCTGGCATCGCTGAGGATTACACACCAACGGTATCCGAACGACATCTCCATTGCGACCTCGGGAAGGACCCATCAGGACGATATTGCTGTTCATGCGGAAAGTCATATTCGACAATCTTCCGCCTTCGAGAGCACATCCAAGCATGTGCAGGAACCACCAAATTCCCCTGCCCAACCTGTGATAAGGTCTTCGAGACGAGGGAGAAGAGGGAAAGGCATGTGCAACAAAGGCACAACGATAACAAGGAGGCTTGCCCTGAGTGTGGTGAGGAGTTCCCGGCGAACTACCTCCCAAAGCACTTGGCTAGCGGGCTCGGTGGATGTGATGGAATGATCCAAGCCTCGATGGCACCAGCACCGGAAATCGACCATGCGTATAGATACTCAACCACCCAATCACCCTCCCAACAGTACTGGATCTACGACGGCGATCTCTCCTGGAACCAGAAGAAGATGTCAACTCGAGACTCCAAACTCGACGACGAAGTAGAAGATGAAGTCGTTGAACAAACAATGTCCTTCGTCAAGAGACTCCTCCGCCGCCCCGTCTCCTCAACCCAAACCACCTCCTGCGACCTCTGCGGCGAATCTTTCCCCACCGAAGGCGACGAACTCGCCCAACACATCGGCGAACACTCCCTCGACTTCAACGAAAAGCGTCACCGCTGCGACGAATGCATGATCTACTTCGCCAACGAGAAGGACCTCGAACGCCACCTCCAATCCGTCAACCTCAACCAACACTGCGGCTTCACCTTCCGGCACCAAAATCCAAACTCCCACTGCACCGGCCACCACCCGCCCACATACTTCAAATCCAGCCTCGCGAATGACCATAACCTCATGCAGAAACACCTCTGGGCGTGGGAACTCGCGCAACTGCGGGCTCATCGCGTTACTGTCGCGAGACTGCTCGCTGAACGTCTCCACACGCAATCGAGCACGAGCACGAGCACGACCTCGCCGCACATGTCCCTGCAAGACTGTCGCCGCACCTACATGTCTCTCCTCCCGCACGTCTCCATCGCCAGCAACGCCGGCCGCGACAGCGTCCGCACCTCCTGCAGCGAAGACGTAACCGAAATGATCGACACCCACTACAGCCGCATCATCTCCCAGCTCTACCCCGAACCACCCCAACTCCAAAACATCAGCGAGGCGGGCGAAGAGGACTCTGAAGACGCTCGGCCTGATTCGACGGTGCTAAACCCCTTGACATCGGAGTCTTCGCCGCCGAAGCGCATGTCGAAGCGCAAGAGCCTTGTGGATCTGGCGACGAAACGTGGTGGGCAGCATCGGAGGAATCGATCGAATCCTGTGGAGTTTTTGAAGCAGCAGGCTGTGAGGGAGGCGGTGGGGAAGATGGGTGGGCGGCCGCAGAGTTTGCCGAGTGTGCAGATGGGGATGCCGGCTATGCAGTCGATGCCGACGGGGTTGGCTGGGGGGAGGTTGGTTGCTGTTTAGGAGGGTGGGAATAAAGAGGAAGAGAGGGAAAGGGAAGGGGAAAAATGTTTCTTTTGTATGTGTGATGTGCGATGACTTGATCGATTTCTTGAGCGAGCGAGCGATACGTGTGATGGCGAACGACTTTGAAGCGATATGACCTTTGTTTGAGAGATACCATGATGCGATTACTATTATGAGAGAAAGTATCTTGTTACTCGCTATATATTGTTTACTAGGCTACGAACTGTATGTATGAGATCGGGACAGTGTACGAGTAAATTTCATGTTGGCTTCACATTCGATTTCAATCCAGGTCCTTGCAATGGAAATTACCTCGAGTGGTTTAGAAGCGACTTCCTTGCATGTGACAGTGGGTCTTCTATCCTCCAACAAGCACGTTACCATGATGCGAGTAGCAGTGCGAGAGAGAGGATTGTTGTGTATTGTCTACTAGACTACGATTGTACAATGAGCAGCGACTGCAGCGTCTTGTTTCTCGTATGCTGTCTTGGCTGTGCAACAACCCCGTACCTTGTAGGTGCTTGCTGAGAGATCCATGTAATATTCCATGAGCTCTCCTAAGAAGTATGATAGAGTCATAGCGATGTTGAACTATAACCCCTACTGTCAATAAAGCTGTTGCACACAGAAGGGCATACTTATGTCCTGCTGTTCCTCCGCAAGATTGGTGCCAACATACTACACATACACCAAACAGATACACCACAAATGACACATATTGCAAGCATGGACGTCGACTGGTCAGCATTCCAACCCCATACTTTCGGACCAGGCGAGAACGTCGTGGAACTTTATCACGTCTACGACAATCTCAGCCAGACTCCTTATCGACCCGGCAAAGGCATCTCGTGCGGTCTTTCATGGGAAGGTGGGATGGAGGCACACCAAGCTCTGACGCCGGATGTGTTTGAACGCCACGCCGACTGGAATAATCGGGAACCAACGCCATTCATATCCTTTTACGACAACGTTGCCGATGCTGAGCAGGAGGCAGACCGACGGTGTGATAAAGTCTTCGTTCCAGGAGGATTAAGAAGGGATCCCGATTCAGTTCGCATCGCGCATGTCAGGCTTCCCAGGGGGACGAAGGTGTGGTTCTTCTCGAGGGAAGAGATGCTTCGTATGATGGACAACTTTGGGTTTGGGGCTCGCGAAGCCATGCGATTACGTTCTCATCCCAATGAGTGGTATGTTTGGGGAGACGTACCGGATGAGTATGTTGAAAATCGATGGCAGTGACAGAGAAGTCCGTGCCGAACACCGGAGCAACACTTTGCAGCGACGTCCTCATCCCCATGAGTGGTATGTTTGGGGGACGTACCGGACGAGAATGTTGAGAACCGGCTTGGGGTATGGCGGAGAAGTTCGCGCCGACAATCGATCACTGCTAGGAAGTCCTTCATTTCCTGCTAAGCAGACGTGGAAGCACATGTATGCATATCAAATCGATCATGCCGTCAAATCACGATGAAGTCTTCCAGCAGACCGCTTCGTCCTCTCCTTAGTGGATCGTTCTCGTCCTGACCAGGATCATAGAAGACCTCGCCGTTATCGATGTCACTCTCGGTGAAAGAGACTTCACTTTGAGTATCGTCAACTTCATCGATGTTGTCAGAATCATCAGACTTGTCGGAGTCGCCGTCATGATCAGATCTGTCGCATGGCAGCTCGTCGTAGGTTCCAGATTTGTCGGGTCCGTAGGAATGGTTGGAGTTGTCGCCGTCTGGGGCCTGCTCAGGCCATGCCTCGCCATTCATTACTCCGTGTACGTACGCCGCGCCGATAAGACGATACCGACCGTGATCCATGAGTCTCAGTATGAAGGGATACGTGACACCACTCAACAGACACACCCAGTCCCCGATGGACGATGTCGAAGGCACCCAGCAGAGTCGACCGTCCGAAGATTTTGCCAGCAGGGTTCTATGGCCGTCGTGGAAGCTCATGGCTTCAGCAACAAGATGCCCCCGATGTGGAATATCATGTGTTGCCACGTGTTCTCCGTTGATTGAAACATTACTTATGTCGAACTCGTGATAGTTTTGCTTGGAATGGTCGATCAGCCTTTCGTGGACATCGGTGCAAGCGTATTCGTTCAGGGAGAACTCGTCGCGAGCGGAGTCAATGAACTCCCTGAAATCCTTTTCATCCATGTCATGTGGCAACAGGATGCCCATCATGGTGTCGATATCGAGGCTGGTGACGTCTGTGCCGTAAGTCTTGATGAAGTCTCCGCATCGCTTGAACCAATGCGAGAGAGCGCGGTTGACATGGCTGTTGCTCGAATCTATAGGGACAGGCAGAGAAGACTCATTCAAGATTTTGTCCAGCATGCTCAGCTTGTAGCCCTTGAAGCGAAGTTCATCTTGACCGATGCGACGGGGCATGTAATCGTCGCACACGGCACGTCCCGCGTCGGCATGGTTACAGTCGACGTGTCCGACGTACGTGGTGCTTGGATGTCCCGTTGGCAAGTAGATCAAACTCCACGAGGGTAGAAAGTCATCGTTCACAGCCCTTAGCGCACAAGCTTCGGCGAGACGTTGACTGACTCCCCTCCTGGTGCGAACGCTACGACGCCAGGACTTATGACTGGTGAGGACCGAGGCGCTGATGTTGCTGTACATTATGTGAGGCGGAACAGCGTAATTAGGTGAGGGGAGTAGGGCCTTGACCGCCTTGCTGATGCCTCTAAGAGCGAACAAGTAATCGTGCGGGACCTTAGCACTAAGGCAGTACGTCCCACGCAGTAAGCCCAACATCGAGCAAACGTCATTGGAAGTGTATACGTCGAGCCAAGCAGTTGTTCCAGCTCCAAGAAAGGTAAAGACATTCATTTGAAACGTGTCGCGGAGGCCGCCACGTCGCACGAAGAAACCCAGCAGGGATGTGCATGCCGCATTGACGTCGGCAAGCGGAAGACGGTGTGTGCCGCAGAAGACAGTCGCAGACTGTGCGAGCACCGCCTCCTGTAATACCCATAGCCGCGAAAACCACGATTTGTCCCAAAAGTCGACAGCCATGTCCAATGCTTCACCGAACGAGTATGCGTGGGGTGAGGTAAGATGGGGACAGCATCGACACTTTATCGTTGTCGTCGCATGTTCTTTGGGCACCGGCCATGGCATCGACTGCACGTTGTCAAACACCTCGCTGTCGGTGTGAGTCTGCATGTCCAATCGAAGGTCCGCTAGCATGGACACCATCCCGAAGGGCGCAATATCCCGATCTTCGGCCTCTCCTAGCCAGATCAGGACTTCTTGTGCGCCTCCATAGATCTCACCCATGAGTGTGACCTGATGGTTCTTTTCGGTGAAGCCATCCTCGGTCGATGGCTTCTGATCGATGCATACGGCATCAGCCCAAAGCCGCACCGCCGCGCTGGTATCCCTAAACCTGCGAAGTGCGCCAGCTAGAGTTGGTGTGATTTTGATCACGCCTTCTGATAAGTGCAGTGTCTCCGAGAAGATCGGTTCTCCCCATGCGTATGATATTGCCTTGTAGAATGGATCGTCCTCCAAGCTCACAATCTCAAGTGTGCCGGACAATTCGTCCTCTTTCCGTCCAGGGGCCAGCACGAGGATTCTAATGTGGCCAGGCTGGAGAGTATCGTACTTGTACGTTGATGGTTTGGCTGAGTCTGTCATCTTCGCGCTCCTGCAGCGTTGCGCAGGAAGTCGGTCAGACTGTCCCGTCGGATTCGATGCTGAGCAGAACTATATTCTTAGATGAGGAGTAGCACGATGATGAAGAGTGCATTGTGCGGCGCAGCTGGGTTTGTGGCTTAGACCTTGCCGCAGTCAGTGCATGAGGTTGCCTTCAATCAGCCGTATGCCGTATGCCGCATAGCCTGAGCCCATCGACATTTGCCTGAGGATTGGATCAAAATCATCAATCGCCGACATCGATATCCTGTGGCTGCACGGGACAACTTCAGAGATTTGCAGTAGAGTTGGAGCCTGGCATTCGATGCTGAAAAGAAAGGAAGGTAATGGCGATGCAGGCGAAGCAAGAGGTGAAGTGCGCAACCCTGGACCCACTTTTTACGTGCAAGGAACTCTCTATACGACGAAACCAGGAATTGCTGAAACCACAGTCTTGACAACATGAACCGGACATCCAATTCACATCAAGTCAAGGAGAGCAGACCGCTCACTTCTGGACATACATGTACGCATCACCGATGCCCCACAGCCGTCCTCACTGAGTGACAGGAGACCCAACCTTGCAAGTGGAAGCAATCCGCAGCAGCCGTGACATGTTTGGCGTCGCTTGGAACAATCCAGATCAACTACGAACCTGATCGATACATGTAGGCAGCTTGGTACTCCTCTGTCGGTTGTGGCGCCAACGAATTTTGTGTCCTTCAAAGCTTCGCCCTAACTCTGATAGTTGGCAAGCGTTCCTCGAGTTCACTCACTGCAAGGATGATAACCGCTCACTTCTGAACATACGCATCACCAATACCCCTCTGCACCGCCGGCCTCTCAGCAATACGATCGATCCACTTCAACAAGTGTGGGAAAGGCTCCATCTCCTCCTTTGTAAATCCCGTCCTCTCCCAACCCTTCACCCACGGCCAAGTCTTGATATCCGCAATCGAGTACTTGCCCTTGCCATTGCCCGCCAGGTATTCTCTCGGCTCGCCCGTGTATTTGCCGCTGAGCTGGATCTCCAGCACACCGTAGACTCGCAGTGTTTCGTTCTTGAAGCGTGTGATGGCGTAGGGGATCTTCTCGGGGGCTGCGCGGCTGAAGTGGTTCACTTGGCCTTGGTAGGGAGCACCGCTGCCGTGCCAGAAGAAGGTCCATTGAAGGGCTTGGTTGCGCTCGAGGTCGTTGGTGAAGCCGAATTTGTCTTCTTTGTCGGCGAACTTGAGGAGGTAGAAGAGTTCGGCGGAGGTTTCGTGGACGGGGAAGGGTGGGGATTGGGTGTTGTCGATGAGGAGGGGGATGCGGCCTGCGGTTCAGTTGTCAGTGGTTGGAAGGACAGGTGCTGTCGTGACTGACCGTTGGGGTCAAGACGAAGGAACCTATCAACGTGATCAGCTTCTTGTCCACGATCTAACCATGCATGCGTTACTGCGTTACTCTTACCAGTCCTTCTTCTGCTCGTTGGTCGAGATGTTGATCAGAGTGGTCGTGAACTCCAAGCCATAGGTATCTTTCAGCTCCTCGAGGAAGATCTGAACCGCCTGGCCGTTGGGTGTGTTCTGGGTGACGAGATGAATGCCTTTGGCGTTCTTGACATCGGCCGGCGTCTCGTCGGTGTAGAGGTTGTGGGACATGGTGATGGTCGTTCGCTTGGTGGTTGGGTATAGTAGAGGATGGTTGAGAGAAAGTCGAGTGAGATATAGTCCCTACCTTTCAATGGCGTTTGTAAGCAGGTCTATGATTCCAGCCCAGGGCAGGCTCGTTGCGTACAATGCCCCTCACATCACGAGCAGCTCAACCCCACCACAGCACAGCACGCGATGGGCGTCAGTGATTATGTCACCTCGAGTGGCTCCATTCGCGGTTTGTGCTGCAACGAACTTCCGAGCGAAAGCACATGTAGTACAAATACACATTGCAGCTCTGGTCTTCGCAGCTAGGAGGTACGAACGTGATAGTTCGGCAGCAGTACCTATCTATCGGCATCGGATGCAGCTTCGGCGGGATGGCCTTGGGTGTGTGCAGACGGCGAGTCCATCGTCTATGGGCGGTACAGCCTCGTCTGACAGATGCCGGCCTCATGAGTAAAACAGCTGCTTGTTGTTTCGGACTCGCTCGCGATCCTATGAGGCGGTCGAAGCATGAAGATGATGGTGCAGACGCGACCGTAAAGCTTGAGCGCGTAGCCCTACGCCTTGCGTTCATCCTCCCTCATTCAGCCATCGAGCTTAAAGAAGAAAGGCCTCAGTGGTTGCTTGGTCAGGAGTTGAGTTTTGCATTACCTACCTGACAAAGATAAAGGTAGATCAGAAAAGTCGTCGTGGTCAGCGTGCGTGTCGCAGGCGGTGTTTGCGTGTGCGGAGAGACGGGAGGCAGAGCAGCGGCCGGGCCACAGTGGGCGAGATCATTCTACTCAATGGATGCCGAGGATGAAGGTTTTCCACACGCCAAACAGCGCGTCAACCACAGGGAGAAGGCGTGTGATGAGCAGGTATTTTCCACAGCCGGGGTCGCAGGTTGGAGCCCCTCGATATGGGGTATAAGCCCTGGCACCAACAAATGCTTGACCATCTCTCCAGTCTCGACTTGGCACCTCCATCCAGTCTGAAAGCGCGCAACGCCAAGATTGCCTGCTTCCGACCCTCATCACGGTGAGTCTCCGAGTCCTCTTTGCGTGTCTGCACGTGCTGCCTGTTCGCGCCGATCCCCTCTCCTCCACCACCTCGTCGTCGCAGTATGCTTCCGGACGGACGTTGCCCAGCATGCGCATCTCTCGAATCCAGATGCGGCGTGGACAGACATGCCTTGGACACGCAGCTGGGAGCGCATGCACAAGCGTCCCGCTCCAGCAGCAGCAGCACAGCCACCATCACCATCACCGTCGTCTTCCCTCACCACCGCCGCGACCACCGCCCTTCCATCCGGTTGTCCTGCTAGGCCACTAACATGCCCTCGCAGCTAGTGGCGTCCACTACGACTCACCTGTTCCTCATCGATCCGTCGCCGCAGTCCTCCCTCTTCCCTTTCGCGACTCCCTGCACCTCTCCGACCCACGCTTGGCATTCCCGACGCCCCGCCGGTTGCGAATGCGCATGTCGTCGCTGAACCGACAACCTCTGCCTCGTCGGGCGCCTATTTGGTAGGGCGGGGAGGAGATGCCAGCCTCGCCCAGAGATCCTCACACGCCTTCTCGTCGCCTGCTGTCGCGTATCACCTCGCCCTTTACCTCCAAGTCGCGCAACGTCACCGACTATCGCATCCACATCGACGACCCCCATAGGCAGTACTCCCCTGGCGACGAGGTCAACGGCGCCCTTCACCTGACCGTTGCGAAACCGATCCGTGTCACACACATTGTTGTTTGCCTTCACGGCTTCGTGCAGGTGTACAAGAACCCCGGCACTCCGCCTGCGGATGGCTATCGTACCAACAGCGCGCACATTGGTACTGGTCGAGGAGGGAGTAAATCGGGCGAGTACTTTGGCAATGGTTTCGCATCATTGTTCGAGGACGAAGTGGTCGTGTGTGGAGACGGGAGGCTGGGAGAAGGAGTGTATCAATTCAACTTCAACCTCGAGTTTCCGGACAAGGACCTGCCGAGCAGTATTTCTGTGCGCCTGCCCTGTGAGACGTGTGGAAGGAACGATGAAGCTGACAATTCTTGCCGCAGTTTGAACGAGGAACGGTATCCTACATGATCACAGCCACCTTGACGAGACCTACCACCATCTCACCCACCATACAATGCGATCACAAAGTCTATCTTGTGGAGCGCATAGACATATCACAGCTTTACCCACCCAAGGCCAGGACCATCACCTTGGAGCCTCTGTCGCGGAAGAGTAGAGCCAAGACGCAGGCAAAGAAACTGGTGGACAGTGACCGGAGAAGTCGCCATACCAATTCCAATGAGCCAGGCAGCGAGCGTCGAGGCAGTCAGACTTCGTCATCGCCGAGCTTGCACCCGGTTCGAGATGGCATTCACAGCCCCTCGCCCAGTGAAGTCAGTTTTGACAGTCACCTCAGTAGCAACGGGCGTACCTCGCACCAAGATTCCAATGCGACCTCTCCTCGACCGAGCGATGGGGGCAAACCCAACAACAGCAAGACTTCCTTGCATTCCAGGACCATTACGGCCACAGTTGAATCGCTCATGGGAGGCTGTCTTCGCGGTGATAGCGTGCCCGTGAAAGTGCACATCAATCATACCAAGCATGTGAAGAGCTTGCACGGCGTCATAATCACCCTCTATCGACAAGCTCGCGTCGACATGCACCCTGCAATCCCTATAGGACCAACCGAGAAGGGGAAGGAAGCCAAGTACGAAGACTATTACCCGAAGTCCATAACAGGGCTTGGCGGTCTATCCTTGTCGGGCGCTGGATCGAGTCATCTGTTTCGCAAAGACCTGAGCCAAACGATAGTGCCGTTGATCGTTGATCCAAACACTCTCACAGCCGAAGTTACGGGTCGCGTTCACATGCCTGAGGAGGCTTTCCCCACCATCTCCACAGTACCAGGGGCTATGATTAGCTTCAGGTACTACATCGAGGTGGTGCTTGACATCCAAGGGAAGCTTTCCTCGCAGGACCGCAACTTGGGTAATCTTGGCGGCTTGGCCAGCACCATCCATACCGGACAAGTAACCGAGAACTTGGACCGAGAGAGATCAGCCAACAATCCTTACGGTTCTCCCATCATCGATACGGCCACTGTCAGGCGGGATAAAGGCGTCGTCGCTTGCACCTTTGAGATTATAGTAGGCACCCGAGATAGTCAAAGACGGAAGGGCAAACGGAAAGTCGAGATTGTACCAGAGGAACCGCAGGAAACGCCGCGGCAGCAGCAGAACGGACTTCAGCCCAGCGCTACAGGCGAGACTGACGCTTCGTATCAGAACAATGGTTGGTATGGCGCAGAACAAGGATATGATCCTCAGCACTACTACAACCTCGGCCCATATGCTCCGCATGGGTATCCGGTTTATCATGGCGGCTACAACGGCTACTACGATCATAACGGCTATGCGTATCCGGACGCAGGCTACACCGAGCCCCCACCCGTACCTGTTCCGGTCCCTCCAATGGAAGACGAATCACAACTACCAGAAAAAGAACGTATGAGAAGAGCAGAAGCTAGGCTCTTACCAAGTCAGCCTCCTGGCGCTGAAGAGCAACAAGCAGTGGCTGGTGCTAGTGGTCCTTCTGCGCCTTATCTTCCCGAGGAGCAATCCCAGGGCTATTTTGCTGGAGCCAGCGCACCAGATGCTTCGTTCCTCGCGCCACCAGCGACACATGCCGGTCCTTCCACGAACGGCATTTCTTCGATGATGAGTCAGGACATTGCGAGTAGCATACCCTTGCCGAGGACTCCAGCATACGAAAGTGGCACGGCGCCACCGCCATTGCACATGAACGGGCTTCACCCAAGTGCTCCGGCATACGAGCCACGGGACCCTAACACACTCTCGCCGCAGATATCATTACATTCAACGACAACGATTGTGCCCCCAACTGATGATAAGCGAGAGCTTGAACGGCGACAACTCCAAATGGAAGTGTCTGCGCCACCCGAAGACGCAGCAGGCCCGGCCCCATCAGAAGACCACGAACCCAGCGCTCCTGTGTTGGGTGAAGACGACGAGCTGTACGCTGACAGCCATAATGACAGCCATGCGGATGCATCAGGCTCATCTGAACTACCGCGATACGAACGATGACATGATTGAAGGCGTTTTGGGAGTGTATAGATGGATGGTGGGCGGATCGACATTTGACACCAAAAAGGGAGGCCAACGTGCGCACAGCTTCTCAAGGATCTTGGAACGGACGGGTTTTGAAGTGATTGTGTCTGTGTTTGACAATGATACCTGGGCTTCGCTCGTGTAAAGAGCCACGCCTACCACTGGAGTCTATCGCACGAGCTTCTTTGTAATATGTCGTATCTATCCAATTGATAGAAGACTGTCAACGACGAGTCATTAACTACCATCAACAACAGAACAGACTACATGCACCAGTCTCCGACCTCCAAAGCATGAACGTTCTAGACGCAGCCTTTGGAACTCTCGCGATCGGTGAGCACTCCGCAAAGGGTACCTCACGTGGGAATAATAATGCTTGAGCCGTGATTGCCTCTTGACTAGAAGCTTGAACGCTGCAGTGGAAGGAATCGAAGGATGGTCTTCTGCTGACAACTTGACCGAATTCGATGCTCATGTGATGGCTGCGATGTTGATTAGAAGCGCATATGCCGACATTGCCGAGTCTACCGTGCCTAACTACGGGCGCCACTCCCTTGTGCGGGCTTTTCGCGAACGCACCTCAGCTGGCCCATCTTACTGCGAGTCTGCGCCGCATCGTTGGTCTTTGTGGACGGCTTGCGGAGGATTCGAGGGGAAGAGCTGGGGAATGAAATGAGTGGTTGGTGGAGGGGTGGTCTGATGGCGAAGGGGTTTGTTGGTGCTGTTTTCGAGACGAGTATTGACATAGCTCGCAGGTGAACACTTCATTCATCTTCCTCGCCCCATCAATCATCTTCATCCAAGAGCTGACGTCCAAACACAAATCCCCAAGTATACATCAATCGAAACGATCTCGACCGCCTGTACCTTCAACGGCGCCCCTCGTGGACTCGTGGAGATCAACAAACCCCAGAGCCAGTGGAGCCAGCCATCTGGAGACTTTTGCGGGGGAGAGACGGCAAAACTCTCATGTTGTCTTTCTTTTCCTTTTGGGGACTTCTTATACCCGCTTCTGTTCTTTGCCGGAGCCACGAGATTGGACGAGCCTTGAAGATCCGAAGCTCATTCGTTCAAAGGCGCGAGGTCTCGCGGAGGATCTGGGCTGAAGCTTCGACTGTTGGTATGGGCATGGCAAAGTTTGTGGAGTTTGTCGCGACTTCAGCATGTGGGCGGCACGTTATTGCCGCGTGATGTGGTAGAGGTACTTGGTTGTGCTACTGGTGCGACTGGGTAGATATACCAGTGATCGGCGCCTGTTGATTCTGGAGGTCTGTTGTGAGCTGTTCTTCTTCCTCTCTTCCCCCTTCTCTCTTCCTCTGTTTCACCTTCAGCAGCAGCAAGAAGAAGACGTCCTCCCCTCCCTCAACAGGGCCTGTCAGGCCTCCCCCTTCTCAGCCATGGCAGTCACAGACCACACCGTCGTCGACGAGAAGACCGACAACACCCACCATGAATACGCCTCCGACAGCAACGACCTCGAGAAGACCCCCACGGGTTTCCGCGAGCACGAAACCGACGCCGCCGATGTCCCCTGGACCGCAACGCGCATGATCGCCGTCGCCTCCCTCTGCCTCGTCTATGTCGGCTCCCAGATTGTCCTCTACTTCGTCTCCTCCAATCTCACCGCCATCTCTGAAACGATTGGCACGAAGTACGGCAACTGGATGCTCACGGCGAACACCCTGGCTGTTGCGGCGATATGTCCCTTTGTTGGATATATCACGGATCTTCTGGGGAGACGATGGGTGTGTCTTTTTGGGACGTTCATGTTGATTCTGGCGAGTATTGTGCAGGCTACTGCGCAGAACTTTGCGGCGGCGGTGAGTGCGCAGGCGATTGGAGGTATTGGCGCGGGGATTTGTGAGTTGGTGGCTCTTGCTGGGTAAGTGTTCGTATCCATTTGTGAGGGACGTTTGGAAGAAGAACGATATTAACGATTGCTTGCAGTGTCGCAGAAATCACACCCGTCCGATGGCGAGGCGTCACCCTCTCGCTGGTCACCTTCTCCATCGTGCCCTTCATGCCCCAGCTGCTCTACACGGTCCTGATCGAGCGAGCATCTGGCACCTGGCGCTGGTGCTTCTTGATCACAGGAGGCTGGAACTTCATCGGCATGGTCGGACTGTTCTTCTGCTACAAGCCCCCGCCACGACACATGCATGATGGTCTGTCAAACATGGACATCATCAAGCGCATTGACTGGATCGGCGCATTCTTGTCCATCGCCGGTGTCACGCTGTTCCTCGTGGGTCTGCAAGCAGGTGGATATCAAGTCCCATGGGTCTCTGGCCGCGCTCTGGGTCCTCTGATCGTTGGCGGCTTGATGACTTTCGTTGCGTTCCCGCTCTGGGAAGTCTACGGCATGCACCCTTACCCAATGGTTCCACCGAAGATTTTCAAGGGTCAGCGCGTTGTGGCTTTGGCGTATGTGATCGTATTCGTTGCGGGCATGGACTTTTACTCCGTACGTATACAGCATCCCCTTCTGTACTTCTAGCCATGGACTGACACGCTCTTCTCTAGATCCTCGGCTTCTTCCCCATCGTCCTCCAATACGTCTTCAACACCGACCCCATCACAATCGGCGTCCGCGGCCTCTGCTACCCCTGGGCCATCCTCGGCGGCGCCTGCATAGTCAGCTACCTCATGTCCTACACAAAGGGCCACGTCCGCACAATGTTCCTCATCAGCGCCGCCATCATGACAGCCTTCACCGGCGCCCTCGCAGCCTCCACCCCCGACAACTCCGTCTACACCATCACTATGGCGACCTTCGCCGCCTTCGGCAACGGCGCCCTCGTCGTCCCAGCCCTCACCCTCGCCTTCTACGCCGCCCCTGACGAATTCGTCGGCACAGTCGGCGCCCTCTCCCTCGCCGTGCGCTTCCTCGGCGGCTCCATCGGCACTTCCATCTACTTCAACGTCTTCCTCAACCAATTCAAGACGAACCTCCCCGCGCTCGTCGGTGCCGCCGCCGTCGGCGCTGGCGCAGACCAGGAAGTTACCACCAACCTCGTCCTCGCTTACGCATCGCAAGTCCCCGGTGCGGCAGCCATGGTGCCCGGCGCGACGGCGGACATGGTCGCGGCGACGCAGTATGCTTCGCAGTGGGCATACGCGGAGAGTCTGAAGTACGTGTGGTACACGACGATTCCGTTTGGGGTGATCAGCTGTATTTGCTGTGCGTTTCTGCCGAATATTAGGAAGTTCATGACGAGTAAAATTGCGGTGGATATCCACTGATGCGAGGGAAAGGACGAACTGGGAAATGTGTTGATGAATGTACGAAGGAGGGAGGACTTGGTGGTGGCTACATGTACCTATGCTTGCTTTAGGGCAAGGACGATATCGACAGTCGTAGTCAACAACTGAATGTCATCAAGATGTGCCGTGTGTTCAGTCACATTGCTTTCCTCAGATCTGATTCCTGATCCAGAGACGACTTCAGAGACGTCTCCCCTCGCAAAGTACGATCTGTCTTTGGCAACGATGAGGAGACTGGGGCCACATCCACTTTTCAAGCATCGAGGGCCACGAAGACGTAGTCTCTTTGTTCAAAGCCTGATACAATCCACTACTACGAAAGATCCTCTGGCACCATGAGCTCCCCACGAAAGATATACCTCGCCGTCCGATAAAACCCAAGTTTCTCAAACAAAGGCACACTCGTACCTCCCCTCGCTGAAGTCTCCACGTACTCCGGTAATTGCCCCGACGGGTGATGGATCACAACAGGTCCTCCCGCTTGTGAAGGCGGCTCGGTCGCAGCGTGAACAATCGTCCCAGGGATCTGCGCGCACGCCGCCGTACAGATCCCTCCGGTACCTGCCATGCTGGGATGGCAGTGGTTGTCTAGGAACAGCCTCGCCTGCACGCCACCCTCGGTTGCGGTAGTTTGGGATACCATGGCGACCATTGGAAGAAACCCAGCCTCTTCATCAACGTTGCGCCAGTCTTTGCAGCGACCCGTAGCCTGCGCAAGCCTTCCCCGAATCTCCTTGACGGCAGCCAGCGTCTTCATGTCCTCATCCAGCGCCGCCCTCGTCTCGTCCCCTTTCAGTCCGAGATCGCTGGCGCGGACGAAGATGATCGGGTTGGCGATGTTGCAGTACGTCGCATCTAGGACTTTACCCTGGCACTCGACTTTAGTCACCACCTCCCCAGTTGGAAACATCTCGTCGAAAGTTTGGGAATTCGCAACCTCGCTGTAATCCATCAAAATCGGTGCTCCAGTCCCAGGACACCCATCAATGGCATAATCCCCCTTCTCCTTCGCCCTCCCCGTCCTCTCATCAATCTGCACATGCGCCCGCAAAATCTTCCCACTACCCGTATTGAAGATCCTCACGACCTTCGCATCTTCCCCTTTATCGACACCCACCAACCCCTCATTAATCGCATAAGGTCCCACGCCCGCCGAAATATTCCCGCAATTCGCAGTATAATCAATCGTGGCCTCCGTGATACCCACCTGGCAAAAGATGTAGTCGACATCAGCGTCGGATCGTTCTGACGGCCGGATGATGGCGATTTTGGAGGTTACGACTTGGGAGCCGCCCATGCCGTCGATTTGCATGGTGTCGGGGGAGCCCATGAGTCGGATGAGGAAGGCGTCGCGTTTGGGGCCTGGGGCTGGGATGTCTTTTTCTTGGAAGAAGAGGGCTTTGCTGGTGCCGCCTCGGAGGTATGCGGCTCGTACTGTTGGGAAGGAGTCTGCTGGGATCGCCATCGTATGTGGGAGTGATCGTTTGATGTTTTGATGTGCCTTGGAGGGCTGTGGGCTGTCGTTGCTGGTTGTGTTGTCTTCGATATTGATGGTAGATCGTAGAATGGATCGCGGCTGTCGATGCTGTGGTATGATATGATATAGGTATTGGTCGTCCAGTGTAGCGCCGAAGTCGCATTCAAGATCGTCGAGAGCAGATGTTGTTCCATAGGTGATGTTCCTCCGAGAAAGCGGACTTGGCAGAGATGTCGATCGACTTCGAGAGAGGTAGCTACATGACGTGAGTAGCCGCTTTGTTTAGCAGCCCTATAGATCGTCCAGTGAGTAGGGCAATTGTAGGTCGTAACAGTTGTGCTAGCGGTCACTTCCTCTTGTTAAGATGCATGTCGATCCCAATTGGCGCACAGTATATGAATCGCGATACTGCGAAGCTTCGATTTGCGTTGACTGCCAGGAAGGAGAATCGGCAATACTTCTCGAGAGATTCGTGCTGTGATTCGATACTCTCCATGAATGTTCTTTGGGTGACGATGTCTATTTCAGCTCGACCAAGACGTCAAACACAATTGCAGCTCGTAGCCGGGTAGAATAGGTATAGTAGACTTACATAGCCTCTTCTTGACCGTACTATCCTCAACATACACATGTACTAGTGCTCTGTGCGCATTTGAGGTGACACACCACACGAGTTGTCTCGCCCACACACAGTGGCAAGTGAGGTGATGCTGTTTCAAATTCAAGACTTACCTCAGCGATATCCTTCCACGGAACCCTCGCCTAACAGAGCCTACTGACAGCAGGACAGTGGAAGCGTTTGAGGGCGTCTACACCTCGGATGATGGCCTATGATCTTGTAACGAGCCTGGCAGTCCCTCTGGAGTCGCTGTTTAATGGGGCGCTCGATTGAGGTCGAGCGATTCGATTTGAGGCCGGTCTGGGAGAATCTGCGCTCTGACCACTGATGTTGCATTGACATGGCAGTTCTGACTGTGATGGCCGGTTCTGCCCACTCTAGACTGTGCGTCTCCATCTTGCCGTTGCGTCGAGTCAATGGCGAAGCTTTGTCGGACCTGCTAGACTTGTAGTAATCTTCTCAAAGAAGGTCAGGACTGTCACATTGCCATTGCACCATCTGTACACGATGCACATACGTGTACACGCTTCGTTGGGTAGGTGGTCTTGCATGCGCCATCGACAGCTGCTAGCCTTCAGCCAGTCGGATGGTCTACATGGTGTTGCCAAGAGGTCCAAGGGCACATTGTGACAAGGAGACTATAAGTCGCATGTCTCTCCCGTATCGTTGACCTCGAGATGAGCGGTGGCATTGCCGGCCCTGGCACAGCGGTATTGCTCGGCGAAGGATGGCCATGAGACGGCCGCCTCGAGCTTGTTGAAGCGTCAGACAGCAGGACCTAGACAGCGGTGTGGACTCCGATGCCGTTCGTAAACTCCATGCGAATTCCGAGACGACATGCCGCGAGCTCCGCCCTGGGTACGTAACATGCAAGATACGTTGATGCCTTGCGAAGACCTAGGGTTGCGATGGGCTGAACAGGTCCATTTCTTTTGCGGAAACTTCCAGGAGTTGCTGACATGCTCGAGTCGATGGTCTTCCTCGATCGCCCACGTGCTGCAAGTATTGCTGACACGAGAGCGAAGTCGATACTGAAAACAGAAATCTAAACGGATAGTGTCGGACTTGGCCAGCTCTTGAGGCTACCTTATCCGCGGTAGTATTTCGCCGTCCAGGTTGAGCAAGCACCTTCCTAAGACTTCGAGATGCAGAGAGTTGCGGGTGACGTGCAGATGTGATGTTAGCCGCGACAGGGAAGCTTTCGCCTAGGTCGATCATCTGTCGAGCTGTGATTGGTCAGACGCTCGGTCGAGATCGTGTCCATATCGGCCGAAGTAGTGGCAGAGCACCGTGTCAACAAGGATTTGCAGCCAGCATCGCGACCGGGACTGGACGACTTCAGGTCATCGCAGCCGCTGGCGGGGAGCGGTGTCGATGCGGTGCATAGCGGCGCCGCCGTCGTCGACTCTTGTCAGCAGACAACGGGAGGCGAACGCGTCGTACGAAGGAGATATCGCCCGTTGCCCACCCACGCCGAGGAACGAGACAAGGACTGCTGAGGCGAATCTTCACCGCGGGTATGGGTGGCGGCGGTGTTCGAGGGTAATTGAAGGCCGTCGGCACTGGGTCCGCGAAATAATGTCTGAAAACACATTTGCCTCGTAATAGGCGGAAGAGATACGTACCTTGGCCGGCCGCCACGACTTGTCCTTCCACATCTCATCTAGCCCGGTGTGCTGTCTGCAATGGGCCCGCTACCGGTGGCCGCATTCGACCTTGGTCTGCACCGCGTCTCAAGGTGATGGATCGCCAGATACATGTATGTGGAGACGAGGAGCCTGGCCTTGGTCTTGCTGATGTGCAGGAAAAGGTAACAAAGTCTCTCTTGTTTGCACCCAGTCAGGAGGGTGTGTTCGCGATGTGAAGTGAGAGAAATCGGGTATCGGCACGCGGTATGCGCCTACCCCGATATTCGCTGTGGAGTCATCTCACTATTTCGGCGGGAGGCGTGGTCGCTGGGCTGGAACGTTGCACTTTCGAGATGCCCGCTCATTGTGCTGTCACGCGTGCGAATCGCCTTCGACGAATCGCCTGCCTCGCGAACAAAGGCAAGACTGCATTCCAGGCTTTGTTCGTGGGTAGAAGCGAGGTACGCGCAGCACAAGGCCCCGTTTAAATCAACAATCGATTAACACGTCGGAGTTAGAAGGACGATCCCCGGTAGTCGAGAGGTATTCTTATATGTCCGATAGTATAGAGTTTTAATGCCCTGTGCGCAGTTATCGTTTGTTTAGCCGCCGTTACTGTTACCTGCCGTTTTGTTAACGTTTTATAACGGCTAGATAACGCCTCTAAACCTAATATAGGTATAGGAGTATCGATCTTAATACTACCGCTATCGATATAGAGTCCCCTTACTCTACTCCTACTCTTAATTCCGCTATACCTACCCCCCTCTTAATCTACCTCTTACTATCGTCGTTATTATTAATAGCTTACTTTATACCTATCGATATTCGAGTAGTACGTAAAAAGCTAGCTAATCTACTCTATCTACTATTATTAACGCTAGCGGAGTTCGAGTAGTACTAGCTATAGGTATTAAACGTATAGGAGTTAAATTAGACTAGTAATCGGACGAAAACTAGTATATTAATAGCGTAGTATCGTTATCGCTATATAAAGAATAAAACTCGAGTTCGTAAGCTAACGTAGGTAATAAAGAAACGCGAATACTATAGCTAGAGGTATAAGGCGAAGTTATCTATAATAAAGTAGTTTAAATAGCGTAAAGATAGCGAGCCTATTAAACTCTTAATTAAGGTAATAGCTATAGATAAGAGCGAATCGAATAGACTACTATATTAGTATACGCTAGACTATATAGTAAGTAAGTTAGTAGTAACTTAACGGCTCTAATTAACGTATTAAAGGACACCCGCTATACGAATAACGGCTTTAAGGAAATACTTCGCTATCTACATATAAACGACTTAATAGCTAGCGTAATCTATACTATTAAGGAGGGCCCTAATTATAAGCTTTTCTATAATATTAGAGGTAAAGTAGTAACCTCTAGTATCGTCGAAGGTATAAAGCTAGCGGGCGAAGTATCTAAGAGGGTATCGAAGTTTAAAAAGTAAAATATCGCTACTTAACTAGATTCCTTAATAAAGTCGTATAATACTAGTAAACTAGTAGATTTAGTAATAGGTATAGGTATCTACTTATAGCTAGTTAATATTATAGGTAAGTATAGTAATAGACGTAAAGAGTAGTAGATAAAAGGTATTATATTATTATAGGGTAATATTAGAGAAAGTAGTAGTAAAGAACGTATTATCGGACACTATAGGAAAGAGGTAGCTAGGAATAACGTAAAGGTATCCCTAGCTCCTTATCGATAGCGGCCTTAGGCTATAATAAACCCGCACCTAAGCTATCTCGTAATAGTACTCCCCCCTCTAGAGAGCGAGCTCTATTAAGCTAGTAACTATTATATCTATTATATATATTAAGTCTATTATTATTATTATCGGTATCTAGTCCGTTAAGGCGTAGACCTCTATTAGTCGATCTATCGCTAATAGCGCTACTAGTATCTAACTAACGCGCTAGATAGTAAGCTTAAAGTATAGTAGTAGGTATAGTCTTTTCTATATCCGATCTTAATAAGGTAACTTAAAAGCGAATATTATAAGGATAGGTAGAGTAGCCTCCGCTCGTATATTACTATAGCTAAGAGTTAACGAAGGTATCCTTTTAAATTACTAATAGACTATACTACTAGACTAGAGGTAATAAGCCGTTAGTAGCGCGTAGCCTAGGTTTACTCGGGTATTAGTAATAGAAGTCTACTACTAGTTCCTTACTTCTAGGTATAAAGTCTAACTAAGGCTTCTTACTAAGAGAGCCGTTCTACTATTAAGCCGTATAATAGACCTTATTATATTTCTTTCTTAAATCTATAATCTTAGTAACCTCCTACTCGATAAAGTCTTCGCCCTCTCGCTTAATAATAATAGGCGGGGGTGTTAGTAGCCGCTAGCTAGGAAGCGAGTTAGCGGTATACTTATAGAGGAGCGATACGTAGAAAACGTTATATATCTTTATCGTTATAGGTAGATCGAGTCGGTATAAGCGTCGGCTAATAGCGGCGAGTATCTTAAACGGTCTAAGGAACTTAGTATCGAGTTTCTTAGTAGGTCGTATAGTCTTAAGATTACGAGCGTCGAGCTATACGAGGTTACCTATATAATAAGTAGGCGCTAGGCTATAGTAAGTGTTAGACTAGTTAGCTTAGCGGTGTTTATTAAAGGTATAGTTAGTTTAGAGGGACTCGAGAATATCGCTTATCTATTTCGTAAAGTCGTCTACTTTACGGATATTAGAGAGCTACTTATTAGTAACCTATAGTTATAGTAGATTAGTACGGACGTCTATACGCGGGTACCTACTAGTATTAGTATAGAAGGGCGTTATTCTAGTACTAGCTAATTTATAATTATTAAGAGTAAACTCGGCTAAGGGGAGCTACTATACCTAGTCGTCCTATTAGTAGCTCGTAAAGGCTCGTAGGTATTACTCGAGCGACTAATTTGTACGTTCTAACTGTCTATTAGTCTCCGGATAGAAAGTACTAGATAGGAGCTAGTTAATACGAAGGTTAGTATAGAGTCGCTTAAAGAATATACTAGTAAATTAAGTACCTCTATCTAATATAATTATACTTAGTAGTCCGTATAGTAGGAACACGTAATAAAAGAAGAGGTCTATAGTACTCTCTACGCTTAAACTGTCTGTTAGTAAGAAGCGTACTTACTTAGTAAGGCAGTCCGTAATAGTAAGGATGTTTTTATAGGTACGTCTATTAAACTTATAGAGTAGTAGATCTACGATAAAATTAACTACGATATACGACTACGGTTATAGCGGAGTAGGTATTAGAGACAGTAAGCCTAGCTTCTTAGTTCGTAAGGTAGCGACTCGTCTATACGTATAATAGTTATAATAGAACTAGGCTACTATACTAGATATCTTAGGCTAATAGAGGTCGTAGCGCTATATTAACTCGAGCGTACGGCTAGCTCCCTAATAGCCGGCTATAGATATATTATAAAAGCGCTAGATTATACGAGTATAGAGGTTCTTATATAGAGGTATATATAGCGCGCTATTAACTATTAGGCGTCCTTAGCTAACTATGTAATCGGCTAGTTTAATCTTATAGGCTCTCTAGAAGCCGGCTTTTAGGGTACTATTATCTATATTACTACTAAGTACTTAAAGAAGTTTAATAACTATAGGCTATTTATACGCTCTATCGTAAAGCTTATTAATCGCGACTTCTAGATCTACGTCGGTTAGGTAGATAATATCCTCTTATTTAGGGTCGATAGAGGTCTTACCCCCCCTTTTATTTACGTTACTATCCTTAGTATTAGTCGTATATAGTACGTATAGGGTATAGAGGTCTAGGTTCTCCGGCTTTAAGAGGACTTAGTACTAGTATTAGAGTCGTAGGTTATCGATATCTAATAGTAGATCTTAGGAGCGGCGAGTAAGTAAGTCCGGCTTAGTTCCTTACTTACTAGGCCTATAAGAGATTTTAAAGTTAAACTACGATAAGAACTCTACCTAGCGTACTTAGTAGTAATTAAGCTTCTTTATAGTTATAAAGTATTCTAGGTTCTTATAATTAGTAATAACTTTTATAGGGCCTATTATAAGCTCGGGCTCCTATTCCTTAAAGTATTTAATAATAGCGAGGAGCTCCTTATCGTAGATGTCGTAGTTAATCTCCTAAGGCGTTATCTTCTTAGAGAAGTAGGCGACTAGTATAAGGAGCCTATTCCTTATTTATAAGAGTACTCTAGTAGACACCTAATCTAACGAGTTAGTTTTAACCTACGTCTTGTCCCTAGGTATAAAGTAGACGAGGATAGGCGCCTCGATAAACTTCGCTTTAAGGGTAGTAAAGGCCTTTTTATATACCTCCGTCTAGTTCTAGATATAATCTTTCTTTATTAGCGTAGTTAGTAGCGATACGATATAGGAGAAAGCGTAGATAAAGCGCCTATAGAATCTAGTAAATCTAAGGAAGGCTAAGACGTCTTTTACGTTCCTAGGTCGTTACTAGCCTTAGATAGTATTAATCTTAGCTAGGTCTATCTCGATGCCCTCCGTAGTAAGGATAAGGCCTAGATACTTAACTTTCTTAATATAGAATTCGCTCTTATTAATATCGATAGGTAGGCTAGCGGTAGTAAGCTTCTCGAGTACCTTCTTTATATACTCTTAGTAATCTTCTAGTAAACCGGAGGAGTAAATAAGGACGTTATCTAGATAGACTGTTATAAAGTCGTTAAGAAACTCTCTTAACACTATATTAATATAGCGTTAGAACGAGCTTAGCCTATTATAGAGCCCGAAAGGTATAACCTTATACTAGTAAAGTCTATAACGGGTAATAAAGGCTATTCTCTACTTATCGCTCTTACGAATCTATAAGTTATTAAAAGCTACGATAATGTCTAGCTTAGTAAACTACTAGGCTTTATATAATCGGTCGAGAGTCTTACGAATAAGAGGAATCGGATAACGGTCCTTAATAGTAAGCTTATTTAATACCCTATAGTCGATATAGAATTAGAGGCCTCTATTTAGTTTCTTAATAAGTAGGACTAGCGATACGTATTAAGAGCTAGACTTCTCGATAGTATCTTTATATAGTTCTTTATCTAAGTACTTCTTAACTATAGATAATTAGTCTATATTTATAGGGTATCCTCGTTAATAAGAGGGCGTTATCCCTAGCTTTAGATTAATAGCGTAGTCGGTATACAGATTATATAATAGGAGCGTAAATTCTAACTTATACTTAAACGCGTATACCTAAAAGTAGTACACTTCTAGTAGCTTACTCTTCGGATCCGTAACTTTATTAGGATTTATAAACTTCTTATAGTCCTCTAGTAATATAGTAGTAATTACTATATCTAAAATCTCGCTTATAGTAGTAAGTAACGAGGAGTCGTCTAGATTTAGATCCTCCGGCTAGAGCGTAAAGGTCTCGTATCCTTACTTACGTAATAACCTTATAAAGGTATCGGCGCTTATAAAGGCTAAGTCCTCGTCTATTATTACGGGAGGGCCTAGCGCGGGCAGCTTAGTACAGTTATTACTATCTACGGTAATAAGATAGAGTTTATAGTAGTAGTTATATTATATATAGTAATATTAAGAGGCGAACTTAATAGTACGTAGCTTAAACGAAATACGAGGGTTATGTTCTTCGAGCTAGGATATACCTAGTACGAGGTCGTACTAGTCTAGGTCGGTTATATAATATAGCCCTTAGTTAGTATAGTCTCTAATAGTAATAGAGATTATAGTAGCTTTAGTAAGTATTAACCTACAGCTATCTACTAGCTTTAGCCTCCTAGGCTATAAGAGATTAAAAGTAGAAATACGGTTTACGCGAATAAAGTTAGAGTAGACGAACTACGAAGAGGCTCTACTATCGATTAGAGTACGTACTCTAGTTATTTAATATACGGATACTAAGTATATAAGATATTTACTATGTTTAGGCTTAACTACGGTAGTATTACCTATACTAATAGTAGAGGCACTAAGCTATAGTTCTTCTAGTTCTTTATTATAATCTACCTCTAGGTAGCGACTTACTCCTAGGGCGACGCTTTTCCCTATTTAAGGAGTAAAGGTTAATAACTACTCTTAATCTACTACTAGCCCTAGCCCTAGCCCTCTTACTCTACTTATATAGATATAAGAGTTATAGCGCGGTTATACTACTCGATAGGTATACTCTTTTATATAGCTCCGAAGTTAAAGCGTCCTTTTAAACAGTTTATAATATACTTCTTATCGAAGGATATATATCTAATCTCTCTATAACGGTAGTAGCGGTTCTTATAGTTAAAACGTTATTTATCCTCTTCTGTTACCTTAGGAAGGTTCTAGTACTTAAAAGGTATAATACAGACGACTAGATTGTTCGAGTTAGAGCTAGCGGCTCCTCCTCCTCGTCTAGCGCCGCTACTACGACTACTACGACTGCCGCTATAGCTACTATAGTTACTAGTTCCTACTCCGCTACTACCTTAGTTAAGGCTAAAGTCCTTAATAGTCTACTAGGCGTCTTTACGGTTATAGGCTTACTCTACGAACTCTTCGAAGGAACTAGTTCTATACGGGATTAAAGCTTTCTTAAGTCCTTTAGTTAGATAGTTCTAAAGCTTAAAAGTGTTAGGCTTCTCCTTAGCCTTTAGTATTAACGTGCGGTATTTAATAATAAACTTAGAGAAAAGCTAGTCTTTCTTTTATATATAGGTCTAGAGTTTAGCTTCGGCCTTATATTATTTATCTTTCGGGCTATATAGAGAGTCTATTTCGTTCTATATATCGTCGAGCGTAAGCTATAAGTATAACTAGCGGGTGTTTAAGTCGATAACCTACTATAGGTCGTTTTTAGTATAGGTACGGATATAATCGAAGATCTCTTAGACGGCCTCTTTATCGAATAAGACGTATATCTTACTCTCTATTTTGTCCTTCTAATAAAGGTAGTCTTTATAGTCTCCCTTAAATATAGGAGGATCCGGCTAGCGGGAGTTCTTCTAACGGTAGAAGCGTAATAAGCTCTTAGTAAAGTTAGTAATACTAGTAGGTGTAGCGCTAATAGTAACGCGCTCTCGTCTAGTTAGAAGGTCGCGTACTCGTAATAGGCGAAAAGTAGGTTAAATACTAGTAGTAGAGATAGAGGTTACTCGTTAGTAGGTAGTCTTAGTAGGAGTAGTAGCGAGTAGGCTGTTACTATCTTTAGAAGTATAGCTACTATCGTTAAGCTAGTCGTTAGTAAAGTTAAAGCGAGCGAGGAACTTATTAAGCTTCGTCTAGAGGTCGTCGATAGCCTATTACTTCGTATCGGCCTAATCGTTAGAGAGTTAAAGGTCCTTTTTTAGCTAATTAACTTCTTCTTAGAGTATAGTAACCTTAGTATTAGCCTAGTTTGTTTATTTATTATATTCGGCGATACGCTTATTAGCCTTTACCTTTAGGCTCTTAAGTTTCTCCTTAAGTTAGTCTAGATTATACTAGGATATTAGTTTACCGTCGTGTTACTTACTTAAGTTATTAGCTGCTTCTTAATACTTTACTTTCTAAGAGTTAGAAGTATTACGTAACGTAGTAACCTTCTTTATTTATCTAATATAGTCCTACTTAACTACTTAGTAGCGGGCGTATAAGTGTAATAACCCGCTAAACTAGGTACTAGGATACCTATCGATATTAGTCTTTAGTTTATTAGTATTCTAAGCTCGGAACTCCTTAGTCTTCTAGTTACTAGGTCTCTTATTAAAGAAGATATTAAGGTTAACTTTACGGGTATTAGTATCCTATAACTCTACTACCTCCGTCTCTTTATCCTCTATTATAGTGTCTTTATATACTATCTCGTCTTACTTAGTAACGTCCTACCTACTTTAAGTCTCCGTTTATTAAGTATCTTATAACTATAGGAACTAGGCTTAATCCCTAGCTTCTCGCTTTTCCTTCGCCCGACGATAGGCGTCTTAACGCTCGTAGGCGTTCTAAGGGGCTAATATAGCTTATTATCGTTACTTCTAAATTATCTAAGGGATAGAATTAACGCCGCAGCGAGGAGGAGGGTCGTAAAGGATCTCGACGTTTTCGATATTAGTCTAAGTATTAGTTCTATACTTCTAAAGGAACTCTTAAGACTTCTTAGATACTAGAGCCTCTTTACTTTTCTATCTAATAGCTTAGATCTATAATTAAAGTTTAGACTGTTATTTAGGCGTTAGTTAGGTCTAGGAAGGACGGCGTAATACTATAGGACCTAGAGTTATCGGTACTAATATAAGTTAATTCTAGACGTAAGTAGTTACTAACTAAGATAGAGTTACTATTAACTTAACTAGACTAGAGATAAAGAAACTAAGTAATTATTAAACGCTCGTTTAGTACTAGATTTCTAAAATAAGGATAAACGTAGGTATTATAATATTACTAAGTCGATACTACTACTATATACTAGTAGGTATTCCTAATAATATTCCTAAGGTAAACCTTAATATATTAGTCTAATAAACTGTTATAGGGTAATATTAGAGGAAGTAGTAGTAAAGAACGTATTATCGGACACTATAGGAAAGAGGTAGCTAGGAATAACGCGAAGGTATCCCTAGCTCCTTATTAATAGCGGCCTTAGGCTACGATAAACCCGCACCTAAGCTATCTCGTAATATATATAGTAGTTAGAATAGTAATAGAGAGTATTATAAATAGGAAATACTAGAAATATAAGTTACCTAATATCGCGCTTTAGCGTAATTTACTCTAGGCTCTTACTAGATTTAGTTAAGCTCTTACCTAATTAGGTAATCGGAGCCTACTCCGGACTTTTAAACTTTAAAATCCTCTATTATTACTAATATTACCGATTTACAGCTTTTCTTACTTAATACGACCTATAAGACGAACGAGCTCGACTAGTACCTCTTTACTCTTTATATTCGGAGTACGTATAATAAGTAGATACCTAGCGCTTATATAATACTTAAAACCTAGTAATTAGTGCTTATATAGGCTAGTTTACGAGTATTAAAGGCTTAAAGTCTAGCTTAGATACTAAGATTTTATATAATTAACGACTTAGCGTAAGAACGACGGGTACTCTAGTTAGCTCTTAATTATAAGATTAAAGTATTCCTCTACTAACGATACGCTAAAAAGACCTTTCTTACCTAATTCCTAGCTAAAACCTACTCCTCTATTATCCGAATCTTCTACTAAGCGATCTACTAGACTCGTAGTAGGTATTAATACGTAAGAGCGATAGATAAACTTAATTAAGAGCTTATAAGAATAAATCTACCTAATATAGATACCTAGAGAGCCTACTATCGGAGGTATTAGTATATAGACGATAGCTATTACTAAGCTATATAGGTACGTTTTAGTAACTATCTACTACTATAAATCTAGATAACCTCTCCTCTTAAAGGATATTATAGTACTATTAAGTATAACTCTAAGCGATTAATAATCTACTAGAGTCTTAAAACTACTATTATTAAAGTTATAAAGATAGACTACTAATAATTTACGAAAGTAGTAGCGTAAACCTATTATTTTAAACTTATTACTAACTACTAGATAGACCTCTACCTACCTACTTTTAATCTACTTAATCTAGTAGTTTAAGATTTAATTAAAAAGTAAGTAGAAGTCGCTTAGCGCGTAGAGGCGGCTAATAGACCTCTTTATATTAATATAAGGTAGTACTTTAATAGGCTTATACTCCTCTTTTATAACTGTCTTTTCTAGTTTTAATAGAGTTAACCCTATAATTATATCCTTCGTAACTATCTATATAGGCCTCGTTTAACGTAGGAATAGTAAATACAGTATATAAACTACTTTATAGGTATTAATACTAAAGAACGATACCTCTACTAGTAAATACGTAACTTTAGAGTCTTACTTAGTAAAGGATTCGAGCTAGAGTAGGCTAAATAACCTTAAGATTAGATAACTCGTAACCTCTAAGCGCTCTTTTAAGAGGTATATAAAGGCGTTAGATAGAACTACTTCTGTATTAGAGACGATAAAACTATTAAAGATAAGACGTTTAAGGAGCGAGCCTACGCTTACTTCGTTAGATAAGTTAAAAACACCCTCCGAGCGCTCGAGACCTATACTATTAACGACTTTATTAGAGCTAGCGAGCCTAACGTTACCTTTATAGGCGAATCTACTCGTTAATAGACGATATAACCTCCTTAGACTCCTATAACCCTATTACGCGCGCTAGCGATACTATTATTCGTACCTCTAGTAGTATTAATATTAATCGCGGCTCTAAGACGACTCTTTATACCTTTATACGCCGTTAAACGTCTATACGCCGCTTATACGCCTTTATTATTACTATTATCTAGTCTAGCGTCTTTATTATTACTAGAAATTACGCCTATACTCCTTAGACGAGTTATAAACCTTTATACGTAAACTACTACCTCCTACGACTTTAATATTAATAGATTTAATAAAGGATTAATAGATATTAATAACTCTAGCTTAGTTATACCTATACCTACTCCCCTCCGAGCGTATACTACTATTAATACTACCTCTATCCTCTAAACCGCTAGTAACGAGCTTAACTCGTTACTTAAAGCTAGTATAAATAACCCTAGTCTAGACACTACCTATATTAGCCTACTAGCCGACTACGACATTAATAAAGAGCTTAGAGGTAAGAGAGGGCGATATAATAACTAAGGGGTTACGTAAGGCAGTAGTATAGGCGGCAGCGAGGTTACTTTAGCTTCATTTTGACTAATAAGAGGCGTTTAGGTTAACGCCCAAAACGGCGGGATAATGAGCTCAATTTCGCCTATATTTGAGCTAAAAACTCCCGCTGGAGTGGGGCGAAGTTAATACCATCGGACACATAAGACAAACCGTAGTCGAGATGCAACCCGGCCCACGTATCCACCTGCAGGAAACGGTAACAGTTGATGCGATGACTGGCAAACGCAGGCGGCCATCACTGATGCGATGCTGAGTTTGCCGCTAGCTCTCCGCTGCGGTTTATGCGAGGCACGACAAGCTCTTTCTTCTCCATTTCCACCTTTTCTCACCACCCGCCCGCGCCAATAGATTCGTTTGATTGCTAAGTCACTGCCGGTCGTCGGTCCTTAGCTGTACATACGCCGATCTGCTCGTCAACGATCTTTCCATCTTACATCTGCTCAGACCTCTCTTTGCTGGCTCTTCACATGCCGCTCGTTTCATCCTGGGTCTGAATTTCCTCTGGTGTACTTTACCGGCCAGCTGGACCAAACACAATAATGACTGGGCCAAACGACGAGAGGCGACCTGTGGATACGCAGGCTGCCTCCAACGACGCCCAAGACTCACAACCGGTGGACGATGAACCTCTAGAATTGGCCACTGACGAGAAAGTGTACGACAAAGAAGCCGTGGAAGAAACGAGTTCAACCGACGATGGCAGCGAGATTGAGAAGCATGGCAGCACTGAGAAGCACATCGATAGACCGACGGTGGAGAGGACGCAAAGCAATTGGACCACCGCAACTGGCACCAGTATAGGCAGCGAAGCACAACGACCACACGAATTCCCGCCACGAGAACAGACATGGAGCGAAAAGCTAAATCCTTTCAAGCACAAGACGTTGCCACCCATACCGGACGAACGGCAACCGTCTCGCGAATACAACGCAGGATTCTTCAGCGTACTCACCTTCCAATGGATCGCAGGACTCATGAGCGTCGGCTATCAGCGTCCGCTCGAGGTGAACGATATCTGGGCAGTAAATCCAGATCGAAGCACAGAGACCATGAAGGCCAAGCTTTACGCGGCGATGGAAAAGCGGAAACAGCAAAAGAACCGCTTCTCTCCTCTGGTGATGGCGCTCTACGACACTTATAAGAAAGAATTCTGGATTGGCGGTGCATGTCAGCTCGTTGCCGCATGTCTTCAAGTTCTTGCTCCATTCACCCTCCGATACTTGATTGCATTCGCAGCCGAAGCATACTATGCATCACATGGACAAGGACCACAGCCGCCAATTGGCAGGGGCGTGGGGCTGGTCCTGGGAATTACTGGAATGCAGATCATACAATCTGCATGTACCAACCACTTCCTGTACCGCGGTATGATGGTAGGTGGTCAAGCTCGGTCTGTCCTCATCAGTGCCATCTTTGAAAAGTCAATGAAGCTTTCAGGCCGAGCGAAAGCTGGTGGCAAACCTAAGGATGCAGAAGAACCCAAGCCCGACTTCAAGGCAGGCAGCAAAGAAGAAAAGGCATGGTTCAAGAAGAAACTGGCCAAAGACAATGCCGGCAAGAAAGGCGTTGCAGGAGATGGTCAAGGATGGGGCAATGGTCGAATTGTCAACCTCATGTCCACCGACACTTACCGAATTGACCAGGCCTGTGCAATGGGTCACATGATTTGGACGTCTCCCATCCAGGTTCTGCTGACATTGGCCCTTCTCCTCATCAACTTGACCTACAGCGCCCTTTCTGGATTTGCCTTCATCATGCTAACGATGCCTATGCTCGCAAAAGCCGTCCGCAGCTTGATGACTCGCCGGAAAGCTATCAACAAGATCACCGACCAACGTGTCAGTCTCACCCAAGAGATCATATCCTCGGTGCGCTTCGTGAAGTTCTTCGGCTGGGAGACCAGCTTCCTCGACCGGTTACACGCCATCAGAACTCATGAGATCAACAAGATCTCTTTCCTGCTGTCCATCAGGAACGGTATCATGGCGGTGTCGATGTCGCTGCCTATCTTTGCATCCATGCTGGCATTCATAACGTTCTCTTTAACTCATGCTCCCGGCTCATTCACTGCAGCAAAGGTGTTCTCGTCACTGGCGCTTTTCAACTCGCTACGAATCCCACTCAATCTACTGCCCATGGTCATCGGACAAATCGTCGACGCAAATGCGTCCCTGAATCGTATTTCCGAGTTCTTTGCTGCTGAGGAAGCGACCGAGGACGCCCAATGGGAAATGGAAGCGAAGCCTGCAATCAAGATCGAGAATGCAGACTTCACATGGGAGCGCGCTGCGAGCCAACATGCTGCTGCAGCCAATGAGCTTCCGAAGGGTTCAAAGCAGCTGAAGCAGGAGAAGAAAGACGCCAAGGCCAAAGCGAAGGAAGACAAGCGTGCATCGAGGCAGCTGCAAGAGGACACAGCACTTCAAGCACCAGCAAGCCCTGGCAGTCCTGCAGAGGAAGAGGAAGAAAAGCCATTCCAAGTCAAGGGTATCGATATCAGCATTGGTCGAGACGAGCTTGTTGCTGTAATTGGCTCTGTGGGTTCTGGCAAGAGCTCTTTGCTGGCCGCTTTGGCTGGCGATATGCGAAAAACGAAAGGCACTGTCACGTTCGGCGCCGATCGAGCGTTCTGTCCACAGTACGCATGGATTCAGAACGCCACCGTCAAGGAGAATATCACCTTCAGCAAGGACTACGACAGAAGATGGTACAACGATGTCATCGATGCTTGTGCCTTGCGCCCAGACTTGGAAATGCTGCCTGCTGGAGACCAGACTGAGATCGGAGAACGTGGTATCACCGTGTCTGGTGGCCAAAAGCAAAGACTTAACATCGCTCGTGCAATCTACTTCAATGCAGACATTGTCATCATGGACGACCCCCTATCTGCAGTTGATGCTCACGTTGGGAAGCACATAATGGACGAGGCCATCTGTGGGCTGCTGAAGGGCAAGGCTCGAGTACTTGCAACCCACCAGCTTCATGTACTGCATCGCGTGGATCGTATCATCTGGATGAAGGAGGGGTGCATCCACAAGATTGCCACCTTCCCAGATCTAATGGCCAACGATGAGGAGTTCCAGAAGCTCATGGAGACCACAGCGTCCGCCGACGAGAGGGAAGAGGGCGATAAGATTGACGAGGACGAGGTTGAGGACGAAAAGAAGGAGCAACGCAAGAAGACCAAAAAGAAGCCTGCACAGTTGATGCAGCAAGAGGAACGTGCTGTGAACAGCGTCGGATCAGAAGTCTACGCAGAGTATGTCCGCGCTTCGGGGTCCATATGGACCGCGCCGCTGGTCATCCTCTTGCTTGTCATCGCCCAAGGAGCCAACATCATGACCAGCTTGTGGCTTTCGTACTGGACATCTACGAGGTGGCATCTCAAGCTGGGTGTCTACATCGGCGTCTATGCTGCACTTGGTGTTGTGCAGGCTCTGCTTCAGTTTGCCTTCTCTGTTGCCCTCACTGTCTTCGGCACCAAGGCTTCCAAGGTCATGATGAATCGTGCTATGTACCGAGTGTTGAGAGCTCCCATGTCGTTCTTCGACACAACACCACTTGGACGCATCACCAACAGGTATGAGTGCTAAATGATGACGAAGGAGACAATGCGAAACTGACTGTTGCGTAGATTTTCCAAGGATGTCGATACCATGGACAATACTCTCACGGATTCGATGAGAATGTTTTTCATGACGATGGCGATGATCATCTCCGTCTTCATCCTCATCATCGCCTACTACCACTGGTTCGCCCTTGCATTGGCGCCACTTACGGTCATCTTCCTGTTCTCCGCTAGCTACTACCGAGCGTCTGCACGAGAACTGAAGCGCCACGAAGCAGTCCTTCGCAGTGTTGTCTTTGCACGCTTCAGTGAGGCTGTGAACGGGACACCCACCATCCGAGCATATGGCGTGCAGAAGCAGTTCGGTCAACGAGTCGACGAATCGGTCGACTCCATGGACGGTGCTTACTTCCTCACCTTTGCCAACCAACGCTGGCTTTCAGTCCGCCTGGACGCGCTTGGCAACATTCTTGTCTTCGTGACCGGCATCCTCGTCGTAACGTCCCGCGTCTCGATCGGCCCTAGCACTGGCGGTCTGGTGCTTTCGTACATCCTGTCCATCGTACAGATGATTCAGTTCACAGTGCGACAACTTGCGGAAGTCGAGAACAACATGAACTCTACGGAGCGTATTCACTACTACGGCTCCAAGCTTGAGGAGGAGGCACCACTTCACATGGGCGACGTACGGCCTTCATGGCCTGAGCAGGGCGAGATCAAGTTCGACAACGTTCAGATGCGCTACCGCGATGGCTTGCCCCTCGTCCTGAAGGGCTTGACCATGAACGTTCGTCCTGGCGAGCGCATTGGTGTTGTCGGACGTACGGGAGCCGGCAAGTCGACCATCATGTCCACATTATTCAGACTGGTCGAGCTTTCTGGCGGCAGCATTTCCATCGATGGTATCAACATCGCCACAGTTGGTCTTCACGACTTACGGTCAAGACTTGCCATCATCCCACAAGATCCTACTCTCTTCAAGGGTACCATCCGCAGCAACTTGGATCCCTTCAACGAGCACTCTGACCTGGAACTCTGGCACGCTCTACGCCAAGCAGATTTGGTCGGCGCCGAGCAGACCATGGAAGACGAAGGCGGCCGCATCCACCTGGACACCCAAGTCGAAGACGAAGGCCTCAACTTCTCACTCGGCCAACGTCAACTACTCGCCCTTGCACGTGCGCTCGTGCGAGGCTCACAAATCATCGTGTGTGACGAAGCAACTTCATCAGTCGACTTCGAGACAGATCAAAAGATTCAGCGAACTATCGTGCGTGGTTTCAAGGGCAAGACTCTGCTCTGCATTGCGCATCGTCTGAAGACCATTATCGGCTACGACCGTATCTTGGTTATGGACCAGGGCAACGTCGCAGAGCTCGACAGCCCTGTGAATCTCTATGATCAGAGAGGCATTTTCAGGAGTATGTGCGACCGCAGTGGTATTCGCAGGGAGGACTTCTTTGAGAGCGCGGAGGCGAGATTCAGTGCCGAATCTCCTGCTCTTGAGAGAACAGAGAGCGCGCTGATGGGCAAAGAATAATAATGTTGTGAAGTTACGACAGGGTTTGGAGAGGACAGTAAGACAGCAGGATACAGTCGGTGGCACTTTGCGGTCTTGTTTTTGCATGGCGCCTGGACACGGAAAATGGGGAGAGAATGATACCATGTTATGACCGTGATGGCCCTTACGTTGCATAGAGGTTGCATATAGTGTAGTGAATGTGATGAAATCACGGATGACCACTTCCGGTTTCCATGTGCCTTTGTCATGTGAATAAAGCATTGTTGGCCTGAGGCCTGCTGTTTCAAGTGAATGACACGCGGGGCATGCGTCGGCGAAGGCAGGCGCGAGTGACGTGTGGCGTCTCGGAGCTTCAAGAACTCGACTTTCTCTCTGCAGCAATGCACATCCACCCATCCTTCGCCCACAACCCAACCTCTCCCTCAACCGTTCCTGTTTCTCTCACAACAACCTCGAGGAACAGCGCACAATCATGGACGAGCAGATCTCCACCTTCGTCGCCTTCACATCGGGCACCACCGAGCAAGCACAGCGCTTCCTCACCCTCACCGACGGCAATGTCGAGCAGGCCGTTGAGCTCTTCTTCAGCAACCCAGATCTCGGCGCTTCCACAGCTCCATCAGCACCAGCACCGCAGCAGTCGACCCGCGACGCACCAATCACCGTCGATGATGACGACGACGTAGACGATTTCGACGATGATGTGCAAGAGACTGGCAGCAGACAAGCACAGGTAGGTCCTTCAGTAGAAGATGACGCCGCGATGGCGCGGCGGCTGCAAGAGGAGATGTATGGCGGCGGAGGCAGCAGCAGAGGGGCAGCGGGCGGCGATTTCGACGAGGATGGAGTCAGAGCGCCTATGGCGAGGACTACAGAGACGCTGGTGGGACCCGGAAGCAGTGACTGGCGGACAGATCCCGGCGAGATGAACGCAGCGATAGCACAGCAGCTATTCGAGCGACAACAACGACGTGCACAACCCGGCATCTTCAACCAGAACACCTCGCGATCCATCTGGTCAAGCGACGACCCCTCGAATCCTGAAGCCCACCGTCAGGTACTCTCACGCGCAACTGGTGGAGCCTCCGATCAGACTGCTAAGACCAATCTACTCGCCGACCTCTTTCGACCGCCTTTCGACCTGATCTCGAATTTGGGTTGGTCAGACGCACGGGACGAGGGCAAAGAGGAGCAGAAGTGGATATTGGTGAACGTGCAGGATCCTTCGATCTTCGACTGTCAAGTGCTGAATCGCGACATCTGGAAGAATGAGTCGATCCGCGATACGATCAAGGAGCACTTCATCTTCCTGCAGTTCAACAAGGACGATCCACGAGGTCGGGAATACATCCAGTACTATCTTAGCACCATGCGCGACTCGGACGACGCCTACCCGCACATCGCTATCGTCGATCCACGAACAGGTGAGCAGGTCAAAGTCTGGTCTGGCTCGCCGGCACCCAAAGCCTCTGACTTCCTCATGGACCTCCACGAATTCCTCGACCGCTACAGCCTGAACATGGAGAAGAAGAACCCAGTGCAAAAGCAGCGAAAAGAGAGCAAGAAGGACGTGGCACAAATGAGCGAGGAAGAGATGATGGAAATGGCACTCCAAGCCAGTCTAGCGAATGGTTCATCAGCAGGTCCCAAAGACGAAGACCCAGACGCTCTCACAAAGTCCATCGACAACATCAACGGCAAGGGCAAGGCACCCGTAGGAGCCGAGTCGTCCATGGAAGTCGACGACGAACCGCAAGAAGAGACGCCCTTTTCCCTCATCGCCGCCGACAGGCCACACGAGGAGCCCGCAGCAACAACGCCAGAAACCACACGAATCCAGTTCCGCTACTCAGGCGGTCGCGTAGTCCGCCGTTTCGCACTATCAGATCCTGTACGTCGCCTCTACGAGTGGCTCAAGGCCGCACCCATGGAGGGCATGTCTGCGGGTGCGCCTTTCGAGATGATCTTCATGGGGAAGAATTTGATGGATGGGGAGATGCTGGAGAAGACGATTGAGGAGGCGGGGTTGAAGAATGGGAGTGTGATGGTGGAGTTTACGGAGGATTGAGGACGAGATGATGAAGCCAACCCCCAGAGAACGATGTGATTCTGCGGTATGGAAGGATGCATAGCGGCGTCGGATGTGGGAGGTTGGCGCTGTCGCGAGGAGGACAGAGTTGACTTTACGATTCGTACTAGATGATTAGCATTCGATATCAGCAGGGCGAGCCTGCTGGGATCCATTGCTCCTTCCCCTTGATAGGAGGGGAGGTTGAAGCAGAGTATTACATGGAAACACCGTTCACATCATTTCGACAGGGCTTTCTCATTGTGTTTCTTCGATTCAGTTGGTGTACGTCTTGAGCCATGCATGAGATGTCGAGGTTGAAGTCACGAGTAAGATACATGTAAGCTAGCCTTGATATTGTGTGTAGGGTACGAATTTGCAACTTAGAACTAGCTTTCTCAACGAGTATGTGCCATGTACAGTGGCTTCGTCCCTCTGACTTACGAGTGTCTTGTCTTGACGTGGTCCATCAAACCTTTGGGAATGCACATCGACACTTGCACGCCAGCCGCCCTTCTGTACTGCCGCCAGCTTCCCTCCAACTCGAGCTACGAACAGAAGGCGACACCAGTACCACGGGATGCTGGTGTTGGGCGTCACCAGATCTCCCTGTTCGATCCAACCACGACGACTGTAGCACGGAACAGTCCCTCCCAGACGGGCGTTCGTCCAGGCCAAGGCCAAGACCTATCGTCATCGTAGGTCGAGCTTTTCCCCGTCGACATTCGAAAGGTTTCATCGAGCGTGGGACATGTCGATTGGAGTCTGATCAGCTCATGCCCGCGAGCTATATGAGCACAAACGTCTCCATATCACTCTCACTGTCGGGATCGGGCCAGAGCTCTCCTTCGGCCATGCCACTGATGTGAGCAGGCCCAACAAAAGTGAAGAGTTTCTGGTCACTATTCGCTTGACTTGCTTCGCGCAGAAGAAGAGGAAGGCCGCATCCAGCTATCAAGACAATGGTGTCGCCGTGTTTGACTTTCCTCGAGAGGCAGTAGCCGACTTCGTTGGTGTCGGTCACGAAGAGCGTTACGTGACGGTACGACGGAGTGTCACGCCGTAGCATATCATGTAGCGTATCACCCATATAAATCCAATCACGCAATCGCCGCTCGATGGTCAAGGACTGGGTATTACCAGGCCACAATGCGGCCTCCGCCTGTTTCTGGTGGTTAGCCAAGACTGCTGGTATCCAATCATGCCCTGTATATTGACTGACATGTTCCTTCCATGATTTAGATCGGACCGCTCGTACGTGTGCCACGATAAATCCATGAAGTCGGAGCTCGGGATCAGTCCAGTCCCCATGAGCAGTCTTTGCCGGACAGCGGCTTTGCTTAGTGGCGAAAGAGGACCGTGACCCCAGAAAATCAGGCCCAAACCCATACAAATGCTTGTCGTCTTTGGGCGCTTGCCAATCTATAGACCAGGATGGTAGCATCTGCGTCACACGAGCGGTGGCCGCCAAGTAAATCAAACTCAGACGGTCAGGAATCCGGAGCCAGGCACGTGTGGCTGCTGTGTATATTTCAGCGATTGTCATGTCGTAGCTCAAGTCGGGTGACTGCCAGCCAACTTTCTGCAGTATTGCAATGCTGGCGAACACCTTGTCTCTAGGCTCAGATACCTCTAAGAACCGCAAGTTCAGCATCATCTGAACAGATGATTGAGGATTATAATCAGCCAGCGGCGCAGTGCGCTTGGCCAGCGTGTGCCAATCCTTGAACCGCGTTGAAGTAAGATCTTCGAATGCGTAGACACTTGTGATTTTTTGCAAAGCTACCGAGTGCTGTCCACAGATGAGTATAGGCGCTTGATTCAGCATCAGTTCTTGGTAGGTCCAAAGTCGAGAAAACCAAGAACTCAGCGTAAGCTTTGTCAAGGCGTGTATTGGGTCTTTAGACCCGGAGAGCTGCAGACATGTGGTCAGACACATTCCATTTCCATGGGAGTGGCATTCGTGCCTTGCTGATTCACCTGTTGAAGAAACGACCGACGGAAGGATAGGCTGGAAGAGAATAGCCCGGCGAAGCGTGATCCATACCGATGGTAGGTTACAAAAATGAACATCCTCTTCACGTCTGGTTCACACTCTGCGCCAAGCCATATGAGGCAGTGCTTGGCTAACTCGTATACTCTTCGCATCAAAGGTATCTGACGCGACTTATCGGCTTTGTCGTTCTGATTGATACAGACCGCATCGACCCAGAGGACACGGTGCGTCCACTTGCTGCGCAGGTGTCGAAGTGCTTCGTCCAGGTTCCTGGTTATCGCCAGCGAGCCGGACTTGCAGTGGAGTGTTCCTGCAGCCTGGGGATCGCCCCATACGTAAGACAGCGCTTCAAACGTCGTCTGGCCTAATCTTGCTGTTGTCAAGGTGCCTTTCAGAGGCGAATTGAGCGATATCGCTGGATGCAGGGTCAATATTCTGATGTCGTCGCTGTGATGCAGCTGGCATTTCTCGTAGACTTCCATGGCGATGTGCGCGTTGGAGAGCTGAAAAGTTGAGATATCGAGGAACTGAGGTTCTTGTGTGAACAGCTGCGGACGTGGTGCAGACTTCGTGTGCTTCCAGAGGCTGTGACCTGTGTAACGTTACGCGCATGCACTTCGCCACGGGAGGCGAGAATGGGATCACTACATTGCTCAGCCCAATGCCGCAGACTGACGAAGAAAAGCCTGTCATGATTGCCCTAGTACGCTTCATCGCTTTTGTTGTGTCGCTCAATAGACGCGTCCAAAATATGCTCTCTTTCGAAAGGTGGAAACGTCCAAGCTCACCAGCACAAGCTTAGTGGCACAGCCAGCTTCTGGGTGATGATTACAATATGCTTTGAGCACAAGGAGGATGAGTGATGTTCTGATCAAGTCGTGGAAGATGGGAGGTCAGGTACGCCTGGACGTGAAGCGCTACACGTGGTCTGAGCTTTCGAGCTAGCCGACGTCACCTCGGCGCTCTCCTGTACTCTTCTTCCACCATGAACTCGAAAGCCATCATGGAGTAAGCAAAGCCATCAGGTACTCTCCGCCGGCGTGTCGAGATACTTCATCACCTTCCTCTCATGCCTGCACGAGACCGAGCAACCTCGCCCTAGCAGCATAGATGACGAAAGCTGCCAAAAAGCGGCCCCGAAATGCCTGCGTTAGTAAAACGCCTTTTTCGCCGAGCTGACTCGGCGAAATCCTCTTCCTAAAGATGGGGCATTCCACATTCCTAGACAACAGCCCTGGTTCTTTTCACCGAACCCTCTCGAGACAAAGATATCGCGGAAATGACTGAGAGCGTTGCTCGGCGAAAGCACAAGCGGCCACGACCCCAAACGTCGTGTGCTGTGTGCCATCGCCGGAAGGTGAAGTGCAATAACGAGCTTCCCTGTGGACCATGCATAAGGTGAGTCTGAATACGCAGTGCAGGAGACGGTTGTCGTGCAGGCTGTGCGTCTTGGCCACAAGTGGTCGGGGGTGACGAGTGAACTTGCTGCCGAGATCTCTTTTCGATGTTTATAAGGAGCATTTATAGCACCTACTAACACACTATTAGACACGGTTGCCCGGACGACTGCCGATTTGATGGCGTACCAGCCAAGAACGAAAAGGACGAATCGACAAGCTTGCAGCAAAATGTTCCATCGAACACGTCAAGTGACAATGACCGACGAACAAGTCCTGATCGTCGGCCCCAAGAACATGATACCGAGGGGTTCCCTTTCCAAACACAAAGGCCAAGGCCAAGTTCACCGCAATCTGCGGAAAGGGAGCGCTCCTTGCATTTACTTGATGAGACGACTCATAGACCTCATGCACAACGTGTCAACTCGAGACTACCCACGCACGACTGGATTCCCGGGCATCGTAACCACCGTGGCCGCACACACACCATGTGGCTGTTACGAAGCTTCGATCCCCTTCTTATCTATGTGGGTAGAAACAGCCTCGGCGATAATCCGATTATCGAAGACAATACTTGGATGAACAGCAATCGTATCCAAGAGCCACTCCCTCAGCCACATCTCTTTGCAGGGTCAGTCTATGATCAGTTGCCACCACCGGAGACATGCCACGAGCTTGTGGCGCGCTACTTCGATACCTTTGACACTGTCTATCCGATTATGAACCGCAACATCTTCGGACCATACTACAATATGCTGCACTCTGATCCCAGGGACGTGCCCATCTGCTTCGTGATCAAGGTTCTCATCATAATGGCGATCGCCAACGCGACGTATCCACCAGATGAGGCACCAATCCGTTCATGTACTATCGCGAAATGGATGGATTTGGCATCATCCCTACCACCATCGGCGCTCGAGGCTGGCGATATCATGCTTCATACGGTGCACATGTTCGTCCACTTAGGCCTTGCCGAACAGTTGCTCAAGCTCGATGCAACAGCTGCCTACATTCACTCTGGCACATACGTTCGCACTGCTATGGTCCTTGATCTTCACCGTGTCGAAGCTGCAAGTGAGAAACGTCGCATATGGGAGACGATCATGGATTTGGATCTTCATGCTTCGCTAGCTGCTGGAGTAGCGCCATCGTCGCCATTGCCAGCGCCACCAATCATAGAGCCTTTCACCAATTTCAACTCGAACGGCAGTCTGGACGACCTTTCCGACGTCCTACGACGATCGCTGCACGTCCGACATAAGATCGTGACGCTCCTGAACAGTGAGAAGCATCTCCAGTTCGAGCAGGTAGTGGAATTGAGCAGCGAACTCTCAAAAGCAATGGCGCCTGTGTCGACCTCAAACGACGTTCCAGAAAATAAGAAGACTTTCCTCTACCGGTACCTCTCCTTCACGTACGGGCGATTCCTAGCAGCACTGCACCGACCATTCTTCATGCTCAACGATCCAGCCTTCTATCTGTCCAGAGACATGATCACACGACTCGCGAAACAATACATGAAGGAGATCACTGCAGTCTACAACAAGAAGGCTGGATTAGATCCATTCGCCCACCTGCTCATCGGACGTGGTGTAATGTTTCGCAACGAGCACCGCCAAGCACACATGGCTCTCTGCTACGAATTGTTACGCAGCGATGACAACGCCGAGTTGGACGTCCATGCGTTCCTCAGCTCACGCGAGGAAGGCAAAGAGTCTATCAAGAGGGTGTTCGGTGAATACATGGGCATCGCTGAGCCGCGAGTGAAGAAGAAGGCGATACCAGAAAGCTCCTTTTTGATACCAGCCATGGTATACGCACATATGTGTGCTGTGGCGAGGTTTCCAAAAGACTCGGTGCAATACGCCGAGGCCATGGCACATGCTGCACTCGAAAGTGAAGGGTTCTGTCCACGGCCGGATCGACCTGCTTTTGTCCCGCCTGAGAATGCGTTCTAGTGGTTCTGCAGTGGTCAGCTTCTCTAGACAGGACTGACGAAAGAGGGCTGTAAATGTATCGATCAGATAAGCGTGTGCCATGCATTCAACGTTCTCGATGTTATAAGCATTTGAGTAGCGAAAGCTATGGATTCTCAACATGTTGGTCAGCTTGAGCACCCTGGCACCCCGACTCAAATTTATCCATTTCGAGATTAGCGTTGCATTCACGAGCAGACCAGGTCGTATGGGAAGGAAGAGTGACCATTGACCAAATAGCTCCTGGAACAGCTTGTACAAAAGTGTGAAGACACCTCGCATGTGGTTCTACTGCAGCCGTGTCGAGACTACCTCTTCCCTCTCTGCAAACATACTTTCCGTCAAGCTCGCCAGATATCCACCTCACTTGACCGCTTGACAAGAACTCACCTCGACAAGATCACCTCCACTCACCTTATTCAAAGAACTCAACGGCAACAATCACAGTGTCCTCACCAACCATGCCTGAAATCCACGTCATAGCAGTCTTCTCTCCCAAACCAGAGAAAGCCGAACGCGTATCTCTCCCTCGCCCACACTCCCCTTCCCACCTCATCGCCAACGAACTAACCCCCTTCCCTCCCAGCTCACAACCATTCTCCGTACCATGTGCGACAAAGTCCGCGCCACAGAACCCGACACCACCCGCTACCTCATGACCACTGAGATTCAACCCGCCACCGCTTCATCCGAGAACCCACCCGACATCATCCTCATCGAGAAGTACGCCTCTCAAGCCGCCAATGACAAACACATCTCGGAGCCCCATTTCCTGGAGCTGTTTCAGACGATCGAGGAGGAAGGGTTGTTAAGGAAGGAGGTATATTTGAGGAAGTCGGTGGCCAGTGGCGGGTTTGAGGAGCGGTAGGAAGTTGTTGGTGGGAGTTTCCAGGAGAGAGACGTATCATTGAAACCTCAAGACCTGTCTAACAAGGCATCCTGGCAATTCGAGGGGATCAGCATAACCTCAATTCCAGAGAACGCCTCCACTAGGCCGATCATCCAGCCAGAACCACCCAAGAACGCCAATCATCAATCCATCCCAATCATACCGTACTGCTCATCGACTACAAGAACGTTCCAATCAATACAACGGAAACGTCCCATTCAACGGCAAATCCAACACACTCCTGCCCACAAACACCTTGAACTCTCCACTTGGCGTAACCCAAGTCTGATTGCCCGTATCCCAATAACTGATATCCTTCCTCCGCAACGGGAAAGTGACATCCACAGAAGCGCCCGGCTCGACCGCAACCTTCTGAAACCCACGCAAAGCCCTCGTACTGGGATTGCGAGAGTTGTACGGCACGGGAATCTGTAGATATAGCTGTGCGACTTCCGACGCGAGCACGTCGCCAGAGTTGCGGATTGTTGCGCTGATGCTGCCCATGCTTTCGAAGAGCGATTGGAGACCACCGATGCCGACATCAGTTCTATTGCTGTTCTGGTTGGTGGTGCCATTCGTGTAGATAGGGGCGATGCTGGCTGCGTTGTCTGTGGATGTGGCGTTGAGGTTGATGTTGAGGGCGGTGTAGTCGAAGGTCGTGTAGGTGAGCCCGTAGCCGAATTCGTAGCGAGGTGTGATGCCCTTGGCTAGGAAGGACCTGTAGTCGATGTTGACGCCTTCGTCGTAGTAGCATTGTGGTGATTGGGAGTCGTCAGTGCAAGGCCCTTGGAGACTGCCGTAGTCTGAGGGTTGCTTGGCCACGGTGTAGGGCAGTCGTCCTGATGGGCTCACGTCGCCGTAAAGAAGCTGCACGACAGCTCGGCCTGCGTCTTGGCCTGGCAGATGCGCGAAGATGACCGCAGTCACGTTGATGTTGTCGATCCAAGCGTCCACAAGACGAATGCCGGCGTTATGGATAACAACAATCGTGTTGTTGCACTGCCTCGCTACACTTCCGACCAGATTGTCTGAATCTTCGTCTGCCAGCCCGGGCCGATCGAACTCTTCTGATGAATACTCGTTGATGAAGACAAGACACGCATCTGAGCTCGACACTACGCTTGGCTCCACAGATGTGAAGTCGTAGAAGAGCATCGTGTCGTCTTGGTAAGCTCGGTCTTGTAGGGCATCGTATGGGGAGCTCAAGTAAGCTGGAGTGTTCGATCCGCTGCCACCACCGACCACAAGCGTGCCCATGGCAGTCTGAGGTGCGCCTTGGATTGGTTTGTTTTGCGCCAAGCTGATCTGCTGATTCTGCTGTAATGTGACAACGTCCCGATTCCAGGTAAAGTCGAATGCTCCTGGATTGTACGTAGCATGCTGGATAGCATCGTAGCCAAACACCGATAGCACTCTAGGCTGCTTCAAGGGTAACGTGTTGTTCACATTCTTGACGAGCGCATGCCCTTCGATCGCTTGCTGGAGTAGAGAGTCCTTCGAAGCTGAGTCCCGCGCATCGACAAAGTTGTGTGGTTTGAGCAGATCCGGTGCCATTCCAACACCAGTTTCCGGCATATCAGGGCTGTCTTGGCCAAGTTGATACCAGGTAGCGATGATTCGCGTAGCCATATCAACGAGACGAGTCTTGTTAAGGCTCCCATCATTGACAGCATTCGCCAGTTGGTCTTCGTCCCAGTATTCACTTGTCGGCATCGCGAGATCAAGGCCAGCGTTAGCAGAAGCAAGTCCGCTCATTTGAGCTACCCAGTCGGAAACGACGAAACCTGCAAGAGTCAGCATTGTCTAGCCAGCAAGTTGTGTCAACGCACCCTGGAAGTTCAGCTCTCCTTTGAGCAGCCCATTCATGGCTTTGCTGTTCTCGCATGCGTACGTATTGTTCAATCGCTGGTAGCTGCACTATAGCACAAATCGTTAGCAATTGAAGAGGCTCGGAGCTGAAGGCCTCCACTTACCATGACACATCCAGCTCCAGCATAAAGCGCATCTTGGAAAGGCCACAAATACAATTCATGCATTGTGTGATCGTCCACGTTCGAAGAAGAAGACTGGATCGTCGAATCATCATCCGTAATTGGCCTCCGATTCGTCTCCTGCTCATTCGCAAGGAAATGCTTCACACTCGCAATGACATTCTCTTGCAGGCCCCTCACAGACTGTGCGCCCAGAATCCCCGTCAGATACGGATCAGCTGCGAAGCCTTCCCAGTTGCGTCCACCTTCTGCGATTCGGCCAATAGGGCCAAGTACGGGACCCAACGCGACGTTGACTCCCTTTTTCTTGAACTCGGCGCCCATGAACACTGCGCGCTGGTACGCCAATGACACATTCCAGGAAGCTCCGATATGCATGCCAGAAGCGTAGGCATTGACGCCGTCGCTGTCACGCACACCGTTACCCGCGTCGTGTAGACAGAATCCAGGAAAGCCATGCTTGGGCGCAGATCCAGAGAGGCCGACGCAACCGGTATTCGCTTTGACGGGATCGTAGCCGATGGTGATATTGTTCATCTCCTCCAAGCTCATCTTCGAAACCATCGCTTGAGCCTTCTCGTACGATTGAGACCAGTTGCCCGCGCCATAGCCCTCCGCTGAGGCACAATCATCAGCACAACTCACGAGTAACTTAGAGCAGAAACGCAAAACCTACGTGATGGCCAAATGACCGGACTCTGATACTCTGCCCTCGCCTCCTTCGTGTTCAGCGCAACCAGCCCCAACAGCGGCAACAGGAGCACCATGACGGCGACGGGGAAGACGATGAGTTTGTGCCGCAGACAAAAGACGACCAACTTGGACTGTTGGGTGCGTTGCAGGAAGGGCGTACGCTCTGTCGTCTCCGCTGTCTCTGCTGTGGCAGTCTCCTTCTCGTCCATATGAGGCGAGCTTGCACACTTGATGGATTTATCTTGGCATTTGTTGAGGATGGAGGCGACTGGTGTTGGTGTTCATCTCATTTGATCTGTCGGGAGGTTGAGGATGTGTGCAGTCGGGTGTGTTCATCCAAGACCAACAGTGAGAAAGTGCTTGTGTTGTTTGGCTGTGGTGCAGAGAGGCTGCAAGTTGAGAAGGCATGACTTCATCGTGGCTTCTCAAACGGCTTCACTTGATGCAGGTGCACGAACAGGATTTAGACTTTGCGATGTTGACATGGTTCCTTCCCCCCAATCTCCACGCCAACCATGCGCGCACCATTCCGAAATGAGCCTAAATCTTCTGTACTTCGCGAGTCAATCCCAACTTCATCCTTGCAGGGGCACATTTGTCTGGGAAATTGTATCACCTTGACTAGTTGTCGCTATAATGAAGTATTCGTGCTATAAAACACGTGGGCTACAGTCTGTCATGAAGTCAGTTCAACTTCGTACGCCTCTTTCATCACAGCTACAGTCCTCCGCGTGAAACTCCACAAGCTCGACTATAGGTGCCATTTGTCTACCATGACCTATGACTTGAGAGACAGACTTCAATACCACAAAGTATACTTTCAAATTAGGTCTTGCCCTGACCTTCGTACATATCCGAAGCAATCTGCTCGCAACTCAAATAACCTTGGGCTTTGAAAAGACAGGCACATTCTCGAAATTCGCATCCCAGTGAAGTCTCCCTTTCTCATCAACCTCAGCAGACTCATCAGTAGCTTCAATCCCAACGGCTTCATTCTGCTCGATCTCCTGCCTCGATACGCCGAGCTGATCCCGTGGGATCCAAAGCTTCGGTGTCTTGGACGTAAACGCCGGAGCGACGTATGCTTTTGCGATGTCTTCGTCGCTGAGTTGTGGTGCCTCATCGTCCATGACTCGTGGCTGGTCCAGCCAAGAGTGGGCCTTGTCACGGGCGGCGGAGATGATGGAATCGAAGAAGTCTGATAAGACCCTTGGTGCGGGATTGGGTAGGCGTTTGATGCCGAGTCGTCGGCCGTGCGATGCAGCGTGTAGAGCGGCTTCATCGTTTGGATCGATGCCGTCTTCTTCGGCTAGAAGTGGTACTTCTTGCTCTTGCCACTTATCCACTCCAAGGTAAAGCTCAAGCGGCTTCAGCATCCTGTCCAGGAAGAAGTTGGCCAGTGCGGTGAGGATCAGGAGTATGACCATGAGTGCGGTCTGTACAGACGCTTTTCTCGCGCTGAATAGACCAATCAAGCAGAGCTCTGCGATATACAGACCAGTCGGCATCTGCTGCAGAGCCCGCTTGTACGATTCACCTTTGGTGTCGATCTTAGTCTGCCTTACGTACAGTAAACTATACCGATAGCTCAGGTAGTAAAAGAAGATGCCGATCCCTGCGAACCCCAGTATCAGAGGCTGAATACAAGCATAGGCAACGGCGATGATGAAGAAGTTGGTGAACTTCGGATACCACGCTGCCCACGGTGTTCCTCGCATTTGAGCATATGTCTGGAACTTTTCTCGTGGCGTCTTGTCCCAGAAGTATTCATAGAAGAGATACTCGAACAGTTCTGAGTAGTCCAGCAAGTTTGAAGATGAGCTCGCCAGACCTTGCAAGAGAAAGTACGTCAGATAGAAGTTTGAAGCTGTAGGCAAATTATCAGCCAGCAGGGCGGGGGCTGAGTGAGGCTCCCGCATGATCTTGGTCACTACTGCTGCCGTTCCCGAAGACACTGTCGTGACCAAGAAGACCTGCACAACTTGGAAGACCATATACCAGGCTTGTGTTTTCAGCTCGGCTTGCGGCGTCGTCGGCTCGCCCGAGAGCTTTGCGACATGGCGGAAGAGCTTTGGCACGTACGAGACGAACCAGCTGGTAAGGAAGGGTGGGACCAGGCCAGTGAGGAGGCCAAGTACCCAAGACGGGAGATCATTGAGCCAGCCCAACCATTCGACTTTGTCTGCCAGCTGCTTCGCGTTACTCCAGGTACCAATAATACCAACAGGGATGGAGAAGAAGATCGTGAAGACGATCACAAAGACCAAAGCCAGGGTGGCCTTTGATACTCGGCGGGCCACCGGTTGCTGGACGTTCTTCCACAAGACTTCCTTCGGCTGAACAGCGATGTATCGGTCCTCGAGCGGGATCTTGGGCTGGAACGAGATTTGCTGAAAGGCTCTGTGGGCAGCATCCTGGCTGGAGAATGCGACGAAGATTGCCGCGTCGTTTTTGACGTTCCTTCCTGGTGCACCTCGATGTGAGTCAATGGTCTCAGCAAGCTCGACCACCTTCTTGCGTAAAGTCTCGATCCGGTCAACTTTGGTTCCTACGAGCGGTGGCTTCCTCGTAGTGGGTCTTTGGTGCTTCGGCACAAGAGACTGCTCTTCCTGCGCCGCAGAGCCGTTGGCGCCGTGCGAGCTTCCTTTTCGACTCTTCACGGCCTTGGCGATCAAATCCATCTCAGCACTCTCCAGTCCAAAGGCCGCTCCATTGCGCTCCTCGATGAGCTCTTCCAAGTGGCCGGTGTCCCTTACTGGCCAGCTGTGCTCTGCTTGTTCACCAAAGTGCTTCTTCAGATTGCTCGGTTGAAGAGCATCAGCAGGAGCATTCAGAAACAGCACGGTTCTCGCCGACAGCTTGCTTGCGTACGTGTCGTTTAGATAGCAGGCTTGTCTGAACCCAATCAGCTGCAAACGCTCAAACGCAATGACCGCGAAGATGCCCAAGAAAAACACCCAAGCAACAACAGTGTGTGCCCAAAGATGATTGTTCTTCTTGACATTGCCAAGAGCAATCTTGTCGAGTTGTTCCCTATTCCCACCACCAGTGGCATTAATCGGGAATAGGATCGGCCAAGTGAGGCATACCCCAGCAAAGCAGATCCAAACAATAAACTTCAGGTATCGCAGAAACAGCCAGGCGTCGAGTGAGTTGTGCTGCAGCACAAAGTGATCCGTCAAGTTCCTAAAGTCCTTCAACCACCACCAGTCTTCCGCTCTCGACGTAGGCGTACGGTGCTTCTCTGGAATCGTTCCTAGGAATGTCCTGGGGGCGTAGACCTTTCGGAAGTGGTTCCGAACTAGAACGAAGGCGATGACATAGATGACGGCGATGATGAAGGTCGGTATGAAGGCTCCGAGGATGGCTGCACCGGACGTTGAGCCTGTGCGGCGGTTTGCACCTTCTTTGAGTATGTCCATCTTGAATCGCCAGAGCTCCTAGGGAGCTTGACGCGAGACTGGGACGGTTCAAGCTCGCTTGTTCTTGCCTGCTGGATCACGACTGATGGAGGTTCAAGGTGACCGCCGTCCACTGGTGTAGACGATATAGCGGCCTGGAATGAGAACGTTTGCAGAAGTGAAGAGATTGTTGCAAAAAGTTGTTTGTACTTTGTAGAACGCTGCCTTTCCCGCGGTCGTTGATCCTGCTCATGACACGAGCAAACAGTGACGTCAGAACCATGTGGTTACATTTACGCGAAAATATCTGGACGCACAGCATGAGGTACGCATCGAGCTCAACGATCGTGGAGGTACATGCGTGTGACAGGATACAGGCTAATCATTGCCAGTGCTTGTCCAAGTACCTAGTCATTGGCGGCAGCTCTAAGTCTATGGACAGAAGTGAGTCAATGCTGTATACTACTCACAGCGAAAAAAGTTCAGCAATAACCCAGCCTCAATTCGTCCGGGTATTCTCCAGCTTGGTGATCATAATGTCGTGAGCTCCAGCATCAATCAGCTTGTCCATCACTTGTGCAGTATCCTTCCTCAGCACCATAGCTTGAACTGCAACCCAGCCCTCTTCTTCGAGACTGTTGATAGTAGGAGCTCGCTTGCCAGGGGTGATCTTGCTGGTCGTGTCAAGGTTCTTACGCTCGACATTGTAAGTGCAAAGCACGTACTTTTGCGCAGTAATCACACCTCTGATTCGGTTCGTGATGAGGGTGACGAGTTTTGGATCTGATGGGTGTTTTGACTTGATCAGAACAGCTGTTGACTCGACGACGGTGGCGATAGCTTTGAGTCCTGCAGCACGCATTGTCTCTCCCGATTCTGATGGAACGTTAGTTCTTGCACTGGTGCATATGACTGCTTCTGTAGCACTTACCAACGAGATCCACGATTCCATCTGCTAGCCCAAGAGCGCATGCGGCCTCGACACTTCCTCCAACATACCTGATTTTCGTGTTCAGCTTAGATTGAGAGACATCGCCGTTCGCAGTGCCGTTCGCTTGCGATCGCTTCGATTCCAGATCTCGGAAGTATTGCTCTGACAAGTTGGTGAAACTGGTGACAACATTCTTGCCGATGAGATCCTCTGGAGTTTGAATATCGCCCTTCTCGGGCACCTGAACCTGAAGTTTACACCTTCCAAACTCGAGATCCATGACCTCCTCGATGCCAGTAGTCTCTGTTGGTGGGCTGAGAGCGTCATGCTCGGCGACAGTGTCCCGTCCTGTGATTCCCAGATCTACTCGACCTTCTCCAACGAACGCTGGGATGTCTGCCGCTGGAAGAAAGACGAGGGCCAAGGGAAGGTTCTTAACAAGCGCAATGTCCAAGCGATTGTGGCGGTGGAATTGAATGTCGGATCCAGACAGGAGATCGAGGCATGCTTGCTGCAGACGTCCCTTCTTGGGCACAGCGAACAGCAGTCGATCAGGAAGGCTGTCCAAAGCAGTGATTAGCGTAGGTAAAGCGCGACTCCATCGTCTTTCTGAGATTGACGGCCTCTCGTCGTCCTGCATCGTGGACCCCATATTGGAAAAGTTTGGAAGAAGACGTACTGAGTGACGAGCTCCATATCTTTTACAGATATTGGAGGCAAGCAATTGTTAGGCAATTCCGCCTAGTGCCGGTGGGGTGGTATTTGCTAGATGCAGATGGAAGTGGTCCAACGAAACACAGTTTGCTCCGGCAATGACTCGGCTTGGTGAGTCAACACGTGGGCGTGCTCAATGGCTGGAGGGAAGAATGGGCGAATGGATAAACGAAGAGTTGCCTGTCTGGCTAGCGTGCAGGATCCGTGTAGAGATTGAGATGCAGCAATTGGTTGTTCCATCGTTCTTCCCACAAAACATTTCTTGGAGTTTCAGAGACTTGGTCCGTGCGTCTTCAGAGTTTTGCTAGGAGATGAGCTCTGGTCCTCTGGAGGTTCCATCTCTCTTCAACACCACAGTGCCTCGATCCGCCACACACGATAAAGAGAGAAGCTGTACTGCACAGCGCACGGCTTATTCGAATCTCGGCATCCTCTGGTCCCTGAGGAGATCAACTGGCGGGTGCGAAGACAGTCGTGTCGTCTCGTCTACCACCTGCCGACTGCTCATCGATCAACTCACGTCTGATTGCGACGCCCGACGTGGCCAAGCCATTCGCTAAGAGCTAGGGATGAGTAGGGCGCTGGGCGATGCAGTAGTTGTAAAAATGGGACTGCTGGCGAGTCATGAAGCCTCGTCGTAGAGACAGACATTCATCACTTAGATGTCGTTTCGGCTTCGTTGGCGTTGGAACAGTATGCGACAGAAGGAAGGATCAAGATGGACAATAACTTGGACACGTAGTACAAATCAGCCATAGGCGTCCAGTAAGACGTTACTCGCGCGCTGGCTAGATGGAAAGCATTGGGTGTCTAGAAGGCACGCAATGCAGACTGTCTGCAGCGCCAGTGACACGTATAGATGCTCCTTCGTGCTTCGTGACATGTTCAGCGGGAGAACCCGCAGACTGATATGCTCGCCTAAGAAGTGAACAATTGAAGATTCCTAGCATCTCGGTCTTGCTACGGACTTCAAGGGACTTGCATTGCAATGCATCGCGTCGCGAAGTCATGACTGAGCCTTGAGCAGGCTCGTGATAGTATGGCTTACAAAGAAAGACCCACGCTACTGCAACGTTTCTTATCGACCTGCCAAACATGCGAGGTAGGACTATTCTGTTGCCTAGATGTGAGGTCGCATTCGCCACCATGGAACCCATCCTACAGGAGCTGCGGGTGACCACGGAGCTCCAGCAACGACAAACTTTCATTGCTTGCAAGTCAGCTCTCTTCCTTCTCACTTGGGGTTTACGACACCTCAACACACGCAATGCCTAACAGCATGAGCAGCACCAGCCAGGCCCCAGACCAATCGTTCCAGAGCTCTTCCGCCAACATAAAGCCCTCCGGCCAGAACTTGTCATCGATCGACGAAAGAAGAACACAGATATCGTCTGTTGCTAAAACCAACCACGACGACGCCAACCACTATAACGAGAAAGGAAACTCGGATGATACCAAAGACAGCGAATGGACATTCGTATCGCACGAAGAAGCCGAAGAGCGTGGATATCCTGGCTACGTAAAGGAGTCATATCAAGGCCATCTCGAACTCAAGATCAGATCCCAGAAGCTGTTTTCGCGAAGCTTCGTGGGCAGTAAATACAGGCCAGACAGTAGAGGCCTGCCAAGCAGCGAGTAGTGGATGGGTTTCTCGATACTCCGAGTCTTTGCATCGAAGTCATTGGGCAGACATGGATACAAGTGGCTCCCTCAGAATCTAAGCTCAATACTCACGATCCTCTCCAACCGCGTCCGAAAACACCGTCCTTTGCCGCCTCCTACTTCGAGGACGTGTGCGGTCCTAGTCGCAACAACATTGTATTTCCTGGCCAGTTGCGCCGACGGGACCACAATAGCATGGCGAAGTGCAAGCCGTACAGCCAAGAGAACACTGTACGTGACACGTCAATACAAGTCTAAACCTGTTTGACTCCAGCAAAGTAGGCCGAGGAGCGGACTAACCTGAGCCGTTGCTCTTGCTGCTATGCAGAGCAAGCATGTGAACAGTCCAGAGAGCTGCATGTCTGTCTGTTGAGAGCCGACGGTGGATGGTCGATACTCTCAGTGCCCAAGATGCTGGCCCTGCATACTACTTATGGTGTTCCTTGCCCTTCCGCAATTCTAAGAGGATTCACCATGCTGCGAACGATGTAACGCTGTCTGTGTCTAAGCTTGACCTGCGAACCTTGAACCGGTTCCTTCGGATAATGATCTTAAAGTGCGTTAGTGCGAAGATAAGGCAAACCTAGCACGAGTGACTGATCGAACGGGTAACATGATTCAAAGTATAGATGGCATCGAAGGAGCCCGAAGGATTCGTGGAGAGCTAAGATGAATGCACAAGCGTGGGCCGGATGGTGGACATTCACATCTTCACAAGAGCTCGGCTCCTTCCCTCAGGCTATGTAGCAAAAGAAGTGAGACACATGCGATCTTCTTCTCTATCTCTCTCTCCTTTCTCTATCCGGCGACCACGCTCACGGTTGGAGTAACGGCTGCATAGAAGCTTGGAGAGTCGTTGGGATGTCTAGCAGTTTAGGTCGTGAGGATCTCGTTTCTTCGCCGCATTCCAGAATGCCGATACCGACGGTTTAGTACCCAACGTGTCTCATTTCTTCTGCTCTCTTGCCTGCCCTACAGTCAGCACGATGCTGAGCGACACACTTCGAGATCGCCACAAAGGCAAGGTGTTTTCTCACACTCAGGTGGCACATTGCCGTGGATCGTAACTCGTCCCGCAAGTGCCTGGCAAAGGGATTAGAAGAGGTTTTGATACTTACTCTTTGCAACGCATCTTTGAATCTCTTCGTGAATTGTTTCGAGATGCAAGCTAAGATCATACATACACCTTGCTCGCGCGAGGTCTTCGATTTCTCCTGGTGAATGTTCGAGAACATCAAACGATCCTGGCGGGTCATACCAGGCCACATTGGAAAGTTTGCGAGCAAGTATGACCACGGCACTTACAAGCCAACTTCGTCACTGTTCAACAGTGTATATCATGACAGATGGTAACGAAGAGATTGCAAACACAGCGTGTTAAGTGCAAGAAGAGGTGAAGTCGCATCTCGTATCCGATACGAGGATCGAGTGGATCTCCGGCTTCCAGCCCCTGTCTGAACCGCAACTTCACTTTCCCGTCGATCCAATGTCTCGACCTGAACTGCGCTTTCTTGTCGATACAGCACACGTCTACCTCAGACTCACACATTTCGACCGCGAACACGACGGACGCAAGACTGCACCAGCCGGGCCATAGAAGCAGGATGTTGCCTCTCCTAAAGTACCCGCCAGACTGGAGATGAACTCTGGATGGATCCCGCAAACGCATTGTGATTGACGACAAACGAACATCGAAGCTGTGTGACAGCCTCCGGGTGCCTAAAGAGAAGGAGCGAAGGGTCAGCACATGTCTTATTGAACGGATAATTCTTTTCTCGAGCGACAAGCTCTCTCTCAAGCAGCCAGTCACGACATCGTTGCCAGAGACTGTCTCGCATTTAAAGAGAGCTTCCAACCCTTCGCATTGACGTACCGGTGCCATGGGCGGCGAGACAGCAAAGAGCCTTGTGTTTCCTGGTGAAGCTAGTGGCTGGCTGTGTCTGCAGATGAAAACATGCAGAGCCACATCCTCGCTTCGTCCGTTTGTAGGGCAATGCGGACAGACCATCACGAGGCTCCCTCTCCAGCGGTGAGGCCCTTCATGAAGCCATGAGGCTCGTACATCTCATACATCGTTCGGCTCACCTTGTGACCTGGCAAACTTTGTCCACCTGCAAGGACCAGCATGGTTCGTTAGTGCCATCGTGGCGTGAGTAAGCGTCTTCGTCGACACCGCCTGTTGCCGTCTGTCTGCCGCGAAATACGTTGATATACTAGGGCGCATAGCTGCATGACAGGCCCGCTCAGCCTTCTGTTTGATCGGAGTATGTCTGGCTTGTTCGCAGCGTGGACGGCTTGGCGGCTAGCGCTGAAATTCGTTCTCTCGCCCATCTCTTAGTCTCTCGCAATACTTCTGCGTAGGCGTGTTGCGCAAGAATGGCGTATCAGTGAGTACTCCTCCTCAAAGACTAATAACAAGCTCGTACTAACCCCACAATAGCCAATATCGATGTCCAGAGCCCGGCTGTGGTAAACCCTTCGATACAAAAAGCCACCTCAAGCACGTAAGTCTGAAGAGAAACCACCGATGGGACTTCCTGACATCGCGTTAGCACCAGATCACGCATTTGCCAGCCAAAGTCTCCTGTTACGGCTGCTCACGCAAGTTTCGCCGCTACCCCGACATGATCATCCACCTCGAAGGCAAAGGCTGCCCATCCGGCATCTCTATCGACGAGCTGAATCGATCGGCCGCCATGTGCTTCCAGTGGAGGAAGTATCTCGACAAGCCTTTCCGCGAAGAGCTGCTCGCTGGAGACGACAGCTACAGAAGCGATCCCGAACAGCGGCCCTTCAAGTGTCCTCGATGTGGCGAGTGCTTCCCTCTGCTCTCGAGCCTGTTCATGCACACCTGGAGTGAAAGCCCCTCATGTGGGCACGGCCAGAACCCGCATGCGATGAAGAAGCTGAAGAGATGGTTGTGGAAGAGACTGCATTGGCGCAAACAATACCACAACGCAGGGGTGGATTCGGGCGTGGAAGATGCGACGCAGGCCTTCAGGATCATGGCTCTTCATGCTAGCTTTTGATTTCTACCGCCCAATGCAACGCTGGAGAAAGAGCAGTGTCAATAATGTTACATCTCAGGAGTAAAGGCAGGCGTCAGGGCTCCGTGTCTTCACGACGTCTTGTTCGTCTCTTCTCTTCTTGATGCCTCTTGTATCTCTTCCATCACTTTCCCTTCTCTTGACCATAAGCCATCTTGTTAAGTGCTTTCTCGGGTCCAGCATGATCTTGCGCTTTTTGATCGGCGACGTTGTTGACGAAGTGAGCGCTGTCGATACCGGTCGGGTTGGTCTGAGGAGATGCTGTCTGATCTGACTTTCCTGCTTCGAAACCTATCAGTCCATCCGGCAAAATCTCTTCTAGGCAAGAATGGATCTCGTTTGATATGCGAGATTGAGTTTCGCTTACCTCGCGGTGTAGCAACGGCTGGGGTGTGGGTGTGTGATGCTCCGCCGGCAGAGAACCTGTTAGCGATGTTCTGGGTGCCGTAGGTCTCGATGCTACAATCTGATCAGTCTCGCTCGTTGCTACGCCTCTCGGCCACGTACGTCCCAGTCGACTTCGGCCAGTAGTATAATACGAGACCAGCGCCGACACCTCCAATGGCAACGTTTCGTGGGGTGAACAGTCGAGACATGATGATCGTGGTCGGATTGGTCGAAGACGGATCAGTCTGTGTGATCGATAGTAGGTCGAATTGTGGTGATCGGTTTAGCAGAAAACTCACAAGTACTTCGAGACTTCCAAACAATGATCGCCTCCTTCCCCAGTAATAAACGTCATCGACATCGGCGCTAGCATCTGTGCATCGTTCCTGCAGCGGGCTAGCCCGTGCGGCCGCCGATCAGATCGGAGCTGCGACCGACGTCACCTAGCCAAAATTTCGTACAATGAACGATTAGCGCCTCTTCAAGTGAATGACCACTCGCCCGCCATGGCGCCCGCACGTGTGCTCGTGCTGATTTCCGGCTCAGGCTCGAATCTCCAAGCCCTCATCGATGCCTCGAACACGCCCGCCCTGCCAGATGTCGAGTTCGTATGTGTCATCTCGGATCGCAAGGATGCCTACGGGTTGAAGCGCGCCGAAGCTGCAAAGATACCGACGACTTATCATGGGATACTGCCTTACAAGAAGAAGTACCCAGATGACAACGAGCAACCACAATTCTCAGAAGCGCGGAAGGCGTATGATGCTGATCTGGCGAAGCTTGTGTTGGCAGAGAAGCCGCATATCGTGGTGTGTGCTGGGTTTATGAGGATTGTGACGCCGTCATTCTTGGAGCCGCTGCATGAGGAGAAGGTCCCAATCATCAATCTACATCCGTCGCTGCACGGAGACTTGGTAGGAGCGCATTGCATCGAGAGAGCATGGGGGGAGTTCCAGGAGGGAAAGAGAACGAAGACAGGCATCATGATTCACTACGTGATTGCGGAGGTGGACATGGGAGAACCGATCGTGCAGCAAGAAGTAAGCATTGAGGGATGTGAGACACTGGAGCAGCTGCAGACGAGGATACATGAGGCGGAGCACAAGTTGATCGTAGAGGGAACGAGACGAGTTGTGGAAAAGGGGAGGCAGTGATGGCACTTCTTTGCAAGCTACACCTTTTCGAGTCGCTCGAGGCTACGATACACTGTAGCCCCTCCTCTTCACACGAACCAATCTCGAACTTGGCCAGTTCAGCGTGGCCTTCCTGTCGTATCTGCGTGAGGACTCCCCGAACCTCTAGATGCCTGTTATCGCGAAGGCCGCCGTTCGGGCAGGATGAAGTCCTGGCAAGGGACCTTGATGGTCTCCTGCCGCCTGATGCTGCTGAGTAGCAATGGCCGAGAGACCCTCTCCCTCAACCATATTCTTCTCGAGATCCCTATCCTTCTTCGCCAATGCTCGTTGCCAATCATCGGCAGCGCATTCGAAGAAGCTCAAGTCCAGATGGGTGCTGTCAGTCTGATGCATGACATTGGTCGTACCGTTGTTGGTGATTTTCACCCTCTTCACGGGCGACTTGCGCGAGTCTTCGCCTGCAGTCATGGTGTTGGAAGCGCTCCTCTTCTTGGACTGAGTCTTCGGGCGATGGACGATTGCCTCCGCTGCTTTCTTCTCAAACTGCTTGTCTCGCATACACTTTGGAATGCCCGCCTTGGGATTAACGGCATAATTATGCAGCGCCCAGAATAGGTACAATTGCCTCTCCACGAGTTCCTCGTACTCATCAGAGCTCAATTCAGGTCCAGTAAAACAAGCGGCGATCTGAGCTCCGAGCCCTTTCGTCTCAGAGTAAAGAGAATACTTGTCAACTTCCGCATTCCCAGTGCTCTTCACCTGCTTCAGCAACAGGCTTTCTGGATGAAGCTCCATACATCGATTTCTGACAGCCTCAAATACGATGCGAACCGTATCCTTGCGATTGGCCTTACTCAGTGGCACGATGCGCTGCTGCAGATCTCCAAAGTCCTTCCACACCGCCTGGAAACGCGGCCTAGGAGCCAATCCTGGAAACTTGTAGAACGTCTTCCTGTCGAACCCCGGACACAGTGAGGTCGCGAGGGCGTGCCCCAATGGTCGAAGCAAGACTTCAATACACCAGAGACTGTCCGACCTGGACATGACTTCTTGCAGGCGAGTTGATACACCGTTGTCATGCTCAACGTCTGGACAATAGTCGATGGGACGGCCTTCGTGGGTTCTGGCTTGCATGAACCTACCGGTGGAATACGGATGTTGCTTGATCGCCTCCAGAATCTGCGTGTACAAGCCTTGGCGATCTTCCTTACGCTGCGATGACGGCACCAGTACATCGAGTACAAGCAGGCCCCCTCGCTTGTTTCCCTCCGTCATGCGTTCTTCTTCTGGATTGTCATGCTGTGACCCTGGGTGGACGTGGTCCATGATTTGCTTCTTGCTTTTCTCCGTGATGTTTCCTTCGTTCTGGTCGTCGTCGTGTACCTGCGGGTCCACGTAGTCCGCGATCTGCTCCAAGGCGAGCATACTCAGGTCAACTTCGCCTTGAAGCGCCCCACACACTCCAAGCTTGTACATCGCGGCAGTGTCGCCTATCTGGCACTGGTTTCGCATGATCGCGAACCAATCGACCCACTTGATCTTCGCGACGTCAGGCAGATAACCTGTCCAAATGTCATCCGCCAACTTCATTGTCTCCGCATCGTCTCCAGACGTGCCGAGCAGCCTGCAGATGACATGGTAGAAGTGGAAGTCATAGAGGTCGCGCCCGGTGTGAACTGATCGGACCAGCTCCGTCAGTTTGCCCTGCTCAAACGTCGTCTTGAAAGATGGTCGCATGTGTGCAGCTGGTGGAAGCGCCAAGTCAATCTGACTCTTCATCTTGTCCATCACGAGACCCCCGTCTCCGTGTGCTGATGTTGTTGTTCGGTCGCATGCATGGAGATGGAGATGGAGCGAGCGAGCGACAGCTTACAAGGCGCATCAGATGTCGAGGTTGCTAGGCAGACACGCGCGCGCTAGTAAAGCTAGCAAAGCTTAACCGCGCGAACTGACACTTTAGGAAGGAGCGAGGACAAAGTAAACACAAACATTTCACCAACAACAGATAGAACATATCAGATACAAACCCTTCATACCCGGCTATCATACTACCACCGACACCCTTCTCACCACATTCTACACCAAGCGCCAGCCCGCTGGCCGTGATACTCACCCTCACTAAAAGTCAACATAACAACCGCCTCGAATTCCTATACCACGGCCCACCCCCCGGCAACCTCGAATAGTACCTATAGTCCTGCACATATCCATATCCGACCTCGCTCGAAAGTTCATACAAATCCAACGCAAGCTGCCGCCAACGCATTCCTACTGCGTTCATCTCAATGAACTCCGCGACCCGTCTGATGGCAATGGAGACTTGACGCGGGTCGACCGTTGCGCCGCGGAAGAAGTCGTGGATGGACTCGAAGATATCGATGTACTTTTGGTAGGTCGAGAGGAGTTCCTGTTGGGCGATGGGTCAGATGTGCTTGGTGTGGTGAGGTTTGAAGTGGTTCATACGTAGCCAGGGCCGAGGTGTTGCCAGACATTACACCACTCGCAGATCTGGTGCTGATGACCGGGGTCGTAGTAAGGCGCTGATGATAGATATCGTAGCGGGTACGTCTGATGCGCTGAACTGTTTGATGGACAGTAAGGGCACGAGCACCAACCAAATGCGCCAGTGTAGCCGCTCATGGTGTTGTTGCTCGATGGCGAAGTCTTGAAGTGGCCAGGAAATTGAGATGACTTGATGATACTGTAGAGATTGACCAGGAACAGGAAAAGGACTGGATGGAAAAGACGATGCAGGCAGGCCCTGAGCCAGAGTTATACTCGCACGGAAATGACGACCTCGCTCGGCTCAGAAACATCACGATGTGGCATGTTGCACAGAAGACTCCGACTTTTACGTCCACACCGCACTCTACCCTATACGTGCCTTGTCCTCGAGGCGCATATCCCCGATCGGCCAAATTGCCCCGTGGTAATGCGAGCCATGCCGGACAGCCATATGGCAGCAAACATTGGCTGGCTGCAGTGTCACAGATCGCGCGTGCCCTGATCCCGTGCCGCAACACGTTCGCAACATGTGTCGGATGGCCGTCTCGGGTCAACACAGTATGGAAATAGCAGGGAATGCAATCCGCGTGGAGGGATCATGGCAAGTAGTTGGTGTTCACATCGGGCTGAAGCGGACCGCAAAGGGGGCGGTGGAGACCATTGGGTGCTGGCAGCACGGCGTACAACGTCCAGGTACCTTAGTACCTCATTTGCGCTTTGTGTCAGCTGAGTCGTCGCCTTACGAGGGCAGAGATGATCACAGACTCGGCCAAGCCTCCGAAGGACGGAGTAGCTTCCATGTGTATGGACTCAGACGATCCGCGATCGCTGCAATCGTGTTGGCATTCCGGACTCGTGTCGCCCGAACCCTTGAAGCGGCCTATAGACTGTGACCTCGACCACTTCCGGCAGGTGACTCTTGAGTTCGTGTCTGGCATGAATGTGGCTGGTTCCCTGAGTGGAAGCTTGATGCTGGGGCTTTGTTGGCTCTTGACTCCGATTCAGACATTACCAATGCGTCACTGAGTATCTCGACCCGATGAAACCCAGGAGGTTATTCTAATGCGGACCATCGTGTTACCTGACTGTAGAATCTAAATGGATGCGAGCAGTGACAAATCGGCCGGGGGGGTGTTTACGTTCGTAAGGCATTATTCATCCTAGTGACTCGGGGATGCTGGTCGTGGGTCAAGCTGCATGGACCCGTGATCGAGATTGACTGTAGCCAAGCACTGCAAGCATAGCTCTCCAGTCCGTGAGCCAGCTATCCACAAACGCAGGACAACATGAAGCCGGTGCGGAGTGGAGCAGCTGTTTGGGGACAATGCATTGCCCAGTGCACGGATCAGTTCAGTGCGAAGACGTGAATGTTCCTGTTGGACATGCTGGTGGCCAAAATTTGACGCCAGAAGCGCAGACCTCTGGAATACATTCTGTAGACTGCGGGCCCAGAAGATTTGCAGTGAACCAGATAGGTCATCGCACCAAGACTAGTCGATGCCCACTTTTCAGCCATGCATGACAATCGCGATATGGAGAAAACCATCCGTGTATGCAGCGGCCTTGCCCAGATCATCCATGCGAGCAGCAAGCGGAAGCGCAGCGCCATGCAAAACTGGTCTCGCGTACAGTAGGATACGCCTGCTTGGGAAGATACTCGGCAAGATGGCATTCAGAGCGGTACCAAGCGTTTGCGGTTGTCTCGAGGGCAGTTGTATGGGAATTAGTGACTGTACTACTCTCATGTGACCAGGTCTGGTCTCCTCTGGAATTGTCGAAGTGTCGTCTGCGCTGGCAGAGCCTGGTAGATAGATCTTCGTCGGTACGTGGCGAAGCTCCATTCCAGGTGGATTGAGAAGTTTGTTGTTTACAGTCCTGAATTGAAGCAGATCATCTGGTCAAGCTTAGTGGCGTGTTCTGCGAAGAGCATGACTAGACTTACGCTTCTGCACTGACAGCCAAAGGTTGTCCGAGTCCTCTTTGCTCAAAGACATAACAGTCCGAGCAGAGCCATTTCGGACATAGTCCGCCTCTTTGACACTGTTGATGAACGTGTCCCGCATGGTCAAGCCTTCCGGATCCAGCTGAATGAGTTGATCATATGGGAAGTCCGTGTAGTGGATCGTCAGCTTCCAAGGGATGGGCTCCTGTCCAGTACTCGCTCCGTCGATCGCCTGCGATGCTCCGACCGCTTCACTCTGTCCAGGTGGATCCAGGTCAGCAGGCTCGGCGCCCGAGAAGAGGTCGTACAAGAGGCCCAGTGGATAGTGCCACTTCAAAGGTACGTCCTCGAATGAAAGCCAAGCATCGTAGGAAGAGACCCCGGGGTTGATCAGAGACGGCTGGAAGAAAGCATGTAGTCTTGGAAGTAGGAAGGCCAAATATGACAGTCGCGGATGCTGTATCAGGTATGGCTCTGATTCATCGTAAGTGCGGCAGTCTGAAGCAGCCAGGCGGATCTCGAGTGCCAGCGATCCATTCCATATCTTCGACTGGAGGGCGGAGATGCTGCTTGACGGCGCAGACATCACCGGATGTTCATCAGACGCTCGATCCGAGGCGAAACGAGTAACATTGCGATAAAGCGAGTTGTTGAGGTGAGAGGGAGATGGAGGCCTCGAGCTGCGGTTGTTGAAGGTCGACGGCCTGAGGCACCAATCAGCATCGTTTCACTTCAATTCAGAGCTCCCTCGTTGAACCTCACAAGAACACGTCCACGTCTTCCTACTACCACGGAGCCACACGTCCTACAAGATGGCCACCTCACTCCTCGAACCACCAACGAACGCCAATCCCCATACCGCCCTCACCCTCTCCCAAAAAGCACCCACCTACTACAAATCGCAAGCCTCCTGGTCTCTCCCCTACCCTCTCAGCCTCTTGATCAACAACGAATCGCAAGAGAAATGGCAAGCCTACGAAAATATCTTTCTCGCCTGTCTCCGCACCGGCGACAACCAATCCGCCTACCTCTACCTTGAAGAGCTCACCGACCGCTTCGGCAAGGAGAATGAAAGGGTCACTGCGATGCGAGGATTGTACGCCGAAGCTACCGCTAATAGCGACAAGGAGCTCGAGGATGTGATGAGGCACTACGAGGAGATACTAAAGGAAGATCCAAGTGTGTTTGCAATTCGAAAGAGGCGTGTTGCGTTGCTCAGGTCTCTTGGACGGACGGCCGAGGCCATCAGCGCTCTTACGAACCTTGTGGATACGTCGCCTACAGATGCTGAAGCATGGTCGGAATTGGCGGATCTTTACTTGACGCAAGGCGCCTATGACCAAGCGATTTTCTCCTTGGAGGAGGTCCTGCTGGTGATGCCGAATGCCTGGAATATGCACGCCAAGCTCGGAGAGGTCATTTTCTTGTCTGCAAAGCAAAAGGAAGCAGGTCCCGAGCAGCTCAAGACTTTGTCGGAGAGTATGCGAAGATTCTGTCGGAGTATCGAGCTCTGCGATGACTACCTTCGCGGATACTATGGCCTCAAGCTGGTATGTCTTCAACGAGTGTTGTGCTGAAAGCAAGCTGACCATCCCTAACAGACCACAAATGGATTGTTGGACGTCCTTCAATCTACCAAGAAGTCACAACAGGTTGCATCTGATCCAGTGACCGGTGATCTGGCCCCTCCATCAATTGATGCAGTCAAGAAGCTCAACGAAGTCGCAACAGCAAAGCTGGCCGAAATCGTTCGAAAAGGCACAGTAGGCGAGAGAGGCTGGGACGGCTACAGCCAGTCTGAACTTATCGCTGCTCGCGAGCTCTTGAACAGAGATACCCAGCAAATCCAAAGATGATCCATCTGATGATATTGCAACAACTGTCGTGGTATCTAGCTAAGAAACGACCACACCCAACGCCCGCCCACAAAACCTCCAACCTCAAGCTCAGCTAATCGCATGAGCAAACACCTTCTGCGCCAACTCCGACAGCAGACGCATCTTCTCCGGCTGATCGAGCTCCTGGAACACAGAATACACGCTCTTTCCCCTCTTATCCCTAACAGCCCCCAGCCGATTCCCAGCAACAGCGCCCGCGATCGCCCCCGGTACATTGGCGACAATGAACCCCATCGCGCCGCCGCTGACGCCTCCTACAATCGACCAGAAGACTTTGTTCGGCGTCTTGTCCTCATCTGCCATACCCTCATCTTGCATCATCTCCTCAAAAACACTGCCGAATTGCTCATTGCTGTATCGATTGGCGTCCGCCTCACTCTTCGCATTACCGCCGAAGCCAAATGCCGACCATGGGAAGCCGCCAGGCATGGTGCCTGGCTCTGGACGTGGGATCTCTTCGTCTGCATCAGGTGCTGGTCGGCGCGAGGAGCTGCCGCCGCCAAAGAAGCCGGTGCGAGTCACGTCGTAGTCGCGGCGGCGCGTGGGGTCGGAGAGGGTGTAGTACGCATCGTTGATCTGTTGGAATTTCTTGGTGCGAGTTTCGCGATCAGGGCTGTTTGCAGGGACGCGGTCGGGGTGGTGGCGGAGGGCTTGTCTGTGTACATGTTCTTAGTACCGAGATCACAAAATAGATCATAGAGAGCTTCCGCGTACTTCTTGTAAGCATCTCGGACCTGCTGCGCTGAGGCTTTGGAGTCGATCTCGAGCGCCGCATCTATTCGTTGCTGTCAATTGCCCGTTCCTTCGAGGTTGGAAGCCAGTGAGGTCTACTTACAGTAATCAACAGGCGGAGCTACATGTCACATGTTAGCCTTTGGTTCTCCGACAACGCTCCCACGCTCCTCTCGTGGTGCGATGCTTAGGTTGGGTACAAACGGTAACACTTACCAGACATTCTCGTGCTTCAAGGATCCAGGGTTTAGGGTATCGCAGAGTTCAGGTAGCCACGTGTGGTCTGGTTGGTGTTGACCGTAGGCTCAAGGACGGATTGGCGGTTTATGATATATGGAATTTCGCACAGATGTTGCCAGTGTGTAATGCGTATGTTCACAAGTAACTCTACCAAACACTTGGGCAAAGCTGTTTAACTTGCACCTTGCACGCGAGCTTCGAAGTTGCGCGTGAGCTACGTCACTGCTTTACTGGGATCTTAGGTTAGACCCTGAGGCAGGGGTGCGAGTCACGTGCAGATAGGGATATACGTTGGAATGCATGTCTTGAATAACCACGCCTGCGTGAAGTGTGTTCTTCAAAGTCTTCGACAGAGATGAGGTGCTATTGAAGCAAACCTTCAAGCTCTCCCTCTTCAACACCAGTAGTGTAGACTCAACTCACCAGCCACCAACATTCACAGCACTCCAAAGACGCGCCACACCGCATCACCCTCCACATCTGCTCCCTCACGTACCACGGGACAGCACGAAGCGACAGAGCACCGAAACAACCAGGAACCTTCTCCGCCGTGCATACAATTTTCAGTCAGAGACCGAGTCCCGGGATCAGAATGTACCGGCCGGGGAGCCCGGTTCATTGAGATCCGGCAGAAATGATCACAGGATGGTCCAGTGATGGCAATGCGGCTATTCGGTCGGCAAAATGGATGGAACATGGTGGGCGAGTATAGGCGACGGTTGCTTGGTGATGGGTAATGGAAATGTGTCGGCACTGCGTGGTCGGTGATCCTAGATTGCTGGCATGGAGTGAGGCGAGAGAATCTTGGTCTATGAAGGGAGAAGTTGGAAAGAGGTCTCGTGTAGCGTTCAGCAACCGCGTTCGCCTGTGGTCTTAGTGAGCTGCTACTTTGGAGCGAGGGGAAGTGAGGCGAGGCGGTATTGGCAGCTCGCCTTCGTGCGAACACATCCGCTCCATGGAACAGGGCATCCAGCAGAGTGCAATCGACAGTGATGGTCCAGAGTTTCAATGAGCTGGCGACTCCTTCGCGTGCCACGCAAATGGAGTGATGGGAGGAGTCTCCAGCCGTAGCGATCGCATCAGGCCATGGCTATCGAGCACGTCTGTGAGAGCTCCTTCGAAGTCGAGATCGAGTCCTGCCTCCTGATTTGAACCTCCGCGGGCTGAGAACATGGGCCCATTTGCATTCGTTGGGGACAGGAGACTCTTTGCCATGAGCAACAAACTCTGAGGAACCCATTCGTCGAACTCCACATGTCTCACAAGACCCATGTGATAGCAAGCATTGAACCAAGCTTTCCACTGTCATTCCAATGTCATGATTAGCGTTCGCCGCGGAAGATAAGTCCACTTCAGGAGCTTGCAACGACGAAAGTTGTCCAAAGCGTCATGTGAGGAGTGGGCTCTGAGTTGGTAGGTCCCCTTTCAAGTCGGGACGTAGGCCGTGAAGAGCGGATCGTCGACAGTGAGACAAGTTTTCAGCAGTCCTCTCAGCTTGAGGTTACTACCAGTGATCTTGTCATGCCAGGAGGTGGTGAAAACCGCTGTTGATTGGCGCAGATATGTTCATCTCGATCGTATCACAGCTCATTGACCTCTTGGTCAGTCGACAAGCTGAAACAAACCTTACACACCGCATTGGCTGCAGGGCACAATAGCATCTAAAGGCGATTCATTGCCGTGCATTGTTGCGAGCCTCTATCTCAAATGTTCCACAGCTTTGGGAACGTGTCAATCGCAAGCATCCCCGTTCAATGCGTGTTCTCGCCCGTGTCATGAATGCGCTAACACTTCGGATATCACTATCCGGTTCGATGCGGAAACAAGGCGATAGTCGTATCGAAGTTGACCTCGTGTTGGTGGGCTGATGCTCCATACTCACCGCCAATTTGCCACGACTTCGCATTGACGATGGGTGTGGATTTGACTGTGAGCAACAAGCCGCTCTGAGCCACATCTCCCGCAGATGGGCTTCGTTCTGTTCTGCTTTTGTTGAAGCACGGCGTTATTGGGCGCGCTAGCAGGAGAATTCGACCAGCCTTCACGACCGCATGAAAGTTTCATCGCAGAGACACCGATAGTCTTTGCCAAGCGAAACAACCATATCTTACGCATTGCAAGACAGTGGCCGTTAGCCTTTATCTCGCAAGTCTCTTGAAAATTGGGTGTGGGTGAGCGTCTAGTGATGGGCTCTGCGTGGTGGGCGACACTTTCTCGACATGGCGACTGCATCGACTGCAGTAGTGATGAAGAGCTCTTCGAATGCAGTGGCTTGGTTGTCCTGGTCGATCACTTGCATTCATCCTTGGTTCGGCAGCATCCGAGTGAACATTGCAGATTCAGGATAGCTAGTGAATGTCAGCTGTCAATCATGGGATTGAAGAGAATCCACCAATCCGGTTAATTGCTGCTCGTGTTCCGCTCAGGTGAAGAACGATCGCTCCAAGGCTCATCACACCAAGCGAATGGAGTAGCGGTCGATCTCAATGGCATGTTCGATGCTGTTCAAGATACGAGACTAGCTTGGCGCTCGTGTCTCGTCTCGCTTAGATGCAGCCGACGATGTACTTTCGTAGGTAGACCGGACTCGATCATGGCGATGGGCGAGGAGATCGTGTGCGCTGTGAGATGGAAAGAATTGATATCGCAAAGGCGGGTGCCCGTTAGTCGTGCATCTGCGTGGGTTGACCCTTTGCAATTCAGCGACTCCACCTTGACAGACAGGTGAAACTTGTGTTCCACCACCTGGCTTTGTCTGGCCCTGTAAACCTCACGTGGCGGTCTCACAAGCTCTGTCACGCTGTCGAGGGCTGGCCTTGCATTGTTGTCACTCGTGGTTTGTGTCGTACTAGCGGTCAGGTCTTTGAGCATAAGTTTCAAGCTGCGACGAAAGGTTTTGTGAGATGACCACGTCCCTTGACAGGCGGAAAGTAATGAGCTGCTGCTGTGTTGGACGCACCAATGCAAGCCCCACTAGGATCGCATCAAAAGATCCCAGTAGCAACGAATCCTTCTGGGCAAATGGCAGGCGCCTCGGCCAGGCCTATGCCAGCACGTCGCTGGAAACGGACTTTGAGGCTGATTTAGAGTCTCCCAAGGCCGCGTCCTGAGCATCTTGAGCGCCACTGCTCTGGAGCACCCGGAGCAGCGGTTTGGAGGCGACGGTAGATCGTCGAGGTCGCAGCCGAGCTGTCATTTTTTGTCGAGCACTCACGCTGGTGACGCGAGATGAGGTGTTGGCACACGGCAGGCGGCAAAGCGTGCTGCAGGCGGACGCAAGGCGGGCGGGAGGTGTGTCGTTGCAGCAGCAGCAGCACAGCAGCAGAGGGACGACTGGGACGTTTGGGTGAGGTGGGCACGGCGCAGCGATACCTGTGCAGGCGTCTTCCCATCGCCGTCGCGGAGAGCGGAGGACGAGGATCCTACTGGGCCGCTCGCCGCTAGCGGAGCCAGCACAATGGTTCTGCTGCAGGGAAGGCTGCTGCCATCCCCGCCCATTGATGAGCAGCTCCTATTTGCTCAGGCCGGCGGGCGGTCTGTGGCTGATATAGCTCGACGCGCGACATCCACCACCACCACCGTAGCGGGCAATTGAGCCTTATCCTTCTACTCGTTGTTGTTGCGGAGCCTGGTCATAAAGTGCGTGGTATGGTGCTGAGAGTCTGCCGGCCTGTCCTGTCCCGCCCTGCACATCCCTCCCTCCCTCCACCCAGCCCTCTGCACGCACGCAGTGCTACCGTTGACGCCCATCACGCCCACCGTCGGCAGCGCCGTCCTGCTGGGCTCGCCGTGTTGTGAGATCTGCATTCTCCAATCGATCTCCTCCCAGGCCATCGCAGACGACATCGACGTCTGGCCACGTCGCGGCAGTGCAAGGACCGCAGAGCGTGCCGCTGGCGGGCATCGCAAACCATCGCCAGCCCGCATAAAGTACCACGCAGCACGTACGTCGAATCCGGCAGCTGTCCCTTGTCACCGCGGTGAAATTGACTGGCCGCCGCAGCAGGTCGGTGCGACAACAACAACACCTCGCCACGCCTCCGCCTGACACCTCGACGTCCTCCCATGCCCCACTCCTGCCAAAGCGACCTCGTCCCTCGAAACACGCTGTGCTGAGTACGGCCGGCATGGTGCATGGTCGCATGAGCAAGGGATCGAGTGTATTTGCTGAGTGAAAGCAAAGGAAAGCTTGCTGTGCGGCAGATTGGACGAGAGGGCATTGACTAAGGACGAACTGGTTGGCCCAAGGACCTGGTTGGGTGCGAAGTCAAAGAATCACATATTCCACCCCGCGCAGCGCAGCCATCCCAACCTGAACCTTCTTCTTCTGTTCCGCACGCCTGCCTGCCTGCCTGCCTCTGCATCGCCCCTGCACCTAGCCGTGTGCTGCGCGCAGAACGATTCGATTCGATCCGACTCGAAGCTCTGCCTGCCTGCCTCTTGCTAGCACCACGATGCAAGCACACCTCCAATATCACCCCTCGACCGCGCAATCTCCTCAATACCCCTCCAACAGCGTCCACCACGACGCCGCATCGCAGCGCGCAGACAGCAGGAACGGCAGCTACGCCAACGGCGCCGAAATGAATCCCTATCAGCAGTACGCCGGCGGCAATCCCTATCAGGGCCAACCTCCTCCGAACCCATACCAGCAGCAGCAGCAGCATCATCAGCAACAGCAACAGCAGCCGCAGCATGCCCAGCATTCACATCAGCAACCGTACATGCAAAACCAGCTGCCTCCTCTGGTTCCTGGCATGCCTCCACCGCCAATGCCCGGGATCCCTCCAGTGCGAGAAGACCAGAACTCGTATCCAGGCAGTTCCGCTAATAGCAGTCAGTCGATGCAAAGCCACTACATGCCCGCGCCTTCTCAGCCCATGCTGCAACCTCCGCAACCGCACGCGCCACAGCAATCGCTACCTCCGCCCTCCCGGTCTGCAGAGCCTAGACCGCCGCAAGAGAAGAAGATGTCTTCTAGCATGACCAGAGACGGGTTCAAATACTCGCTCGAAGTCGTCCAGCAGCCTCAACGCGCCAGAATGTGCGGCTTTGGAGACAAAGACCGAAGGCCAATAACGCCGCCTCCTTGCGTTCGACTTGTCATTGTCGAAGAATCGACTGGCCGCGAGGTCGATGTTAACGACCTCGCCTCAGACCCCTCATTCTTCATCCTCCAAGTCGACCTGTGGGCGGAAAGCGCCGACCGCGAAGCCAACGTCGTGCGCGCCTCTTCCAGCAGTCCAGCAGTGAGCATCAGTAGTGCGACCACCACCTCATATCCACCTCCACAAGAAGCACCACGACATACTGAACCGCAACCAATCATGTATATGGACCACAATGGCACTCCAATGTATGCGAACATGCCAGGTTATGCGGTGCAGATCGGGCGGCCGTCCATCATGCCACAGTATGGCGGTTATGTGTACCCTCATGCTCCAGCCATGGCTTTTCAGCAGCCTCCATCAACGTCGGCTAGCAGCGCCATGTATACCCGAAATCTCATTGGGAGCTTGACCGTGAATGCGGCGCGTCTGACGGATAACGACAACAAGGTCGGCTACTGGTTCGTGCTTCAGGATCTTAGTGTCCGGACGGAGGGCTTCTTTAGGTAAGACTTGTAGAGTGTCTGGCGTGCTGTTCACCGCTGATCACTCCTCTCAGGCTCCGAATGAGCTTCATCGATATTAGCAACCATGGAGCTCCAGGACCAGGACCCAATCGAGGAAAGGCGTCAATCTTGGCGTGGACTTTCTCGGAGAAGTTCCAGGTTTATTCAGCCAAGAAGTTCCCTGGCGTGATCGAATCGACGCCTCTGAGCAAGACCTTCGCTTCTCAAGGCATCAAGATACCGATACGTAAGGACAACAAGAACGAAGCACAAGACGACGATGAAGCCGATTGATGAGCGCTGTCGTGGTCTGTCGCGGTCTCCCCTTTCCAATAGTTTTATACCCCTTGGTCCATTGCATCGCCTGGCGCATTTGCTTGCAGATTTTGTGTTAACGCTGCTCTGAGGGAAAGAATTCGATCGGCTTCATCGCCCGTACTCGTCCACAGACAGTGCCCGCTCGGATCGAGAAGAATAACTACATCCCTGCTTCGAGGAAGACCTTCTAGAAATGCCTTCAGGCCATCACACGTGGTCGACTCGAGGCCGAGGGTGTTCACGATCGGCAAGAGTCGAAGATCCGATGGACCAATGAGCTCCGGACTGTCTAGTCGAGACTCGCCGTCTGGGACTATTGCCAGCGCCTGAAGGTTCGGCGAAATGTCATAGAGGGCAGGAAGCGTCTGGCTTCAAAGCTCAGCTTTTGTCTTGGTTTCTGCTACTGTAACACATATGAGACGACGGATCGGGGAAAGCATTTGTACTTTTTTCGGGGGCTTTTACACAAAAACAGGAATCGGAATTACCATACAGCACGATACAGGGCATCGTGACGAGACAGCACAATTAGAAGAATTGGAGACTTGGTCACTGAGTAGCGGTCGTAGTTCGCCGTCACGTAGAGACGACTGAATGCAAGCTCGCTCAGAATTTGATGCGCATTGAAGCGTAGTTGTTTCCGTTTGACTGCGTCGCCTTGTGGGTTGCGTAGTCTCTTCGAGGGAACATCTGTTATGCTGGGTTCAGGGTGGACATTGTCGTCGTCCTCCTCGTCGATGTCGTTGGCTGTGCGTTTTCGACTGCTGGCTGAAGTCGCGAACATGATATCATGCATCTTGTCGTCCATGAAGGAATAGAGACTGATCTTTTCGTTTTGTAAATGAGGAAGAGGTCCAAGTAAGAATGAAGGTTGAAACCGGATGTCGTCGTGAGTGGCACAGCTCGCTTGAATCGCGGGCAGAAGCTCCGGATCGAGGCCCCACGCTTGGAGGAAGCACGACAACGACTTCTTTGGAAACATCCACCACGTCACGAGACTTGACCAATACCACCAGACGACGCCACGGTCGGACAGTGGAAGGTTGCATTCACCCTCCACGATCATCCACTACGAACACTCTCGATGCTGGTGTCACAATAGCCCGCGACTCGACAATCCAAGGGTGCAGCAATATGCTGCGTCTAGGCAGGGAATCTCGAGAATTGGGCGCATTGGATCCCAGAACAGCACGACTAGACTTCTCGATACCCCTCCAGCGGCGGCAGAGATAGTACAACGTGTACAAGAGAATAGCCGGACAAGATGTTCGAAAAGGACATATACCAGCTCATCAGAGGCCTACGGGCCCACAAGGGCAACGAGCGCGAGTATATCCAGGACAGCCTACGTGAATGCCGCAAAGAGATCAAGAGCCAGGACATGGATCAGAAGGCGACCGCTCTGCTGAAGCTGGTATACCTCGAGATGTTCGGACACGACATGTCGTGGGCGTCCTTCAACGTCCTCGAGGTCATGTCTTCGGCCAAGTATCTCCAGAAACGCGTGGGCTATCTCGCCGCGGTGCAGACGTTCCGTCCGGATACGGAGGTGTTGATGCTTGCGGAGAATCTGCTGAAGAAGGATTTGAACTCGCCCGACAAGATTATGATTCAGTTGCCGCTGGGGGCGATCCCGCATGTGATCAACCCTTCTATGGCGAACTCTTTACTTACGGATTTGTTGCCGAGACTTTCGCATTCGTTGCCTGCGATCAGAAAGAAGACGATTGTCACGCTGTATCGGCTGGCTTTGGTGTATCCAGAGACGTTACGGCCGGCGTGGCCGAGGATCAAGGAGAGGCTTTTGGATGAGGATGAGGATCCTAGCGTCACGGCCGCGATTGTGAATGTGGTGTGTGAGTTGGGATGGCGACGGCCGCATGACTTCCTACCGCTTGCGCCGAGACTTTTCGAGCTCTTGACGGCGGGTGGGAACAACTGGATGGCGATCAAGATCATCAAATTGTTCTCGGTGTTGACGCCTCTGGAGCCACGATTGGTGAAGAAGTTGTTACCACCTTTGACGTCGATCATCAAGACTACACCGGCTATGAGCTTGCTATACGAATGTGTTAACGGCATCATTCAAGGCGGCATACTGGAGGCTGCAGAGGGCACAGTGGATGGCGATGAGATTGCTCGGTTGTGCGTCAACAAGCTCAGGGCTATGTTGGTCGTGGAGGGCGACCCAAATCTACGATATGTGGCATTGCTGGCGTTCAGCAAAATTGGAGGTTCTCACGCTGAGTTGGTGTCACAGCATCAGGATGTTGTCTTGGAGTGCATTGATGATCCTGACATTTCCATTCGCACACGGGCTTTGGACCTGGTCGTAGGCATGGTCAACGCGAACAACCTACAGACTGTTGTGGAGAGACTACTGAAGCAGCTGCGAACTGCTGGAAAGGCGTCTGCTGCAGAAGTACCCGAGAACGACAGAGCGATGCACGAAGGCGTGGTACCCATGGCTGACGACGAGGACGAAGAAGACGACCCCTCAAATGTCTTGAGCAGAGATGCGAGATCAGGGCAAGCCCCACCTCTACCAGATGACTACCGAGCGTCTGTGATTGAGCGTGTCTTGGAGATGTGCTCGAAGGAAACCTACGCCAACATGAACGATTTTGAATGGTACATTGGCGTGCTCCTCGAGCTCGTGAAGCAATGCCCGTCCTCGTCCTCGACTGGCAAGTTTGGAGCAAACCAGACTGGCATTGCTGATACGATCGGCTCAGAGCTACTCAATGTCGCTGTTAGAGTCAAAGCCGTTCGACCAGAAGCTGCTGCGGCCGCGCAGTCGCTCCTGCTGATAGAACAGCGAGAGAAGCTCTTTCCAGCGGGCAGCAATGCTGGACAAGGAGTGCTGTCACCTGCAGCTTTCGTTGCGGGCGAATATGCGAGCATGCTACCCAACGCAGAAGCGGTCCTCACATCCCTACTCCACGCGTCGAGCTCCCAGCTACCGGCAGATGTTCTGAAGAGCTATCTACAGGCGATCCCTAAAGTCTTCGCAGCGTTGACTGGGAGCCAGCAAGTGTCTTGGAGCAGTACACGAAGATCGACCACGACGTTGTGGATCACGCGCATTCTTCATTTTCTCGAGCCGCTTACTCTACATCCGAACCTTGAAGTACAGGAGCGTGCTGTCGAATATTTAGATCTCATGAGGTTGGCCGCTGAGGCTGCGAATAATCAGGACACAGATGGCGATGGATATGCCGAGCCGCCATTACTCCTAACGCAAGCCATTCCGGCTCTATTTGCTGGTATGGAGCTAGGTCCAGTCGCTGCGACTGCGATTCGCAAGGTGCCACAGCCTGAGGACCTGGACCTCGACACGCCCATTAACAGCGATCTGCAAATGCTGCTCAGTCAAGCCGAGTACGATACAGATTTCGAAGACGGCGATGATGAAGTGTACAAGTTCTATCACCAGAAGCCTTCAGTAGTGGCCATCGACTATCAGAAGCCTGCAGCAGATCGGCTAGAGACGCCTGGATCGTCTAGAGCAGCTTCATACCAAGAGACCGATGATGAGCCCGTCGATCGAGAGTCTCTGCTCAGGAAGAAAGCTGAACGAAGAGAACGATACAAGGACGATCCATACTACATTGACTCGGAACGCAACTCGGGGACCTCGACTCCGATGCACCAGATCTTACGAAATGCGAATGGCGAGGAGCTAGATGTCGATGCGATTCCCGTTATGGAGCTAAACCTGGATGCTCGAGACACCGCGCCAATTCCACGACCCGCGTCAACACAACCCGCGCGAAAAGCCAGACGACACTTCGAGATCGCAGCCGACGAGACTCTCGGTGGCGACGACGAGCCCAAACTCTCCTCCAGCGCGCCCAAAGCAACCTTTTCAAAAGGCAAGAGGTCTCTGCTCGAAGTCGATAGTAGTGGACTTTCATCTCTATCCCTCGCAGAACCCTCAACGACCAATGGCGCCAGCAGACTGGATATCGAGCGACGGCAGGCGGAAGAAGAGGAGATGGCGAAAGCTATCAAGGAGGTTGAGAGATTACGTTTGGAGATGCAGAGGGCGCAGGAGAGGATCCAGCCGAGGGATATGCCTGAGGAGGGCACGGTTGTCAAGAGGAAGAAGAAAAAGAAGTCGAGAGTGGAGTTTCCTAATGAGGGCGATAGGGCTGGCGCTGGAGATGCTGAGGGAAATGGTGAGGTTGCCAAGAAGAAGAAAAAGAAGAAGCGGAGAGAGGTTGATGTTGATGTTGATGTTGAGGGTGGCGAGCAGGCTCCTGCTGCTGCGGAGGAGGATGATGAGGTAGGAGAGGTCAAGACGAAGGTTAAGAAAAAGAAGAAACGGCAGGTTGTTTTTGGAGATGATGCTGCGGCAGCAACGTAGAATATCGAACAGCAACATACTGGCATGCAATGAAGCCTTGCGACGACTCGGCCCCTTTCATTCAGGTTTGGTTCTACAGGGCATCACAAGATCGTCGCCAGGGCTGAGACGTGTTTTGTCAGCAGGAAGTCGCAGGTTCCACGGAACTTGGAAGCTGAGGAATAGCAACACCTCCACATGCACGACCCCAGTTGAGGGTCCGTTGTTGTTACATCATCGGCATTGGAGGCTCTTCAACATTTTGTTGCCGTAACCTTCGTTTGGATTGTTAACCTCGAAAGCGGTTTGATCACTTATCAACATTGAAGATTAAGACGTAGGATACGTTGGACGACGATGGCTACGGACAGTGGCAGGGCGCAAAGAAAGGTGAGCGTCTTCTCTTATCTTCAGACAACACGTTGAACGAAGACTGACTTGTGTTTCGTGTTTAGGCCTGTGATCTATGCTGTGAGTTCCACCAAAGCCAGACTGGCAATCGTAATATCACATTCGAGCTGAACTGACTCGGCCCTCGCTCATTCAAAGACCACAAAAAGCTCAAATGCGACTCCCTCCAACCCCGCTGTTCCAGCTGCGTTGCATACAACAGCGAATGTACGCACAAGGCTGCCAGTCGGAAGAAGCAGAAACCTGGATCGGCCGCGAGACGCGGAGAGGCTGTTGCGAAGACGGTAAAGGGCCTTGAGGAGGAGTTGGCGGAAGCTAGGCGGCAAATCGAGAAGCTCCAGATCGATTCGCAGCGGAAGGACGGCGTTGGGTATGGTTGTGTCGGTCGTCCGGTGGAGCAGCGAGGAGGCGAGATCCAGAGGAAGAAAGGTGCTTCCTTGCCGCCATACGAAGACGCAATCGCCTTGATCGAAGAATACCTCTCGACCTTCAACACCGTCTTCCCACTCTTCGAACCCACCACAGTCCTCCAGACGACTCGAGCGGTCTACGCCTCCCCTAGTCCGGACAACGACCCCAACTCCTGGGCCCTCCTCAACACCCTCCTCGCCTTAGCAACCCACACAACAAGCACGCCCCGAACCACCAAACCCCACCACCAGACCTCAACCTACCTCTCCAACGCACAATCTGTCCTCTCCCAAATCATCTCCTCCGACCCTCCAAATCTCAACCTCCTCAACATCCAAGTCCCACTAGGTCTCGCCCTGCTCTTCTGGCTCGTCATGGACCTCCAACCTTCCATGGTCCTCATCGCGACAGCGCTGCGCCTAGCACACCGTCTAGGTCTACATTCCCGCAACGCGTCCCTACATCTCGAGAGGAGGGAAATCCAGCAAAGGAACAACGTCTTCTGGATCGCCTATATCCTCGATCGCGACACGAGCATGCAGATGCGCGTGCCGCCGATCCAGCAGGATGCGGATATAGACATCGAAATCCCATCGGCGCTCGACATCGAAGAGGACTCCTCCTGGGGCTTCGTCTGCTCAGCAGCAACTTCCTGCTCGACCTCCACCACTTCACCAATGTCCTTCTTCCGCTCCCGCGTCCTCCTCGCGCGCATCCAGGGCAAAGTCTACGAATACGTCTACTCCCTCCCTGCACAACACTCCCACCCTACACAGCGCGCACAGAAGATCTCCCTCGTGCTACAGGCGCTCGATGAGTGGAGTTCACAAATCCCCGACACTTTCAGAGCTGCCGCGCTCATCGATAACAACACCAACGACTCGCGCATGTCCTGCATCCTATACGCCCCAGCACTCGGCTGCCGGGCTCTGGTAAGTCTGGCGAGTACTGCAGATTCCTATCATTACTCGAAATGGGTCGGGGATGTGCGGGAGTACGGCAGGAGATCGGTCAATGGGAATGATGGGGAGATGATTGCGCTGCTTCCACAACATCAGCAACAACAACAGACGGCGCCGATTTCGAATGAGTGGCAGACCCTGGTGAAGGAGTCGAGGGAGTATATGGCGTTGTTTGAGGGGGCTGCATTGGGGCTCGGCTGGCTTGAGTCGTAAGTTTCTAACCACCCTTGCTACCCTCTACGCCGTCGATGTGACGATCGCTAATTTCGTGTCATTCATCCAGCTTCGGCAGCTGCTCCTACTTCACAGGCCTCGTCTGTCTAGCCGCCAACGCCATGTTCGACGCACAACCCGATTTCGCGACATCCGATCAGCACTTGATGGATCAAGCCTGGTCGCTGCTCCAAGTCATGGCAGCGCGAGAGGGTGCCAACCAGGAGAAAGTCTGCGAGCTCCGCGAGGCGGTCCGGGAATTGAGGTCCTATGGCAGCGCAATGTCTACCTCTCGATCCCAGACGGCCAGCGATGTGAGCTCGTGGGGCGACGACCTAGATTCGTGGCTGAATCCCGAAGAGCTGGCGATTTTCGAGAGTACGACGAACGGCTGGCCGTTCATCACATAGCCCTTTGAGATCCGAGCGAAGAAGCTCCCTCCACAGCTCAAGCCGTCCCCTTCCCCTTACTCTTCCCAGCCTTCCTCCTCTCCCACACCATGACATAACTCTCCTTCGTCGACAACAAATCCGCATTCACCTTCTCCACAAACAAATCTTGCATCTCCCACCACTGCTGGCTGTCCCCTCCCTCTTTGACCTGCACCTTCCATACTTTACGCTCCGCCTCGCCTTCGACAGAGTCATCACGCACTTTGACGCCCTCGTATGTGATGTTCGCCACGAGATCGTATATCACCGGTTCGCCGGTAGGGTGCAGTTTCGGATCCGGCTCAATGTATGGCGACATGTCCAATGCGCGTGGATTAAAGGTCACGATGGTGGGGTTTCGTTGCGATTGAAGGAACTTGTTGGGTTGGAAGCGCTTGACGTGCATGACGAGGTAGGGCGGTAGAGGGTGCAGTAGGCGGTAGCGCATTCGGGTGTTCATACGTTCTTGCGCCGTGATGCCGTTGTACTTTTGCAAGATGGTGGTGAGCGGGACTTGTGGGATGATATTCTTCTCCACATCGTCCTGGAACAACGGCGCGGGAGGGAGGTCGAGAGTCAGGATCATGAAAGGCGAGCTCTGGGACTTGATCGCCGCATCTTCGAATCGTAACCGGTCGCTGACATCTGCTCGCGCACTGATGTCCTGCGACTCCACTCGCAAAGAGCCCTGGAAGATCTTCTGAACCAGCGAACTCTTCGGCTTCGTCTTGCTCCCACCCAGCGCCAGATGCAGATTATTCAGAAACCAGCTCAAGAAGTCCACAGGATCCGCCTGCTCGGTGAGCAAGAACTTCTTCCCACTGCGAAGACTTATCTCCTGTATAAGCTCGTGCGGCGAGACGTGCGACTTGAAAGCTTTCGGGTTCCAGATCTTTCGCACGAGAATGCTGAATCGCTTCACCAGCTCCGGCCGTGAGGAGAGCTCTTCCAACATGAAGAAGTTACGCAGCGGCGTGACGTGCGAGAGCGCTTGCACCACGACATTGAGATAGTCGTTCGCTTTGATGTTGTTCAAGCCCACGAAGCCAGGTATATACTTCCTGCCCACCAAATCCCAAGCAGGTTTCGGCTCCCTGTCCAGTGCCTTGACCTCTTCAGGTGTGAAGCGCGGATCCACGACGACTTTAATATCATCCAAGCTCTTGTTCTTGACCTCATAACCCTCCGGCAGGACAAACACCTTCTTCGTCTCCATGTTGATGTACACATGATGATTCTCCTCCAGCGCGTGGAAATACGCCGGCGTCTTGGGTCCTCGTCCCGAGTAGTATTTGCCGCATACTAGACAGGCGTAGACGTTGATGTTGGAGAGCGTGACGGAGCACAGCTTTTCGAAGTCGAAGTCGAGTCGCGGTCGTGAAATCGTGTCGAGGTAGAGATCCGAGTAGCCGTCTGTCGGTGCGCTCTGCCTTGCTGCTGCCCGCTCTTCCGCTTCGTCTTCTTCCTCTTCTGATCCATCCTCCTCCTCCTCATCCCTCTCTGCACCTGACTTACCATTGGCATGACCGTTCAGAGGTGCTGGATCCGGTGGTGGAGGAGGTGGGATATCCTCGTCGGGCGCATCTTGAACGCGCGCTTTCTTCGACGCCGGCGAATCGGTCACAGTCTCTTCCAACGAGTATTCCGCAGGTCGTTTCGCCATGTTGATGGTCAGGGTGGTCGTGGAGTTGTGCATCTGCAAGATTTCGGAGGTCAAGCTCGCCGCAAACTCTATCTTGGGCATGGCTTCACATGTGAAACTTAGATCGAAGATGTACGCGCTAGCATTTCTCACTCCGCATATCTAAGTACCGGTATGTGCAATATTCCGACCCTCGTCACTTTGCATAAACATGCCAAAGGAAGTAATAAGCAACGTTCAACACAAACTTCAATTCTCTACACGAGTAAAGATAGCTCTGCCCAAAAGGGCCCATTTGGGGGATATAATACTTTCCAGTTCCTTCAATCTCTTGCCAACATCAGATGCCCTCTTCTATCCTCCGAGCTGTTCTTCTATCCTGCCATCTCCTGTCACATATTTACGAAGCCCTCTCCCCCTCAAGATACTTCCCCGTATCCTGCGCCGCGAACGAAAATGGACTCTTGGTCATCTCAGGACTCCTAGGACTCATAGGCAGCGCAAACAGATCATCCCCCGTATCCTCGTGCGGTGCAGCATTCGAAGTCCCTACATCCCCACTCGCAAAAGCATTCAGCGATCCCATACCACCCGTTTGTCGCTGCTGCGACGCAAACGACTCCGGCGGTCGCTGCGCCGCAATCTTTCGTTGTGCTTGTGCCGGCTGCTGAGGCGGTTTCGCCGCCATCGTCGAAGGCGGCGGCACGCCCTTCAACGCCGCGAAACTGCCAAACGACCCGACCNCCGCCACATCAGACATCTCAGGACTGAGCGGGTTATGCCATCCCTGTGGTTGTGATTCCTCCTTCCGTCCCGAAAGCTCCTGCTCACTCGTCCCAATCTTCAACCCCTTCAACTTATCCATCAGCCTTCCCCCTCCAGGACTCCTCGGACTCGTGGGGCTGTTCAACCCTCCTCCTTGCCCCATCACCGACGCCATAGCATTCTGGGCCGAGTTCGTCGCGATGCTGATACTGCCTGGCTTCGCCAGCACGCCAAAGTTCTGCTCGATCCACTCCTTCTCCGCGACCGCCATCTCCAACCCAATCCCCTCCGCATTAGCCTTCTCCTCCCTCTCAATCTCCTTCGTGAGCACTTGTAACCGCTTCTTCGCCCAGATCGTATGCAACACGCCCTTCTTGCCCGCCGCGCGCGCCGTAGCACCCAGCTCAGGAGGGAAAATCGCCGGTAAAGGGTTCGTCCTCCATGTGACAGCACTACTACCCTTCTGCAACTTCACCGCCGAAGGCACAGAGACCCCCGGCCCAAGCAAAAAGTACAACCTATTCACCGGCGTCTCTCCTCCTTCCCGATCCCCCTGCGCCGGGAGAACAGTCCTCTTCCCCTCCCATGAAATCTCCCAATCCCCGCTGACCTTCTTGCTATTCTCATCTTCCTCCCACTCCACCATCAACACCTTCGTCCCATCTTTACTCCTACCCGGCTCGAATTCGAACCTCGCAAGGGCATTCCCGCTCGTGAGCGAAGGACTCTCGACATCGTCGCGGTCGCGGGTGGAGTGTTCGGAGGGGTTGAAGGATGTGTCGACGGGTTCGAAGATGGGGCGTGGAGTGTTCGAGGGAGTGGTCATGGTGAGACACCGGGGAGTGAGTGTGTGCGTCCGTTCTTATCGCTTTTCCTGCGGTCCGCCCGTTTGAGCACCACAGCTTTGTCTCGCAACCCCCGCTGGCCACGCAGAGGTGTGTGCGCCGCACGTGTGCTGAGCAGGGTTTATCTGTTCGTCCAGGGGATGTTGTTGAAGTGTAATCGACAGAGCCGCAAGGGACTGAATCCGATCGCTTCAGAGCTTGGACAGCTTGATGGGCATGTCAGCAGCAGCGGACGTAGACGAGCTGCTCCTTCTGCACGAATGGACACAAACTGCGAGAATCGTCGAGGTTGAGAACGAAGAAGACTGACGAGGTTGTTGATCGACGACTAGTCAGTACCCAAGCTCCCCATCCGCTATGTCGTTTGATCGGGAACGATGAAACTGCACTGCTTCGTCCTGGCTTGGTGGTTCTCGCGGCGGAAGGAGGAGGGACATCTATTTTGGGAAAGCTCTCTTTCACCACGGACTTCTGGAGCTGTCTTTTCTCCGCTCGCTGGCGAGCTCGGGGAGGGTGGAGGAGGAGAGTTTGGCTGATGGACATCAACCACACCACTAGTCGTGATGTTATTTGGATTGAAGGGTAAGATCCGGTATGAAACAACGATGGAATGTTTGTTTGATGATTTGTTTGATTGAAGTCCTTCCTCGTTTCCTGCGTCTTGTACACCACCAACATCACCACTGCAACCACATCTTCTCCCTCTGACACCATGATGTGGTCCATTGTCATCGATTGTCGTGGCCTCTTCCTGAGCAGAGCTGCACTAGATGCTCAAACACAAGAGGCCATGTCCTGTCCTTCTCCCATCTCTATCTCCATCCATCCCCATTTCTTACCTGCCCCTCATCATCCCCCATCTATCCCTCAACCCCCTTCTTTTTCTCCCCTCTCGCTAAATTGCCGTGGGTATCATCTATAGGTATAAAACAAAAAAAGCAAAGTGTTGCCATCTCGAATAGTAGCAAAAAGGGTTCCCGGAATTATGCTGTTGCTGCTGCTCTGTATGTCAACGTGGCCACTGTCTATGCAACCGTCGCTATGCAATGTTAAATCGAATGTTCGTGTCGCGCTCGGTATGGGTGGAAGGGGTACGTCGTGTCGCTGCATCGATCGCAGGGAGACCGACCAAGCCGGGATGACAGCGAGACGGGTCAGAAAGTCCACCTGATAATTATATTAAGAGGAACTCCCATCCCTTCTGCTGCATCACATCTCGCCAGCGGATGCCCTGGAGGTCTCCCTGCAGATGAGCCGCATCATTGAGGTGCCAAACATCCCTCAGCAGCTCTCGTACCCGACCGAAAGAGCCAAAGTTGGCCGCGTCGCCGAGGCGGTCGCAACGTTCTTGGAGCATGGATCGAAAGGGTGACGCTGCCACGGAGGCGCTGCCAGCGATCAGAAGCGGCCAGACGAGGGAGCGGTCGAAGCCCTCGGGACCGGCAGGAATGTAGTTCATGAGGTCTGCGAACTGCGAGACTAGGTGGCACGTGCTGGGCTGGGTCGGAGTGTAGCCGGGGACGAGCGAGCAGAGGTAGATTCGTGCGGCTACGCGGTAGACTGCGGTGATGTTGATGGCGAGCTGCTTGGGTCGGATGGCGCCGGTACTTGAAAAGCAGTTCTGTACGAGGCCGGCCGTTTCTTCTGTTACACCGATGGCATCGGCCAGAGACTTGACGTATTCGCACAAGACCACCTCATCAGTGAGGAACTGCCGTTGATAGTCGAGGCAGGCAATCTCAGAGATCAAGAACATGACCTTGTCGTCGCAGCCCATCAGTTCAGAAAGCCCTGCGGTGCCGTTCATCGTGTTGAGTTCCCGGTATGTGTCTGCGAAGACAGGGAGTCTGCCAACAATTGTCGATCCCAGGATGTCGATCCACGAGGTCAAGGTCATGTTGAACGATGGGTGCTGGCCAGTCACCGATAGATCGATCGCTGAAGTCGCAAGGTCTAACTTGTTCACCAGACTGGCTGCAGCTTGGAAGTGCTGGTGCCATGGGATGTCTGGTAGCGCATCGTCTGGTCGACCAACAGAACACTGAAAGAAGATCATGCCCAGTGTCGCCTCTAGGATCTGCGAGTGATTCGTGTCCTGCCCCAAAGCTTCGCAAAGTTCAGAGATGGCCGCATACCGATGTCGCACAACGTCGTTGTCGATCTGTTCACCAGTCACACCCTCGGTCGTTCGCATGTGTGTCGCAGCCACGCTCAGACAGCAATGCAGATACGCCTTGTTCGATTCCAGCGCCGGCAGGATCACATCAGTCCTTGCAGATCCATGTTGGTTGGCATCGAGTATGGGGAAGATCATCTTCGCTACCTTGTCCAGGAAGTGATTGAGCAGGTACTTGTCGCAATCCTCAACATCGATGACAGCCTCGTGGTTGGGGGTGATTGGACCATGTGGGAACTCGAAGAAGTTGAAGTCGACAGGCTCTTCGGTGAACTCTTCTGTCGTGCTCTCGAAATGTTCCTGCTGGACCCAACTGTCTGCTGGATAGCCTGGCAGACCATTCATCGACGGCGGTGGTTGGAAGGTGCTGAACGTTGAAATGGTCGAGTCCCGCCGTGTGGGAACATCGTTGACAAAGATCTCGCGCTCGGTCTTGATGTCGACTTCGAACGGCGAGAACATAGGATATTGCGGATGCGTCTGTATGTATGGTTGAGGCGGCGGCGGCATTGCGAAGTATCCTTCCGGTGACTGGTAGGTGAAGTCGCAACCTGTTGAGTAAGGTGCACCTTCTGAGTAAGGCGAACCTTCTGAGGGACATCTTGACTGTGGAAACGAGTCTGCGAACGGCGGTTCTGCTGAGGTCGGTACTGAGTGGCTGAGTGGTGGCGGCGAGCTAGTGTTGAGCTGTGGTTGTTGTTGAGCTTGCGCTGCTTTCTTGGAAAGTTGAGTGTTCTTGATGATGTTCTTGATCAACTCTTTTTGCTTCCGTCGTTGCTCGCCATTGCTCCACCACATTGGCCTCTTGTAGTCGCATCGCAGGCCCAAGTGCGTGCACGCCTTGCAAGCAGGTTTGCCCTCCTCACACTTCTTCCTGCGTAATCTACAGGTGAAGCAACCTGAAACAAGTCAGTTTCGCGCAAGCTCCAGGCGCTCATGCACCCCAGAAGGGAACGTACCTGAGCGCGAACGCCGGTGCATTTTCGAAGCGACAGCTTTCGCATCTGATGAGGGAGGCGCGTTTTTGGGCGCCGCCATCTTGGACTGCTGTTTCGTTATGTTGGGAGGTCGCGCAGAAGAAGACATACGGGAGGATATGTACAGAGCTTCCGAAGACAATGGCCGGGAACACGAGCAGGGGACCGAGATGCTACTAACGATTAAACAACAGGGTTCGCAGAGCCTGGCCTGCAGGCTTTACTTCTGAAGGAACGAGGTAAAAGAAAAAGACCGTAAATTAGTCGATCAACGACTGTGTGTGTTGGTGGAGGAATTCTGAGGGCGAGTGCGTTATATGACCACAAGCTGTCGAAAAGCACCCTAAATGGCCCGGATTCTATTCTTGGAGTACTTGGAGGAGGTTCGAAGGTGCATGAGTGCAGTCCACAAGGTGTGGGGTCGGCCGGCCATTTCCTGTTAATTGTGCGGGTTTGTGAAAGGTTAGGCATGCGTCTATTGGCGGTTGAAGCTTGTGGCTGCAGATCTGTCGAATCGATTCGTCGACGCTATTCTTGCAGCCGCCCGTGAGGTCACCTCACTGGCTCAAGACGCAATTTGGACTATGCCCGCTGGAGGCTGGTCGAGGATGCAGCATCCTCGAGGCGTGAGCAACGTCGCCCTTGGCCCCACCTTGGATATGAGGCCCTGCGCCGGCAGTGGTCGACTCGTCGATTGCTCTTTTGATGATGAATCAGTCTCTCGACGGACCAGCGCGCTCTAAAGCTAGTCTGCGCTACAATTGGCAGGCCGCGATAGTATGGTCGCATCGTTCGATGGACTCGACGAGGCATTCGGAACCGAGTGGGTCTATTCACTCTTGACCGCAATGTTGCTGTTGCGCTTCGGTTACAGCAGATCACAAAACGGATAGGTTGCGTGCAGTAGTCTGCGATAGCAGCCCGATGCGGACCGTTGACGACCATGGGGATCATCCTTGCAGGTGCATGCAGTGTGCTCGGCGACCTAGCCTGTTCTAGAGAGCGCCATCGACCAAAGAACAAGCACAGCAGCTCTGCGAGTAGAGCCGCATGACTCTGGTGCTCTTGGACCTGCAGCGACAGCAGAGCGCGCGCCCGAGGATCTTGCCTGGAGATGTTTACGATGAGGCTCACGAGAACAGCGATCCTGAAGGCTCAGCAGGCAGTCGTGAGTCGCAGCGAGGCCGGCCAGCATCGGGAAATAGACGATTGGACGTCCGCATTTGGCGAGCGGTATTCTCAGCAAGAGTTGAGCAGTGGGTCTCGAGCGTGACCTCGAGAGATGAAGCGCTTGCAGGCGCTGTATGGCTGCTTGAAGGTCGGAGGGGATGTGATGAAGTTGCATTAAGATGGAACTAGACTGAGCACCACGGCCAATTAGATCTTACAGCGGGGGCGGCAGCGATCACAGAGGAATAGAGTTGCCGGTCGCGGGCGCCATCCGGTCCGTCTCCAACGACGACGGCTTGGCAGCAAGGGCCAAGGACGATGCGATGCGATGGCGGCCACGAGCAGCAGCGCGAACCCTCGTGGCATCATTGCGCATCTCTGCCACCGCACGCCTCGTGTATGCCATGCTGCAATTCATCACAGGTAGCTGTGTTTTTGCTATGTCGCCTTGCGTCGGCGTAGACGGTCGTGTCCATCTCATTTCACGGCGCGGGACAGTCGAGCGTGCTTGGGGTGGAGATGGCTAGCCGACGTGCTGTTCTGACCGTCTCGATTGGATACCAGCTGGAGGGAAACGACTCTCACCGCGTCGACTGCTCGCTGCTCCATTGCGAGACATCTCGGCTCCGGCACCACTTGATTTGCTTGGACTCGCCCAGCACTACCATCGCCGACTGCAGACTCCGCCGGACACCTCCTAGTCTGCCATCGAGCACAGTCGCCGTCCGCCACTCATTTCTCAACTTCCCATCGCCTCGCACGACAGCAGGTCACGCTGCTGGCCATCGCTCTGCAGGTCGGTCCCGCTGGGGCATCAGTGCGGAGCTCTTGTGACCTCGCTGCGTCCTGTCGTGCCCATCGTGATATGGCGTTCGGGGGCGCCCGTGACACGACGCCATCGATGTTCTTCTCGTGGCAGTCGTGCAGTTGGCTTGGGACTGCAGTCTGTGCGACGTGTCCCCTTGCGTCGCCGAATGCACCCACTCTGTGCCGTGTCACTCGACCTGCAAGCACTTTACCTCTTATCAGGAACAGGTGTCGCGTAGCAACGATATCGGAACTCGAAACATCTGGGTCCTGCTGTGCTTGAGTGCTTGCATGAGGATACTGCGAGCACGTCTCAATCTTGAACGAGCATTCCTCGCCTCGGGACCGAGTCATTCGGGCAGGTATCGACAGAGACGCGATCTGCCTCACAGAGAGGGTTGCCGCGTCGTCCCGAAGCGTCGCTCGCCTGCTGAGTCGATCGTCAGGCGGATTCAACTCAGATCCTGTAGTCCCTGAGCCAAAGATAGATGGTCAATTAGCCTGCTATCTTGCTCGAAGGGTATAATTAGTGCCAGAAGAGCTCGAATTAGGAAGGAGGAGACTGCCAAGTTTTGTGGATGGAGACGTCAGGCCAATGACCTGTAGCCGCCCGGCAGTCGACTCGACGATGTGTGACAAGGATGACTTGGCTGCCCGTCACGGAACTAGACATCGGATGCAGGCCCCGACCTACAGCTCCACGAAGCCATTGGCAGGCCTGGCCGTTGCTCCTGCAGCCTCATGCACCCTTCGAGTCCGCAATTGGCGCCGGCTCTGTCCCTGATGCACAGGAGCGCTGCTCGTTGCTGCACAACATGTCAGAGCTTATGCGCGCGCGACCAGCATTGCCTCCTGTATAGAAGGTCACCATGGCGCCCTCGCGCACGGAGACCAGTTGGTTCCCCTCTGCGCCGTATACCTGCATTTCTGTTGCGTTCGTAGACAATGACACACTGGCGACGGTGGCACCACAATCATTGACACCAGCAAGACACTCACTGCACGAGAACGACAAGTAAATCAAACACATCCGTGATGCTGGCCATCACCCCAACTACGCCTCTGGAGGCGGGTGGCGAGATGTTCCAGAGAACCAAAACGCCTTCGGTCTTCGACGTGCGATCATCACAGGCACGACCAATGTCTCAGATGTCAGAGGCGACGGAAATCTTCGACACTGACTTTGAAGACGAGAGCGACTATGAAGGCAGCAGTTCACCCAAGCCAAGCTTCGACTCAGTGAGTACCCGAAAGCCGGGCTGTAACCTGATCTTGTACTGACCCACTACCCAGGAGGACAGCAGAAGGCGAAGTCAAACGACGATATCGTCATACGATGAGGCCCCAACACCAAGTCCTCGAGCGAGCGAACAACGAGCTCCATTCGAGCTTCGACTTCAGCAGCCTGTCGAAGGTCCCAAAGGCCCTCACCTTTTTAGGTCATCACAGGTATCGGCAGAGTTCGACTTTGATCGTGCCTTGCAGATGTCGCCGATGCTACCAAAGGAGATCACCTTCCGGGCTCAAACCGCATTCAGCGAAGACACTGCAACACCCGTGACCTCGTATCACCAAAACTACTCGCTCGACAATGCTCTTCGACAGCCTCAGGTCTTCGATCCCGAGGCCCACATCCGGTCTTGGTCGACGCAGCATGTCATCGATTGGATGTACGAGACTGGCATCGACTCTTCCGTTATCGAGTGTTTCGACATCCACGATATCAATGGTGCTGTTCTTCTTGACCTGCAGTTCGACGACCTTCGAGAGCTGGACATTCAATCCTTCGGCAAAAGACATCAGCTATGGAACGCCATCTGCCTCTTACGAGGCGAAGATGGCCGCATCAGCCCGCAACCGACGCCGTTCCAGGACATTGAGCGACCATGTACTGCTCCACCACCAAGGACGTCAAGCAGGAGATCACCCAGTCGAGGCCGCATCTGCTCAACACCAGTTGAGGGCATGCAAAGACCAACCACTCCTACTGGAGGCAAGAAGCGACGAGGCCGCAAAGCGTCCAAGACGAGAGACATCATCACACCAGCAGAGTCGGTCTCTATCGTCGCCATCGAGCAACTGATACCAAAGCCACACAAGTGTGCCAAGGGAGAACGGTGCTCCAAGTGGCGAAAGCAGCAGAAAGAACTCAAGCAGCTCCAAGACGAGCATGGCATCGGCCGCTTCCCCATCAGTCCATCCAAGGGTGGCCGCATCTTCGTCGCTGGTGATCCAGGTAACGCTTCGACAGCAGATAACATAATCCCCAACGTCCACAAGCAGCCTACGCCACAAGTCCCAGTGGCCGAGGATGAGGTACGTCCCGTCTCTGAAGCCCAGCCATCCGTGGTCGCCTCATCAGACCTCCTTGGACCCGGTCAGGTACCTGAGTTCGCTCTACACGAAGACATGCTCGTTCAACTCGGATCACGCAACCCTCAAGACAACGTCAAGGAGTTCTTACACTTCCAGCACATGCATTCGCCTACCGAGCCACCTAGTCCGCCCTTGGAGATGTTCCCGTCCAACTCCTTCACACCCTACGGAGCTCAACAAGCCCAACCACCGTTACAACCACCGCGAAGCAACACCGCTCCACGACAGCAACTCCAAGCACTACCACGTCTTGACATCCCACGCTCCGCCAGCGCAGATCCCCAACTCAATACAGTCGTGTCCACCGAACCAGCAACATCCATTTGCCGCAGCGCCACAGCCTCTCCCGGCTTCCAAATGATCTATCGCATCGGTACACCAGCTTCAGAGGTCGACGTCCCCATGTGCGGTCCCCCAACTGACCCTCTCGCCCGCGACACCTCCCAATCCGTTCCACCCAACATGCAATATCGGCCCCAGCAACCCCTCGCCCGCTCGCACTCTCGCGCCAGCGAAACCAACCCTTCCTGGCGCCGACCCTCAATGCAACTCCCCTCGGTCAAAGAAGGCGAAGTGTTCTCCCCCAACACGCCCCCCAAATCCAAACGCCCCAGCCTAACGCCTACCACCATCCTGCGCTCCAACTCCGTCCGGGACCCCGCCCACGACAGCCCCAAGACCCAACATTTCGGCTACGGATCTGACTGCGCTCACGCTGGCTGGATGCGCAAACGCAAGACCAAAATGCTTCGCCACGAATGGACCGACGCCCACTTCCGCCTCAAAGGAACCCAACTCGCCATGCACGCCAACGCGCGACTCTCCGCCGCTGAACTCGACAGCTTTAACGTCGATGACTATGCCGTTGCCTGCAGTAGCGGCCCATCCAACAGCAAGCTCTCCGCGGCGATGAAGGTCTTAAGCATCAAGACGGATTCTGCGAAGAAGAACGCCGAGGACGCGACGGCTTTCTCGTTTCAGTTGATTCCAGGCGAGAAAGGGACTTTGAAGAAAGACGTCAATGGAAACGGTGCCGGTGGCCATGGCCATGGGCACGGCAAGACGCATCACTTCGCGGTTAAGACGAAGGATGAGAGAATTGAATGGATGCGGGAGCTCATGATTGCCAAGGCCTTGCAGCAAAAGGGAAAGGGGTTTGAGGTGGAGGTGAACGGTGTGGTGCATCGTTGAGATCCAACTCATCATCCACCACGCTACATTGCTTGATGAATTTCATCTGCCGCGAAATATTCTTAGCGAAGGACACATTTTTCGGCATTGTTCAGGAAAGGGAAAGGGAATCGGCATCTTTAATCCCTCTTTGCGCATTACTATACCCCACAACCAACGCTACTTTTGAGACGACACGACACTTTCACGAACATAGGGGGATACCTGGTCAGCCTTCGGGATCTTTGGAGGAGAAACACTATTACTATCCTAGGCTTCACAGCCCGACTTCACTCACAAAACACTTCTTTCGGTACCGAGATCACACAAAAAGCAGTGACCCTTTCCGGCGGCTCGCTCGGTTTAATCAATGGAAATGGTCAGGGAGCGAGACAGATAGGTAGCGGTAGTCAAAATGACAAACGATTCGATAGGACGCTTCTTGATGCTTCTCGTGAGACTGTAGTTGCGACAATGGTGAGGCCTCCAGAAAAAGGCACATGTCGTAAGCTGAGGCGTTTGAGCGCATGCATCCTTCGTTGCTGCACTCGGGTATCATAATGCATCTCTCATGTAGCATGACGCCGAAAGACGTTCATCGTGTGCTGGCGTTCGTGCGCTTCGCCACCGTCGATGTCCAGTGGCCGTCGCTTTGGGTCTGGAACAACATCGAAGTTCCTCGGAGGAATGAGAGAGCTCATATAAGCGCCCGGTACTTCAGCCTCCTCCTTCAGACGGAATCCCGGACCAACGCCGCAGATGTGCGGTACGCCGTACGAGCAAGCCAGCAGAGCGTCTCGCCAAGTCGGTGGAATCGCCACAGTGAATCCTCCTGTGATGGTGTGGGGTGTTGGGTGTGAGAAAAGAGATCTTGGCCTTTTCTCAGCCTAGAACGCTGTCCGTCTCCTCCTGCCCGTGTACTTCGAGTTTGCTTTCACGACTCTGCCTTTGGCTTCCATTTGGGCCTTCTTCTTCAGGATCCAGTTCTTGCTGCCTTTCTTATTGACCTCCTTCCCTCGCTTTCGCTCCTTCCTCCTCGCATCGTAAACATCCACCCCGTCCATACCATTGACCGCACCCGTGACATCTCCTCCGCCAACGCTAAGCACCAGGTAGTACTTCACGTTCTTCGTCTCCGGATCGTCTTCCAGTATACCCGCTCCAAACCCTGCCTTGATCGCCGCATTGGAAATCATACTCCGTTGCTGCGGATTCTTAGGATAGAACTGGCAAACCGCTTTCCCGCCCCTCTTCAAACTCGCATACAACCCATCAAAGAACCTCTTCAATCGTCCCTCAGGCGACACGTCCGACGTCTCTGCATTGCACAACCACTGAATCGCCGAAATACTAATCGCCGCATCGAATGTTCCCGCTCGAAATGGCACCCCTTGTCCAATGTCCGCCAGCAGCATATCCCCTTCTACGTCCCGCTCCAGTGCTTGTGCCAGCATGCTGGATGATATGTCCATGCCCACCCATGTGTGCGGTCCGCCTTCGTCTTCTGGCACGTCTGTGAGGATCTCGCCTGAGAGACCGCTGCCGCAGCCTACGTCGAGGATGAAGGAGGGGTCTTGGAGGTCGAGGAGTTCGAGGGCGCGGTTGGTCATGTCGGCTTGGATGCCTTTGATTCGGCTGGAGGTGGTGTATTTGCGGGATTCGACATCGTTGTAGAAGAGGTCTGGGGGAAGGATGTCCTCGGGTCGTGACATTGTGACGGAGTATGTCGATTCCGGGAGCCGTGATAGCACGAGGTTGACTTGGGAAGTAATGTTGAAGTCGTACCTAGTACTTCGAATCGAAATTGTGCGCTAGTACAGTAATTTAAGGTTATCGATAGCGGCTGTAACCGCGGAGGGTTCAGAGTGACCTCAGCTACACCATCGCGTCGAGGGAAAGCTGTTCTCTTCGACTATCACATCCGTCGACTGCGTACTTCTTGAACTACTTTTGATGGTCGCATTACAAACTTTGACGCGATCGTGATAATGTGGATCTTACCACTCCTCGTAAGCTCGAACGCGACGACCTACATTCACTTCACGCACTGACACGTGCACGTCAGGGCTACCTGGGCCTCCTCCTGGGCTTTCTCTTCCTCACGCTAGCCATTGCGTCTGGTCTCTATTACATGAGTGAACTGGTACGCGCAACCACCATATCGTATGCCAGTATTAATCCTTCTTGCTGACACTGCCCTCGCCACAGGTTGAAGAACATACTGTCTTCGCCAAAAAGCTACTCACCCGCCTCATATACGCCACTATCGCCCTCCACGCCCTCCTCCTCATCGACCGCTTCCCACCACTCCTCTCTCTCTTCAGCATCGCCTCACATATCCTCTACTCGCTCAATTTGCGCCGCTTTCCGGTCGTGAAACTCACAGACCCCGTCTTCATCGCCTCGTGCGTGGTCGTGCTGCTCAACCACTGGCTCTGGTTCCGACACTTCTCTGCCCCGCCGCGCGCCTCTTCACACAACGGACGGTACAACTACTACGAGCAACAGGCGAATATCCCGACGTTCACCGAGATCGCGAGCTTCTTTGGGCTGGGCGTGTGGTTGGTTCCGTTTGCGTTGTTTGTGAGCTTGAGTGCTGGGGAGAATGTCCTGCCGAGCATGGGCAGTGAGTATGCGACGGGCGCTGGCAGCAGTTTCATAAGTCCTGGACAGGAGGCACCACCCACCACTTCATCTATGGGCATGCCTGGGAGCGTCAATGGACCTATAAGGACGAGACATAAGAGGAGCAACACGCAGACTGGCATGGCCAAGGCTGCTGTAAATGGTGTTACAAATTGGGTCGGCGAGACGGGAGAACTTATGGGATTCTGGAAGGGAGACAGGACGAGGCCGTTATGACAACAGCGTGAATGAGGAAGCGAGCATTTTGATGACAAGATATGAAACGAGAACGTGACACCATGTGTGGCAATCTGTGCCATGAAGCAAACTTTTTGCGTTGCTATATACCAGGGGACATTGAGTGTATATGTTCCACCTCTGGTACTGTACAGCCAGGTCGCAATATACAGTCAGGTAAGTGTTCCCAAGATCAACTAACCAAACCGGTGCGCCGACTCGCGCAGCGTATGTTATAGTACGCCGCGCATACTGTTGTAACCTCCGTCAAATCCGTAAGAATGGAGGCCGTGAAAGAAATAGAAGAAACCCTCGGCCAGAGCTGAAGGTCGGTCAGCCATGCCTGCTGACCATATCCCAGAACATCGTCAACGAAGATGGTCGGAAGCAATTTACTCCTCGACATCATCGACAGCCCTCTTCAGGACCTCCTCGAGCTCATCGAGAGCACGCTTGGCAACATCACAGTCACCGCCCTCCTCAGAGCAAACCTTCTCCTCCTCAGCAGCCTCGTCTTGGCCCTGGGCCGCGCCCTCGATCCAGCGACGAGTGGCAAAGGTACAGTCGTGGGTGTCGCAGTAGGCGGCACGTTGCTCGAGCGTATCAGCGCCCTGAGCCGCATCGGCCTCCCGCTTGATCTCCATGAACTGGGCGTACGCGCGCTTGAGGACGCTGCACTCACCGCCCTCGGCGTGGCACACCTCCTTGAGGTGCTCTGGGTCGAGGTCGGAGATTTGGCGTGCGAGGTTCTTGATGTCGTCCGTGGACGCGGCCGCCTCAGCGTCGCGCTTGGTCTTGGAGCAAGGCTCACCGGGGACACCACAGAAACCGCCTTGGTTGTCGTTGACGTCGGCGTAGAAGGCTTCCTCCTCACGCTTGCGGTTGCAGGACGAGCCGGGCACACCACAGCGGCCGATGTAGAAGCCCTTGTTCTTGGCTTCGGCGTCGGCGGCAGCCTCAGCTTCCGCAGCACGCTTGCCGTTGCAGGCAGAGCCTGGAACACCACATCGTCCAATGTAGAACTTTTTCCTTGCGTCGGCCTCAGCCTCGGCATCACGCTTGCCGTTGCATGCGGAGCCTGGGACGCCACATCGTCCAATGTAGAACTTTCTGCGTGCGTTGGCATCAGCCTCTGCGTCACGCTTTCCGTTGCAGGCAGAGCCTGGGACACCACATCGGCCAATGTAGAACTTTCTTCGGCTGGCATCGGCCTCGGCCTCAGCCTCAGGGGTAGCCTCCCTCTTGCCGTTGCAAGCGGAGCCTGGGACACCGCATCGACCGATGTAGAACCCACGGCGAGCATCTGGCTCAGCATCACGGGCATGGACAGTACCGTGTTTGTCGCAGGAGTTGCCTCGGACACCGCAGAAGCGGGCGGCACCGTAGTTGGCGTTGGCCTCAAGCTCGTTCTTCAGTGCGAGGGATCGCTTGCCGTTGCAAGCAGAGCCTGGGACACCGCAGCGGCCAATGTAGAACTTTCTGCGGGCGTTGGCATCGGCGTCGCGGGCGACGAGGTCGTCGGCGTCGCACTCAGAGCCTGGCTCACCGCAGAAGCGGCTCACGCCGAGGGACTTGATCTCGTCACGAGCCTTGTTGCAAGAAGAGCCTGGGACACCGCATCGGCCGATGTAGAAACCCTTGCGGGCAACTGCCTCTGCCTCAGCATCCGCCTCAGCATCAGCCTCACGCTTTCCATTGCAGGCAGAGCCTGGAACACCACAGCGTCCAATATAGAACTTTCTGCGTGCAACTGGGTCGGCCTCAGCATCAGCCTCAGCCTCACGCTTTCCGTTGCAGGCAGAGCCTGGCACACCGCAGCGGCCGATGTAGAACTTTCTACGTGCGACGGCGTCGGGGTGCGCATCTCGGCGGCGGTTGCAAGAAGATCCAGGGACACCGCAGCGGCCAATGTAGAAACCCTTACGGGCGGCCGCCTCGGCGAGAGCATCACGAGCGACGTTGCAAGACTCACCGCGGACACCACAGAACTGGGTGGCCTCGGACTCATCTGCCTCGAGATCGCGCTTGTTGCAAGAAGTCTTGCTGACGCCACAGCGTCCAATGTAGAATCCAGGCTCAGCGTCTCTGGCCTTGATGGTGTAACGTGCCTCACGGGCACCGACGAGGTGGTAGGCGTTCTCAGCGATGGTACCGACATCCTCGATGGAACGGCGGGCCTTCTCGCAAGGCTGGCCTGGCGCACCGCAGAAGCTCTGGGGCTCAGCGTCAGCCTCAGCGAAAGCGTCGGCGATGGCGAGGGCGGAACGCTTGACACGGGAACAAGCTTCTCCGGGAAGACCGCAGAAACCAGCCTGACCAGCGTCACGCTTGGTGCAGTCGGTGCCGTTGGTACCGCAGAAACGAGTGACGGCGAACTTCTCCTCGTCTTCGGCGTCACGCTTGTTGCAGGAAGAGCCGGGAACACCGCAACGGCCGATGTAGAAACCCCTGCGGGCATCAGCCTCGGCGTCACGCTTGTTGCATGAGGACCCTGGGACACCACAGCGGCCGATGTAAAAGCGGCGTGGTTCGGGTTGGGCGTCACGCTTGCCGTTGCAAGCAGAGCCAGGAACACCACATCGTCCAATGTAGAACTTGCGGCGGGCGGCAGCGTCGGCGGAGGCGTCAGCGTCGGGGCCCGCGACAGCGATGGCCGACGTGAACGCCGCGCTGGCGAGCAGCAGGGTCGAAAGAGTGACCTTCATGTTTGTAGTCTCTCAGTCGTGAGAGAGCGTAGTTGTTTTTGATAATTTGGGTGTGTAATGAAAGGGGTTGGTAAGAGGGTCTTATGACTTAGACCTAGGTGTATTGTGGTTCGGATCGGTATGAAAGAATGACTGGTGGGTAGGGAGGAGAAAGCGAACGAAAACGGCAAGCCTGAAGAGGATATATAGGCCATGTCTGAGGATCGAGAGGCAATGTGCGGTCCCAATAGAGGTCTCAATAGGATCTGAATAAAGAGATGTTCACTCGGACTGGTGGCAATGAGCCTCATGACTGGAAGGAAGAGCTCAATAAGGATCCAATAGGAGCAGAGCATTGTCGATGAGAGACTATTTTCATGGGGAGCGTGCGGGACCGACAATGAAACAAGAGATGAGAGAAGACCGAGATAGATGGTTTAAGGAGACTTCGTCTCGGGACCGGTCGATTGGACTAGTCGATGGGAGTAGTCATTGAGGTTCGTTGTGGCAATCAACGATGTCTGTAGACGAATGTCAGCCTATGTCGACAACTTAATGGATGTTTAGAACATTCACTAAGTCCTCGAGACACTCGCCTTCGCACCACAGAGGCTCGTGGAGCACTGAACTAGTTGGGCGGCCTTCCACCTAGCAGCCGGGTTCCAGAGCCAGGTGGAAGATTCATTGTGGCTGGCAATCTTACCTCGAAGTGAATACAACGACCTCGAAGCAGCCATTGGTTGAAAATGCGCCTCGAGGCCGTGGTGAAGAAGAGCTCTCCGCAAATGGGTGTCAATAGGGACAGGTGAAGTCGTTATTGAGCCCAAAATTCGGCTAGCGTGTTTCGACTTCTTTCACATGAAGAGATTCACAGACGCGTGCATTTTTGACACTCGTCGGCTCCAGCAGGTATCGATATGTCCACGAGCTCTGTTTGGCTGTACTGAGATGGCCGTATAGTCCGCATCGTCTGGTTTGTTGCGAACTTTGCCGACGTAGCAGGCTGGGTAGCAATGAACGTTAGACACTTGCCATCATCTGGCAGACACCTCTCTTCCTTTTATTAGGGCACCACGCTCGCGACACGACTGACAGCCACATAGACACATAACGAGTCGCGGGGATATCTTGCACTTTCAGTCGTAAGGGTCTCGTTGTTCGTCGGAGCCCAGGCATGCCGATGTTCCAGAAGCCAAAGCATCTCACTTCTTTTGCTACCTGGCCTGGTAAACAGCGACTTGTCGCGCACTCGTCGGACGCATTCACGATCCCGCTATGCACTTGATCGATGCTCGATCTCACACTTGAGATCAAGGCTGCATAGCTCAGCTTTCGGCGCCAGTCGTGTCTGTTCGTCGAGACTGCTCTTATCGCCGTCCGTGTGTGATCCTTCGCGACTTCCAATGTTTTTGGCCTCGCATTAAGCTTTCTGGCTGAACGTCGTCTTAGTCAAGGGTCGACCACGATACATGTAACTCCGAGATACAGCTCAGCGGGTCGAGATGGGATGTAAGTCAGTGAAGGATGCAGTTCGTATTCGTTCGTTTTCTGCTCGTCATGCCACGCGGAGCACGGACTGCCGTGGCAGGTGGGCAGCCGTCTTCCGTAGCCGGGCGACTTCGCGCAGCTTGCCTTGAAGCTTTTGCGCAGCACTTCACCACACAATACCTTCGTTCCCTCCACTCATTATCCGCACCATGTTCTCCAGACGGGCCGTTCAGGTATGCTCGAGAAGGCGGGAAATACTACGGCTGTGACTGACATTATACTTCTTCCAGGCGCTCCGCAGCAATGCCTTCGCCGCCGCCCAGAACCCGTCCATCGCCGCGCGCAGTACGTTTTACAACAATCGCAAGAGCAGGATAGGGCAGGACTGACCTCCCCATGAAGCATACGCGACGACTGTACAATCGGACATCTTCAAGCCAACCAAGTTCGGCGGCAAATACACCGTCACGCTGATCCCAGGTATGCGACTGCAAAAGCAAAATCGGCATGTGATAAAGAGAATTGAGGGCTAAGGCGGGATATGCAGGTGACGGTATCGGTGCGGAAGTCTCAGAATCGGTCAAGACCATCTTCAAGGCCGACAATGTACCCGTCGAGTGGGAACAGGTCGATGTATCTGGTCTGGAGACTGGCGGCAAGCACTCTGAGGAGCTCTTCCGCGAATCCATCGCCTCGCTCAAGCGCAACAAGCTCGGATTGAAGGGTATCCTCCACACTCCTGTGACCAGGTCAGGACATCAATCTTTCAACGTTGCTCTGCGCCAAGAGCTCGACATCTACGCATCCATCGTCCTGATCAAGAACATCCCTGGCTACGAGACACGACACAAAAACGTTGACCTGTGCATCATCCGTGAGAACACCGAGGGCGAGTACTCTGGCCTGGAACATCAATCTGTTAGCGGTGTCGTCGAATCGCTCAAGATCATCACTCGTGCCAAGTCGGAGCGCATTGCCAAGTTCGCCTTCTCCTTTGCCCTCGCCAACAACCGCCGCAAGGTCACCTGCATTCACAAGGCCAACATCATGAAGCTGGCCGACGGCCTTTTCCGCAACACAGTACGAAAGGTCGGTGAGGAATACCCAACAATCGAGACCAACGACATGATTGTCGACAACGCCTCTATGCAGTGTGTCAGCCGGCCTCAGCAATTCGATGTCATGGTCATGCCCAACTTGTACGGTGGCATTCTCTCCAACATCGGCGCTGGTCTCGTCGGTGGTCCAGGTATCGTTCCAGGTTGCAACATGGGCCGTGAGGTCGCCGTTTTCGAGCCAGGATGCCGACACGTTGGTCTTGATATCCAGGGCAAGGACCAAGCCAACCCCACTGCATTGATTCTGTCTGGAAGCATGATGCTGAGACATCTTGGACTGGACGAGCACGCCAACCGTATCAGCAAGGCTGTTTACGACGTTATCGCCAACGGCCAGGTGCGGACACGCGATATGGGCGGTTCATCAACGACGCATGAGTTTACCCGGGCCATTCTTGACCAGATGGAGAAATCAGGATAGAGACACACGCATGAAGCTTGGCTTTGTAACGGCGTAGTTAGCGTTATTCGTCCCCAGGTTCTTTTTGATGTTTGCATCTGTGATACTCCTACGTGTAGATTCTGTACAATCGGAGAGAAAGCTACGAATACATGCTGCTTGCAATTCTTCGTCTCATGCATACACCGAGTGAGTGCTCTATGCTGGGGTTCCAGGCTAGTGTGTCAGCCGTCAATGTCTCCTTACCTCTGCATACCGATCTCACGACCCTACAACAGCGACTTGTACCCCTTCTCTTGCGGCACATCCACACCCAAGAACTCCAGCAGCTGCCCAACATGGTCTACACCCCAGAATCCCTCCTTCTCGCCCTTGCTATTCTCCGCCACAAACCACGGCAACCCGAAGGCGCCGGCATCAAAACTCCCCTTCGTATTCTCCATCAAAGCCTTCTTCACCTCCTCGCTCTTAATCCCCTCCAAACACGCCTTGGTTCCCTGCTCGCCCAACACCGGCCCCAGCGCCTCCGCAATGACCTCCACCTTCCCGATCGTCTTCCTCTCGACCCAGAACGCGTGATACAGCGCATCGAGCGCCTTGACTAGGCTCTCAGGCTGCTTGAGCCAGATGTAGATGAGCGCGCGCTGAGTGTTGACGGTGGACTGCGGGAAGGGAGAGGGAGTTTGCTCGGCGATGGGGATGTTGAAGGCACGGGCCCAGCGGATGCGTTCGTTGTTGATCCATTTGTCTTTGTTGAGGATGTTGAGGGGTGGCTGGTTTTTGGCTTGTTGCATGAGACCGCCGAGGAGGATGGGGATATAGGTCACTTCGATGGATTTGAAGGCGGGGGAGTTCTACATTTTGGTGAGGTTAGTTTCTACGTGGTTTGTGTGAAGGTTGGCAGAGCCATTGGGTTGTTGCGGAGGAGGGTCTGAGTAAGTGGTTGTTGTTTACTCAACATCCGAATGTCGTGCTTGACGGAGAGGGCGGGACGTACCCTGGTCAGCCAGTACGCCAAGTAGGCGAATGGCGAGACGACGTCGACGTATAATGTGACCTTTGGCTTTCCCATCTTGTCGTTCGAGTGTTAGGATGTCTCTTTGTGAGATATCTACAGAGAGTTCTATTCACTCACTTGGAGGTGCGATAACACAAGCAAGCTTCGCTATGAAGATGGACCGAGGTCCAGTTTGGAATCCTTTCAAGCGGGCTTTCCAACCTCGATGGCATGGCAATGCAATGCAATATAGTCTGCAGTGCAACAGAATCTCTAAGCTGCGCCACCCTCATCATGTTCAAGACATCACAGTTCGTATGTACTCAGAGGTGTACTTCGTCTTAGGTTCACAGTGGTAAGAGCAGATCCTTCAACCGTAAGGCAGTGACAGAAAGTCATGTCATTCATATCCAATTCGCAAGGCCGCCGGGACAGAGTCTCAGGCGGCACAGCGGTAGCATAAGAAGGCGATGCATCGAATCCTTTCGAGCTGTCCCTATAGACACTGATGATAAATGCTCCACAACGTTGATCGGGGAAGCGAAGAAGTGAAGTCGCCTTTCGACGGCCTCAGGCACTAACGCACGGGCCATCGAAATTCTGATCTTGGCAAAGCCCACGCTCTTGACCGAAATCATCAGCCAACGACATCAAACAGCTTGAACCGCCCACCTGTGCAGACACTCACTACCACCACCGTCAAACCGCCAAACCCAGACAAAAACAGCGCAAAGATGGATTCCGCCAAGTAAGAGCACGACAACCGGGAGTATATTCGAGTTGCGACTGACAAAAGCGCATAGGGTCCCAGTCAAGCTCGTCAAGGTCACCAGAGTCCTCGGCCGTACCGGTATGCGATCCTCGAACGAAAAAAGAGATGAAATTGGGAATAGAAAGAGCAGTTCTGATATGATATAGGCTCCCGTGGAGGTGTGACCCAGGTCCGCGTCGAATTCATGGACGACACCACCCGCTCTATCATCCGCAACGTCAAGGGCCCAGGTACGACACAAAAGCAGATTCAGGATGACAAGATCTAACAACAGCGAACAGTTCGCGAGGACGACATCCTCTGCTTGCTCGAGTCGGAGCGTGAGGCCAGGAGACTGAGATAGACGGACATGTGCGCAGGAGAGCAGGTGCAAGCACGGGCGATGGTGGACATGATTCAGGGATTCTTTCAGCGGGATGCAACATCTGGCGTTGCGGTTATGGCATCGACACGTATGCAGTGACCAAAAGGTCACGGACTCTTCGACGAAGATCTTCGCTGCAGTTCTCATCCGCAATACCCAAACCGTAGGCGGACTGCCTGCTTCTGACACGACACACTACATTTGGCATTTCTGTCTCACACGATCAGTGATGTTCATGCACTGTCTTGTCATGCTCACGCTCAGCAGGTATCTCAGACTCAATGCAGAGTGTCCGCAATATCGTGAACGACGTACCGAAGCCAAGCATCAGAGAAGGGCGTTAGATCGCTCAACAACCGAGGGACGTGAGCACTTGGCCATTTTCCCACGCCCGTCATCCATCTCGAGACCAGCATACGGCCTATTTGGGAATCCTTATTCTCACGATGCCCAAACCCACCACCGAGCATGTCCGCAATCTGCTGGTACCCGCGCCGAACTGTTCAATCCATGGACGGGAGCTTGCAGGCTGTCGACCAGGAATCGGATCCCTTCGATACTCCAACCACGAAATAGGACGCCACGAACCATTCGTACTCGTTCGTCGCCGAACGCATTTCTCCAGCTTTGATTGCCCTGCAGGGTCCCTGACTGCATGTGCAAGGTCCGGACGCACGTCCTATCCCCGACCCACGATTGATGCCATCCACAGGCGGACGGTCCGATATCTCGGCCACCTACTCTCAGGTCCGCGTCCTACTGTACCCAAAAGCTGGACCTGCATTTCCTTTGCCACAGGAGGATCACATGTCAGCTTGGGCTCTGCTCTTTCCCGCCCATCTGCTGCACCGTTCGCCTCGCCAATAGTACCCAACTTGCCATGCCTCGGGAAGTAGTCGCATCTGCTATCGTCAGCCGCACCAGCACCGTATCTCCGTCTTGCTCTTGGGGAGGTCGAAAATATTAAGGAATCGAGGACCAGCACATCCAAACCCTTCAATCCTTCCAGAACACTCACGTCACGTGCTAAATTCTGTATTTGCCACTTTGAGTAAGCGTCGTGGCGCCCAACCGCACCGAACATCTGGTTGAGTTGCGTCTTCGGCAACTCTAACAAACGAAGAGTCCCCTCGCTGATGAACTCATCCTCCTTCTGGATCCATGTCAGCTTGCCGGCGTCAACGACCGTCGTAGTTCTCGTCTAGAGAACAATCAACCCCAACGACTGCATTGCAGCCCAACACTAGTACTACCTTCCCAATGTTACATTTCATTTACACCGCGTGCTTCTTTGAGAGACGTCGGCACGCGGCTAAGTCGCACGCGATATTTGACATCTCACTCTCGGCTGTCGCCGTGACCCAATCGTTCGTTCGCTGTTCCTGATCGTCCCCAGGCGCTACTTTCTCAATAGCCACATTTCGCACAACCGGACCTACCGTCGAACTAGTTCGGTTGTACGCGTAGCTACCGGGTCCAACGAAAGGAATCTACAAAACGCCACTCGACGAGGACGGAGGCAGTGCAGAGTCCTGTATTTGACAATGCAATTTCGTCGACACGTTCGTTCGCGTGGTGCTTGGGGACGAGGCTCGAAGTGTCGATATGGGCTTCCCTGAAAGATCTTGCAGTGAGATGGCGCGTACGCGACGAGTACGTTTCTCACCACTCGGTGAGGCTACTGAGGTATTGAAGGGGTCAGTGAACCATGTTTGTACTCGGCAGGCTTGAGAAATGGCAGCGAGTGGACGGAGGCATCGCCGAGTTCATCTCTAGAGACACCATCCTCGAGCTAGACAAGCCAGAGCGAGCTATCGACACGGCCTTGCACCTCAAACACAACCGCCAACGTGTCAAAGGAGCCGAAGGCGCGTGTCGATGACGACGGCAAACGATCCAAATGGTCAAGTGTGAGCCTTGCACCGTTTCTGACAGACGTTGAGAGCCATTTGTGAAGTGTGCAACGTTCACTATCCATTCATGCCCCGTGCAATGGGGACCTATCAATGCTTTCCGCTATGCTACGCTAATATATGCTACGCTCGTTTTCCTTCAACGACAGACGCGCTGCTTGACAAAGAAGACTAATTAGGTGAGGCACCTGGCTAGAAGGTCTCTGGATTACGAGTGTGGGAGGCAGCGAGCGCCTGCACTGGCTGCGACGCGACTTCTGTTCGCGCGTGAAGGGTGGAATGTTGTGTATAGCCGCCGGGTTCTGTCTTCTGGAAACGATTGGGTATTCATGCGTTGGTATCGATGCTGAGCTTTTGCTCGCTCTGTTGCGAGGGTGCGGAGATAGATTGGTACAGTGGATCATGGGTATTGAGGTGTTCGTGGTGCCGTAGAGACAGTCCAAGTCATGCCTTCCTTATTGTCGTTGTACGCCGAGCAGGAAGAGCCTTCGATCAGGGGCTGGATGGCCGTTGGAAGAGGAGAACGCGGCAGGTGGGAAGTACAGTGGGCCTTGGGTGATGTTGGCAGCGTTGGAATCGATCCATAGTAGTGACCTCTCGAGTAATCCATCAAGACCAAGTGCTTGTAGTCCACCTCGTAGACTGACCATCCTCTGCAAACCGGTCATATGGGTATGAAACGTTTCGCGAGCACCAAAGAGAAGTTCGTACGTGGCCATCTTGCCAACGGCCGCGATGAGAGCGTCGCTGGTCGCTCGTCCTCCCGCACTGTGGTCTACGAGGGAACGATTGATCTCTTGAATCGCCATGCCGCGTAGTTGCAGCAGATTGATTCTGTGTTGTTGCGTTGGTCGCATTTTGTTCCAGTGTGCTGCCGCTGCGAGTATCGTGGCATGTAAGGATGCTCGATCTGAGAAGACGACCGCTAGGAAATGGTCTCGTATCAGTCCTCTCGATGTCGCGTCCGTCTCTGGGAGGTCGATAGACATCGTATTGATGTAGTGATCCTGGAGATGGTCAGTTATGGGTCTTTGATATCGCTTGCGTGATGCTATGCCTTACCATCACAGGTCGAAGATAGGGATGCCACTCCTCGGGGTACACCTCGAGTGGATTGAGTCGCACCAGTGATGGAGGAGGGTTGGGCGATGTTGGGGAGTCGTCTGGGCTGCTCGTTTCGGTGTCTGGTGAACCGATCGATGTCGATCTGCTAATGGGAGGACGTTGACTGGAAGAAGCACCACCATCGTCGTACTGTTCTGTCCTTCTTCTTGCCTGGGCTGCAGCAGCCTTTCGCTGCTTCTCGTGCTGCTTCGAGGTGACATGACTGCGTACGCTCCTTCGGATCGTAGCATTCCTTGCATCTGCTGGGTTGGTGAAGTTGAGGAAACGAAAGTCGATCGATTCGGCTGCTGAGCCTGACCTGCTGCCTGAGGATGCGTTAGAGTCGTTGTCCATGGTTCATCGAAGTCTCGTTGGGCAGGACAGAAGGGACGTACTACCACTTTCGGAGCGGCTAGATGCCGGCGAGGCAGGCCCGCTCCCTCCCGATTGATTTCTTGATAGCTCGGCGGCTCTTTGGCTCGACATGGCTCCGTGTACCGATTGTACTGCACGTGGACGTGGAGTGGGAGCCAGCATACTTGCTTCGAGGCAGAAGTATAAGAAAGTTGGCAGTTATATTCACTTGATCTTCAGGGGTTGTTATCGTGGGAGGAAACACAGCATCACCGTCAAAGCTGGGCATGGGAGCATGGCTCCAATACTTCTGTGCGATTCATACTATTGGAAGGTCTTGGTGGCGACCGTTCGGTGCCAATGCAGGCCCGTAAGGCATCGTCGTCTACAATGAGGTCCACCCTAGGATGTCATGCATGAGCAATCCGGCAGTGGGTACGGAGGCGCTCAATGGCGGCGGATGTGAATGATCAAGTGAGACCTCGTGCGAGGAATCCGCCATGCAACTTCATTGGCCTGAGGTGCTGACTGAATGCAGCTACACTCGAGCGTAGAGTGAGGATCATTTAGAGACGACGGTTTCGGAAGCTCTGCTCGTCAAGGTCGCTAGCCCAGTGCAGGTACGCTCCGGCTCGTGTGTGCCTCAGCCGCGACCTTTGCTTCTTTCCAATGGACCAGCGATTGCCACTACTCTGTGGCAAAAAGCTGAAGCAAGAGCCCGCTGTACAAGCAGTGTGGGGTGAACCGTCTAGCGAATGCAGTAGTGCTGAGGTCCGTCGTGGCCCTCAGCTTCGGCTCCTTGGTGGCAGTGATTGGCCCAATGCAAATTTTTGATTCCCTTGCAGAGCTGTAGTCAAGAGTTGACGTGCCAGTGGGGTCACCAGAACGCAGATTCGGACGGAACAAGCGCCTCATGGACCAGAAGATCGAGCTGGGAGCACCGTTCCTGGCATCGCGCTGCACAGGGGATTGGATGCACGATCGCGCGATCAGGTAGTACATGCACAATGCACCATACCAGCGACCCGGTACTGTCGTATGGGTCGCGAGCGTCGACCAGCATCAGTCGTTCTGTCATCCACCTGGTCGGTGAATGAATGCATCCCTGCTGCAGGTCCACGAGCTGCAACGTGTCTGCCGCGCCACGAACGGTGCGCTTTTAGCACACCAGAATTGAAGCTTCTCGGGGGTTTTCATGCCGTTCACGCACCTGTCCTGGTAAGCATCAGGCACATCAAACACTCAATGGCAGACGATCGCAGCACAATGATGCAGAACTTTTCGCAGGGCTGTGCAGTCCGCGCCGAGCTGTGTCAACGGTGCCGACGCGTGGTGGCTGGTGATGTGCGTCCGCTCGGCCAAGCCGTTGGAGCCGCGAACGGATGCAGATCAACCTCCGTCTGGGCGCCGAAGCACGGCAAGTGAAGGTGATACAGAAAGGCAGAGGGGCAGCAGTGTAAATTGGGAAACATTGAAAGCAACTGAGGTCGGATTAAGGCGATAGGGGCGTGCCATCAAAGCGTCCGACGCTCTTTCGTCATTCGCTTCGTGTACGACAGAGCAGACCCAGGCCCCTGTTTCGGAACATGTCGAGCCACAAAGGCACAGCAGCGTTCTCCTGGTTCCTCGCGTCTCGTATACTTTGAGGTGCGGTCCGAGTCGATGCCGGGGTCCTAGGAATGCGAGGCGAGCAGCCTTGGTATGCACGTCACGGGCTGAGCAGCATCCGCCGCAATCCGACCCTGGACACATTGGCAGTGCCAGCAGGCAACATCTTTTCCATCAAGAACAGAGCACAGAAGGCGTGCATATCAATGTGTGCTGCCGTCCGCATTGGAACCGGTCACACAGTAGCACACGAGCCGTAGATCTTGCCAGCAACGAACCCCAACATGTCGGCGCCAGTGGAGACAACTGCAGCCACTACGGCAACGCATCCCGATACGCAACTCAAGGGCAGACGGCATAGCAGGAACAAGAAGTCGGATCCCTTTTGGACGCTGTCAGAGGATGCCTTAAAGCTGCCCGATCAGCCAACTCCGAGCACCAACGAAGACCACGGATCTTCCCATTCGGAGTCGCTTATTGCTGATGTAGGTGCCGCCTCATCTGGCATGGTATTATCCGAGATGGCGTTGCTAATCGCTGGTGCAGTTAATCCTCACGCCCATCAATGTGATCTCTTTCATTTTGTCACTACTGGTCGTTGAACGCCAACAGCGCCAATGGCGTCTGTCACAACACGCACCACCGCATGAAGCGTCCACCTGGTCTCAATTCGGATTCCCAAACCCTGAGCCTTACCAAGAATCGAAAGGGACTACGTGGCACCCTCGCCTATCATGGAAGCGTCGAGGCATCGCCAAGCAGCAGATGAGCGAGGTATTTGATATGCGAGGGCGGGTCATCTTAGCCCTTGCTGCGTGGACGCTTTTGGGAATCGTAGGCGTCGCATATGCCTTTCGACGAATGTATCAGTGGGCGCTCGCTTGAAAGATCGGTTCGATGGCTGAATGACGACGCATGACCTTTGATTTGAGGAAAAGCATGGTGTCTGGAGTTGTGGCGCTGGCGCTTGGCCAGAATGCAGTCTGTCGTACAGCGGAACATGTATCTGCTTGCTTCATGTGAGAATGAGACCATTCTTCCTGACAAACGAAAGAATCAAAGGCGTACAAGGTAGACACTCAAAAGTGATCACTTTTTGCCGCGGTGGTCTCTCGTGACAATGAGCATTGTGTTCTCGACATGAGGTGTTCATCCAGTCCGCTTCGTCAAAGTATGCCTCTGATGCCTGTGTACTTCACACAAAGCCACTTCGTATCAAACCGTCGCCAGACGAACAGCGCAGCTTGCCGTCTGTTGAGTCCATCGAGTGGGTCGGTAACTTCCATACAGCAAGTGAGGCAAGCATAGCCGGTTTTGAGGTCCACGCTGGAGGAGGAATTCGAGACAGATGATATTACAGTTCCAGGCCGTCCGTTGATGCGTTTTCGAACATCGGTGTAGTGGGTTGCTAGTCCAGTCTTTCCTGGCGGGCGACCCAGCTCCACTACAACATCAGAGGCAAAATGGTCGGATGAAGGATGGGCTTCGAATGACCGAGTGTTCACAGCCTCTACCATGCCCCAGACAACATCTTCCATGAGACTGGCAATCAATTCGGGGTCGTTCCAGCGTGGTGTTGTACTATCCGTCTCGTTTCTCGATTCGTCGGTCTTGCAAGCCATGGCTTGATCATGCATTTTCGAGAAGTTTGGTCACTTGTGTACCCTTGCTGTCGACATTGAATATCCGGCTAACGAGAAGTCGTCATCAGCGAGCCTCGGAAGACAGTCCAGATCCACCGCGCGACACCAGGCGCCAGAGAGTTATTCTGGTCTGCATCTGAATCCCAGTAGGGCGCAGCGGCATGCATGAGGCGCAAGTCACCAATCAGCTCGTCTGATGCCCTGATCCTCAGTCTTCCCACGCGACTCTGCAGAGCATTGATCAGAAGGGGCAGCACTGCTGATGATGGATGTCAGAACGTGAGATGCATCAGCACTCCAGCTGTCTCGATGCGAATTGCCACCACACCATCTCAATGCTCATCAGTCGAGCAAATGTTCCAACTGTACCAAACAAAGGGAGCATCATGTGCGGCGATTATATGCATGATCTCACCCCGCGTCGCCTGTGTTTGCGGACCCCTGGCTGTCACTGTTGACTGGAGAAGTCGTGGCTCTCAAGCTGAATCAGGCTGTTGAGCAGCGCTGGAATCGAGTCATGTCGCATGTTGTGATGTGTTGAGGTGTTGACGTTCGTGTTTCCAATCCATCATACTGCTGTGCGAGATAGTGGTATATTGAGGAGGTGAGGTCGAAGAGAGAAGGCGTCTCCAAGAGCGACGGTCACGACTTCCGCCAATTAAGCGCCTGATAACCTTTTGCAGGATGGCCTGCAAAATTAGACTGATGAAACCACCAACTCTCCCACCAAAGTCACCCTCCAACGCGAGCTACACAGGTACGCGTGCCAACACCTCCTGATAACTGGTCGCGTAATAAGGCCCATTAAAGTCCTCGGCTCCCCTGGAGCTTGCCTCTGTCCAGGATGGTTTCTTTCTCGTGCGAGGTAACGTTTGACCGTACCATTCCAACGATTAATGCTAACGTAACGCCTGGAAGAACTGTGGTGATACACTGAAGAAGAATAAACTGGACGGTCATCGGAATCAGTGTCGCGGCGCTACGTTTACATGCCTCGATTGCATGGTGTGGTTCAACGGGACCGACTACCGATCGCATACCTCTTGCATATCAGAAGCGCAAAAGTACCAAGGAGCATTATACAGGCCGGAGAAGGACAAGCAAAATAAGCAGGGCAAAAGCGAGAAGCGCAAATCCATGAACGGGCATAACAACTCTCAGGCTGTGGTGCCGAGAGGGGCGTATGTTGAGGATGCGCCAGAAGGAGATGACATGAATGCTGTGGCCGTCATCGACGTTCCACCGAGGGCCCCCACCCCACCTCCTCTGCCGGAAGCACTCACGGAAGGGGTGAACGTTTTCGACTTTCTCGTCACCGATGCGACACCGAAAGGAGCCGTGCAACCGCCTGACGAACGAAGGATGGTTGGAAACGGCGAGTCCCAATACTCCCAGTACTCGCAATACTCCAACGGCAACGGCTCGCGGTACTTGGAACATGGATATTCCTATGGTGACGCGCCTGTGCAGCCCAGCTTTGATCGCTATGACTCCTATAACAACCTGGCAGAGTCGCAACAGTCAAGCTCCTTCGTTACGCCGGCGCCGAAGGACCGAAGAAGAGAGAAGAAGGAGAAGTACACTGTTGAGAAGAGTGAAAAGAAGAGGAAGCGTAATGTGGAAGAGTTGGACATCTCTAGCGCCAAGCGGCCCATGTCGCGCGACGAGCCCATGACCGATGCGCCCGCGACTGGAGGGAGGACATTACACTCTGGCCTTACTGGCGGTCTTAGTCGCCTGGTCACGGACGCCGAGTTCTACGACGATCGCATCGAAGCTGGACCAACCCCTATCAGTCCTCTCAAACGGAGCAAAAAAGAGAAAGATGCCAGACCTGGGGCCAAGGAAGAGCGTCGGAAGTCCTCATACGTCAGCTACAGCACAACCAAAGCACCATCCAGCAGAGTCGAAGACAAGCACCGTCGTCGCTCGCGTAGCCCAGATCGAGAGCGCCATCGAGATAGACACGGAAGGAGCGCCCGACACGACTCGTTCTCTTCCGAAGATCGCTCACACGTCAGTCGAAGGAAACAAATCGAGTATCCCGACAGGCCCAGCTCCGTCCAACCGTCATCGACAAACCAGATTGTCTCGTACAAGGCACGTGCAGACCTGTTCCTGTCCTTCATCAACAAGGGACCAGAAAGTGAACGGGGCTGCTCAATCAACAAAGCGCTTAAACGATACCACCGCGAGCGTGACGTCCGAGGCGAAGAGAAGGAAGACGAAGACAAGGAGTTATGGAAATCGCTACGTCTACGACGTAATTCTAGAGGCGAGATTGTTTTGTTCAGCAGCTAATTCGACGGCTTTTGACGATATCATGGCGAAACGGATCACGGACCCACAGCACGGCGTTTTGACGGCCTACCTTTAGTGCCTTTCGTAATTCTAGCTAATGCGCATGTATTCTATTCGACGTTGCGACTTTACTGATATGATCTTTGCTTAGTCCGACTACGAGAGAGGAGTGCGCACATGAGCTGCAAGCTGGCTCAACGCATTTACTATTGCTTTTCGCCGCTATGATTGACGTTCTCGACGCGTTTGTCGTGAAGGCATGCGCACGCATGTGGAAGAAACTGCGAAGCATTATGCTGACATTGCGAGTTCTACAGATACACGTCGAGCGGAGGATCACGGCTACCAGCCTCAATCAACGAAGTACAGCCGCAAAAGAGGACAGAGTCTACGACACCTTCTACTGGCGCTGGCCACGGCTCGCGCAACCCTAGGCAGGTTGTGTTTATCAAGGAGCCATGTTGTTCCAAGAAGCCAACCCTTGTCAGGGTTAAGTTCCGAGCACCCTGGCACCAGATGCGATTCCCGGTCCACATCAGCCCTACACTGACTGCAGATCCGTCTAGCGGCCACAATGGCCCCCAATTCAGGTACTGGTCTCCTCGTCCGACGTCAGGCTCGGGCCCGGTCAGGACAAATGATGTCTAGTCAGTATTATCAGCTGGCGACAGCAGGATCGGTCCGGACGTTATAAAGACCTTGGACTGTCCCTGATCCCACACACCTTGAACGAAGGCGATTTGGCTCCTCTACGGCTTCCCAAGGAAGGTTCATTGGAAAGACATGGCGAAACCCACTCTCGTCCTCGTCCATGGCTCATGGCATTCGCCTCAACACTTCGGCCCTATCATCGAAGATCTCGAGTTCCACGGATACAAATGCATCGCCGTCTCCCTTCCCAGCACCCAGACACCCGACACCCCACCCGCAACCCTCACAGATGACACCAACGCCGTCCGCAACGCTGTGGTGAGCGAACTCGATAGCGGCAACAACGTCGTCGTAGTCGCCCACTCCTACGGTGGCGCGCCTGTGAACAACGCCCTGAAAGATCTCTCAACGGATTCCCGGATCGCCTCCAACAACAGCACCTCCGTCCTCGCCATCGCATTCCTTGTGGCCATTCCCCTCCCAACCGGCATGACCTTCCTCCGGATCCTCGGCGGCAAACCCGGTCCGCTCCACGACCTGCGCACGCCAGACTTCGCTTGGGTAGGACCCCCAGGCCCACACCACTACTTTTACAACGAAATGAAGGCCTCTGAAGCGGAGAAGTGGGCGTCCATGTTGAGGCAGCAGAGCTGGCCTGCGTATTGCGAGGCGACGACTTATGCGGCGTATACCGAGATCCCGAGCTTTTACTTGAGGTGTACGAAAGATCAGGCGCTGCCGTATGAGGCGCAAGCGGGTGTGCTTGGAGTGGCGGAGGGTGCTGGGGCGCGCATAAGGCAGGAGACTATTGGTAAGTCCCTTTGGCTTGTGATGAGATGTGTTTGGTGGGTCGAAACAAGAGCTTTGCTGACGATTGACGTTGTAGAAGCTGATCATACGCCTTTCATTGGGAAGTCTATGGGGAAGACTAGTGATTTCATCAGGAGGGTTGCTGAGGGGAGGTTTGATGCGTGATAGAGCATCACCATCCAACACGAGACCGGCTCTGCCAGTTGGCTATCGAACTCAGATCAACTAATCGTCAAGGTCTGCACACCACTCACATCGTCGTTGAAGACCTCTCCATCCATGAACTCATGCAAATGACAATCCCCTACAAGCTCGTAATCAGCTATCGCCCCCCGAGCGCTCGTCCGCCGAAGCACAAACGGCACCCTCCCACCCTTTAGCACCCAAACCTCATCCCCGACCCTCGCATTAGGATAAGAAAGCCCCAAGTACCCATCCGTGGTAACCAACATAGCCCTGCCAAAACAAGCACACAACATCGCCTGTACGAAACCATCGTCCAAGGTGGGTCTCATGAATAAGGCAGACTGTAAAAGTATCTGCCTCAACCACGCCGAGTACATCTCCGCGTCTGCATCGGTGAAACGCCGAAAAGACATTCTCTCGGCTTGCCAAACCAGGTCCCCAATAATCGTACGCCAGAAAGCACCTTGCGAGCGGACATCTGGCCAGAGGAGTGAGACGTCATGACCGGCTTGGGTCGCTGCTTGGCGCCAGCTGAGGAGGACGCGGAGGACGTAACGGGCGTCGCATTGCTCGATGGGGATGTCGAGAGGGACGCAGACTTGGGTTATGGTGTCGATGAAGATTCCCGAGACTTGTAGCTGGTCTTTGTCGAGCTTTATCGCTGGGCCTTCCATCCCTTTCGAAGCATTGTAGAGGTCATATACTTCCAGCCGTCGCATCTCGGCGTGGACGGATTCGATGCTAGGTCGAAGACTCAGGTCTCGAACCCATGAGGGTAGGCTACGGGCATTTGAGCTGAAGCCTTGGCCTGTTAAACATCGTAGGTCTCCGTCACAGTTCCGAATGATCAGGCCCATGGCCTCGGTGAAGACGCTCCTCACACTCTTGGAGTAATTCACTTCGAGGGCGTCTCCCGTCTCAAACAACGCCAGAATACCATACACCTTATCCCTCGGATTTCGACAATCTTTATACCTATACATTCTAAGCAGAGTATCAAGATTCCCCGTCGGCGCAGGCTGCGTATACACGGCATCCGGACAGAAGCCATACGTCGAAGGAAAAAGCTTCTCGACCTTCGAGCAGCACGTGAACAGATGCCGCCTGTGATTCCGGATGCTCTTGCGAATCGTTGAGAATGGTATTCGCCAGCTACCGTACATGACCCAGGCGTTGTTGGCTAGAAGGGCTTCTTGCACGCACCAGAAACGCCAATGCCAGGTTGTGGAGAGGAGATGGCGGAAAAGGAGCCACATGGAGCGGAATTGAGGAGTTTCTTTGAAGTAGAGCTGGCCGAAGATGTTGTGGAAAAAGCAGGGAAGGGCGGAGATGTGGTTGTCTTGGGCGAAGTGCATGATCATGGCGAAAGGATCATCGTCGGCGGCTTCCTCGTCATCCGTCAAGAGTTTGTCTGATATGGTCAGCTTCGATCAAAGAGCATCATTTGTGCGGCATGAGCTACCGTAATTTGATCTTCTCTTCCTTCTGCCACTACAACATCCACAAGCAGTCGAAATCCCACTGCCCGCCGCGATCGCCGACCTCGTCGACCACCTTCTCAATAACTCATGTTTCTCTGCAGCCTCAACAGGAGCCTCCACGGGACCAAGCCAGATGAGCACATTCGAACAACGTCGGAAGATCCTATGCATCAAGCGAACCTGATGCGACTTCTCGCCTTCGTCGTCTTGATTGATGCAGAGCTTGTCGATCCACAATGCAAGAGTTTGATCTTCCTGCCGTACATGTCGAAGAGCTGATTCGAGACTCGGTGTTATGGTAACGCTTTTGCCGTTCACGATAATGGTTGAGAGGACACTGTGATGTCCCCAGGCATACGACAGGCCGTGATAGACCAAATCCGGGTCATCGAGAGATTCGGTGCTCAATTCGCATTCGATGTCGTCGGCCCATTTCCCAGGGAAGAGATTCAGAACGCGTATCTCATTTCCGTCGTCGGATAAAGGACGGTAATGTAGACAGGTCTGTTCCATCGATGTCTCTGATTCGTTCGAGGCATTCGGACGAGGCGACCGGTCAAGGGAAGAGTCTATTCTTTCACGTGCTTGCGAGACAATTAGACACAGGCAACAGCGTGAGAGGCCTTATCAAGGCAGCCATAGCTTGAATAGAGAGGAGGATGGACGCTTGTTCGACTCTGAAACGACCGCGGACTGGAGATTGGAGGATTTGGCCCCCAACTGTGGCTGTGCTATTCTCTTAGCTGGAAAGGTAGTGACCAAGCCAGTAGTAGAAGAGGATGGTTGATCGAAAGTGAAAATGAGAAGTGGCACCGTAGCCTATGGCGAACTGAACACTTTGCCGATATCGCGTTTGAGCGCGTCTGCTTGCTGTTCAAGCTGCGATACATGGAGCGGCGAGGTCTGCATAGCATAATCGCACGACAGACAGGGTTAAGCAAGCTCATACCGTTCATGTCGCTGGAATCGAGTCACTTCAAGAAGGGGATGAATGACAGGTGCAGACAGGAGCATCGGGGCCTCGGAAGGGAAGGGAAAACTTACTTTGGGATAAGTCCACGGCCCAACACTCAAGCATCGTCAACGGCTTGCAGTACTCTTGAAGCTGGCCTTCTTCGAGTCGTAGGTCCCAGAGCAAGAAGGCTTGCGTTATGATCCATATCTCATCTCCACACTTCCCTCCCACCCCCTCGCCTTCCTCACAGCTCGCAGATCCGTCAGCCATCGCAGTTCAATCTCGCCAAAGTAATTCGGCTCCTCGACCGTCCGCACGAAATCCAGACTCTCGAACAACCTGATGCTTCCCGCATTGCTCTTCTGCACCTTCACTCTCAAGAAAGCCAGCTGTGGCGGCTCAGATCCTTGGGCGTACTCAGCAGCAATAGAGTTCCAGTGAGTCAGAATGTAGTCGATGAAAGTCAATACGGCCACTCTGCCATATCCCTTTCGTTGGAGATCCTTCCTGGCGATCATGAGCTCTAGCTCTCCCACGATGCCCTTGATGCCTGGAGTGAGCGCCTGGACATCTTGTGCCATTTCGTCGGAGTCTGGCTCGAAGAGGAAGAGGTTAATGTCTCCGATCATACGGTCCTCGGTGTCTACTTCTCCAGGTATCACGGCGTCTGGGGCGTCTTTTCGCGCATTGGCAAGTGGCAGACAGATGATGAAGGTAAGCTTATCCTTGTCATCTCGCCATGATTTCTGCATCGAGTATTCCTGCTCTAAGGAAAGGGGCTCTGAGGCTGTCGCTTCTTGCAGCGCTTCGTCTTTCATCCATTCATGGTATGTCGGCACGTGGGATTTCGAGTAAGGTACCAGAAGGATCGTGGAATTTGAAAGTGCTGACCAGAGTCGATAGTGAGTCGGCGCTCCAGGAGTTCATGTGTTGAAGGCATCGCATACCGGTGTGTTCGTTGATCTTCATCGTGGATATAATGTGTCCTTCCTTCCAAGAAGTGGCTGCCTCTGAAGCCACGAAGAGCAGTCGACAAACTGTGGCAATGCCTTAGATACCGGAAAGTCAATGAGGTCGACTGAGTCGCTTCATCTTGCACCTGCTGGGGGCTGCATGTGTCAAGGCGTCGACCGAAGTGGTGTCGTGATGTTGACGAAAGTCGGACGCGCCAAAAAGTGGGATCATAGAGTCTGCCTGAGGCAGAAACGCTGAGCGAGCCGGTAAGCTACATGTAAAGAAAAAGACAATTGAACGGGAACAGTCAAGAGCTGCAAGTAAAGAGTTATTATACAGCAAAGAGGAACCATGGGAGGGATTAGCCGTCGAAGCAAGCCCGGCCTCTGGAAAAGTTGACGAAGCAATGAGGATCTTCAGAAGCAGCATTGAGTGTCTACAAACTCCATATCGGAGCATCATAGACGCTCAACGCTCTTGCTTTGGTCATCGAAATGCTTCGAATTGTATCATGTCATGCTATCTGTAATATACAGGAGCTTCTCGCCGACCTTGACCCGGTGACTCTAGCTCTTTCATGCGAACGCAACGCCATGCTGAATGCACGATGAAATGTACTCCCACACCGTCGCCGTCGTACCCTAGAGCTGTTTATATTCAAGCTTGCCCTCGAGTTTCTTGCTTTCCACCAGCTTACGCACAGCCTTGTTGAAGTCGTCCTGGTTCACGGCCTCCCGGTAGTCCTTTATGGCGAACAATCCAGCTTCTGTGACCACATTCCTCAAGTCCGCACCGTTGAGACCATCACTCATCTTCACGACACTCTCGAAGTCAATCTCGCCCTCTTTCACCACGCTCTCCGCATGGATCTTCAGCACCTCCAGTCGGCCTGCCTCGTTGGGCAGTGGAATCTCGATCTTTCGATCTAGACGACCAGCTCTTAGAAGTGCAGGGTCGAGGGTGTCGGGTCGATTGGTGGCCATGATGATCTTGGTCTTGCCAAGATAGTCGAAACCGTCGAGCTGGTTGAGGAGTTCCATGAGAGTACGTTGGATCTCACGATCTGCGCTGGTACCTTCGGAGAATCGTCGTCCGCCGATGGCATCGATTTCGTCCATGAAGATGATGCAAGGCTCATGTTCCTTTGCGTAGCCAAACATCTCGCGGATCAGACGGGCGGACTCACCGATGTACTTGTCGACGATGGCGGATGAGACGACTAAAGAGGGTTAGCAAACAAATAAGCAGACGCCGAATGCTGCATACCTTTGAGGAAGTTGGTTTCGAGCGAGCTTGCAACGGCTCGTGCGAGAAGAGTCTTGCCGGTACCTGGCGGGCCATAGAGCAGCACACCCTTTGGTGGCTTGATACCCACCCGCAAAAACAGCTCGGGGTTCTTGAGCGGCAGCTCGATGACCTCTCTCAGCTCTCTGATTTGATCGTTGAGTCCACCGATACCTGCGAACGACACCTGACCAGGATCCTCAAGGGACATGTTGTAGACGAGAGGGTCGACCTCGCGGGGAAGCATGCGCATGATTGTGAGGGTGGTCATGTCCAGCGCAACACGAGTACCCTGCTTCATCTTCGCCTTGTCAACCTTTGATCGACACCCAACAACATATCGAGGTCCTGATGAGGCTTTCACGATGACTGTTCGCCAGATGTATCAGCATGCTATCCTCTTCTTATCAATCCCGATGTCTTCACCCACATCTCTCTTCATCAAGCTGTTTGAGCACCTCGCCGATGATCTGGCCCACACTCTGCAGCGCCTTGATGTTGTCCTCTGATATGTTGAAGTCGGTCTCAAGCGATTTGATTGTTAACCGTAAGTCCTTGAGCTTTGCCTCCCATTCTCTTGACTCCAGCAGCTTCGTCTTGTACTCCTCCAGCGCGTGATCTCTCTCCGGGTCGCTCATCTTACGCGATGTCTATATGGGCGGAGTGAAGCTTTCGATGACGATTTTCGGCGATGCGGAGGATTTGTGGTTGAGTTGGCGGCGATGTGTTGAGTTGAAAGGTGTCGAGGTGTGGTGTTGTTTGATGGAAGCGCACATGCAACAGGCGGCTTTGGTTACGCCAGTTGACTTTACGCCGGTTTGAGCGGCCTCAGGCATGCACGCATACAAACCCTTGTCATCCCGAAGCCGGGAAAGCACGGATCCCGGACGACCCTTCCCCCTCGACCCCACTACGCAACGCTCCCAGCAACAGCTAGTAGAGAAAAGAATTGTGTTGGGCTCATTACGGTCACGCCGGCCCTTCTCTCTCTCTTACTCACACATCTACCACAACAATCACACCTCCTCCTCATCCAATCTCACCCCGACCTGTCCGACGAATAGGTGAGTAAGAGCTGCAAGCAGGATGCTATGCAATGCATCACTTTCACATCCCGCCAATCGCTTTCACCTGGCCGTAGACTGCAATGGTTGAGCGGTCAACAACGCCGTTTGCCCAGGCCAACGCCCTTTCACCGCATCTGCACGACTCGTCCCTGTGGCTCGAAAGGGGCCCCTCCATCTTTGATCTGAATCGTCGCATTACAACAAGAATACACTGACACAATCGTCCTCGCGCGCAGAATCATCCAACATGGGTATCTCCAAGATCCACGCCCGTTCCGTCTACGACTCTCGTGGCAACCCGACCGTCGAGGTCGACATTGTCACCGAGACTGGCCTTCACCGCGCCATCGTCCCATCCGGTGCATCCACTGGTTCCCATGAAGCCTGCGAACTCCGTGACGGCGACAAGAGCAAGTGGGGCGGCAAGGGTGAGAAAAGCAATGAAATATATGTGGATATGAGGACATCAGCCTGACGAGTACCCTCAGGTGTTACCAAGGCCGTCGCCAATGTTAACGACAAGATCGCCCCAGAGTTGATCAAGGCCAACCTTGACGTCAAGGACCAATCTGCTGTTGACAGCTTCTTGAACAAGCTCGATGGCACCCAGAACAAGACTGAGCTCGGTGCCAATGCCATTCTCGGTGTCTCCATGGCTGTCGCCAAGGCTGCTGCTGCTGAGAAGCGTGTTCCGCTGTACGCACACATCAGCGACCTTGCCGGAACCAAGAAGCCATACGTCCTTCCAGTGCCTTTCATGAACGTCCTCAACGGTGGCTCGCACGCTGGTGGCCGTTTGGCTTTCCAGGAGTTTATGATCGTCCCATCGTACGTCATCCGAATGGAGCTGGCCGCGACAAGATACTGACATTGCGTTGTAGTGAGGCACCGACCTTCACCGAGGCCATGCGCCAGGGCTCTGAGGTCTACCAGAAGCTCAAGACTCTTGCCAAGAAGAAGTACGGCCAATCTGCCGGCAACGTTGGTGACGAGGGTGGTGTTGCTCCCGATATTCAGACCGCCGACGAGGCCCTTGTTTTGATCACGGATGCCATTGAGCAGGCCGGTTACACCGGCAAGGTCAAGATCGCCATGGATGTCGCCTCCTCGGAATTCTACAAGACCGACGCCAAGAAGTACGATCTCGACTTCAAGAACCCAGACAGCGACCCAGAGAAGTGGGTCACCTACGAGCAGCTTGCCCAGCAGTACCGCGACCTCGCGTCCAAGTACCCCATCGTCTCCATTGAGGACCCATTCGCCGAGGATGACTGGGAGGCCTGGAGCTACTTCTACAAGAACTCTGACTTCCAGCTTGTTGGCGATGACTTGACTGTCACCAACCCAACCTTCATCAAGAAGGCCATTGAGACCAAGGCCTGCAACGCTCTCCTGCTCAAGGTCAACCAAATCGGTACCATCACCGAGGCCATCCAGGCCGCCAAGGATGCCTACGGCGCTGGCTGGGGTGTCATGGTCTCTCACCGCTCTGGCGAGACTGAAGATGTCACTATCGCCGACATTGCCGTTGGTCTTCGCGCCGGTCAGATCAAGACGGGTGCACCAGCCCGATCCGAGCGTTTGGCCAAGCTCAACCAGATCCTCCGCATCGAGGAGGAGCTGGGCAGCAACGCCATTTACGCTGGCGACAAGTTCCGCACTGCTGTGAACATGTAAGCGCGTGGTTAAAGATTGCGCGACAGAAGGTCATCGAAATTGCTCCATTTCAGCGTGCAGATAGGGACGGAGAGCAAAAAGCGAGGCGTGCAGGATGAAAGAATGAAGAACTACAGAAATGATTCCCATAGCTCACGAGGCAATAGTAGAATGTTCGTTTGCCGAAGGATCCACGCGTCTCGTGCTCTCAATCACAACACGACGTTGGAGCTTATAAGCGACGGAACCTGGAATTCCATGATCCTGTCAACACGTGACTGTCGGGGACATTCGGCGACCAGGTTTCGGCTGCGCGGAGAACGTCAGGTCCTCTCGCTGGTGAGATCCTGCCAACTTCACCACCACATATACTCTGACAAGCATGACCGGCTACGGTCCGCCTTCGAATAGCGGACGACCGAGTCAGGACGGCGATGCTGCACCGCGTCCGGCCAAGAGACGCCGCATTCCGATCGCATGCGGATCGTGCCGGACGAAGAAGACACGAGTAGAAGCTCCCCGGTTCGATACTCGCATGCAATGCTGATTATATAGAATAGTGCGATGGGGTTCGTCCAGTGTGCCAGACCTGTAGAGAGCTAGGCATAGAATGCCAATACCATGAGGGCCCGCTTACCACCAACGTATTGGTCGACAAAGCGTATGGCCGTCGGTCTTTGTAGGAAGTACCATGTGCACTGACCCGCGAGCAGTCAATTGACGAGGCTCCAGAGCCGCGTCGAGCATCTTGAAGAGTCGCTCGTGCGAGTCAATGCTCGTATGGACCACTTTGCTGCATCTCAGACCGTGAACGCACCGTCGGAAATTGTGATTGACGATGGCGGCGACGAGCAACATGCTGATGCTATGGGAGCCGTCATATTCGAGAACGAAGGGGAGTCCGGCTTTTTCGGTTAGTCGTTGTCGAATTGTCATACGCAGCTTACTGACGTATGTGGAAGGACCGTCTTCAAATATTTTTTTCTTGAGAGCAATCGGTCAAGTCATGCTTCAAGCGAGCAACTTCACCTTGAGCTCTGCTTCGGCTAATAACGACTCATTGAGCACGTCTCGACGAGCCTCTCCACCTTTGGGGGTGACACAATGCTCTGCTGCCAATGCGGACGTTGGGTCGGACGTTGTGGCATCCGTCAAGGAGGACAAGATGATTGACAGCTTCTTCACGAACACGGGCTACTTGTTCCCTTACATCCACGAAGGCCGCTTTCGAGCTAGACTCGAATCTATGCGTGGCTATCCACAAGGACAAAGGCCTCGATCTTGGTTAGGGCTGCTGAACATAGTCTTTGCTATGGCGATTAGTGCAAATCGAAGCAGTAAATTGAATGCTCTGGAGAGGAGTAAGAAGTCCGAAGTCTATGCTCAGATGGCGCTCTATCACTGCAAGAACCGCATGATGCAGGGTGTCAACCTTGAGACAGGTGACAGTCAACGTCGTGGAAACCTCGAACGTCCTGCTGACTCTCTACAAGCACATTTCCTGTTACTACTCGGCCAGTACCTCCAAGGAACACAAAAGCCGTCTGAAGCATGGACTGTTTCGGGCCTCGCGGTCAAGGTTGTTCTACAGCTGGGACTGCACACAAATGCAGCTCCATCCGGGCTTCCAACAGTCGATCAAGAGATACGCAAGCGAACATGGCTAGCATGTGTCTCTCTCGACCGCACCATGAGTATGACCTTTGGCAGACCCTCTTCGATTCCAAACGCGTACGTCAAGACGGTCTCGCCTCTGCCGTTTCCAACATCCGAACCTTCAGACTCTGTGGCCGTAGCCACTGAGCAGATAGACCCGAGCAACGTCAGCTTCTTTGCTGCAACAGTGTAAGTAGCATGGTCTGCTGCAAATCGTTGTTGATGTTTCTGACTGTATACAGAAAGCTATACAACGTTATATTTGTCGTACTCGACCGGCTATACGGGCAGAACCTGGAGTACGAGGACCCGCTACCATCGAGAGACATCATTACACGCATCTTCGAGGTCGAAGGCTTGCTACTCGACTGGCAACAATCTGTGCCCCAAAGTCTAGCTATGATTTCTGCTAGCGAGCTGACGGAGAAGCTGCAATCCCAGGGTATGACTGACGTCGCAGAACAGAGACTGAAGCTGAGAACCATCCTCACACTTCGGTATATGAATGCTCGACTACTTCTGCACCGTCCCATACTACTACGGATGTTGAAGGATATGAGCAGTAACAACTACTTGGCAAACGATAATGCTCTACTAGAGCAATTTGGCGCCAACAGCATCACTGCATCTGTCGTCAACGCAACGGATACAATTGAGCTTGTGCGAACGGCTACCACGTTACCATCAGCTACTGATAGAGACGTTTTGGGAGCTTGGTGGTTCACGCTGTACTACAGTACGTGCAGGTTTATCTCATCTATACAGCCTCCACCTAGACTGACCAAGATTGCACAGCATTCAACGCGGCTCTGAGTGTCTTCGCTTGCTATCTCATATGCAGGAAATCGTCCACAAATTCAGGCGCACTCGACTACATGACGACACTCGACAGAATAAATGTTGCAATCCAGAGTCTTGAGGCGCTAGATCAAAGCAACCAGACCGTCGACCGCTGTCGACATTGTCTACGAATCCTCGTTGACGCTACAATGCACATGGGTAGGCAATACTGTTTTCGTTCGCGGCGAGATCCATGACCTTCTGACATTGCGGCAGGACAAAACCTCGACCAAGAGTACCTACTGGACCAAATGTTCTATTCTCACGATTTGGGGTTCGATACCGGTGTCGGCTTCGACGGTCTGTTCCTTAGTGGTGTTGATGGTAGCAACTCTCTCAACATAGGGATATGAGCTACATGTACGCGAGCCATGTCTGGCTCTCAGGCCAGGCTTGTGATACCCTAGGATGATAAGCCGACGTGGCCGCCTAGAAGTTCGCACCTTTCGACGACTTTGGTTCCCGGACCGGGAAGTTAGGGGGGATATAACAAAGGATTCCGGGCACGCCGAGTCAGCTATAGGGATTAAGTTCTGACACCTTGTCCACCTGCTGACGAGTCAATACCCCAACCACGTATGGCGTTACAGTCGACTTGACAAATTGCTCTCGATCCTGCAAAATCGGTCATATTCTCAGCCCACACCAAATCTGGCTACCCATTGCTGACTGAAAAATGTTCCCATTCTGTCCTAGAGTCTGTTAGACTGACGGTCTACGTCTACATTATTATTGCTAGCCGGCCACTCTGTTCCCCGTTCATTGCAACCCTTTCACATTCGCATCATATCTGGAAAGGTCACCAGCCTTTATACAAGATGTCTAGCCTCCTCGCGTACTGGCTACTCATAGTCCGTCCACCTTGGGTGTGCTTCGAATAGAGGAATCCCTTTGGACTGACACGTCAAGCAGATGAGCGCCTTAGCAGCCTACAATACGTTGAACCACTACACGGCCGGGAACAAAGAAGCATCGAATCTCTTGAGACAGATTTATCCCAAAACGATGGTTACGGCGTTGCATGGTCGCGCGTTTGGGATCTGGACTGCTATCAGTGCAGTCGTCCGGCTCCAAGCAGCTTTCCACCTACACGACAAAGCCGTCTACGAGCTCGCCATGTTCACTGTCACCGTGGCTACATTTCATTTCTGGGCTGAGTGGTTGGTCTTCGAGACGATGGATGTGATCGACTTCTTGAAGTATGGGGGAGTACTGGACACGGGGACCATGGCGTGGATGATGTATGGATGGCTGTCAGGGAGTTATTTCTGAGGGTGTCCTTGATCGACCTCTAGTGGTCTAGCGAGGATTACCACTCTGTTGGCAACTATTCCATGAGTGAATGGCTTAAATCAAGGTCTCTCGGAACGGTCAAGAGCTCACTCGGGACACCCCATGTCATTGCATGAATCAAGATCAAGCGGCGGCCATGGCATGTAAATGCTGCTACTTGATTTGACGGTTCTTTGTCGACAAGACGTCCCTGGAATCGAGATTCAAACCGATTTTAACACCTTGCAAAGATTGGAGGTGAAGGCATCAGTACATGACGGGTTGTGCCTATCATATCTAGTTCTGGACCGCACCAGCACTACGTGCATTGCCTCCGCACTGCCTCCCAACCCGACCTTCTACTCATGTCGAAGTCTTGCGCGCCATTTCTTCCCCTTCAACTGCAGCAGAATGGTTGGAAGAATGCAAAATACAACGACAAAGCCAGCAATGAACCCAGACAGACCTCCAAAACCGATCTCTGATAAAAGCGGTTGAAACCTGCAAACATTCAGCTAGCTGGCGTCCGGTTCGAGGTTAGACTGACTTACCAGAAAGGACCTATGAAGCCCCATACCTGCCTCACAAACGTAATATACACCCCAACATCGCCGGCGCGCTCTCTGAAGCAGTCCACGGCGTACGGATACAGCAACGTTGTGACGACCTGATTGCCGACGGATGAGATTGTAACACCGATTAGCGGGGTTATATTCCACTTGTGTCCAGCATGCATGGTCTGTATAAGAAACACAGTCATGCCGCAAACGGTCAAGGCGTACCCGACATGGCTCAGCCAGAGACGTCGCTCAGGGGCAGGCTGTTGCTTTCCGTGGAGACCAGACTTCGTTATAAACCGGTCCTCCACGAAGCGACCGCCGAACTCGCCAATCAGGGCTCCCAATATGACAGCAAGGTACTGAAGGCCAATCTCCTGAGTGTCGAGATGGAAGCTGACGATGAAGATCTCAGGTAACTCAACATTGATCAGTATTTGCCAGAGAAATATCATGGAGTAGGATACGGCTGGGATGGTAACACAAGCATAGAGGCCAAGATCAAGGGGCTTGATGAATGCTGCCAGCGTCAGCGGCGTGTTGTCGATGCGAGGCAGGAGCCGGTCCTTCAGCCGTGTGGTCTCATTAGTCGCTAGCCTCGTTTGTCCACGGAGGTAGCGAGTCTCGGGTCCAAGCACCAGATACAACAGAAATTGGACGGCGTTGGTCTATAATGGTCAGCTAGTGGAAGGCTCCTTTGATCGCTCTTGGAGACCCACTATGGCAAGTACCACATATATCCATCTATAGCTGACTCTCTGAGCTAGGAAGCCGAAGATGAACGGAGCAACGGGCACCCCAAGTGTAACCATCAACGACCATATGCCCAGATATCGCGGCCTCTCAGCGCGGAAGTAGGTCTCAACGACTGTTGCGCTCCCCACAGCATTTGCAGGACAAATGAACTGACATGTGGTCAGCTTCTTGGTCTCACGCCTCTTGTCGCAAGACTCACGAAGGCTGTGATTGCACGACAAAGGGCCATCGTGGAGTAAGAGTAGCTGAAGCGACACCCGATATTTCCAATGCAACTGCAGCACAATGACAGCAGAAACACCGGACGACGACCCCATCGGTCCGAGAGTGGCACCCAAAGTAGAGGCACCACGCCGATGATGCAAATGACTTCCGAAGTGAGGTACGTTGCTCTTTCTTCGGTGACATGGAGATCCATGGCAATGAGCTCGAAAGCACATTGAATCGATGCAGCTGTGAAAGTTGACATCATGGCGTGGAAGGCCACCAAGCCGAGATTGACGTGTTTCTGTTTGCGAATAAGCGTCAAGGGGTGACAATACAGATTTCTGTCTGTGACCAACGTACTTTCCATCGGGGCCAATTCAATGGGTCATGGTCGTTGAGGTCAGGCAAAGGATCCAGTTCGATGGTTCCGTGTCGTTGGATCAGATACTCTCGATGTTCTGGCGTGATACCACAAGCATCTTGAAGTTTGCCAATCGCATGCTCGGCGTCAAGATTCTTCTCCACATGTGTAGAGCGCTCAGAGCGATTTTCGGTCTCAATCCACTCGGAGTCGGTAGTAGGTTTGTTCATGATGGAGGCTATGATGGGGGATCACAAAAGGGTGCAAAGGCGAGTATCGAGATCTGGCGAAGACTGTCGAGTCTATGAGAGACGAGCATCGCAAGGAGTCTCTTCCTCTTCATCGCCCTCCACGGCTGCAATGATTGAGTGCATCTAGCGAGCCTCGAGCGTGGAGATCGTGGACTTCCTGACAAAGGATCGATTAGGTTCGATGATTTGGCATTGTCCAAACGAGAGGGGACACGCGGGGAGTTAGGTATTCAGGTCTTGGCAATCATGTGCAGCTTGGTCCAGGCTGAAGCCTGATGATTCCGCAATATGCGCTCTCACTTGCAGCACAGCGATCAAAGCTCATTGAGAAGACAAAAGAGTCCCCTGAAGATGTTCGTGCTTTGTTGAAGCTCAACAAGAACCTCGTCAACTCGAAGACAGCCTTGACAAAATGAGCACTACTTCGACCATTATCGCGCCTCCTCAGCAGAACACGGAGGAGGACCAGACCGCGCAACTTCTGCAAAAAGCAGCCGAGCTCAAGACTAAGCCATTATGGACGCAAATGACCAGGCTGAATCCTCCTGCGCCTAACCCTCGGTGTACTCCTCACGTCTGGCGGTATGATGAGATACGGCCACACTTGTTGAGGGCTGGCGAGCTCGTCACTGAGAAGCAAGCTGAGCGTCGAGTGCTGATGCTCATCAATCCTTCACGAGGTAAGAAGCGCTCTACAGATGCTTTTCGTTGGCATCGTCAGGCTAAGAATGATAGACGCACCATACACAACCGACACGATTTACGGCGGGTTGCAGCTCGTCATGCCCAACGAAACGGCTCCTGCACATCGCCATACAGCCTTCGCCTGTCGCTTCATCATCGAAGGACAGGGTGGCTTCACTGCCGTGCACGGCCGTCGGATTCACATGCAGCGAGGTGACCTGATCCTGACTCCAACGTGGAACTGGCACGACCACGGGAAGGACGGGTCTGGTCCTATGGTTTGGTTGGATACTCTGGACCTACCAAACTTTATGCACTTTCCAGTCCACTTTGTTGAGCATTTTGACAAGCCACGTTATCCGGCTGAGGATGTTGACTCTGCGACTTCGCCAATTGTTTTCCCGTGGAAAAATATGAAAGCTGCGTTAGACGAGTTGGAGGGCGACTTTGTCACCTTGCCTTACTTGAAAGAAGATGGTCGCGACAGTAAGTGAAAGTTCTTGGGCTAGATGTCGCACACTGACAATGCCTCCAGTCAGCCGTATCCTTGGAGCGAACGCAACTCGATTAAAGGCGGGTCTCTCCACGCCGCTCGTTCAAGAGACTGCTTCGTCCATCTGTCATGTGGTCGAGGGTTCCGGTCACTCGACGATCGGTGGTGTGCGTCTTGACTGGAAGCAAGGAGATACGTTCTGCATCCCATCTTGGAACGAGTATGTCCACACGGCCAGTGACGATGAGGATGTGTATCTGTACCATGTCGATGAGGGGCCTATGTTGAAAGCACTCGGGCTCTACAGAACTGCAGGAGAGGATACTGAGGGTCTTGTGTCGGATTAGTCTGATAGCATGTCGACATCCAGTTCTCCTTTGACATATCAGTATAGTCCCTTCGCCGACGCGACAGAGGTTTGCAGTCTCAGGTTGTTTCTGTGACCTTTCCTGCGTAGGCTTCGCAGTGTAATGTATCTGACGTTAGAAAATGCCTGTGCGACTACAAAGCTCATGCATACTTGACTTCCTTGGAACTCTGCCCAATCCTATACACTTCGAGACGTCTTTAGCACGTGGTAGTACTCTCATCCTTTGCCGAATGTGTAAAGACTCTCTGCTTGGTAGGAAGGACAGGGTCTCAATCAATGTGCATCATGGAGTGTCAGAAGTCGATCGGTATCCATTGCTCTCTGTCTATGTGGTCTATATCTACGCGAACTGTACACCGTTCCTCAAAGTCCCAATCTTACTGATCGAAACTTCCATCTCAGTGCCAGGAACAAGGTATTTCGGAGGCTTGAGGCCTGCCCCAACGCCTGTACAACTGTTAGCATCACACTCAGACATACTCGTCAAGCACAAAGTCACTCACCTCCTGGAGTCCCCGTCATGATAATCGACCCCTTCCTCAACGTCGTCCCAGAACTCAAATAAGAGATCAAATAAGCACAATCAAACAACAGATCCTCCACATACTCCTCCTGCCGCACCTCACCATCGACAATCGTCTTCAGCAGCAACTTCTTCGGGTTGTCAATCAGACTCGCATTGACCATACACGGTCCCAGAGGCGCATAAGTATCGAAGCCCTTCGAAAATCCCCACTGCGGTACGTTTCCAGCAAGCTTGGGATCTCGCTGGAGCTTTCTTGAAGAAACGTCGTTGCCGCAGGTGTATGCTGCGATGTAGTCGAGCGCTCGATCGATGGAGACGTCTTTTGCGTCTTCGCCGATGATGATGCAGAGCTCGCCTTCGTAGTCGGCTTGATCGTCTTGGGCGATTCTGGGGATCGTTACGGGGCTGTTGTGGTCCGTTATACAGGTGTTGGGTTTGAAGAAGATGAAGGGGTAGGGAGGTGGTGTTCGGCCGGCTTCTTTGACTGTTTGGATGTTAGGAAGGACCACTAGAACAAATTGCTGTTGTGTCTCACTATGTTTCGCGTAGTTCAACCCAACGCAGCGAAGAATGTCGACATCGTCCGCTGCCAAGGGCCCCAAAAGCTGCTTGACCTGCACGACTTCGTCGCTGACTTTGGTCTTGCCGCTTCCATCGTAAATATCGGTGCCAACGATGGCCCTTGCTTCGAGTCTTGTATCTTCAGTGACATTCCCTAGATCGAAGTCTTCGTGTGGTAGGATTGGTTCACCGCGAAGTACACGGCCGTCCGTGGCCACGAAGCGGATCAGGCGTTGCCAGCAAGGAGACATGTTGCTTTGCAAACGAGTAGAACAAAAGATGGTCCAAAGCTTGTTTCTGTGCGAGTCGCCAACTCGAAGTCTGAGGTCGAGGTCACCAACAGTAGAGAAACGTGCCTGGACCCAGGGGTCGGGGAGATAGGACTTTAGTCTTGCATCTCCCCCGGCAGCTCGAGGACTTCCGCAATACCCACTGGGCTCATCAGAAGAGGGCGGGGAGGTACAGGAGTTGGCACACAGTGAGTGCCGATATGTGACCAGACTGCAGAAATGGGTCTGTCTATCGAGTTGGTGGCATGTTGCGTTACGCCTGTGTAAAGCCTCGTCAGCGTTTCCACTACAACGGTCGTCTCGCCCAAGAACTCAACTTCAACGACCGCATCGATCACAACACAACATCTCTACCACAATGCCAGCTGCATTGATCAACGGTTTATTTAACGCCGAAGCTCATCACTTTGACCAACGATTCGATGTGGGCTACCCTTCACAGTCCTTCCTCTTCCTGAAAGACCTAGCCGATGCCCCGCAACAAGTCCAAAGACATGTCCCACAAGCAACACTACCCCTTCGAATCGTCATCGTAGGCGCAGGTCTAGGAGGCCTAGCCACGGCAATTGCATTAGCAAGACGTGGACATACAGTCGAAGTGCTCGAGCAAGCATCACGGCTGGGCGAGGTACGTGGTTCCGTTGTCGTCGCACTTAGCGAAGGTGCTCATACCGCTCCTAGGTTGGTGCAGGCATCCAAGTCCCACCAAACTCATGTCTGCTCCTACAAAGGTGGGGCGTTCTCGAACACTTAGAACAGCGTGCCGTCCGTCCTGACTGCATCAAGTTTCGGAAGTGGTCGAATGGCGAGACGGTTGGGTACACGGAGCTGAAGGGCATGGAGCATGACTTTGGCGCACCGTATTTGGTCTGCCATCGAGCAGATCTGCACAGGTCTTTGTTGACGGCTGCAGTGAATCTTGGTGTGGAGATTCGACTCGATAGCAAAGTGGTCAAGTACGATGCCGAGGGCGCCAGTGTTCTGCTTTCCAATGGGTCAAGGATCGTGGGTGATCTAATTGCTGGAGCGGATGGGATTCACTCACCTGCGCGTGCTGCTATTCTTCCTGAGATGGGTTCGCAGCCAAAGACAACGGAATTCGCGGCGTATAGAGCGACGATCGATGTGGAGAGAATCAGAGCAGACCCGGAGCTCAGGTGGCTGCTGGAGAAGCCTTCCTTGAACATCTGGTAATAAGACCGACTCGCAGCTTGCGGTCTATCCTGCTAACGGGTCTTCGGTAGGATTGGAGACGGCAGTCACGTCATGACATATTCAATCTCTCGAGGAGAGGCTTTCAACATGGTACTTTGCCATGCAGACCAGTCGGACCCAGCGACGTGGAGACAAGACACTGCCGTTGCCGACATGAAGAGACATTTTGCATCCTGGGATCCATCGTGAGTAAAGCTCGTGTCTTTTCCGCTGGATCGACCTCGTTGACTATGGGATAGATTAGTGAAGTTGACATCCATGATCGATACCTGCCTCAAATGGCCGCTCAAGACCGGAGAAAAGCTGAAGACTTGGATTCACCCATCCTCCAAGATGCTGATACTGGGTGACGCGGCACACGCAATGTTGCCATGTAAGTATACCTCGCAGACGAAATGCCAGGCCATCCTTCACGTCGGTACTGATAAAGAGTACAGACATGTCCCAAGGCGCCGCAATGGCCGTCGAAGATGGTGCCGCCCTCGCAATCGTCCTGAACAACCTCACCCACTACAGCGAAATCCGCGCCGCACTGCAAGCATTCGAGACCGAGCGCAAGGAGCGAAGCACAGCGATGCAAGAAGCAAGCCGAGCGAACGGTATCATATGGCATTATCCGGACGGTCCAGAGCAGGTCGCCAGAGACGCGGGAATGCGAGCTGAGGTTGAGGGGCGGCCATTCACGTGGAGCTCGAACCAGTGGAGCGATCCGGTGACGAACTGGTGGACGTATGGGTATGATGCGGAGGAGCGGATGACGAAAGCGATGAGAGCTGCGACGAAGTCCGGGTGGGATGTAATGTGGTAAGTCTGGCGCACTGGGTATTGGCGGCATGCAATTGACTGGGTGATAGTCTTCATAGTAAAGTCGTCATGACTCGGGGCATCGATTGAGGCGCTACGGTTGCGAATGAGGACAGAGTAGTGAAGGACGCTCTCGACGCTGGTGCTAGACGATGTCAGTATCGCGACCTACAATCAGCAGTCTACCTGCCATGGCCCTTCTGCCCGTTCTTCCACCCCCAACCTCCAAACGGCGGCCACTTCCACACCGGTCCAGGAACGCTTCCCCAGTCGCAAGAATCAATCGCCGCATCTTTCAACTTGACGAAGTCTGGCGTTCCTAGTCCAGTAGCCGGATCCCACCCGGGAGTTGCGTTCCAACTGGCGTATGGGATGATTCCAGCACCAGGGACAGGGTGTTGCGTGGTGATGTATTGCAGATTAAAGCCATTGCAGCCGACGGCGCCTCCAAGAGTGATGTCGTTGAGAGACTTGGCGCCGGCGCTGTAAAGCCAGGGGTTGAGGAAGCCCATGACAGGTTTACCGGCTCGTAGGCGAGCGTCGTTAAGGAGAGCTACCACAGCGGCGACGACGGGTGTTGCGGCTGAGGTTCCACCGCTTGGGGCGACGGTGGAGTTCTCGACGATGGAATACCTGGTGCTACGATTAGTCGCATGTTGTGATTGCTAGATCTTTGAAGGGTTTACTTACCACGGATACAGACTGTGAGCAGAAAGATCTGGAAGACCACGACCTCCAAAGTCGACATAATCGTTCGAGCTGTAGTAGTTCTTCGTCGTTGGGGAGATGTGATCGCTCAAGTATTCTCTCACTGCATTCTTCTGATACCACGCAGTCTTGAAGTAGAAGCTGAAGCCGCCTCCGGTAGCATTCCAGGCCTCCTCGGGGTACTGGAACTGGGTTCCTCCCACAGCGGTGATATATGGACAAGATGCTGGGAAGAACGGTGTGAACTGTGGTTTGCCGTACAGGTTGCCCTCCGGCCGGTTGTCTCGGCAGACTGCGCCCACACCTTCGTCACCGGTGCCACCAAGGACAGTTCGGCCTCTCAACCCGAGCATGCCGATTTGGTTGCAAACTCGGGTCGCGTACTTGGGAGGAACCTGGAACACGTCAACAGAAGGGAAACGGAGCACACAAAGCTCATACCGTATTCTCATGGTCGGCGTAGCTCTGGGACACCACGTATGGCAATTTCGAGTTAGGCTGCGAGAGCAAGTAATCGTAGAACTGCAGATATGGTTCGTTCGAAGCTTGCGAAGCGTTTTGTTCCAAGAGGTCTGGATAAAATGGCGCAACACCTATGGTGGGTCAGAGAATGCGATTTGATCACCCCTTGAAGCTGTTCGACCTACCCCCAGTGATGTACGAATACACAGGCAATCCTTGCGCCACAGCGGTGATGTATTGCACATCTAGGTTTGCCTCGCCATCATTAGCTGTGAGAGGGTTTTGGTCGTCCACTGCACCGTTGATGAGGGCAAGAGTCGTGAAGTCCTGCTTTGGGATGTTGTACTTGGACTCGAACAAGGCCAAGTCGGCATGATTCGGCGACTCGCCAAGGAAGTTGGCGAATGAGATGGCACTTCCAGAACTGGCTTCGGGTGTGTACTGCGTGGTGTTGTAGAGCTCTCTGATACATTCGGGAGTGAATGCAATGAGTTGATGGCCGCTTGCTGTGGTAATAGTGGTCTGAGAGCAGACTTGGGCTTGGCGCTTTGTGGGAGGTTGCTGTGTTGTGGAGCTCGGTGCCTCTGGCGGTGTTACAGGCAATTGGGCTTTCAGGTCGCCAAAGTAGGTGGTTGGTGATATGAGTTCAATGTGGTCGGCAAGGTGGTCGGGCACAGAGTAGCTCCTGGTGCGAAGCTTGGTTGAAAGTCCGTTGGTGTAGTACTTGAAGTCGGTGCTGAGAATCTCGTTCGCTCTACGGACAGTAGTGCTGAAGGATACCAGTCCATGCTCGCTCCTCTTCACTGCAGTAGTGTTGTGCTGAGCGAGCCAGTCTGTCACTTTCTTTGAGGAAGCCTTGGACGGGGCAAAGATGGAGTTTTGAGTGTCGATATCTTGATATTGGCCATATCTCGGACTGCCGGGCGTCGAGACAGAAGCCAGTTCCGATTCTAGCTTGTCAATGTTCTGGTATTGGAGGGCAACGTGCAGCGTTACTGCTGTATCGTCAGACACCGCCTGTTTCGATTCTTCCCAGCCATGGGGCAATGCCCTGAGAGATTCGAGGACGATGGCGTAGCTAGGCGATGCCAACAGTAGTGATAGACAAGCCGACCACATGGTGAACGGCGAATGGTCGGTTGTGGATGAGATGAAAAGAGAGAGGGAAATTAAGAAACCCGCGATCCGTGGTCATTGCACCTTCTCTACATGTAACCTCGAACGGAAGTAGATACGATACGAGTGGATCTTCGCCAAGCGGGGTAGTAACGCTGCACCAGATAGGAAGGTCGCTTGTCTGCGATGGGCATCGTCGTCCATGTACTACAACGATGGTCACACGTCGACGACGACGAAGTTGATGAATAGTGAAAGGAGGTTGTTGCCATTTGCGCCGCCGCGGCCAAGCCAGATCGTCTAGGATGACCGCTGGAAAATGCCTGTCAATGATCTCCTGGCAGCAGGCGTGGGTCACTTCAGTAGAGCCATCCAAGATGGACTGGGCCAAGTAATGGATCCGTAAGTACATGTAAGCTCGTCTTGTCGTGGGTATCGATGCAGGCGCCGTGCTTTACACGTCACGTAACGAGTGAGGACGGTCGCTCGGTGCTATGGCGAGGGAAGTATCAGCACATCACGTATACCAGCTTCCAGGCCATAATGTAGTCTTTCGTTCTTCGATCAAGCAGGACCTTGTTCCAAGCGTTGCCCGCTCGAAAGAGCCATATCAATTTGCATTTCGATGAGCCGCTCGGAGTCTTCAGGTAGGACCATCTTTATCTGATACGCGTCGTGGCGAGAAGAGGGACCACAGGCCGGACGAGGCGTACAGCTCCGACCCGCGCCATAGGGCACAAGGCTTTAGCCGCACGATCGCAGAGCATAGGTGGTAGTAACAGTGAATGAATGAGGACGGGAGAGTTGGGAAGACGGAGGGCTGAGCCCGCTGGGGGACAGCAAACACGAGCGACGCGACTTCTTGCGTCTTGATTGGCCTGACTAGCGAAAAGTCTCTAGTCCCGATATGGATGTACTCTTGGCATCCCGACTACACGTCCGCGTTCCTGGCTCTGCTTTGATGAAAACATCATCTCGCACGGCACGCGGCAGTCTCAGAACGCCTCGACCCATCTGCTGAACCACGGCACTCGTCCGGATTTGCTCGATGCATTCATCACGTGGCCGGACTACCTTCATGTGAAGATCTGCCCTATTTCCTATCAAGGGGCTCAGCTACATGTACCTCTTGGTCGGGCGTGACCTGAATGTCATCGATATCAGTCTATACGTAGCGCATATGGCAGACTATCCAGACGCTGACCCCACGCCTTAACGTGACAATGACCGGTGAACCGGTCCCTTGGCAGGGAATACGTGTACACAACTTTCAAGACCATTTATGGGGCAGCATGATGGAGGCAACATTACACCTTTGTTAGAATAATCAGCGACTAGAACAATGAAGACTGCACGGCCAAAATGCGAACGACCTAGCGTCCTACTCTGCTTCTCGATGAGTACCCACCCGCGTTTTGGACGATCAACAGGCCTCAATAAGACTACGCGCGAAAGCTGCACTTCAACACGGCAGCGACCTCGAGACCTTGAAGTCGGCGGCATTTCATTTCCTCATGCCTAGTCTCGTGGTTTGGACCTGCCCAATTCGGCTGTTTGTCGCCGAGCCATGAGGAATGTCGCCATGGTCAACCCGGCAATCTGCGCTCGGAATGCAAGCCCCATCAACACAACAACGCCGCGAACAGCATACTCACTATAAGGTAGTCACACTCCAGATGTCGTACCTTTCTGGTCTTTCATTGCTCAACAATCACTGCTTGCGGAGGACCTCACTCGTTCGATCTTCCCAGGCGTATTCTTCTTGCAACTTACAATCGCTCACTAGCAGTCATTCGTTGGCAATACCACTTTTGTAATCGAGCGACGAAACCCACCTCCTAATACAAACCGACTAATACACATACTTTCTTCGCGATGAAGGTCCGAAGAGGTGTGTCTGCGGCGCTGGTGGCTGGCGCCGCTGCGCAAACCACAAGCTCTTCTTCATCGGCGTGGCCAGTCTCATATACGACCCTGACTGTTGACGACTGTCCGAGCGCCACGATGGAGACTATGATCACCATCACGGAGGGTACGACCGTCACCTACTGCCCCAGATGCGAGTTCATGTCGGACATGTCAACAACATCCAAGCCACCAGGCCACACCACGGTCTACACCACGACATACATGTCGTTATGCCCAACTGGCACCGTTCCAGCGACTTACACTGTCACCGAGAGCTGCACAGAGCCAACACCCACTTGGACGCCTGGTCCAAGCCACATTCCAAATGGCTTCACTGTCACCGTCAAGCAATGCACTGTTTGCGACTCGACTCCAGTGCCGGTCACAATCACCGAGCCCTGTGGATGCGAGGCGACCGGTGGTGTTCCAGCTCCAGCTCCAGCTCCAGCTCCAGCCAAGCCTACTGGCAAACCAGTGCAGCAGATTCCTGATGGACAGCCGCAAAACCCAGTGCAACAGATTTCAGATGGTAAGTGATCAACTACTACAGTTCGACGTGAAAATGTTCGACAACTAACTCCACATCCAGGTCAAGTGCAAAACCCTGCAACAGGCGGCGGCTCTGGCGGCAGCAGTCCAGCTCCAACTGGCTCTTCAGGCGAGAGCTGCGATGGTGAATCTTGCGGCGGCTCTGGCAGTCAGTCTCCACCATCATCAGGCGGATCAGGCTCCAACCCAGGCAAGCCTGCATCGCCAGCCGCCTCATCCCCAGCAGGTGGCAAAGCTCCACCAGCACCATCTGCTGGCTCCACTGGCGGCGCCTCCGCACCACCATACCCAACAACCTCCCCCGCCGCACCACAATGCCCTGGCCCAGAGTGCCGCGCCAAGGCGACTGGTGGCGCTGCAGCCCCATCAGGAAGCATGCCTAGTGGCAGCACGACTCCCATCACACCATACGAGGGCATGGCGTCGACGAGCCAGCTGGGCTTTATCACTTCGATTCTTTTGTCGTTCATCGTTGGTGGATTGGCATTTGCTCTATAGAGATAGAGTATAAGCGGGACTTTTATCATGTTTATTTAATGCATAATGTACGAGGTCTGTCAATCGTCCTTGCCTTACCCACGCCTCTCATCTTCTAACTTGATCATAACGACTGACATCAGTTCCAGGCATTTGGTCCTCGATCGAGAACGAGGTTTCGAACCTCGAAGGGCCCTTTCTTTGTTCAATGCATCTACTCTGGCGACGGCGTAACACAGTGTATGGGAGGTTGGGATCGATGTTTCTTCTCTTTCAGTATAGCAATAGCTGCAGCTCAATGACATTGTTCAAGAAGATCAAAGACCGCGCCAAGTCCTCTGCCCGTCACGTTTTCGAGTCAGACAATGTTCTCATCAAAGACAACTCTCGACACAAGACGACTTTGTCTCCTCCCTTTGTCTAAGACCAAGTCCTTGTTCTTACTAAAGCACTCCAATATAAACACATTGTCCGCCTCCCAAGTACCTTCCCTCCCCACTCAACTCAACCACAAGCAAAATCTCTCTTTGTTCAAAGCCCGCCAGATCTGTTTCCGGTGCAGCAGGACTCCACCGCAAGGCTCAAACAGTAACACACACACAACACACAACCAACATCAACCTCACCTACACCGTCACCATCACCACCCTCCTCTGCAACCGTAAGTATGTCTTCCAATCACCTCTCCACCCATTACGACATGACGGACTTCCACGAGCAACAACTCGCCCACTACCGCGCAAAAGGCCGAGCTGATCTCCAGCAGCGCCGAGCAGAGCGTCAGGCTCAGCAACAGCAGGCTGCGAAGACTGACAAAGCTCTGCCTCCTGTGCCGACCACTTCGAGTTCGACGACTAGACGGCCTGTGCCTCCACCTACCTCAGGTTCGACGGCTAGACGTCCTGTCCCTCCACCGCTCGGCAAGACAGAAGCAAGCAAGACCAGCAAGGCTGAGAACCGGAAGGCCCCAACCACAGCCCCCTCATCCGCTGGTCTCGCAATGGCCACCAAACACATCGGCTCCCTATCCATTTCGTCCTCATCCAGTACCTCCCCACCAAAACCCTCCCGCCGCCCAGGTGTCTCACGAACGTACACCCCAGCCCCACCCTCCCCCCGCGGCGCCCCTCAGAACCCAGACCGCGTCCGCCGCATAGTCCGCGACGTCTCAGGCCGTTTCGACGAGCGCAACGTCGTGGAGGATACGATACATCGCCATGACTACCCGGTTCTAGATCCACATCGACCCACCACACCAGACCACCTCATCGAATCCACATACCCCATCCTCGACCCCAATCGTCCCGAGACGCCACTCTCTTCGCGCCCCGGCTCGTCGTCCTCCAGACCAGGTTCAGCGAGTTCGTTCCTCTCCAAGACATTCTCCTGGGGAAGTCGTCCCGGGACTCCGACAGGATCGCATCAAGGTAAGTCCACCACCTCCAAACCCAAACGCCCAAGGAAAGGGTCCTTCAGAGAGACCATCGCCAAAGTCTCCTCCGAGTTCTCCCGCGGCAAAGACATCGTAACGCTTAACGCCCACGACCGCGAACGCTGGCTCGCGGATGAGCGCGCGAGGATTGAGCGTGAGACGGAGCAACGTCGTCGGGAGTTTCCTGCCAGCAGGCCGTCGTATCAGAGGGAATTCATGGCTTCGAGACAAGCTCGTGGCGGAGCCGTCGATACCTCCATCACCACCTCATCTTCCTCCTCCGCCATCGACGACACCGATATCGCCCTCCCCTCACCCATCCGCTCCGCCGCCCTGGACTATGCCCGCATCCACAAACAATACGACTACGACGCCGATGTGGACCGCAGTCGTCCAGTGCCTTTGGACGCAGGTACTAAGACGGCCTTGAAGATCTCGAAATTGGCGGACTTTGTCAAGCCGAAGAGGAAGGACAGTGCGGGTAGTGAGATGAGCTTCGCTGACTGTGCGCCAGAGGGGGTGTTGGAGAGTTGTAGTCGGTGCGATAGGCCCGTGAGTGGGTTCTTGACACGCGGGCTTTGTCGGGAGTGTTGGGGACGGAGGGTAAATGGTGAGTGAGAGCCCCGTTCGTTGCTTTTATTCTCTCCTTGAATATGTCGTTGGTGCTGGTTTTGTTTGAAGCATTTCTTTGATCAGCCCTTCTCTTTTGCGCTTCTTATCCATATTGATCAATATAGGTAAGAACGCTAATACCGTAAGCGACATCGTAAGTAATGCAATACTCTCAAAACTCACCTTTCAAATTCCCAGCTCACGCCATGACTCTACCTCGAAGCCTTTCCGTATCCGACTGACCCGATCCGAAGATTTCTGGGAAGACTCCTCTCCCGCCCCCGACGAGAACTCCTCGTACAGCGGCTCCACCGACAGCCGACGATCTTCCTCGCCGACCATTCCGCGAGAGATCAATGAAGAAGAATACATGTACGAGAATTCCAGCACCCTGTCCCACAGAGCACGAAGAAAGAGTTGAACATGAAGGGACTTACACTTGAATGATCCAGGAAAATCGCCACCTCGCGCCGTATTCGACGCATTCGTCGAACAGTTTACATGGATCCTGGGAATCCTGTAAGATAGACTCACACACCAGGAGGGTGACCATTCTGGGACAAGCTGACCTCAATCCCACAGTTCGCCTTCGGCTCGGACGAAGACCCCAACTCCGCACCCACAACCCTCTTCCAACGCTCCCGAGACGTCTCGCCGAACCCCAAACGCATCCTCTCCAGCCAGCCTCGTCTCGAACTGAACGATAGCCCAGCCTCGATGGCTGAAGAATCCCAAGGTATACTCAGTGAATCGCCATTGACACCAGCAGGCGAAGCACCACTAGCACCACGTGAGGAGTTTGATCGCAGGAAGAGAGACAGCCTCTTGCATGCGCCGAGGCCGAGGAGGAGCGGGACACCGGCTCTGATCAAGCAAGATGGGATTTTGGCAAGTCTGCGCAACGTTGAGATGGATGAGAGGGTGATGGAGGAGAAGCTATTGCTGCCGAAGGCAATTCCTAGGAAGAGAAGTTTGAGTTGGGGTGGACCTCCGTCGCCGGCGTCCGTTCCTGCGAGTCCTGGTGGGGGCGTGAGGAATACGATGGTGAGTTTCGACTTCCTTTCCTTTCAAAAGTTAGGGCCAGATGGCCACGTTGGTTGTATGGTGGCTAACTTTGAGGCGTCTGGTGGGTAGTATTATGGATTCTATGATCAGGTCCTGCAGGAATATCATCGTAGTCGGGAGAGGTTGGGTGGGGTGGAGAGGGAGGATTAGACATAGGCCAGAGAGTATGACTGTCAGAGAGAGCCATGATTCCACATTAGTGGTTCCAGTGGAGGTCTCGCTCGTCATCAGTGTCTCCGGCTGCACTGTCGCACTTTCTTGGAGGGCAAGTTGCGGGGACACTCGAATTCCATTTCCCTTGGGAGGCCTGAATGCGGGAATAGGCATTTTTGTTTCATATGGAAATCCTGCTTCCTTCCCCGATGGAGAAGGTTGCGAGCTGATCCGATGCAATGCTTGACTAGTGACGAAGCCTCGTGGAGACGGTGCGATCTCTGTGACGATGCTGAAAGATGCTCAGAAGAAGTCCGTTGTTGATGACAACGATACCTTCCGTCGATGAATAGCCTCGTAAGAGCAGTATGACGAACACTGGAATGCAGTCAAAATAGAGCTGGTCGCCTTGCACTGACCGCTCACTGTACAACCACACCGGGTTTGAGCTCCATCGGTAAGTCACTCGCCACATGGCAAGAACAACCGCCGGGTGGTGTGACGACACATATAGACCGGTGATCAGCAACCTCATGTGCGACTCTTGTCCTACAGCGAGTAGCCAACGGGCATGGCTCCGGTACACAAGCAAGTGTATGATGGGCCTAGGCCATGCGGCCCTAGCTACTGCTGGGCGCCTCGAGGCTGAATTTGAGCTGAAGGATTCGGTGGTCAGCTTTTAGCGCGTAACATTCCATGTCTCGCAGGATCATAATAGTATACAGTGCTGATCATGAAAGTATACGTAGACGCTGGAGTCGTTTGTGCTTGATGGGAAAAAGATAGGTTGATGTGATGGATGTGTACAGGAATAGGATGGGCACGTGAAGACGATCAAGGTCGAGAGGTGAAGTCTGTTTTAAGCGCCGACGGGAAAGTCTATGCCTTATATGGACTGTGATTGGCTAGCTGATCCCAGACTAGGTGTGGCCCGCCTTTTGGCGAGGGGTTCTGGCTGCAGGGATCCTGCATTCGCGACTTCCCCAGCACCAATCGTCCAGCGCTCACTTTCTTGCTCGGCGCGTAGCTGATCAGGACGACATGTCTGCGTCGGAGCCGAGAGTTTGGGGAAGTTTGAGTGCCACTTCGCCGTTGCAGACTGCCCCTTCCATACATCTACAGCAGAGTATCTACCGTTTCCTATCTCGTCGTCGTCGTCTTCTTCTCATACCATCTCTGCTACCACCACCAGGATACACAGAGCATGCCCAACTGGGGCAAAGCGCACGAGAAAGACCCTTGAGAGCTGCAGCTGCACGTCGCCCACACCTCGAGCTCCCAGCGTCTATTTTCACCCGGCCTATCAGCAACCAGAGCTGCTCTTGACCTCTTGGACGCCACGCGGGTTATCCTAGTGGAGGTAGTGGTGGTGAGTACCCGCCCGCCTTGCACACTTCAATCTCCAGCATCTCTATTAGCACTACCAGCACTTCAACTCCCGCACGCGCCCGGCAGTCTGGCACATCCATCTTCTGCCTGACTGTCCGTGCGAAGCGCCCAGCAGCACTTTACCCAACACTCCCCCACCCGAACACCACCTCTTCTCTTCGGTCTTCCCCAGCTGGTCTCGACGAACACATCTCACCAAACACCTGTCTTTAATCCACCCTCAGAGCTGGCCTCTTGCTGTTTTCCTTCATCTTCGGGGCCATATCACCATACCACCATTTCAGCCCCAGCACGCCTCGCGTCACCTAACTGCTGTATCCCCCGGCCCGGTAGCTCGCCTCTGACACCATGTCTGACAGTCAGACCAAGCCCACCAAACAAGTCCACGTCGCCGTGCGGGCGCGGTCGCCGTCCGAGGACACTTCATCATCAACCCTCTCCGTCAAACCACCCTCACTGAAGTCGCCGCGCACCGCACGCTTCGCTGAGGCCACGGCCGTCAACTCTCCCATCGAGCCCAGCCAGCTCAGCCGGAACCCCTTCGCAGGTGCTCCCACACAGCACTACATGGCCCAACCACAGGTATCAGACGTCGGCTTCGGCTATGTCAACAAGCATGAATCCGTCGAGATGCCCGACACCGACTACAACCCGCCTCTCACTGCCAAGTCGATACCCAAAAGTCCCTTGAAGAGCGCCATGAAGACGCCTGGTGCGCCGCCCCGAGATCTCAACGCTATCCTCAGTCCGACTTTCCGAGAAGAGGATGTGCTCGAGAAGCACGAGACGTATACGGAGAAGGAGCAAGCTAAAGATCTGGTCAGCAGCACTCTATCCTTAATCTCACCTTCACCTACTAACTGGCTACTCACAGAAAGTCAAAACCCGCGTACGGATAGCCAAGTTCTTCCTGCGAGGCGTCAACTTCTCCTGCTCCTTGATCGTCATCTCCATGCTCACCGCAACCTTCACCATCTTCAATGCAACCAAGTCCCTCCCGCCCCGCAACAACCTGCCCCCATGGGCCGTCGGCCAAAAGACCTGGCCACAAATCCTCCTCCTCTGCATCGCCTGCATCTCTCTCTTCGCCTGCATCTGCGTCTTCTACGGCTACTGGCGCGGCGGTCATCGAAGAGCCGAAAAAGCCGCCGTCTACTACACCGCCTTCTCCGTCGCCTTCTTCATCTTCAGCATCATCATGTGGGCCATCGGCGCAGCAGTCCTGCAAACCTCCAAAAACAACTCCAACAACAAAGACATGTGGGGCTGGTCCTGCGTCAACAACGAACGCAAAGAACTCTTCCAGCGCGACGTCCACTACGAGCTCGTCTGCCGTCTCCAGAACTGGTCCCTCGTCTGCGCCCTCATCGAAATCGTCGTCGAGGTCCTCACCATCTCGGTGTACGCCATCGTCTTCTACCGCATCTGGTCCAAGCGCAAGCTCCGAAAGTCCATGGCCGCCCGCGACCGCGCTCGCTCAGATCTCTACCTCGCTCAACTCCGCTCGCAGTCCGCACCCAACACCCCAGCGCCTTTCTCCCCACGAGACGGCGGCTGGCGTCCGCAGACCGGCGCAGACTACTACAAACACGCCGCAGCCGTGGAAGAAGGCGAAGTGCAATACGTCGACGCAGACCGCAAAGCCGCCCCCTCACAACCCTTCAAACTCCAAGCACCACCCATCCGCGTCACCAACGCAACGCCCAAGATGCAGCAGATGGGTTTCACACCCGTGGCGACGTCCGTTCCCGTCACGCCACCGGAGGAAGATCAGCATTCGCCGCTCATGGCCGAGCCGCCGCGGGAAACCCAGCAGGAGCATTTCAGTGCTGTGGCGCCCGGTGAGCAAGTCTACGACGCCGTGCCAATTCCAGGGGCGTACGAGGGGCCTTTGTCGCCTGGCGTGGATGCCGAGGGGAGGTTTCCTCGATGATGAGAGGGAAGAAGTGTGATTTTGTGCCATGTTGATGTCTTGCATTCCAGCGATGGGTGTTTTTGTGGGTCTTAGGGTTACTTGGGGTTATTCGACAGGACAGAACGGAACTGTATGTCTGATGGAAAACGATCTGTTTCGTATGTGTGATGAGAAGAGATGGATCTTGAGGATCATGACTGAAATCTCTGGTGAGAGGAAGACGAGTGATATGGGGGAAACTTATGATACCTTATACTGCCAATACAGCGGCGTATTTCCCGACTTCTACTTCCTGACTTCTACTTCCTGATTTTCTACTTCTTGACTCCTACTTCCTCACCTCCACTTCCTGATGAGTGTCTAATACCCGACTTCCTGCTTCTCGAATCTCTACTTATTACCCTTCGAACTCGCCCTTCCTGCACTTTCTACTTCCCGATATTCCTTTTCCCAGAACAGGTCTCTTCAGCGCAGCAAGGTGCAAAAGCAAGACCTCCCTAAGGTCAAGGGCGACGACGTATATAACTCAAATGTTGCTCTTCCGAAACATCCCAACTCTTGACTCCTATTTACGTCCGAGATGCAAACGATCAACGCCATCAACACCTCTTGCAGTCTAGCTCAAGTGCCCTTATGTCTCTGCGAGGAGTCGTTGGACCTGGGAACACCGTGTTTGTTGTGTAGAACTGTCAGGGCCTGTTCTCTATAGGCGGAGAGGAACCTGACGCGGACTACATGTAGGTACACGTATGTAGGCGACAGGGCAACAGGGTAATTAGGCTCGGTCAATCAAGATCCAAGCTGTGCAAGGTCGGCGGAGCAAGCACTTGTACGCAAGGATAGACAAGAGAGCAAGGATGAGAGATCTAGACGCAATGCGAACGAACGTCCACGTTTCATTCATTCACTGACAAGTCTGTCTCACGAGCACCACTCCATGGAGTGAGTCCATGCATGCATATGCAAACCCATCTCAAACGCCCACGCTAAACACATTTCCCACACACGCCACGCAAATGACCTCTCACAACCCATCCCCCTCCAAAATCTCCCTCAACAACTCCCCACCAGGACACCCCTCCAACACAGCCCCCAACTCCTTCATCGCAACCTCACTCGCAACCCTCCTCTCATCCCCGTTAACCACACCACCAAAGCCGCTTTTACTCTTCCGTCCCGGCGTCCTCGAAGGAGTTGCAGGCATAGCGAAACTCCCATTCCTTCCATCCACGGGAGAGACGAGACTTAGTGTCTCCAACCCGCCCACAACATCCCGAAACTCCACCGCACTCAACGGATGCAAGAGGTTCTCGCGTTTGCAGAGGGAACTGTACGCTTCGAAGAGTTGTTTGATCGAAGGTGCGGTGTTGTTGTTGGTCGATTTAGAGGGTGTAGCGAACATCACCCGTTCGACTTGTGTCTCGCGTTTCCGTTTCTCGAGAGCTAAGAGGGCGCAGAGGACGGCTTTTTGTTGGAGGTTCAGGCTGCTGAGTCGTTGCGTTGCGCCGTTGCTGAAGGCTTGGGCGGTGACTTTGGCCATGTGGGCGATGGTGGCTTTCGGGGCGGTGGAGATGGTGTAGGGGATCACGGTGGGAGGCGAGGAGAGGTTGATGTTCTCCATCAGAGGAGTTTTGCTCGGGCTGCTTTCCACCGTGACTTTGAGGCGAATCTCTCGCTCGGCGAGCTCAATGGCCCGTTTGCAGATGTCGAAGGCTTTGCGCAGGTCTCCCGTTTGTGCGGCGACTTTCTTCGCGCAGAATTGGATCGCTGCGGGGTGGAGGAACGGTATGGTGGCGGAGTCTGTCGGTGCGAGGGTCTTGAGCTTTGAGGTGATGACTTCTGCGATCTGGCCGGCGCTATAAGGCATGAACGGGAGGAGCTCGGGTTTCAGGTTGCGGGACTTGAGTCTTGGGAGGAAGCGATCCGTCAGGTCGAGGGCGTTGGCGATGCCGATCAGAATAAGGCGGGAGGTGGGTTGCAGGGACCATTCGAAGAGGTTGTAGAGGAGGGAGAGGTCCAGATCGACGAGCCGGTCGACTTCGTCTAGGACGACCAGGTATTTCTGGGTGTCTTTTGCCTTGCCGCGGATGAAGCATGATTTCAAATAGTCGAAGCCGGCGTCTTCTTTCAAGCCCAGATCTTCGGAAAGCTTCTGGCTGAGGTCTTTGGTATTCCGCACGCTCATGCAGTTGACCACGGAAATCGGTACGTTTCCATCTCTTGTATGCTCTTGAACCACCTCATCCAACAGCGCGCTCTTCCCCGTCCCAGGCGGTCCCGACACGTACAGACATCCCGTAGATTTCGACTCCATGGCGTTCTTAATAAAGCTCGACAGCTCCGCTCTTTCGCCCTCCCTTCCCACAAGTCGTCCCGGATTCGAGCATTTCGAAAACAACTGTCGCGCCTGCCCATAAACCGCAGTGGCAGCATTCGATGGCGTAGCAGGCGTCCTCGGTGTAGCTCGACTGCCCGCGACAAGAACCCTGTGCCTCGGCGTAATGGGCACCTTCTTCGAAAGCGCATCGCGATGTCTCGGCGTCTGTGGCTCCTTCTTCCCATCCTGATAAACCCCAATCGCACTCTTGCTCACTCTGAAGTGTGCTTCGACTTTGGCAGGAGACGCCACAACGCGAGACTCCGCAGCGCCGTGCTTAGCAGGAGCTGTCCTCGCCGATGAACGCGTCTTCTTCGCTGGTGGCTGCAGATCCGCCAATTCATCCTTTCCATCCTCTTCATCTTTGCGCTGGGTGATGAACGGATTCTCATTCTCATCGTTAGGTTCATTGATCGTTATCCTCCTCTTCGCACGAGTCGCGATACTGGTCGTATCTGACGACGAGATGTCAGTCGCAGTCGCGATGCGCCTACCCGTCGAATGCTTCGTACCTGCAGCAGCAGCGACGCTGCGAGTCCTCTTGCCCAGTACAGAAGGCATTGTTGCTGTATTCGGAGCGGTGGAAGCAGGAAAGCACGAACGCTGACAATGCGAATGGGACGGAAGGTGTGGGTGGGTTGTGGAAGGAAGGTGTGGTAGAGTCGGGTCGCGCTTTCTTGAAAGCTCGGCGCGTCGCGCGCTCTCTTCGCGTAAAGTGCTTGGCGGCCGGCATCACTGGGGCAACAAGTCACGTGAGGGGTGATGGTCTGGCTCCAGGAGCATGCCGAGACCGGCCCCTTCTTGCACATTTCTTCACGGAGACTTGACTACCCGGACATGGCATGCAATGGTGCCCAAGATGGTGCCCAACAACGCCCAACGAAAATTCGTGTCACTCGATTATTGGATAGAGCGAACTCGATAAAGCTCAAGAGTCATAGACTGTAAATTGAGCTGTGCTTGTACATTCGGCCACAGATCGATGAAAATTAGCCATCCCGTCCGCTCTGGCATATACAAGCATCGAATCGCCTGACTAGTACTGCGGTGGGTGACCACGTGGGAATCCCGGGTGCTGAATGTTTTGCCATTCTTTTGGCCTTTGCTTTTTCTTTTGCTGGACAAGAACAATATAACAGGCAGTAGGATGTCTCGCCTCTCCATGCATCTCCATGCACTAGTGTTCACGACATCTCGATCGCCAGCACAAGCATCCAAAACCGTTTTGCTTCTGTTCTTGTCAAACAGCTGTATCTTGCAATCCTCAGATATATGTCTGGATATCTCGACCTGACCGCGATATCTTCTTTCCAGGATATACTCGTATGGCCCACGAGAAAGGCGCAGTTCGGCACATCTTGAAAAAGCGTGCCTTTCGGCAGCGTCTTTTTCTACAGTAGACTCTGTCAACGATTGCATCTGCTAAAATCCGTACACGTCAATGACCTCTTTCGGCGAAACATAGACAAAAAGTACGACGAAGCTTCTTCATTCAGACCACATCAATCAACGCCGAAAGACTTGTAAGCACTCACCCCACCCCAACTCATTCGCTCCTTTTCACTTGATCACCACCAAAAACGTCGTAGCAAACAGCCCCTTATCAAGCGGATCACTCTTACTCGCCTTCGGAGGCGGAATACTCCCATCGCCCTTATTCCAACTCAACTGTACCCCAGCAGCCTGACCATCGGGAGTCTTATTCTGTCCAGCCAAAAATGTATACACCATCGCTCCGTCCTCATTGACAGCGCAATTCTGGAGCGTGAGGAACGTCGTGGGGACTTTGATCAGTTTGCAAGTCCCCGCTGTATAGAGGGCAGGATCAAGCGCGGAGTTGTCGAGGTCTTTGTAGTTCACGGAGAGGGGTAGTTTGCATTGAATCATTGTGCCGGGCTTGACGATTGTAGGGGTTGCGGTTTTGAAGGCTGTCTTGAGGTCGTGGAGATCGTTAGAGCCGCTGATCGTTCCTGGAGGTGTGGGGCTTGTCCCAGTGGGGACGAAAGGGATGCCCTGGATGTTGGTTGCCATTTTGATTTTGTATTCGATGCAATGGATGTCGTCCTCTGGCAAGCTGTAGTCTTCAGTTTGAGATGTTGTTTCTTGTTTGACAGAGTTCCAGCAGCACCCGGGCGATTTTTGTAGGCTTGTGTACGATGGTACGTGATTCTGTCCAGAAACATGGCCGACGGCATGGCTGATCCAGCTTCAGCCACCACGTTTCAGGGCGTATTGTTGTGATCGCCTGAGACTGGTGGTGCCACTACTCTGTATGTCGAACGGTAGCTGGTGCAGTGCCATGGCTTGTCGGGGGCGCATCTAGATCGTAGAATTGCAAGCAACAGCTGAAAGCCAACAAAGCTTCGAGAATGAATGCCTGAGACTCGTCAATATTGAAATGTATCTTCCTCAGAGCTCTACGACGCGGGCCACCCGACTAAGGTGGTCGAGTCCGCTGGCCTCGTCCCGTGTGCCGTCCAAAATGCTTCACAATTCCCCCCTCCTGCGTCGTAATCATCATGTCCATAGGGTTCCCGTACCTCCCACGTCAGGCCATCGCGTTTCGGCACTTCGTAGTTGTGGTTGAAGCCTGACGCTTCACACCTTGACGACTCCCCAGCCCACCGCCGTGACCCGAGCGGCGAGCATACAGAATCCAGCTACCAGGCTGATACACCCAGCAAATGCCTGCAAGCCGGTGAATCCAGCGCCATCGTCCACGATAGCGCCAGAAATAGGGTTGCCGATGAGCAGCCCAGGGGAGCATAGGAACATGCACATTCCGAAGTACGTCCCAAACTTCCTCATGTCCCCTTTCAACAAGGAGACGGTCGCGAGAGGCATCATCGCCAGGACCAGGCCGAAGGCCATCCCGAAAAGAACGGCGAACACTATGAGACCTGGCTCGTTTTCGATCGCAATCCAGCAGAGCGTGAGGATACCGCAGGTGAGCAGGGCAGGGACAAGTACGTTCACCGCTCCGAACTTGTCCACCCACAGCGCTGGTAGCCTAGAAAATCAAGTCAGCCACAATCTCACTCGGCATATCGATATTACTCACAATCTCCCAACAATACTGCCTGCCTGCATAATGGCCACGATGTAGAAGGCCATCTCTTCGTCAAGTATCGCCTCTTCTAACCCATAGACGCCAATATAAACCCCAGGCACAAACGTCGCCAGGAGCAGGAAGAATGCGCCAACTGTGAGTAGCACAAGTGGTATATGGTGTCGAAACTCCGGGTCAAAGATCTTTCTCGGCTTCACACGAGGTGACTTGTTCTTGATCGCCACGCTGGCGACTATGCCGAGGAAGAGGACCACGAACGCTTGAACACGTACTGCCCAGCCGAATCCGATCTTAGGCTGGAGCTCGCGGAAGATGATGGGGTATATGATGCCGCCTGTGGTACATCAGCGTGATGAGTGGCTGGCACCTTGCAAGGCCCCGTCTTACCGACTGCGCTGCCTGTAGCTGCGATGCAGGTCGCCGGTCCTCTCTTCTTGACGAAGTATTGAGGTACGATTCCCGTGCTTGGAATATACAGCATGCCAATACCTAGTCCGACCACGATTCCCTGTGATAAGACCACCTGCCAGTATTCGTCACAGATGCTGTGTCACATTCAGCAAGTGCATTTGTTCCTACACCAAACTGCGTACCTCGTCATCATAAGCCCAAACGTCACCAACAGATGTCCGACGACAACAAGCGCTTTGCACCACCCAGCATCGAAGAGAACCCCGGACAAAGGCCCGACGAAACACAGCAAGAAGCCTTGGATACTGCCGATCCAGGAGATCTGGCTCGAGGACTTGTTGGAGAGGTTGGTGATTTCGTAGTAGGTCTGGAAGACGCCAAAGCTGACGACGATTCCTGATTATTGTCAACAATTAGTGTTGAAGAGATCTGTGTTCTTTCCCAGGCTCACCCCACGAGTTGATCCACATGGCGAACGATGCCAAAACCTGAAGCCAACAGAGCCATCCTCCGTCGACGGGCGGTGGCGGCATGGGAGGGCCCTTCGGCGCACACTCAACTTTGGCTTCCGTTTCGCAGGTGTCCGACCCATCTCGTGTGGGCATGTCCTTGTCCGCAGCTTTGTCTTGGCCTTCTTCGTCCGGGGCTCCGCTGTTTCTTGAGCTCATCTTCGCGATTCTTTCCAAACAGTCCCCAGAAAATGGTATCATGAGATCGTTGGAAGTTGATATGAAGACTGACAACAGTTCTGCTGATCTTCGACAGCGAGTCTTCGACACCGTTATGCAATTCCTTTCGGGCACTCCACATAGCTAAGCATCCAAGCCCTCCGTCCAAGCCCTCGCGCAACGCTCCTGCCAAGCTCGCGATGGCTTATGACAAGGCTGGGCCAACACATGCACTTGCACAGACCTATGACGATCATGGCAGACACGTGCATCTTGCTTGCTTTAATGGTGGTACAAATCGTGAAGATAGGGTCTCATCCTGATGACGTTCTTTCGTAGCCTAATGGATCTGACAAGCCTTCGTTTCTCGGAATCCTCGCTCCTCGGAGGTGGACTCCCCCGAACGTAAGGCAAATCCTGTCGCATAAGTGTAAGTTCCCGGCTCCGTAATGGCTTTGCTTGGAGGCTTCGGCCTCTGGTTTTGGTACTGAGGAAGGTAAGCTCTTGAGTCCTTCTCTTCCTCTCACCCAGCAAAGAATTGATGCAAGAGAGTCGGAAATCCTAATCGAGCCAGTCCACTAAGCACATGCTCGTTGTCCTCTACACATCCGCCGACCTCATTATCTTTCACGACTTTTCATAGGCAGTGTAGTCTCTTCCAAGCATTGTGGCGCCTCATCGAGCATCTGAGACCATCAAGTAGGACTCTGCTCGTTCACTCTCGGACTCGGATTCCATTACGATGAGACCATGCCATCGCCATCTTCCCCCTTCTTTCACGTCCGCATTGATATACCGAATCGAACGGTCGCTACCATTCACATCACAAGGCTCCGTGGTGCAGTCGGTAGCACGTCTGGCAAATATGAGTGTGGACGAGAGCCTGATCAGCCCGCCCTACGACCCGGGTACTGCCCGAGGCCAAACAACCTGCACGCCGGTACTGCCGACGATGCTCCCAGAAGACCTGCGTTCGAGTCGCAGTGGGGCCAATCGTTGTTGATTCAATTCTTTTTTTTTTGCACGTCGTATGGCCTTTGTCCGCCTTGATATAGGGGGTCAAAACGTCGCTACCATTCAAATCACAAGGCTCCGTGGTGCAGTGGTAGCACGTCTGGTGAAGATGAGTGTGGGCCAGCATTCACCTGCAGCCCGCACCTTGCGTCGCCGGTTCTGCCGGCGGCGGCCGCCCTTCCAGAAGACCTGCGTTCGAGTCGCAGTAGAGCCAATCGTTGTTGACCATCTTTTTGCAAATTCTGTGACCTTTACAGAATTTCGAGATCGATAGTTTGGTACAGTCGTTGCGAATTCTGTGAGGCTGCGGAGCTGGTCGAACTGCTTTTTGGGTCGTCCATTTAGGGCGATAATAACCCACTACACGAAACGGCTGCCTTGTGTCGCTGCGCGAAGTGTCTCATGATCTACATAATCGCAAAGCCTCCATGGACCCAACAGACTCGTGTGTTTGAGCAATCCTAATTCTTTAAACTTTGGGTATAGGGCTCACAAATCGAACTATACGAGTCTTGTCTTTCTCATTGCTCCTCTACGGGGCTCTGACAATTCGTCGTGTGCGACTCGACAAGCACAAGTGGAAAGCCCAATGCCGGACATCTCGAATGCTCGGTGATGCAGCGTCTCAGCACGTCCGGTAAACATGAGGTAAAGAGTGCTGTCATGTGTGCCCTTTATGGCCATCATTCGGGTGTCGTCGCATCGATCGCTGTTTGTGTATTTCCTTTCGCCTCGATCGGAGGGCATCCAGAACAACTGGGTTTGGCTCAAAGCGAAGCCATTGACCGAACATCTTGTTGCCGCTTAAACGGCTTTCCGCGCGCTGGAATAGACGTCCTCGACTGCGTAGCAATTCTTCTCGGCTCGCAAACTGATGATGTGTCCATGTCGACCAGATCTCACATATCTGTGCAGGCGATAGATAGCATGTTTCAAGCAGGCCCTCCCAAGCAGAGCTCTCACCGATGGTCGTGAAGCCACCTCCTATCCACCAAATTTCCCACCCTCCTACATCACTTCCTCCCAACCAACGCCTTAACCTCGCCCTCAACCCCCTCAACCTCCTCTTTCTTCAAACTCTTAGTCTCCATTCTCTCCAGTTGCAACCACCCCAAATACAGCACCTGGAACGTCGCCATCGCAACCAGGAAATTCCAGGCGACTGCGCGTCCCGCGCCGGATCGGTAGAATTCTCTGTGGGCGTTTGGACGAGCAGCCTCGGAGTCTGAGGAAGGTGGTGGCGGTGGAGGAATTGTGGTTGCGGCGGAAGTTGTTGGGGATGGGGGTTGGTAGGGTGGCGGTGGTTGTTGTTGCGTGGCGTAAGAGCGGCGGAGAAAGGTGTTTGTGGAGGGTTTAGTGAGGCGGAGGGATCGTAGGATGGTGGACATCGTGATGGAGAGCGCGGAGCTGTAGTCTCGGGTTGATGTGTTCAATGTTGTACGAGTCGTAAAGCTTGAGGTGAACGTGAGGTCGAGCTTCAAAGTTGTGGAGTCCGTGCGCCAATGCGTATGACTTCACGTGTGAAAATAGGGGATGACGGTATACATTTCAATGCTTTTCATTCATACATCATGCATAGTCGAACAGGTATCTGTATCTACCAGAGCACCGTAGCCTCCTCCATGTGACTCCTCGCCATGCAAGAACGTACTACAGAACGCTTTACATCCGCTCACGCTTTCGTGGTGCAGCCCGGATGATATTGTCGACTCTCAACAACAGCTCAGCTGCTTCGCTGGCGCTCGATACGACCGCATGCTTGAGCTTGTGAGCTTCGATAACCCCCAGCTCGCGCATGTCTGCAATGCCACCACCAGGCCGCATAAGATCGAGACCGCTCGATGACATGCCAGAGTAGACGGCTTTCCGTAATCTGGCGACGAGATCCGCGGAGTCGAGACCGGCATTGTCTGCGAGAATGGTCGGTAGTTGTCGAAGAGCCTTGGCGAAGCTGTCCACGGCCAATGCCTTCTTTCCTGCCACGTTCTGGGCTGCCTGGTCGACGGCCTTTGCCATGACCATCTCCGCGCAGCCACCTCCGAGCGTCGTCTTTGGCGACTTGACAGTCTGCGAAAGTACGGCAAGTGCGTCGTGTAGACTGCGCTCGGCCTCATCCAGCAGCTGTTCTGATGATCCTCGCAACACGATAGTGCAGGCACGTCCAGCAGCCACGCCAGAGAATCTTATCAGAGAGTCCTCGCCGATGATGACCTCCTCAATCAGATCGCAGTGACCAAGCTTGACATGCTCTGGGTGGTCGAATGTGCTCGTGATCTCAGCGCCAGTAACAAGCGCTAATCTCTCCACACCGTCGAAGTCGGCATGCTCGATCGAGGCAATGCCTGCGTCCGAGAAGAGTTGTTCCGGCCAGTTGTAGATGAGTTGCCTGTTGACGAAGCAGTTGATGCCATGTGCTTTGATCTTTTCCACCTTTGACTTCATCTTCTCCCTCTCAGCCTTCTCAAGCTCAGCCAACTTGCCCGTGCTCTCGACCTTGACTCGTGCACCAAAGATCTTGACCTTGTCCGTGTCCATGGATGTGTTGGCAACCAGAATCTTCGCATTCTCCACTCGCTTCGGCTGGTTCACGCCGAACTTCTTGTCCAGGATGAATCCAGGGTCGAGGTATGAGTCTGAAAGCTTGCCGCCTGCCTTCTTGATGATCTGAATGTGTGTGAGGTCGGTTGACCCACCCATACGCAGAACAGCATCAGTCGCAAGAGTCGCAAATTGATCTCGGTCCTGGCTGAGCACCTTGGAGCTGAGTGTTGTCCTCGCAATTGCAATCAAGTCTTTTCTGAACGCGTCCGGATTCTTGCTGTGATCCACCGCCGTCTCTTCCAACGCCTTCAGTGCCGCCGCACTGGCTATCCGGTATCCCTCGATGATCGTTTGCGGGTGGATCTTCTGATTTACCAACTGTTCCGCCTCGCGCAAAAGCTCTGCTGCCAGAACTGCTACGGAAGTTGTCCCGTCTCCTACTTCATCATCCTGTACTTTCGAGATGTTTACCAGGACCTTCGCTGCGGCGTTGTCGAGAGCGACGCTTTTTAGGATCGTTGCGCCGTCGTTCGTCACCATGATCTCGCCGGTCGAAGCACTTTGGAGGATCTGGCAAATTGAAAGGTTAGAGACTGTGCCCACCGTCCACACTTTTCGACATACCTTGTCTTGACCCTTGGGTCCTAGAGTCGACTTTACAAGATCGCCAATCGCAATAGCACCGACGAAGGCACTGTTCTTGCGTCAGTCACACTGTTCACAAAAGTTGCCTGCTCACGAGACTTGCCTAAGCCGTGCGTTCTCGCCTCTCTCTTCCGTTGATCCATCTTCGAATATTTGCGACTGAAGTTGTTAGCAGATATCAGTAGGCTCTGATATAAGTGGCTTACCATCGTGATTGTTTGTATGAGAAGTATGGCTCGTCTCTCAGTCGCGTTTCCAAAATCTCAAAGCTGCTCGCGTTTCTGCCGCCAGGTCAAGCTTTAAGGTTTGGGACTAGCCCGCTTGGAGTTGGCGGTGCAGCTTAGGTGCAAATTGATGGACATTGATGAGCGAGCTCGACTTCACTTCCTTTCCTCCAACCTCACATGTACCGCCTATGGCAGCTCTTGCTTATGAAAACATTGAAGGAGCGAGCTCCGAAGTCCGTTGTGCAACGGTACGGCACAGTCAGGATGATCTACCTTATGGTCTTCAACTCTGGCCAAGTCCAAAATCACGTTTCCTTACCATTGCCTTACAGCTTACCACAGCATGCTCGTATATAGACCCATCTTTGCTGTCGTGCTCCTCGCATCCACAGCGAACACATCCCTCACTTCAGGCAATGTCTTTGACCTCGACTTGGATCATTTAGTCGAAGAATGGCTAGAGACCGACCACGTTCCTGGAGTAAGTATCGCAGTATTGCGTAATGGGACATTGGAGAGCAAGGTATGACCGAGTTTCAGAAGGCCAGGTCTCAGCGACTGATGAATATATAGGGCTATGGTTTCTCTGTTCTGCCAGACATCCCAGCCACACCCGACACGCTTTACTTCACAGGCAGCACAACCAAGGCTTTCGTGGCTGCAACTGCAGGGCATATCATCTTGAATGGGTCCAAGGACTCTGATGTGAAATGGACGACTCCATTGGCTGAATTGCTGCCTGGCGATTTCGTGCTGGCCGACGAATATGCCACAGCACACGTTACACTCGAAGACGCCCTGTCCCATCGATCCGGGTTGCCAGGCCATGAGGCTTCTTATGGTTGGACTCACGACGCCTCGGCCGTGGACAATGTTCGTCTAATGCGACACCTACCGCTGACAGCGGAGCTGCGAACACAATGGCAGTACAATAACATGATGTACAATGCTGTTGGCGTCTTGCTCGAGCGTCTCTCCGGGATTGCCTTGGAAGACTTACTGTGTAAATGGCTTTGGAAGCCACTCGGCATGCAATCTACGACAATGTCCGTCGCTCAAGCAGCCAAAATGCACGACCATGCCGGCAAACCTCGACTTGCGCGTGGATACTTCTGGAAGGATGAATACTACGTTCCTGACTCCTACGTGGACCTGCGCGGTATAGCAGCCGCAGGGGCCACCATCTCCTCCGTCCAGGACTATGCGCTCTGGCTAAAAGCAATTCTCTGCACGTATTCCGCAGTCAATCACTCTTCTCCAGTCACTCCCCAGATAATGCACCAAGTGACAACCCCACGCTTCGTCCTTCCTACTGAAGGCTTACCTACCTGTGGACCTACTTCTTACGCACTCGGGTGGGACATCGGGCATATAGGCGTACAACCATTGATTTCTCACAGTGGAGGCCTTCCTGGTTTCGTGACATGGGTATATATGCTACCGCATGCAAACTTTGGCTTTGTATCGATGGAGAACAGCCGAGGATCAAGTGTCGGCATAGGTCCGAAGATCTTCGCAGAAATCTTACGAAAACTTGACCTGGCTACCGCGACCGAGGTGGACCATGTCTTATCCCGATTGCGATTCTCGACATCGGCTTCAAGAGCAGCTGTCGCAGGCCCACTGACGGAACAGGATGCCAGCCTGCAAAAGCGACCGCTGCCGGGGACAGTTGAAGAGTACCAAGGGTTGTATTTTCACCCCGGCTACGGTCCTGTAAATGTCACTCTCCGCACACAAGACACCTTTCATGGGGACCTATACGACACTGAGACCTCTTTCGAGCATCAAGTGCATCTCAAATTGGGCACGAAGAAGTCTGCGCGCAACGACGAGCTTCAAGTCGACCTCGCTAGTCGCTTATGGCCTGTCACCTTGAGCATTGAGCACGAATCACTGGCTGTGTTCCGCGTGGCCGTGAAGGAGCCACATGGACCAGTCAATCAGACGACAAATGCTTGTGGCCGCTCTGATACGTACGTCCGGAGCCATCGGCAGCTCGATTGCCGATATGAAACTGCTTGGGAAGTTTCCATTGAAGGTCTGGCCATTTTCGAGAGGAACCTCTACGGAGAGATTGATCGGCTTGGTGTGCAGCTGGAGCCGGCTATGGCTAAGCCTGGAAGCGACTGGAGAGATAGCATGATTTGGTTTGACAAGGCGGAGAATCCGAACCTGTAGGATTGGCATAACTTGTTGTGCATTGACGGAGACTGGAAAGGAGACACGGACACTGTCAATGTAAAGTGGCATTCTTTGTTCGAAGCAGCATGAACTTACCAAAGTCCGACCTTACTGCTTACGCACTCGGGTGGAGCATCGGGCACGTAGGCGTCCGTCCAGTGTTCTCTCCCAGTGGACGTCTTCCTGGATGCTAAGCGGCTCCATTGCCATCCCTCGGTGTGTTAAGCGCAACTCAGGTCTTCGATGTAGTCGCTCACAAACGTCAGGTCTAGCGATCGCGATCACACAAGTTTTAGCCTTCGAATCACAGAGCGTTGCCATGACCTAGACCGTGATGCTCTATGCACATTACCCAATACAGCCCACTCCTGTTCCCGGCTCGCTTCGACTGATCCGTCTCGAGGCACGGGGCGTACTGCGAAGTCATGGTCACCTTTCATTCCGGAGCACAGCAGGTCGCCGTTTCTGAGCTTAAATGATGCCGATGCCATGACATACGGTAGCCAGGGTGGCAGCGGTGAGCGACTGGGACCATGCGGTGCCGCCATGGCCTCCTCAATCACTGCATCGTTCGCCTCTTCTTTGATCAGTGCCCAGCCATTGCAAGAAAGAACTTCCCCAAAGCAGCTCAAGTTACATGTGACGCAGTTTTCGGCGTCAACGAAGGCGTCAAATTGCAACTGGTCAGACTCCCACAAATGGTGCTTAATCTGGAAATCAGGAACCCACGATGGTAGCCCTTTGCACCTGCTCGATTCCTCCATTTGTGACGCGGCAGTACTGATCAATTCAACTGCCAAACCCTCTCGCACACTGGCTCTCGCCACTGAGATCCATGTGTCGCATACGGAAAGTGAATAATCAGGCCGTAAACTTGTCTGCTTGACGAGGCCTAGCAGAGCATAGATTTTATCTCTTGGATCCTCGCACTCAGCGCCGCTCACCTCCCACAGAAGCTTCAGAAGGCGGAAAATCCCTGTGACCCGGCCTCGATAGATAGCAGGCGCGCACCAAAGAGCTGGATAATCAAACTGAAATGACCAGGAAGTGGCAGCGCTACATAGAGTTCTGAGGATATTATAAGCGGCCTGCATCTTCTGCCAGCTGATGGTTTCCGAGCCACAGCGCACATTGGCACAGCGAGCGTGGTGAAGCTCTTGCAATACCCAACGTCGGGAGAAGTAAGATCTTTGGAACAAGCGACGCAGCGACTGAAAGGTGAGCATACTCTCGGGGGTGCTGTATTCAATATCGATCACGGCCTGTGCCCAGGATGACGGGTCTTCCTGCGCTTGTTTCTTAAGGTCAGCGGTGGCCTCTGACCATTGGAAGTGGAGGACCTCGTGATTATAATTCCGCCGAATGTATTTGCCGAGCTTTGTGTTGGGGCCGATCAGTAGATCATGCATCTTTCCAACGTTCGTAGCGTCGTTCAGACTTGGCCGCGCCGCGGACAGTGGCTGCAGGTATTCCCTGAATCGATACACATTATGAAGGTAGGCGATAGAGACCTTAGCATCACCAGAGTCTTCACCAAGCCAGACCTGCACGACTTTGGCAGTACGATAAATTCGCGGCATGAGGGTCACTTGATAAGAGCGCTCCGCGTGGTTGCTCTGGTCGATGCAAAGAGCATCGATCCATAGTTTGCGACGAGTGCTTGGGAGTCTCAGTCGTTTCAAAGCATGGGCAAGGTTGCCTTTGATCTCCAGAGGCTGACCGCAGAGCCTTATCTCTTCGCTTTGCAAGGTGATGCCAGTCACTGGTGGACCCCAAGTGTACGATAGTGCTTCGTATGCCGGCCTGTTAGCTAGCGATGACACTTCGATGTTGCAAACTATTGGAACGTCCATGCTAGAGCCAGGCTCTAGCAAGAGTATTCGTATTTCATCCTGGAGGATAGCAGACTCGGTGTAGATGTCTCTCGCTGCGCCTTGTCCAAGATGTCCAGCATGGCCCATCGGAGGTCCACCCTCCATAATGCGCTCCCGAGTGACGTCGCAGTCTTAGCTCTGTGTTCAAGCACTGATCGAGGTCTGCCACGGATCAGATCGACGTTAACGCCCATGCAAGTGACTTTGTGCCTAGAAGGCTGGGCTTGCGCGAGTCGGGAAGAGAGCTCAAATGTCTGTACTTTGGGGGCCCGAAGTTGGGGAAGTGAAGTGAGGATCCTCGGGAAGGCGATAGGTGCAGCGAAGGGCTAGGGAGCGGGAGCACTTGTTCTGAGATTTACACATTTGTTCTGAGACTTACCCTTGCAGTGCTCAGAGGTACGCGGAAAAAGCGTGCTAAGAGTGTACGGCGAAATGGTTCTCCTGGGGGACAATTCGACTTGCTCAAAAGCATGCTGACTTCGACTCTTGAGTGTATCACATATTGTGAGCAATCGACGCTGAATTCGATGACAGCACACCCCTCCGATCTGATCGACTAATCTCAACGAGGCAAAGAAATGAAAGAAAATCTGACCCAGGACCGATTACCAAAGACTTACCTATCTTCTCCCTATCATGAACTTACCTTTGCCCAACAGCCTCACCCATCATCTCATTTCCCATCATTCCCAGCATAGAGTCCAGAACAATCCATATTGGCCAGCACCACAGAAACATCTCTCGCCATCCTCTTGAAGCCCTCCCGAAACTCCTCAGCACAACAACCAAAACGCACCGGATTCCACATCGCTCGTTCGATCTTGATATTCATGCCTGGACCACCCGTCAAACCTCTCAAGTACCAGAACGCAGCTTTCATATGACATCTGCACACCGGCTCGTCATGACTCTTGTCTTTGCACGGGCCTATGGTAGGTGGCAAAGGAAAAGAGGTCATGGCAGCAGGGTTGGAGAGCGCAGCGAAGGTCTCGGCGCGCCACTCGATGATTTCGAGTCGGCGCCTGACGGCGTTCCGATGCAGCTTTGCTTGCTGGATGTAGCGTGTGTAGTCGTCTGCTGCTTGGGTGTTGATGGATTGGCTGTGGGACACGTGGTTGTAGCGATGGGCCCAGGCGTTGGTGTTCTTGGTATGGAACTGGGCAAGGCTGTCGTCGCTTCCTGGAGGCAAGCCGAGATAGAGCTGGTCGAGTTGATTTCCGGCCGTTTGCTGGTTTTCCAGGAAGAGGGAGTTTGACTGGAGGATTTGGCTGAGGGTTGACTGGTATTCTGCGATGTAGGTCACCATACGTGCGAGCTCCGACTGCAAATGGGGCACTTCGGCTTGCATGATTGCGACTTGAGCCTTGAAGCTGTCGTACAGCGCATCGCTGAAGGGGTGGGGCGTGGAGGACTGGTTGGTGGACTGCATGTTAGCGTTAGCTAGGGGAAGTTGTGGGAAAGGGGTGGGAAGGCTGTACGTTCTGGTCAACAGAACGTCAGTCAGATGCCAGCTCTGACTTGTTAGAATTGGTAGGTCGGTCGGATGGATAGCCTTCTCCAAAGCGCGCGTCCTGTTCGTACTTAAGTATCATTAAGAGCAATGCTTTGATGGCCGAACAATAATGCTTTGTCCACGAGCTGCCTAGACAAAGATGCCTTGTTCAGCGTGGGCGCCGACTATTGTTCAGGTGTGCGAACAAAGATGCCATGTTTATCGAAGAAAGGACTATTGTGTTCGAAAATGTAGACAAAGACCACTAGTCGATAGTGGTGGCCTCAATCATCCTAGATGCAGCAGGAGAAATCATTTATTGAACCCTAGATCAAGCTTGGCAATCATGTGAAAGCCTTGTGACAAGACGAGCCACCACACCTGTAGCCGACGATGTGTACTCTCTCTCTTGCACTATGACTATACTGACGACAATTCAGTGATCAGACATTCTCACAATTATATAAAAGTCTCAACCTAACGTTCACAATCCCCCCCCCCCCCACCTAAGCAGCAACCTTCTTCCCATTCAACGCCCCATAAAGATTTTCCTCCTTAATAATATCCGCCGCCTTCTCCGCCACCGCATAAACACTACTAACGATATTCCCACTAACATGATTCGGGAAGATACTCGCATCCACAACCCTCACATTCTTCGTCCCGTACACCTTCAACTTCGTATCCACCGCCTCGCCCATCGCCACAGAGCCACAAGCGTGGTACTCGCTCATGCAGATATCCCTTACAGCCTGACGCATCTGTTCGGTGTCGTTCATATCGGCCTCGGGCGGCGGGAAGATACGCGAGGTGATTTTCGATTTGAGGTAAGAGGATTGCTCGACTTTGCCGAGCATTTTGAGGCCTGCGGCGAGGACGTCGACGTCGGCTTGGTGTTTGAGGAAGGCTGGGTCGATGGCTGGGTGGTCTTCGGGGTTGGAGGTTTTGATGTGGACGCTGCCACGGGACAGAGGGTATTGGAGACACATAGCGCCGGAGATGGAGGGTGCCTGGTCTGGGCTAGCAGGCGGTGGGAAGACGCCGGATTGATCTTCGATGCCCTTCTCCATGCCGAAGCGGCTGGGGATGAGGACGAGTTGGAGGTTGGCGGATTTGTCGTCCTTGAGATGAGCGAGGGTGCGTTCGTATTGCTTGCGCTGGTAATGGGAAAGGTTGGGGAGGTCGGCTTCGATGGATTTGACGATGCGGTCTTGTTCTTCTTGGTTTGCGAAGAGCTGTGCACGTGTTAGGTGATGAACGGATTTCGGTTACGTGAACGTAACGTACCTTGTAGGGGAAGAACCCCTGCATCGTGCAAACACTCGTCAAGGGACCACCGCCCGTCTCAGCGAGCTGCTTCTGCGCGGCCTCCATGACCTGCGGGTTATGGATCGCCTCCAATGTCATGACATCCTTTTGTACTTCCCAACAGCCTAGACTCAAGTCAGCCAATACTCAAGATCAACTAGCGATCGAGGCGTGACTCACCAGCAGTCAAAACATGATCCTGGAAGTTATTCCCAATAGACTTATTCTCAATCTTCGGCTCAACACCAGCAGCCCTCAGAACCTCCGGATCACCAATCCCCGACAACTCCAAGATCTGCGGCGACTGGATCGCACCACCAGCAACAAGAACCTCCTTCTTCACCTTGACGGTGTGTTCCTGTCCACCGTTCTTGAACGTCACGCCAGTGGCGGTGTCGCCATCAAGCTCGATCCGCTGCACCATAGCCTCGGTCAGGACGTGCAAGTTCGGTCGGGATGCATTAGCAGCGAAGTAGCCTCTCGCAGCATAAGATCTCATGCCCTTGTTCGGTCCGGAACGCGCTACTAGACCCAGGGTGTTGTAGAAACCAATGTGGTCGCCACTCCATGGGTCTTTGGGCTTCTTGGTCATGCCGGTGGCGTCGTCACAGGCCTTGATGAAATCATCCTCGATCGGCAGACGGAAGTCGTTGAAAGACGTCCTGGCTGGGCCCGAGGTGCCATGGTACTCGCCGACGAAGGGCATCGTGGAGCGGTCCGTGACGCTGTCGTCGATGGGCTCGAGGGTTTGGTGCTTGCGCATGTACTTCAGAATGTTCTCGGCGTTCCAGCTGTCGTCGCCGGAGATGATGGCCCAGTCGTCGTAGTCTTGCAGAGAGCCGCGGACGTACATCATGTAGTTGATAGCGGAGGATCCACCAAGGGCTTTGCCTCTCGGAATATGGTGTCGTCGGCCCTTGTTGTTCTCCTGTACTGCAGTCAGCGACGACCTCCACACGTTCGCAACTCTATACTGACCTGCGGCTCCGTCATAAAGCACCAATCATACTCCTTGTTCATGAACATCTGCATGAACATGACAGGCGAATCGACAAGCATGTCCCCTAGCCTCGACTTGCCAGCCTCAAGGACACCAACAGTGACATCCTCGTTCTCCGTCAAGCGAGCCGCTACCACAAGACCCGCAGTTCCACCTCCTACGATAATGTAATCGTAGTCATGCTTAAGGAAGTCCTCAGCAGACGTGTGGAGGGCAGGGAGAGAATGGCCATTAGCCGTGCCATTGGTGCCGTTGGTCGCCATGTTGTCGAGTCAAAGTTCGAATGGAGAGCAGCAACAATTTGACGAGTCCTGAACGCAGAGTAAAGAGCTGTCCAGCATGTACTCTTTCAGCCGAACCTTTATAGATAGCTCTTGTACGACTCGTACCTATCGGGGCGGAACTGTGCCTCGTATGGACCATCTTCCAGACCATCTATGCAGGGTCAAAGCTTACCACTGAGGACGAATGATGGCCCACCTTGATGAGCTGTGTGGGTAGTGTCCATCCGACCGCAAGCCATAGCTCGTCTTGTTCCTTCAGCCGAGCGACGGCCTTGCTAGGGGTGCTGCTGCACTGGGTGGCCTGGCTGAGTGAGAATTTCTGCCGCGCTGACTACAGTCCAGGGTAGTATTTGAGAGCGACTCTGACAGCAGGTGCAGTCTTCGTAGTAGCCCTCAATTCCTCGTTACCTACACTGTTCGTGTCAGTGTCTGGCGGACGCGCTTCAATCACCTGATCCATTCTTCAAACAAAGTTCATTCACGGGGGCGATAGTGTGGGCAGTGAAATGCGGGGTATGGGGTAGAGGCAAGGCACAACTCTCGAATCGACGGCGGAATTCCGACCGGGAACAACATCGGATGGCAATAGACTTTTGAACGGTGTGTTGGGCTATTCGCGCAAGCTTGGTGAAATAGATCCAGAGATACCGCTTGTTTCGCTGATTTCTCGGATGTCGTGCTAATCTGTACAGTTCCTCTCTCTGCCGACCTTGCTTTTGAAAGATCCAGTGACCCGAATAAATCCCAGAGAAAGCAAACCGCCTGAGGCCTAAGGAACGCCATGAAATGTCCTCTGCAATATGCATTACCACAAGCAAACCATCGCTCGTTTTACGGGCGTGGTGGCATGCAGACTGGTGGGGATGTTCTTGCAATCGTGAAATGCGTCGTCGTCTATGATACTGTGGTCGTCTTGGTCTTCTTGGCGACAGGTACCTCGGCCTGCTCGTCAACTGTCTGGTCGAGTTGTCTCTTCTCCTGCTCCTTGCTAAGGTCTTGTTCTGCCTTAACGAACTTGGCCTTCTCCTCGTTACTCAATTGGAGGAGTGGTCGCTCCTTGTCCGCGCTCAAGTTGAAGTGGAAGTTTCGGATGATGCTGTCTGCGTCGTCGATGGCAAGCGGTCTTACATCTGCAAGTGCCTTGATCTTCAGTGTGACGGACTTGATCTGAGCGTCGGTCATGTTCAGACCGAGCTGCTCAGCACGCGACTTGATGGCATTCCAGCCAGTGAGTCTTGAGGCGAAGTGGACATATCTGCTCATGCCAAAGTCGGACGGGGTGATGATCTCGTAGGTAGATGGGTTGTTGAGGATGGCCTTGGCGTGGATACCAGCCTTGTGGGTGAAGGCACAGAAACCAGTGATTGGGTTGTTGAATGGAACATTGACCTCAACGGCCTCGGCGACCAGATCCTCAATCTCCTTGATCTTCTCGAGCCTGTACTTTCCCTTGACATAGTCGCGATCAGCGACGATCATGCGAGCCATAAGACCACCGAGAGGAGTAATGCCGTTTCGCTCGCCAATGCCGATGACTGAGGTGTCAATGTGAGTTGCGCCGGCCTCGAGGGCACAGTAAGCGTTGGCGATTGCGCATCCAGTGTCGTTGTGGAAATGGGTCTCAATGTCGCAGCTGACGACACCACGAAGGGTTCGGACGAGGTCGTAGACTTGGCGAGGAGTTGCGCAACTGCAGGGTGTTAGCATCCTTCTTAAGCACCAAAATCGTCCATCTTGTGCCCCAACTTACCCGACTGTGTCTGCGATACCGACTCTGTGGACGCCGACCTTGTCCACAGCACTGTAAAGGCTGAGGAGATCGACGAGGTCGCTGCGGAAAGAGTCTTCCGAGCTAAATCTGATCTCCTTACCCTGGCTCTTGACGTACTCAATAACCTCAATTGCAGTCTCCTTGATATATGTCATGTCCTTGCCATGGCTGTGCTCCATGAGGTGCTTGCTGGTGCCAATGACCACGTCGACACCGTCCACGCCAGTCGCAACCGCGAGCTTGGCATCTTGCATATTACATCGCACGTGCGTGAGGATCTTGGCCTTCAATCCGAGTCTGCAGATGGCCTCGCAGTCGAGTCTTGACTGCTCTGAAGCGGCGGGAGATGTGAGCTCGATGTAGTCGACGCCGAACTCATCGAGGGCTTTGGCGATCTTGATCTTGGTCTCGGTGTCGAAGAAGGCATTGGCAAACTGCTCGCCCTCTCGTAGAGTCGACTCGATGATTTTGAAGCTGCCTACGTTGCTGAGGAAGTCTTGCACGGGGGCGTAGGGGTTGCTCGATTGAGGGCGAGAGGATTGGTGGGTTGGGATGGCTCTGGCGGTGTGGTTAGTTGGCAGTCAATTGGAGGTACAAGCCGCGCGCACCTGTAGCCGGCGTGATCACCGTTGGTCACGCCATTGGCATGGCCATTTTCCTCTGGTACAGGGCACATGTTTGTGTGAAAGAGGATCTATCCCCGGTATCGGTGCTGGTGTCCAAAGGGTTGATGGCCCGATTGATGGCACTGAGGGAGGTAGAGTCTCGTGGAGGATTTCAATTCGAATAGGCAAGATTGAAGGTCGAAGGAGGTGGAATTGCGGCTTTATGTTGCAGAGGTGCTCGCATGTGAGTCAAGGAATGAGCAATATCGAGTGACGACTGGAGCAAAGAGCAAAGATGAAGTTCGGCCAGCGCTGACCAAATGATGAAATTTTGGAGTCCGTGCCTGCCTCTCGGCCAGAGCTTGCACCGTCTCGCTGCTCCCCGCTCGGCAGGATCGCGCGCGCTCTTCCAATGCGCGGCTAGCTCCGCCCTGCCGCAGCGCAAAACTGCTTTCCAGCCACTCAGATGGCCTCGGTTTCAATCTTTTGCTTCTCGGCATCACGTGCTGACGACGACAAACATTTCCTTTCTCCGATGATCACATACTCTCCGAGCTCGCAGGCACTGCACCCACGCCAAGGCTGTCTTCGAAAACACGATGATTGCCATTCGTTCAAGCACCACATCAGCCTCTCCAGAACATCGCACCACAGCCATGGAGCGGCATCCAGAACCGAAGCATGCCTCTGATTGAGCACTATGCGTAACATGCACGCGCTCTCGACGTTGTCTGACGTACTGCTGCTGGTCTGATACTCATCAAGACATCGGCATAGTCAGGCTGGCTGAAGTCCATGCCATTTCTCTGGAAGATATGCCACCGACGATCTGGCAGCAGGAGCTCGCCTATCGGCCAGCAGTTCGCAGCTTTCTGTTCCACAAAGCGGCGCAGCATTAACATCTGTTTCATCCTTACCTTGCTGTCCATATACATTTCAATCCACCATCACATGTTTTATCGCCCATCAAACGCCCGAGCGCTTGCGAGGCGTACACAGAACTCGTTATGCCAGAGTATATCGAAGTGCTCGAGCACACATGTTCCAGCACCGCACTATCTGGGGACGGGTCGTTATGTAACATGTGTCAAGGCTTCGTGGGTGCGATTGAGACAAGACTTTCACATATCCAACGGAATCAGCATGATCAAGCCTCAGCTCACGACACGACGCAGAGGTTTGTCGTCTGGTGGCACGACGTGGCAGGGATGACTTCCTGCGCCGGGCTAGGTTGCAGGCTCTGTGCGCGCGTGCTGAGAAGGCCTATGGTAGAGATGGAAGTCCAGAGGGTGTCTGACTGGCCTTCCAATACCTTCGCCCTGAGCTACAGGTTTGGTACAGGATCGGGCGAAGTCAGTGTCTACTTTCCTCAGGAAGGACAACGGAAGGATGAGATCACGCGGTGTGAGCTCGAACTGGCGTCCGGATTCCGCACCTGGACAACCGAGTTATATTTCGTTCCTATCCGTGGTGAAGGTGTGTCCTGGTAACTCTTCGTTTCTTATCATGTTCGCTAACAGAGCGCATGACAGTCGGCAACACCACCTCCTTCAAAGTCGGATCATCCACTGCTTCCGATCAAACATTTAGGAGAATCTCGCAATGGCTTGATCTATGCAAGACGCACCAGCACTGCAGCGAATGGTCCGATATCAGCGCTCGAGGCGCTCCCACTCGACTTTTGAAAGTCAGCGGAAGCGCAGCACACCCGTCTGTGAAGGTTGTGCAAGGATCCGACGTACCTCCCACGCCTGTTTACGCTACCTTAAGCCACTGCTGGGGCAGATCACCAATTGGTCATCTGTTGAAAAGCAATATAGAGACATATTGCGACTGTGTTCCTTGGGAGGCACTGTCACGCACGTTCCAACAAACTGTATCCGCAGCTCTCAGACTTGGAATAGACTATGTGTGGATCGACGCTCTTTGCATTCTACAGGACGACCCCGAGGACTGGGAAAACGAAGCCCAGAAGATGGCTATTATATATGCTCGTTCGGCTTTAAACATTTCCGCTAATGACTCTTCTGACGGCAGTGGAGGTTTCTTTCGTCAACGTGATCTGGACAAGGCTGGCCCCTTCGAGGTGCCTGCTCAGCAACAGGACGGATTACGAGGAATCTGGTTCTATGAAGATGATTGGACTCTAAACGTCGAATTGTCTCCCCTTGCTGCGCGAGCGTGGGTTATTCAAGAACGCTTTCTAGCACCTCGTGGAGTACACTTTGCAAAGCAACAGGTGTACTGGGAATGCATTCAAATGTCAACGCTGGAGAGTCTGCCGCCAGAGACGCCGTACAGCCCCTACGGCTATTCGGTCCAGAGACAATGGATCAGGGACGAAGGCAGCGATCTCACGAGAAGTGGACTGTATGAATTGTGGTGTACCTTAGTGACAGCGTACAGTGCCGCCAAGCTGACTTTCGAGACTGATCGCGTTATTGCTTTGGCGGGTGTGGTCAAGGCATATATGCACCTATGTGGCTGGCAAGAGAGTGACTACGTATGCGGACTCTGGAAGCGACAGCTCGTCCACTTCTTGCCTTGGTCTGCTGTAGACATTGGTACAGAGCATGCTCGCCGCGTTGAGCGATTGCCATCATGGTCTTGGCTTTCAACGGGTGGATCCGTCGCTATGGGAAAGAATCCATACTTGGGGCACTGGAAGGAGGTCGCAAGCATTGTGGAAGCGACCTCATCACTGATCACAATTCGCGGACCTCTCTGCCGAGCAGAACTATGCCAACAAGACCGACCTGACCCTGCTTTCCCTGCTGTGAGCTCACGGGATGAAGTGCCTTGGCTGCTCAAATTCGGCGCCATACAGCTTCGACACGGCGAACATTTCACCATGGTCATGGACAGCGTCGAGGAATATAGACTCGAAGGCAGCTCAAGCGTTGACGTTGTACTGCTTCTTATCAGAGCCAGAAACGTCCCGGAGGGTGAAAGCATCTCAGATGACGAGAGCACATCGCACGAGTTTGACCACAGCCTGGGTTCGGACACGAGAAAACCGGCCTTCCACGACGGCGAGTACGAGTGTCTCGTGCTACGACCAGCAGGAACACCAGGGCATTTCCGCCGCATTGGTCTCTTCACAGTCGACGGGTTAGCCCCGGCTGACGGAGGAGGGGGACCGTGGAGACACTATCAGTCTGGGAGACACATACCGGCCAAGATGCTCGATACCTGCTGCACTTTAGACGAACAATTTAGATCATCAAACGTTGATCCAGATCTCTATCACGAAGTTGATGAGAACTTCAAGTATACGGTCACTCTGATCTAGGACCTCGACAACCCGGACGCTTCAACTGGAGCTCTTTGTCGACAGTGTTCAGCTCCGCGAGGCTTCTCCTTTGACGACGTGATGTTTGCAATCAAAGTAATGCAAAGTTCATAACGATTTACACAACCTCGTTTCGTCCTGCTCCATCGCACGAACACAGCCTCAGCTTTTTGGCCGGCTCGACCCAACAAGTCCCACGTCCTCCGTCCTTCGAGAGATACAGTGACATCCGCCAACACAACACGAACCGCCCCCAACCTCAGCTAGCTATAACCAACCCCATATACCCCCTTCCCACAGCCGCCAAGAATCCACCAAAGCCACCAACAACTCCTCCCGCCCACACAAGTCCAGGGATCCCAGACATATCAACCTGCCACGTCGAAAGATATGTACATGTAAGGCGACCTGACTATCCATCTGCCACGACGTCTAAATTGGCGGCAGGCGCGGTTATCTCGCAAATTTTGGGGAGGTGGTTGTGGTTTGGGAACGATCTGCAACGCCACGTGCATGCATGTGCATAGAGATTGATGCCCAGTGGCACATCAATTAGCTTCTAGACCTGCTGTCAGATCACAGTCGAAGCGCAGTTGGAGTCCACATCTTCGAAGGACGACAGTGCGTTATCATGGTGGCTAGAAGACGCAAGGGGTGTTCATAGAGCGATGCAGCTCCTCTGTGGTAGGGAAGTTGAGATGTAAGCGGCATTTCGTTTCAATCTTATTCTTATAGCGCAAGAGTGAACCCCTGTGAACAGCATATGCTTCGCCTCTCTCGGCCTGCTGTCACGAAAGCCTTTAGCCGTCTGACTTCCTTCCAGTACTCATCGCCCCATCAGCGGACCCATTCCCAAGCAGCACTCAGCAAGTCGACGATCCCACCAGGTTTGTTCGCTCTGGCCGCTCTCGACGAGGCGTGAGAATTAGGTAGCGTATCAGTCACTCTGACCAAGACTCGACTGAACGGTCATCGATGAGGTCGCCGTGCCGTTGGCTCCCAGTCCTGAAGCGTGCTTGTCGGGTCCATATTTGCACGCAGGCCAGAAGTCAGGATTCGGATTGATCGTGAAGTTGAGACAGCCGATCTGCAGCCAACCGCCCTGCTTGCCCTGCGTGGAATGCGTGTTGCACCTGTCACACATTAGCTCGTCTGCTCACAGGTCCTACGAAGCCAGAGATCTTACTTGTCTATGATCCCGTACATCAAGATATGATAGGTCAGACCATTATCCTGATGAACGGTAGGTTCGCATGTTGAGCCATCGATGACATCTATCGTCATTTTGATGTGACCTTCTTCCACCCATCCTGGGCCTTGGAAAGGGTGGTCTTTCGGGTCGTAGTACCTGTCAACATCAGTAGTGAACATCCTGGCCTGAAATAAGATGCTGTTACCAATCTAGCCCCGCATCGTCGGATGGCGTTGTGAAATCGTGATCGGCTAGGCCTCTGGCGAAAGCATCGGCTGCCTCAGAAGCGACCAGCCTGGAGACGCCATAGCAGTAGTCGAGGCAGTTTGGTTCGCCCCAGTCGTCGTCCAAACTGAGCTCGGTGAAGGGTGCAGGCTCCAATCGTGGTGCGATAGCGGTGCCCGTGATGAGGTGAGCTTCAGTGGGAAGAGATGGCGATGTTGTTGAAGTAGAAGCATTGCATGTTTCGGGCGCGATGTGTCGTGACGCCATGGTTTCGGCATGAAGTACACGAGGAGGAGGTGGTGGATGAGTATCAGGGTCATTGGGTCCGTGGTAGCATTTTGGCCAGTTGACTGGGTTCGGCTGGAAGTCGTACGTGAGACTAGAAACGAAAGATGAAAGGTCAGCGAATGTCGCAGTAGTCCTGGCGTGTGACGGCCGCTACGCTTACCAGCCGTCGACCTGGTAGCCTCCCTGCTTATGGTTCTCTCCACTCGTATTGCAGCTGCTCGATGTCAGTCCGTGATATGCGATACAAGCTGAGGTGTCATTACCCATCAACGCATTCGTCCATGAGCTTGTACCAACACCAATCAAAATCTACAGCCAGGCCGCCAGTGCATTCGGTGCCTGAGGTGACACTCATGCTCATGTAGATGATGCCCTCTTCATAGAATGTGGGATTCTGCCATTCGTCGCTTGCTTTGTACAGCCAGTTACCGTTGTAATCGTCGGCGGATGTGTAAAACGTGCGGCCGTTCACTTTGTTGCAAAACCAATTCACTGCATCGACCGCTGTGGACCTGTTGATGCCTGTGTTGTATTAGACTTACTGCGATATGAATATCCAGCAGCCCAGCTTACCGTAACAATCGTTGTAACAATTCACGGATGGCTCTGATGTTGACGACGACTCATTAGTGCGCTCGCCGATGGTCTTGAAGTCTTCGTCCGCACGAAGTGCGTGAGGCCTCGTGTCGCGCGCATCGTCTCCAAAGAAGCAGTATGGCCAGAACTTCGGGTTTGGCTGGAATTCGTACGTTAGGCTAGCATTGGAAGAGACGTTAGCTTGTGACTCAGGTACGTTATCATACGTCCCGTTCTTACCAGCCATCGACAGCCCAGCCGCCTTGCTTTCCGTTCTCGCTATTCGTATCGCAGCTGTCATATGTCAATAAAAAGAAGATCGGTCAAGTTTGGGCCATGTTGTTACCCATCAACACATTCGCTCATGACGTTGTCCCAACACTGCTCGAACGTCATAGTCATGCCTGGAGCGCATTCGGCACCTGTTGTGATGTTGATGCTCATGCGGATATCTCCTTCGTCTTTCCAGCCCTCTCCTTCTGGACCGTAAGTGTCGTTATTGGGTGCGTAGAGATAGTGATCGGTGTAACTGTCTGCCGACGTTGCGAACGTACGGCCGTTCACCTTGTTGCAGAAGTAGTTGACAGCATCAACGGCTCTACTCCTTGACACGCCTTCATTGTGTCAGCAATCCTGAACCAACATGCATATCTGCACGTCAATCTTACCATAACAGAGGTTGTTGCAGGTTAGAGCCGGCGAATCTGATGTAGCCAAGGACTTCACAGTGCGAGCATCAACCTCGAGGCCAAACGGCAAGGAGCACCCGAACACCTCGGCCAGTACTTCGGATTTGGTTGGACCTCGTATTGAAGACAGCCGTTCTGTGAGGTGCCGCCTTGCTTGCCGTCTGTGGAGTCAGTATTGCAGCTGTGACGATCTGTCAGCAAGTAGATCAATTTGACAGTGATGAGACCCGCACCTGTCGATCGTAAGAATCGAGTTCGTCCGGCAAGCATTGTAGTTCATGACCTCGGTCGAAGGGCACTCCCCACCCGTCACATTGATGGTCATGACGATTTCTCCCTCATCATGGTAGCAAAACGGGTGGGGGTCGAGCTCTGGCTTGTAGGTCCATATGCCCCAGAAGTTGTCATCGGGAGTCTTGAATGTGTGGCCAGTGACGTTGTTGCAGAACCAGTCAAGTGCATCGGCTGCAGTCAAACGTGACACACCTACAGGATCAGCACGCTCTCAGCGACTAAGCGCAAGGCCTTACATACCGTGGCAAGCGTTGTAGCAGTGGACCTCGTCATCGTTCAGGCTGCCGTCGTTGTCTGGAGCGGGGATAATCGCACCGGCTCCAGGTTCGTCGACCGCTGGTGCAGAGGATGTGAAAGCAAGGAAGCCGAGGGCGACAACAGCCAGACGGAGTACGCCCTTCATGGTGAAGGTAGTCGCCCAGCACTCGTTGTTCGTATCTGTCGCCTGGACTTGAAGCGGGTGGACTCGTATCTGGCGAGAACGTTTTGATATGTATTGAGGTGTATCGAAAGTGGTCGGGGTATAGAAGAGAGGTGGACCCTTCTGCCTTCCGTTTGCAAGGTCGTTCTTGTCGTATGAGGAAGGAGCCGCAGCCACGTGAGAACCAACGTCACCTGCATCTACATCGGCGTCCAAGCAACGAGAATGTACCATTATACTCCCCAAACCCGATGACCTCGCGCAAAGAACCATTTCGGTCTTCCGCTGCTACGTGCATTGCTGTGTATCAAGCGTCACTCTGGTAGCCACAGCAGAAGCGAGAACTTATCTCTGTCCGTAGACCACTGGACTGCAACAGGAGCGGGCAGTTCACGGGACTCACGAGCAGGACTCAACGTGAAGGCATCAGAACTTCATCCAGAGGTCCGGGCGGGCAAACGACAGCTGTTCTGTTCTTCGCCATGATATCAAAGCATAGTGGCAGCAGACCACTTGGTCCTCGCTATCCTCCAAATGTCTGTTCAGTGAGAGCGAATGGGTGCGCTGCGGCTTTCGATCGCTGACGCTTATAGCGTCACACTGATAGTATGACACCAACGGATGCACCGCGCGGCATTGTTCAATGGTATACCAGCTCCTCTTGCACGCGCCAATCTTGAGATGTTTTCTCCACCAACCGACGCGACTTCGCAGCTCTTTGTGAATCGACCAATGTGTGCCATCGATATCGCACGCTCTCGCAGACCATATTACTCGCAATGTTGGCAGCATGGGTCTGTATCTTCGACGTTCACGTCAACAACGCGTGAGAAGAGGAAGGCGCGATGCAAGTGAAGTTCAACATGATCCCTGTACGCTAGCCGCTTCGAGAACATCGGCGACTCGGCGCCGATGAGGATGAAAGGATCGGCATCCTTCGAGACGCAGACCGTCGTTCGCATTTCAGCTGAAGATGGTATGAAGGCTGCATTAGAAATGCGAAGTTTGGCATAGGCTAAACGCCGTACATGTGGTAGACCAATCGCGCATGGCCTGGCATCGGCCGGCCTTGTGTGTCGGTCGAGTACACCACCCGGAGATGGAGTATAAGAGACGAGGAGTTCTAATGAAGAGGCAAGTGAAGGACCATGTTGACGACCAACATGGAGAGCATACGTTTGGTATACAAGCATGATGACTTTGGCAACCCGATCTACGCGCGTGTCAGTTGGAATGCTCAGGAGTCCAAAGGTCCACGACCAATAGGTAAGACCGCGACGAACCTCACACAGGAAACTCCCGCTAACATGCCAAAGCTCTCATCTACCACGGCGGCGGACTCATAGTCGGTAGCTCAGAGATGATCCCGAAGCCTCAAATCCAACATCTCGCAGCCTCCAACTTCGTCATCGTAGCACCAAACTACCGTCTGGCCCCCCAAGTAACCGCCTCCCAATCCTTCTCCGACTGCGAAGAGGCACTCACTTGGACGATCAACACCCTCCCCTCTCTCCTCCAGACACAACACTCCCTCACTCTCGACTCCTCAAGACTAGTCACAATGGGCCACAGCACAGGCGGCACCATAGCCCTCCACCTCGCCCTTTCCAATCCCACCAAAATCACCGCCACAACAGCCTTCTACCCAACCCTCTACGCCTCCGACAAGACTTCCACAGCCCACTTACCCTGCAACATACCCCCCTTCTCCTCCATGCCAGCCTTCGCTCCAACCTCCGAAGACTGGGCTCTCATCACCCCCGCCCACGAACAACTCTCGGAAGCACCGCTAGCTTTGCCAGGTACTTCTGGTCCACCGCCTCCGCGGAACCGCTGGCAGGCTGCTCTGCTCAAGGAGGGGACCTGGATGCAGACGATATGTCCCGATGGGGACTTTAGGGTTGTGGATCCGCTCACCACCTTCATCAGCGGGGACAGCAGGAAAGCAAACGACTGGCCAGCAATAATGCTCGTCCAAGGCGACTTAGACTTCATCCCAGGTTCCGGGATCGACCTTGCTCGACGAGCGGAACGCGACTTGCGGAATGCCGGTGTAGCGGAAGTCGCGCTCGTGGTCGCTGAGGGTCAGGGTCATATGTTTGACCTCTTGCTCAGCGAAAATTCACCGGGCTGGGAGGCTGTGGTTGAGGGGTTGCAGTGGCTGATCACACATGTCGCATCATGATGAATGATACGTTGATACCGCTGCCTGAAACGAGAGACAGATGTTGCTGTCACGGATGCCTGAAACGAGACATTGGAACAGTCAGTCGGGTGCTATTCTCAGCTGATCTGCGCTGTCAAAAGAAGAGTGTGTTGGTGCTTGGTTCCGGTCGGCAACTTCCAGAGAGAAGATCAATTGGGTTGGATCTTGTGCTGTTCCTTGCGCAAGTGAGTACGATGACTGGATGGAGAGAAGTCAGGGAACGCTCCGAACCTGTCCTGCCAAGAAAAGTCTACAGAGTCATGGTACACTGTCAAAATTTCTGACGTGTGGGTCTGACATCTCCGGAAGGCAACGAAAGGCGGCGAATGAAAGGCATGGCTACGTATAGAGCGACAGAGGCACTTGTACGAGCGGCTGATAACCTCGTTTCTGTCTATCGTCAATCTTGTTATGCTTCTAAGGATATCGCAAGTAGGCAACCAGAAACGTACTCAAGAGACGCATATGCCTGTTACGTATGTACCTATTTTCTGCAACCAAGAACAAGATGAACTCTCCCTGAACTCTCCCTCTCGTGCCGCTCTGACCCCATCTTGGTATGTTCACATGTCGCTGCCGTGCCCTTATCCGCTGTCGAAGTTTGTATATTGTTTGAAAGTGTGAGAAAAAGCATTAGAACAAGGAATACCAGCCCCAAGACAAGTCTATGGAAAAACGCCATCCGCTGTGCCTGCGCTCAAAAGAATTCCCAATCAGGGAGCACTTCTTCTGCCTTGCCCTCCCGCTCTCCCTAGCTCGACCTGAAAGTCTATTGCCCGACTGTCTTCGCAATGTTCCGTGCCTCGTGCAGCATTGCCACGTCGGTACATGTAAAACGAAAAACTCAAAAAGTGGGTAATCTGGTGTCACTGCTGACTTTGCATATCGCTCTTCTCCCGCTGCTCCGAGTGTTCTCGTTTTCTCGCTGCTTTCTGTCGACGTTGTTAAGTAAACGCCTCTCATCTCGTATGGGTATGTTGTAGAGTCTGGAAAAAGGATTGTCCATAAGTCGACTGTTCGTGTGGACCTGATGGCTTCGATAGAAATACACATTATGTTTTTGTTGGTGTCTGGTTGTGGCTTGTTTGTGTTTGGGTCGTTGGTGTCGTTGACAGGCCGCGACCTGTCCGTTGGATTTCGTGGTGGATCTGCGTGACACCTGCTACGTCGCGACTGCAGCGGCCTGAAAGCTCTTCTGTGCTGTGTTGTCCACGATCGATAGACCTCATCACCACCTTGCTGCATTGGTAGAATCGCTGTGACCTGGACATGGTCTGCAGCGGCTGACACGACCAGGACCTCTTGGTCTACATCTGGGTGAATGTCGTCGAACCACCAGCAGGCGCTCTGCGACTCTGAATCAGCCGCTCAGTCTGGATATACAGGCTGTCCAGATACTGCATCGCCGGAGCATCTTTCAGAATCTTCGCGACCTGCAGACCCGAACTAATGAGTTGGAGGATATTCCTGTCGTCCTTGAGCGGCCGAGACTGATGCTTCGCCGCATGTCTCATCTCCAAGCTGTTTTCCAAAATCGTGATCAGTTGCTTGATCTGGCCGTTGTATAGCACGCGCGCCGGGATGCGGCGCTTCGTAGCGAGGCGTTTGAGGAGGTACACCCACTCTGACCACTCTCGGTCACCGGGGACGCGCACGGGGCGCTTGTCGGGTTCGATGGGGATAGGAAACTGATACTTTGCGACGAAGTCGAATGCGCATTGGGAAAGTCTGTCGTTGACTTTGGAAAGGATTTCGTCCTGTTCCTGGGCGTATAATGTGATGGGCAACTGGGGCAACTCTTCTTCCTTGGGCTCGAAGCCACCGTCGTCGGGCTTGTCGAGCAGCTGTGAGGGTCCGTCGAATTCGTCTCTATTGGATGGTCGTCTCTGGGGAAACGCTTTGCCTTGCAAGCTTGCGGTGCTCGAGGATGCATCACCGCCGTAGTATCCTCCCAAACTCACACGTGCCTCTTCCGACGAGCTGCGACGGAGAGGCGGACCAGGCCATGCACCCTGATAAGCTGTGTATCCAGATCGCGGGCTGCGATCACTTCCTGGAGGCATTGGGGTCGATGATGTCGGGAATTGGGCGGCAAGCGGTGATGTTCCCCAGCCCGAGAGCAGTGGGATTTCTCCAAAGGGCGCGGCGGGTCGGCTGGACCATTCCTCTCGAGCCCAGCGTTGCGCTTGTGTGGTAGAGAAGGGAGGGTATGTCGCGGGCGTCCGAGCACTACCTGTTAAGCCGGGAGGCGGCGGAAAACTTTTGTATTGCTGAGCATTCGTCGTTGGAACGGATCCTGGGTAGGTGTGAGCATACCTGAGGGTAGCTGGTGGACGAGAGGAGGCCCAAGGGTCTCTATCCTGAAGCCTTTGCCTAGCATCTCAGTCAGTCTGATGACGGATTGAAGGATCCTGCGCGGTGGAAGACGTCAACTCACTGTCTTGCAAATGGCTCTTCGACGCGGGATGGCAGAGCCGCAGCTCTTCTTGACTCGTTAGGAGCGTAACCTGTAGTTGTAGGTTCAGCTGGAGCGCCGGAGGTCATTATGTGCAATCGGCAGACGTGGCTGCTGCAGGTAATGCACGACAACGCAAATGGTGCTGTGGGAGGAAGCTAGTGCTTCGCAGATCACTGTGGTACAGAGATTGTTGACGAGTGACGGTCAAGCCCATTCTTACGTGAGGCGTCCCCAAACGCGCCAACCAGCGATGGCCCATTTGGTCCTTGGGTCGTGCTGCGATCGAACCATGCAGCATGAAGAAACACAAGGCTCTCATCGGTACGCCGGGATCTTCGCTGTGCAGCTTGTGACGCGGTCCCTACGTGCCTGCCCAAGACAAAAGACGAGGTTGCAAGGATAGCCCAGCGAGGGCTGCCGTCTGTATGGGACGGATCACCAAGCTCTCACTTGATGGCCGACGGCGGGCGGGCGGGCGCCAGCGACCAACGCGCTGAGCAGGTCGAGCCAGTCTCAAAGGGGGTACCGGGTGCTGCTCGGGGGGTGAGAGGCGGGCCTGGTCTAGTGCCCATATCCGCACATGGGTGCTGGAGACCAGGTGGATGAACCTACGCCAGTCCAGCGCGCGCCGTCGATGCTGACATCACTTGACGTCCAACGGTCGTTGCAAGTGCCGAAAGGCTACTCTGACCGCCCTGCATTTGATGGGGTGGTGAGTGATGCGGGCCGTGGATGGCAGTCTGTGCTGCCTGCAGCCTTGAACAGTCGCTAGCAGGTCACGGTGCATGCAATATCTGCAGTCTGCGGCGTCGCTGCAAGGGTCTGAAGATCTTTCAAATGGCAAGGCGAAGTCGCTCGCCCCGTTTCATCTAATCGCCAGCATCGCATCGCAGATATTACCCTCCCTCCCTCCTCAACGGCATTGCTTTCGCTGTAGCGTCTCGGCGCTGTGACTTGCTGCCTGGCCAGCGAAACGAGGCTGCTGTCGCAGAGGGGGTGGGTTGGGCATTGATAGATTGATGAGCATGCAGGTATTTCGAGAAATTTCTCGGGCGAGGTGAGGATCATGGGTGTTGCTCGTGCCCTGTCCAGTGCACGTGCGGTAATGATCTGCGCGAGTCTTGGGCAGCACTGCTCGCCCTGCCCGCTCGCCCGCGCACTCAGCAGTCCAGAATCCAGAGATGCGGTGGTGTTCGGATCACGAATAATGCTGCCCAAGCTCAAACGACATCCTCGACGCTGCGGCGTTTGAGCCTGTGTGTTGGTAGCGCTGCGACTCAGCGGCGACGTGAGGAGGAAGAGACGTCCGTCAGCCACGTGAGGTACAGGCGTTGGCTTGAACGCCTTGCCCGAACCGGCAACGGCGTGAGATTGCATTGCCAGACTACGCTGACTCGGCAGGCCTCGCTCTGGCAACCATCAAATCGGCCGTTGCGGAGTGCACTGCCCTCGCACGTGAGCGTCAAAGCATAAGGTACACAGCGATCGACAAGAATCGCCGAGCATATCTTGCATACCCAGCAGACGTCACCTGAAACAACCTCAACTCACTCGTACTAGAGAATTCGACCATGGAGTGGCAATGATCTCAAGTACCGCTCTCTTCATCGCGCTCGTTCTCTGCTAAAGATCGGGACACTCGACTTGAAACTGTATTCGTTGCAAAAAGTCTACACCGACCGACTCGCCGGTTCTATCCGGGCCTCCTAAGGCCAAAAAGTATGGGGTATCTCATGTACTCGGGTACCTGTCTCCTGGGAAGACGAGGGTCATGCCATCGTGGGTCCTCGTTACGAATAGTATCGCTGCTGCGGCTGCTGCTGCATCTCATATGTGGGGGCGCCTCCATAGTACTCTGTCGCGGCGCCATGAGCATTTACCGCTGGTGTCACTGCTGGCGACGGGTCTCGCGAAGGGTCGCTGTGAAGTCTCGTTAGCAACAGTCGCATAGGCACGGCTAACTCGACAGGACAAACCGGAACGGATTCGGCGGAGCGCCTGCTGGGTTGTATGCGGTGTAGCCAGGGTCCAACCCAGATTCTGCCTGGGCTGGCGTGTACGTCCCACGACTACCCATTCGAGCTTTGCGGAATCGGTGCAGGATGACCGAACAGTAGATGAGCTTGCCCAGACAAGTCGCGCTGTCCAGGGGTCAGCTGGGCTATGCTGCACACAGACGGGGGAGCGGGAGACTCACAGGATGACGGCGAGCCAGATGAGACCGAGGCCAGTGCCTTCACTGCCACCGCCAACGCCAGCTACGACGAGCAATGCCACCCATGCCGCCGTGGTCAAACTGTTAAGCACGACGGCGACAACAGGGCTCAGTCGTTTCCGCGCAAGCAGAAAGATCTCAACGATATCGAAAATGATGGTGAGGGCACAGATGACTATCCAGACGGCGAGGATGGCGCTGTGAGGGGTACCCTGTTAGTCTCTGGTGTGCATGTTCGGCAATACTTGACATGTCTCACTTACCTGATTGCCGACCAGGCGGTGTTGAAGTCGTCGTTGGTATAGCCCGCATCTGCCACGTCGTCGGCGATGTCACTCTTATCGTTGCGCAGCAAGGCGAAACCAAAGCCAATGGAGACTAGCAGGACGATGAGGAAGAGGAGCTGGATGACCCAGAAGGGGATCCAGACGCGCTTCAACCAGATGTTGTCGTACATCCTCCGCGATTTGCTAGAGGGACCCTTGTGTAGTTCAGATGCTGGTCGGCCTGGTCTGTCGTCGTCGTCGGCTCGTCGCGTGCTGTTCTTGGCCCCAATCAAAGGCTCGGCGATGGTCAAATCTCGCTCTTCTGTCCGAGCAGAACGGCGTCTGTTCACCTAGCGAGTGTACGAGAGCGAGTGTGTTGACTTTTGTTGATGATGAAGGGATGAGGAAATTCTGCGCAGGCGAATGTTCAAATACAAAGGACGGCAGGCTGGCACAGTGGTGCACTCCTTCGCGTGCATCTTCGCCATCCATTTTGGTGCGGTCGAGGCGCCATTGGGAAGACTTAAGTGGGGGCGCAGCAGTTGCAGCGAGCTGATTGGCCAGCATTCGGTCTAGCGAGGACAAGCGATCTATCTTTGGCCAGATCTGCTGTACCTGGGCCGCCCTTTTCACTTTTTCCTTTGTGCTACTGCAACACGCGCCTCCACGCAAAAGTTCCGTAGGCGAATGCTCGGTCACGTCTAAGTCGACGGAAGCCAGCTGAGGCTGAGCTGTCGGATTCACCAAAATGTCGCACTGCCAGCGGTGGAAGGTGTCGGCTGTGCAACTATCGAATCTCGAATTCGAGAAGCGCGCGTCTGGCGCGTCGACTGGTCGCTCAAGGCCAGGAAGCCTTGGTCTCGAAGCTCGCACGAGTCGCCAGGACAGCCTCATTCTTTCGAGGCAATCGCAACTGCCTTGACGTACAATCTGACGTAGCGCAGTGTCCCAGTTTCACAATCATCCGAACCGCATGATCGCTGCCTGGATCTTCGTTGCCGGATGCGTTGACGTGCTCGATGGAGAGGGTGACAGAAGCGTGCTAAATCGAGAGTGCGATGGACTGGGAGATCCATACTTCGGAAAAGGTGGTAATAAGACGAGACTGGGGTGATGATGGACACAACATACTTGGAAGCTTGCACATCCACTTGCTGTCCACCGCCTGCGCTCAAAGATGATCTGCTTCTGCCTTCGCGTCTTCCACTCGCTTGAGCAGGGCCTGTCGCCTCTCGTCCCTTAGGCTGGTGAAGATCTGTCGACTGTTAGCAAAGTCGCAAGAAAGATGCAGGCAAGAAGATGAGATACCCAAAACCAGATGGCGATTTCGAAGAAGCCAAAGGTGAAGACCAGGCTGTTCTGCAGCGGCTCGCCAATGGAAGCATTGCGCCAGGAGCCAGCAGTAGCTCCAAACACTCCACCTTCCTTGAACAAGTACACATAGCCAGAGAGACCAAACAAGAAAGCCAATCGGACGGGTACATTAGAGATCCAGTAGTGCAGAGCGAAGGCCTCTTCCATCGATGCTGCTGTCAAGTCCGCAACACCGAGCAAGGCCAGCAACACTGCGATGAAAGCTGACGCTTCTGATGGCTTGTCGAGGGATGTGGCATGCGGCTGTTCAACAGACTCAGTAACTCATCCCGAACAATAGGGATATTACATTTGACCGACCATCCTCATAGACATTCCCAATATGAAAACCACATTTTGATCAGACAGAACCTTGGGTGCAGTCAGGAAGAACCAGGCCGCCGTGATGTGAAAGAGCGAAATGGCTCTAATGAGCGTAAAGGCTGAGATGAGGCCCATTGCAGCAACGCCAAGACAGATATCGGTCTTCAGGTGAAGTGAGTGAATGTCGATGTTTGAAGGATGCTTCGCCTTCCACGTGCCTGCTTGCCCGCAAAAGACGGGACCTGCCAAGAACGATCCGCCCGCAGCCGAAGAGGAAGCTTCAAGTCGATTTCCACGGGCGTGTCGCGTGCTTGTGTAATTTAGTCCGTCTTACGTCCCAACTTCGGACACGGAAAACGGCGTTGATACGCCGAGACTCCTGGTTAACTGTAACGCTATGTCTAATCCCTGGTCCTGGCACAATTCTCCAATGTCGACTGCACCTTTGCTGCCCACGGCCGAGCAGGAGAAGCACAGCATCATGGCATCCGAGAAGCCCGATAGCAGCCGTGATGAGAAGAGACCGTCGGCGAAGAAGCGGTTGAACCGGGAGCTTTTCGAGTCGCCGGATCAGATCATCAAGTCATCGGAAAGCAATTGGAAGACATTTGCGCAGCTCGTCTTCATCCTATCGATTGTTATCACGGCCTTCTTCACGGGTGTCTTTGATCTATACAAATACTACGACTACCTGACCCAGCCGTCGCTATCCGGAGCGCAGAAGATCCTGAAGGAGAACCCTCTTATCGACGGCCACAATGATCTTCTCATACTTATACGGGCTCTGTATGGCAACAAGATCTATGGCGAGAACTTCACCGAGCCATTCGAGCATGGGAACATGACTGGCCATTTCGATCTGAGGCGAGCGGATAAGGGCCAGTTGGGAGGGACGTTCTGGAGTGCTTGGGTGCCTTGCCCCGCGGATGGGTTCGATTTCTCGAATGATAACTATGCGCCATTCGTGCGAGCTACGCTGGAGCAGCTGGATCTGTTCAACCGAATCGCGGCCAAGCATCCAAAATACTTCACCCTACCGAAGAATGCAGCAGAGGCGGAGAAGAACTTCGCAAAAAACGGCAAACTCATATCACCACTCGCCATCGAAGGCTTGCATCAAATCGGCAACTCAATAGCCACTCTCCGTCTATACCACCAACTCGGCGTGCGATACGCCACCTTGAACTGGAACTGCCACAACAGATACACCGACGCCGCCGTCGTTTCCATCGACGGCGAATCACAACGCTCAAAGCCCTACTGGGGCGGCGTCAGCGAAGAAGGCCAAAAGCTCATCCTCGAAATGAACAGACTCGGCATGCTCGTCGATCTGAGCCACGTCAGCCCGGACACAATGCGCGATGTCCTCGGCGGCTCGCCAGAGAAAGGCTGGAAAGGCAGCATTGCGCCGCCCATTTTCAGCCATTCCAGCGTCTATTCCATCTGCCCGCATCCACGAAACGTTCCCGATGATATCTTGCACCTCGTGAAGAAACGCAATGCCGTCGTAATGATCAATTTTGCACCCGAGTTCGTCAGCTGCAAAGACGTCGGCGCTGAGAATGGTCTCCCCGAGTTCGTCGAGAAGACTAACACCATCGAGCATGTCGTCGAACATATCATGTACATCGGCGACCTCATCGGCTACGATCACGTCGGATTAGGAAGCGACTTCGATGGCATCCCAAGTACACCTCGAGGTCTCGACGATGTCTCGAAGTATCCCGATCTCATCAACCTGCTGCTCGAAAAGGGGGTCAGCGAGAAAGACGCTGCCAAGGTCGCAGGGCGGAATCTCCTACGTGTATGGCATGAGGCAGATAAAGTCGCGGCGAGGTTGCAGAAAGAGATCGAGCCCTTGGAGGATGATCTTCCTGACGGGATTGGCATGACGAGGGTGCTAGTTGATCAGGGTGGGGTCGATGTTGTGGTGAAGAGGGAGTTGTAGCAGAGATGTTTGAGGTGTTTGACTTTTAGCTGATAGATATTCTACAGGACAGAACGCACACGAAATAGAAACAAAAATCAGGGCCATGTCGCTATCCTTTCTCACCCATTGTTGGTTTCCGAGTCTGAAGTCGTATATGGTACAAGAATTGAAAGAGAAGATATGTCGGGTGTCTGGTTGCTGCTCGTCGCTGCTGTCGGGAGGCTCGCCCATCGTGACCTTCACCCCGAGCTTTCGAGTCGATCAAATCACTGCAGTGGGTGATCCTCTGGCAACAGACCACTGAAGCGTCGCTGCTCAGCTGGGAAGACATCCGCCGTGTTGCCGAACATGTCAGGCGCAATATTCAATGCCTCATCTCCACCCGCAACGGCCTCTGTCTGCATGCTATCGTTTCCCGAGCCAGTCGTGGCATACTTCGCGAGAGGTCTAGCAGCTTCAGTGTTGCTCTCGACTTGAAGACCTCGCATCGGATCACCGTCGTCTCGAATAGAGGCGCCATCATCTCGTGCGACGACAGCATGTTTTCCACCGAAGATCGATGACGATGGCTTCTGGTCTGCCTGCGAAGCAGTGGTGTCTGGTACCTGCTCCATTCGCGTGTCTTCGATCATACCACCCTCATCCTTCGCACCATTGCGGTCGTGGTCGATCGCTTGAGGGAGCGTGTTTCCAATATCGACTGGAGGACCGCCACTGTTCGTCACACGAGCACTCAAGTCCTGCTGCGCCGCTTCAGCCAGCATGCGAGGTGATGGACCTCTAAAATGCTCCGTCTTGACCGATTCCACGACAGTCGGAATCTTCGCAACTGGTGCTGTCGATAATGGTGATCCCGGACTGGCGATGTTGCCCTGAACACCAAAGTTCCTGTTCATGGTGTGTGCTCTCGCTTGGTATCCCAATTGCTGATCGATGCTCGAGGATCTCACCTGGCCTTGGTGAGAACTGTCTCTCGGACGCTTCATCTCAGCCCCGGACGTCGTCTTCTGATCGATCGGCGCCATGTTGGGCTGTCGGTTCTGGCCAGTACGCATGTTGACCCGCTGCTCCAAGGCCGCCTTTTGTCTCTTGAGGCTGTCGATCTCTTTCTCAAGACTCGCGATCTTCTCGCTGTTGCCATTGATGTGCGACTTCAGAACGCTGACCTCTCGCTGGTTCTGAACGCATAGGCCCTCCTTGTTCGCAGTGATCCGGTCTTGCAGGTCAAACCTCTCTTTGGCTTTCTGCATTTGCTCCTTGTGCTGCTTTCGAACCGCACGGACTTCAGAGTGCTCTCGTCTGTAATCCGCTTGGGCGGCCGAGGCTTGGTCCCGGGCCTCATTCACATCGTCGCGGAGGCGGGCTACGTCTGCTTTGAGCTCCTTGCACCTAGCATTCCTGTCCGCGCTGAAGGTACGAGCATTCTGGTGCTCTTCTTTCTCCCTCGCAAAGTCTGCTTCCAGTCTCTTGAACTGGATATGCAGCTCCGAAAGATCCTTGGTCTTCTGCCTCAATTTCATTTCAGCCTCTGGTTTGTGATTCTTGATAATCTGCTCGGCTTCTTTCTTCAGCTTCTTTTCAAGATCATCAGTGTGTTTCTTGTTCTCTGTGATCTTTTTCTTCCACTCTGCCACTTTCGTACTGCTCTCGTCTTTCTCCTTCTTGTGACGAGCCTCCTGGGCGCTAAAAGACTTCTGCCACTTGTTCTGTGCCTTTTGAAGCTCTCTCTCGTACCGGGCCTTGTTGGCCTCGCTTGCCTCCTCGATCTCCTCACGCTTCCAAGCCTTGATCTTTGCCGGAACCTTACTGAACCACTCGTCCTCTTTCTGGATCATGCGGTCGAGTTTGGTCTTGCAGCTCAGCAGCTCGGTCTGGAACTTGTCACGATCATCCTCCACACTCTCGACCTTGGCCTCTGACGTCTCGAGCTTGTATTGAACGTCCTTGAGTTTGGCACGCAGATCATCGAATTTTTTCCGGTAGCCCGTGAGCAACTCGTTGTACTGGTCGCGCTTCGCCTGAAATTTCGCCTCGTGTTCAGCTCTCGAGATCGACTCGCCTTCGAACGTATCGTCGTCGTCGTTTTCTGCAACCTCTGTCGATGGGTTGGCACTGAGACTCTCCTGGTCAATACCTCCAGTCCTTGATGCATCTCCCACGGCATTGTCTCTGGTTGCCGAGGACACCTCAATGACTGAGCCTCCAGCTTCGCTCTCGGCGCCAGGTGTCTTTTGCTTCTTTGCTGGCAGCTGGACATGCTGACTCGAAGCCCTACGCTTTCGGGACTCCGTACCACGGTCGAGGACGCTGTGAACACTCTTATCATCGTTGTCTTCATCATCTTTAAGAGTAATCGCACGTCGACTGGAAGTTCTGCGCTTTGACTTGTCGGTCGCCTGGCTTCCAGGTGTGGCCGATGGCCTGAATTCGCCGTCCTCAGGCTCACCATCAACGGTGGTACCACTGGTGCTGGTAGCCCGCGAGCGCTGTTCCTCTCGATCTGCATTGCCCTTCGGCGAACTCTCTGGAGTCATACTGAAAGTCCACGCTGGTGGTCTCGCCTGTTCCGCCATGATCATTCGCTCATGCAGGAAGGGGAGAAGATATTGGGAGGATCAATTCAGATGTGTCCAGACTGTGACTGATGTCGGAGGCCCTGTGATCGACAGACAGCAATAAGGCTGCCCCGGATAGTCGGTATGAGATTGCCTCAGTGTTGGCGAGGTTTCGAAGCGGCGTCAGTGTGATCGAAGAATGTTGCCTGACGAAGACGAAGATGTTGGTCGAATACTGACCTCGTTTGATACAATCAAATGCTCGAATACGCCGCGACGAGCGTCGCTAGCTCGTGACAGCCGCTACCGATCGTGGTGAGCAATAGCAGTGCTTGCTGTCGTATAGATTCTGGCAGCAGGCGGAGCTTTGGACTTCAAAGTGAGTCAGTATGTCGCGGCGTTGCGACGCTCGGTGTTGGAAGGATATTGTCCAATGTCGAAGAAGTGCAATGGTGTTGAGTCTCGAAGAAGCTGAAGTGTCGAGGTTGGTGTCGAAGGAAAGGAGGTGGAGGAAAGGTTGGAGGCTTAAGTAGCTTTGCGGCGTCAGGGGTCTTCATGTGATATCAAGTGATGAATTGACGGACTCATCACTTACTGAGGAAAGCACAAAAGGGATGAGATGCTAACCTGTGTCTTTTGAGTGTCTACGTACTGCCCGAATTCTCGATGCAGGCTCTGTCCAGACGCTACCAAGGTCGGGATCACGTATCACCCGAGTGAATGCATACTGCGCAATGCGATCCTGTATGTTAGTGTAGTCAAGCAACGAATTCGACTTGCGCAGCTACTACGACTGCATATCATCGCCTGGAGCCATGAGGTCGTTGATCAGCATCTGCTGCTCCTCTGCGAGTTGATGAGCTTCCGTTGCACGCGCTTCGGCAGATGCAGCACGCTGCTCGGCTGCTATGGCACGCTGCTCTGCCATCTCGAGAGCACCCGCCTGCTGCTTCGCTCCCTCGACCATGCTGTCTCGCTCGTACAGCATTTCTTCGAGTTTCTGAATCGTTCCAGCCTTCTCCGTGATCTCTGCCTGCAGTCCCTGGACCATTCCCAGGGTGCGTTCCGCCTGGGCTTCGAGCCCGAATGCAAGCCTCTGATCCGGTGAGGCCTGCGCCATTGCGTTCAAATGAACGTCCATGGCGTTGATAGACCTGTCCTTGGAATCCACCATCTTACGCAGAGACCCGACTTCCTTGGCCATCCTCTCCATCTCGATTCTCTTGTTCTCGTGTTCCTTCGTGTTGACCTTGAGCAGGCCCGTCATGAAATCGGATGACTGCTTGAGCTCCTCGTTCTCCTTTTGCAGTGATTGTATCAACTGCAGATCTTTCTTCCTGGCGGCTTTCTCGGCCTTGAGGCTGGCTGAATCGCCTTGCTGTCCCTGTTGTCCTAGCTTACTCTTTGCACGATGCAGATCTTTCTCCAGGCGCTCCTTTTCCTTCCTCAAGTCGTGGATCTGCTTACACCGCGTGGCGATCTCCTTTCCACGCTCCTCGGCCAGCGCTGCGGCTTTCTTGTTACCCACACGGGCCTCCGCTTTTAGTTCCAGCCAACGGTCCTCAAGCCTGTCGAAAATGTTGCTGGGAATATCAGACCCAACAGCCAAACTTCGCAGTTCATGGTCACGAGGACGCATTTGGCGATTCTGACGAGGGTCTTGACCACGACTAGGAAATCCGGGTGGGGTTTTGGGGCGCGGCCGAGCGCTATACGTCGGACGACGAGGTGGTGGTCGCATGTCTGGGCTCGTAGGTGGCGTATCGCTGTAGCGAAGGCGCTTGCGGCCAGTGAGGATGGCGTGCTGGTCCATATCAGAGAGATGGCCAGACGCGAATCCTCTGACGCGCTCGGAGGGGGACATGTTGCTTGAACAGAAAGCACAAACGGAGTGCTGTGGAGTTCAAACAAAGCTGGAAGGTCCCTACGAGACGCTAGCGGAAAGTGCAAGAAGCTTATTTCAAAAGGGGAAGAGCGCATGTGATAGACGCACCTTCCCGGAACAGAATTCCGTGATCCAGGTTGACGGGTCACTTCGAGATGTGATATATCGGAAAAAACTCCCATCGACGACTCTTGAATGGCGTACGCTCGTATTCGACCAGCATGATCTGGATAGGTCTGCACTCATCAAGACTACAACTTCGCCTTTCCTGCGCTCTTGGCCACCTCTTCTTGGTACTTTGTCTTCAACAGCCTCCTCAAGATCTTTCCACTTGCACTCTTCGGAATCTCCTCCGTGAACTTCACACCCCCTCTCAGTCGCTTGTGATTCGCAACCTTGGCCGCAAGCCAGTCCACAATCTCCTTCTCTAGCGATGGACTAGGATCGTTGCCCTTCTTCGGTACCACGAACGCCAACGGGACTTCGGTGGCCAAATCTTCTCGCTGAATGCCCAGGACTGCAACGTCGTCGATCTTGTCGTGCGAGGCCAGCAGACCTTCGAGTTCTGTGATTTCGATGTAAGCAATGAATGTCAAGAACACAACTAGGACCGGGTTCACTCACCTGCCGGCGGCACCTGGAAGCCTTTGTACTTGATGAGCTCCTTGACACGATCCGTGATGTAGAAGTTGCCATCCTTGTCTTGGAACCCGACATCTCCAGTCTTGAAGTACCCATCGTCGGTAAGCGCGTTCTTCGTGCCTTCGACATTGTTGAGATATCCCTTGAAGACGTTCGGGCCTTTCAACCACAACTCTCCCACCTCACCCTTTGGCAGTTCCTTTTCCTCAGCAGACATGTACTTGGCGGTGATGTTCGGGAGAAGAATGCCGACACTGCCGATCGTGCTTTGCCAACGATCCCATGGCTGAGTATGTGTAGTTGGGCTGGTTTCGGATAGACCGTATCCTTGTTTGATTGGGACCTTAATCCGCTTGTACGTAGCCTCGACGAGTTCCCGTGTGAGCGGCGCGGCACCAGAGTTCATCATGCGCAGAGAGGAAAGATCGAACTTCTCGACGATGGGATGTTTGGTGAGGAGCAATATCACAGGTGGCACAACATAGGACATCGTGATCTTGTGGTCTTGCACGTTCTTGCACCACGCTTCGATGTCGAACTTGGGCATGACGACGCACTTGAATCCTCGATAGGCGGTTTGGTGGATCAAGCAGGTTAAGCCGTAGATATGGAAGAAGGGCAAGAATGCCAGGATCGCATCCCCGTCTGGGCTGTCTTTGCTTGGTCCCCATGTAAGCGGTTCCTCGCCTGCAGTGACCTGTAGGGTATTGGCAACGATGTTCCTGTGACTCAGCATGACACCTAAAGTATCGTCAGCGATGCCTACTAAGAAGCTTGACAGAGATAAGCTCACCTTTTGGTAGGCCAGTAGTTCCACTGGAGTAGACAAGGAACGCGAGATCCTTATCCGGATTGACCTTGGCCCGCCGGAATCGTTGCGTGCCAGAGATGTTCCTCACAGAACTGAAGTGCTTATACCTTCCCTCGGGATCCCGAGCATCCCCGATCAACGCAATGCGATCTTGAGGTATTCCGACCTTCTTGCATGCCTTCAAAGCAACATCGACGAAGGGAAGCTGGGTAAGAAGTGCCCTCGCTCCACTATCCTTCAACTGATATGCCAGCTCTTCTTCTGTGTATCCCGGGTTCGCCGGTGACACAATGCCGCCCGCCCAGTGTGTTCCCCATGTTACCGCTGGTGTATCGATACAGTTCGGTGTGTAGAGAGCCAGGACATCGCCTTTCTGCCAATCCCAGAGACCTTTCAGTCCCTTGCCGAAGTCAATGGCCGTGTCTTTAACTTGCTTGAAGGTATAGGAACGATTCGAATCGGGATCGACGTAGAGGACTTGTAATCGTATATTAGCATTGCTATGTAGCTATTAGTGATCCGACAGCTCCCTGCTTACCTTTGTCGTCCGGGAAGTCTCGATCCTTCCTCTCGAAGAGGAATTGGAACAGACCTACATCTGGAATGTCTAGGGACGGGTATGAGCTGGACGTAGGCATCTTGTCGCGTGTCAAGGAACGGCAAAGGTCCTGTCAAGCAGGGAACGCTGCGGCATGGCAGCCATATCAACTGTGCAGCAATGCAGCAATGGGAGCCCTCGGTCCGTCGTACGCGCACTTCCGCCGAGGCATAACGGTTCCACAAGCTCATTCACTCGCTCGGATCTAGCCGCAGCGGGCCCGAATCCGGGGTCGGGATCGGACTTACCGCACGTGCGCCGACTTAGCACATGTCAATCCAAGGATAGCATCGCTTGCGACTCACGCCCTCTCCATCACCACCATGAACGCATCAGCGCTGCTCTTCCGCCGCTGTGTTGGGAGGTCATCAGGACCGATCAGATGGTCCCAGCGACGATGGGCTGAGGTGCACGACGTGCGATTCTATGCCGCTCATCAGAACCCATCCAAGGTCTACGACAAATATCGACAGAAACTGGATGAGAAGGCGCGAGAGAAGGGTCTGAAGGATGCTGAAGAGCTTCGGGACGCGTATGCAGAGAAGATCAATGCTTTGAAGAAGGAGGCGATTGTTCCCGGAGTGAACGCTCCTCTGAGCGCCCAACCACCGCCCAGGCCTGAGAATGCTGCCGAAACGATTCCCTTCCAACCACCACCACCTCCGCAACCGACTCCAGTGCCGCAAATACCCAAGAGCGACTCGCCGGTAAAGACACTGTCTAGCTTCATCGATGTCGAGAAAACAGCAGAGCTCCCACTGAAAGAGATCGAGACAATCTGGAGGTTACGACACGTACGAGATGGACAGAGCCTCTGCGCCGTGATGCAGACAGATACATTCAAACGGATCGCGGCGACGGCAAAGAAGCATCCTCAGTTCATTCTACCCCTGCCACGAGAAGGCCAAGGCGCGGAAATCCACTTCTTGCAATGGACATTTCCTTCCGAAACCACCGCAACTGTCCTGTTCACGCATCTTGCAGAGTTCAAGCTGAGAGGAGAGTATGCCCAGCCTCATACGACCATTACACATCATTTGGACCTGGCGGACGACAAAGGCTTGGTCCTGCTGGAAGGAAGAGTGATGGAGAACAAGGGTATCACTGTGGATGAGGGAAAGTTCCTGCTCATGACGCTGCAGAAATTCTACGGCTTCGAGGCGCATACGGACACGGCCAAGGCGAATGCGTCGAATCGGAAGAAGCTGATGGAGCAGTTCAGTGGTGGTGATGAGAATTTCAAGGTGGAAGAGTTGTTGGAGGAGGCGGAGAAGGTGCCGTGATTGAGTGCGAAGAAGACGCGAGGCAGGACAAGATATGAGACGGGGGGAGGTGCGAGATGTACAAAAACTGTACAAACAAGACGGCAAGGATGGTTCAGACTGACTTGGATCACGGCTGATAGAGTGCCAATAGATACCCCAGGTCCATCCAATTCATATCATTAGACTGCTAATCATATATGTATATGCTTTCGTCTATATTATTATGCAGATGCAGCATAACACGACTGCGATTGTGATAACTCCGAAACGACCACCCACTATCCTGCCAGCAGCAGATTTCGTCGTTGAAGCGGCGGCCGGTCCACTTCCAGGAGACGAACCTTTGCCGCCCGAGGTGGTCGACGCAGGTGTCACAGTCGAAAGTGCCTCCGTCGTACGACTACCAACCTCCACAAGCGTGCCCGACCTATCACTGACAGTCGTACCATTCAACACTGCCACTGCACTTCCACCAGGCGAAAGCGTCGTTCCACCGACCACGAACACGCCAGAGTGCCCTGGCACTGCGCTGGCGGTAATCGTCAAGCTGCCGATAGCCAGTGTCTCAGCATCACCTCCTGAAGTGGCTGGGCTGAGCGTAGACGTCCCCGAGGGTCCTATTACGACGAGGCCACCAGAAGTATCGCTAATGGTCTGGCCATTGATCCCGGCTGCTGAGCCACCTGGCGACAGGGTCGTACCGTCTACTACCATCGCGTTGTTGGTACCGGCGGCAGGCGAAGCTGTGATCGTCAAGCTTCCAGCAGTGAAGACACTCGGCGCGGCGACTTGATGCAGATCATGCGTACTGGCTCCGTTGATAGCAACAAGACCATTCGAGCCCTGACTGATCGTCTGTCCGTTGATAACAGCAGCTGAGCCGCCTCGCGAGAGCGTCGTCCCATCAATGACCATCGCATTGGCGTCTGATCCTGCAGCAGGTGAGGCGGTGACAGTCAGACTTCCCGCGGCGAACACGCTCGAACTTCCACCTCCCACTCGGTCCAGTGCTTGCGTGCTCCCAGCGTTGACCATCACAGGGCCATCGGATCCTTGACTGATCGTTTGACCATTGATCACGGCCGCCGAACCGCCCTGGCTGAGCGTGTTTCCCCCAACGACGACCGCATTCGTGGCACCTGGTGCGTTGGCAGCAGTAATGGTCATGCTGCCAGCAGCGAAGACAGCAGTCCCAGAGCCGCCATTTGCATTGTTGTTAGCGGGTGCAAATCCGGCTGTTTGCGAGCCTACGACAATGCCGCCTCCGGATGGGTCTGCGCTCACGGCCACCCCTGAAATTGTTGCTGCTTCGCCTGGAGCGATAGTGGTTCCTGCTATTGCGACGCTATTTCCAGGAAGTTGAGTTGCTTGGACTGTATTGCCGCCCACGGTGATTCGTGCTACGGATGGAGCGGCTTGATTGCCGCCGCCATTGTTCGTGCCTTGCGGGTCATTGGAATTGCCCGGATCGCTTTGTTGATCGTTCGAGCTACTTTGGCTACTCGGGCTGCTCTGTTGATTGTCTGGATCGCCCTGGGTGTTCGTGTTTGGGCTGTTCTGAGGAGCCGGCGAGTTCTCTGCACTTGGGTCATTTGCTGGTGCTGGCGAGTCCTGAGCGCTTAGGCTATTTGCAGGTGCGGGTGAGTTGGGACCAGCTGGAGCGCTCTGACTGCTCAGAGTCTGTCCTTCTCCTTCATTCGAAGGTGACGGGGCAGGATCGTTCGACTGTGGAGGAGGGCTGTTGTTGTTACTGCTTCCTCCGCTGGTCGGCAATGGCTGTGAGTTGCCACTAGGAGAGGGCTCGGTGTCAGACTGGGCGGCAGCTGGACTGGTCTGCTGTGGCGACGGGCTTGAAGGTGAAGGCGCTGGAGTTGGTTTGGCCTCAGCAGGTGTAGACTCCGCGGCAGCTGGCACTGAGGTAGGACTTGGCCCCGATCCATTCGGATTTGTTGGTTTGGCTTCGCTGGCAGCAGCGGTAAGAGCCTTTGGAGGGTCGAATCTAGAAACGTGGACCGTCAGTTCGCCTCGAGTCTGCTTACATGTTTTGGGAACACGTACAGCCACTGTGTCCCAATGGTATCCTCAAATAAGCACGTCTTCCACGCGTCTTGCAGATCTAACACCGGCGTAGGAATTGCCATATTGGGGTTGAAGTTGTCCCAAATCGTGTCGCAAGCTTGCGGCGTCTGGGTAGTCTCCACGCGGTCAAACTGGCAATTCTTATCCGCACAGCGCCATGCGCTGGCCGGGACTGGGTAGTTCAAGTCGGCGTAGTTGATCTGCGAACTAGTTCCGAGGCAGTCGGTGCTAACCTCTGACGAGGCCAGTGTTACGATCAAGTCCTTGTAGTTGGTGCCGGGCCCGTAGTGAAACCCCTCATAAAACGCAAACAAGGTGGAGAATGACATATAAACGGAGCCGCTCGTCAAAGTGTGGCCGTTTGTAACGACGGTCGGGGGAGGCGTGGTAGGCGAGCCAACAGACGTAATGGCCGTCCGGTTGCTGCAAACGCTCTGGTTGCCAGTGTCGACGGGAAAGTACAATAACTGGACTGGTCCACCACTGATGATGCAGGGCCAATTTGTGGCATTGTCGGTACCGGGGACTGTCGATGCGGATGAGCATTAGCCACATGTTCCAGCCTGTCTGACATGTGCCTTCTACACTCTGGACTTACTGATATGCGCAGGAGCCATACATTCGTGCTCTAGCAACCTCACGTTGTTGGTGTCGTACGCTTCCCAGTGTGATGAGATGTTGGAATACCTGAACCAGTCATAGCAGAGCTCGCCGTCGTTGGGATCTCCACAAGGCGGCGTCCTGCTTTGTGTGGGCGTCGCTGTCGAGGGTACCGTCTCCGTGGTCTGGAATTCGGAGGATACTGCGGTTATTATCCTTGTTTCGGGTGTCATGTCGACTCTAGGTATGCCATCACAGATTTTGTACGTGCTGGCATCGGTTGGGTAGATGACCGTGGTCGTAGTATATGACCCGTTGAACGGAATTGTAGTAGACAGTACTGGCCAAGTCCGATTTGCAATTATCGAGCTGAAGAAAGCGTACGATTCGAGCTGCTGGCTGGTTATTGCGGACCAGCATGACTGAGCTCTGGGGAGGTTAGGATCGCTGCCGTACCACTCTACAGGCTCGAATGAGAGGCTTCCATTTAGAGCTTGGAACCCGTCGTACTGAGTCACGAGGACCCCGGTGCCATTTACGTGAGTCGTGGTTGCATTAGGAGGCGGCGTGATCTGTGCCAGGTTGTGGATCGTGCCCGAGGGAACTTTGGCTGTCGTTGAGCCATTGACTGTGATGGGGGATAAGAGTGAGGATACCGATGTGCTATCCAACGAGGAGGATGAGAGTGAGGACAACGACGTGCTGTCGGACGATTGGGTACTCGAAATGCCGGATGAAGTCGTGCTCGTTTGCGAACTTCCCAGTCCTTGGAGAATGAATGCGCCGATACCACCGCTGGAAGAACTGGCCGAGCTGGATGCAGCACCGGTAGATGACGTCGAGTTCGTAAACGTCGAGGTGGAATTGAGTGAAGATGCTGGTTGTCGTCAGCAATCATCCGAAGACAACATGTTGAGTCGCGATGCTCACCAGCAAAAACTTCACTCTTCACCATCAAGGTAAAGACAGACAACGCCGTTCGCCATGCCATGATGTCTAACAGTTCTCTCGTACCCTCCAAAGAGATAAACAGTAACGAGAACGGGATGATGAACAAAGAGAGAACTTCACCTTGTACAGATGTTGATGAATGGGAACCCGGCCGCAACAACGACGATACCTTCGCCACCAACATAGCGTGTTGATCGTTGAGCTCCGACCACTTGACGTCCAGACGCATTTCGCTTCTTTAGTAAACCAGACCCAAGCATAGCAGCCGGTGAGGCTGAGGACGTATCTTGCCCCTTGCGGCTGCTGTATAAGCGGAAGCGAGAGAGCTAAACAGCGTGCCTGTGGAGACTACGGTGAAGTCAAAAATTCAAAAGGGTTCAGCTCTCAGCCCTAGCAATGGCCCCTTCGTTCCTGGGCGAAGGAGGTCGGGTACTGGATTTATTCTCCGAGTCCCTGTCGCCAGAATCAGCATAAAACATCCAAGACCAAACATCTCAAACCCCGTTTCCCTCCGTCCCCTTCTCCGGATGCCAAATCATCGCCCACAATTTAACCCCCTTCCCGCCCTTCTCCTTCTCCCCCTCCTCACTATGCGTCCCAACCCCCATAACAATCTCCTCCAGAAACACAAACCCACACCGCTCATATACCCCCCGACTCTTCATCGTCGTCGCCTCCAACCAAATCGGCAACCCTTCCTCCCTCGCCCTAGCCTGCCAAGCCCCAATCACTCCCGACGCAAGTCCCTGTCCCCTCGCCTTCTCGTCCGTACCAATGAAGAACAAATAGTAGAAATCTTTGATCCCCTTGGAATACAAATGACGTTTCTTAAGGCCATCGGTCTGCGATTGGAAGTCTAGGAGCATGCGTTTCGCGCCAGAGAGGCCTAGTTTGAGGATGCAGGGGATGAAGCCTGCGCGGATTATGGTGAGGGGAGAGTCGAGGTGTTGGCGGGGTGGGAGCCAAACGGCGATGCAGGACCAGTTGATGGCTTGTTGGAAAATTCCCTCGCTGAGGGCGGCGGCTTTCATTAATGTCTGGAAGTATTCTTGCATGTAGGCACTGCGGGCTTCGGGGCTGAGGGAGCAGAGCATGTAGCGGATGACGGGGTCTGGATGGTATCAATGTGCCGTTCTCTGAGATATGTGAGGCGAGGTAGGCAGCGTACCATCTCGAAAGATGTGCGCGAGGCCCGTGGCGGCTTCATCTCTGTATTCTGGTTGCCACTGCCTTAGCATGAATTTCTACATGAGTTTGATCATGTTCTTACCATCTCCTTTCGCAGCCGTCGTGATCTTCACGTCCGCCATTGATAGTATGTACAATATTGTAAAAGTTGCGCGCTCAGCTCAAGTCGCGTCCAGCCCGAATCTGACCCATGGAGGCTAGGCGGTCCTTAGGCGACAATTTGTAGCTGACGATCATGCTTTCCTAAGCACTTACGCTCATGGTGGTAAATGTGTACGGACCGACCATGGCGCCCGCTTCATGTCGTCGAAGATTTGCGATTGTTGATGGTCAGCTGAACGAACCAAAGTTGCACTCGTTCCAGCCGGCCCGCCTGCAGACGAAGTAGCCGATCAATGCCGGATTCCGCGGTTTGCGGGCTGGTATCAAAATGTACACCTGCACGCAAGCCAAAGGAGGAAGACAACAAACCAAACACGCAACTCAAGAAGATCGATGATTCCACCAAAGGGAAGGGAGTCAAAGGTCTCAGACAAATGGATTACTAGTATTAACACAAAAACGTCTCCTCTAAAATGCCCAAGCCTCCTCTTCCACTCCTTCTCCTTTCCTCAATCTCTAACCCACGGACGTCTTCACCTTCTCCTCGTCCGCATGTTATCCCAAGAGCCTGTCCCTTCCGATCCCACATCAAGGCCTCAAGGCCTCAAAGCCTCGGGACTCCTCCTCCCAAATGCAACCGTCCCAAAGCTTCTTTGAAAACCCACAAAAATTTCCATATTTCAATGTTTCCCACCCCTTTTGTATCCATTGTCGCAATGCAAGAAATATTCACAAGATAAAAATGGAAGAACCATAGGCTCTTCCAAATAAAAAGCGCAGCAGCAGAGGCAGACCGGATGCGATGCGATGCGCATGCGAATGCCGACTGACAAAGGACAGGTTTCCTCTGTCGTGTATCGCAAGGAAATCCAGCCATCCCATCGTTCTATGCAATTTTCCCTCCAAAAGCTTTCGCGAGCGCGCACCGACGTGATCAATGGGACACTCGGCGATTCCATTTCGGTTCCTGGTCTTCTTTCACACACAAAAGACATTATATCCTGCGTCGCGTAAATGCTCTCGGTCGTCGTAACAGTACTTTTTTCAATGCCCCTGTTTCAGGACTTTCTTTCTTTCATTCAACACCAAAACTGGCTCATATCAACCGACACCCCACGAGGTTTCCGGGCCTTCTATTCCAGGGCCTGGTAGAGATCGCTCAAAGCCGGTTCCTGTTGGCTAGAGCTGGCGGTTTTGGACCTGGAGCCCCATTTCGATCGCTTTTTATCCTCGCGCTTCTTACGCATCTCGGCCCAGCCATCGTCTTCGTCTTCGTCCACGGGTCGGGAGCTGACCTTTGGTGCGCCCTTGGGCTTGTCCACGATCCGGATGGTGGACTTGGGCGTTTGCACCTGGCTGGCATTGAAAGGCGTGCCCGGGAGGTTGGGCGATGTCTGCTGCTTCGCGAAAGCTTGCAGGGTCAGCGAAGAAGTCATGCTCTGCGAACGCGACGTATCCCCGTTTTGGGTGACTGGGCGATATCGAGAGGGCATGCCGACGTTACTTCGCTCACTTGGCGCAATCGATGGGGTGTACCCAGGTCCAGGTCCGCCACCAGAGATGTTAAGTCCAGAAACAGAGGGCGCATATGCGCCATTGCTCAAGGGCATAGCGCTGTTGGGTCGTGGAGCACCAGGCTGAGACGCTTGGTTCCAACCAGCAGGAGGATTCATCATGGTCATGGCTCGTCCTTGGTTGGGAGGCTGAGGCTGCAGCTGCGATTGTTGGCTGGCCATTGACATCGGTCGCTGCATATTGTTAAAGTTGACGCCGAGGTAGTCACCAGCCTGTTGCTGGGGCTGCTGCATCTGAGGTTGCGGTGTTTGCAATCCTTGTTGTTGCTGCTGCATGGTCAACATTTGCTGCATGAGTTGCATTTGCATCTGCATGAACTGCTGCATCTGCTGTTGGCCTGGATCCATAGGCATCTGAGGCATCTGCGGCATCATCCCCATTTGACCCATACCCATTGGCATGCCCATACCTCCCATTTGTGGCATTGGAGGGACAGGAGGCGCACCGTACATCGAAGGCGGTGGCAGGTTTCCCATGGACATGGTTCTTGGCATGGCCATGTTCGATGGCAGAGGTGTGCTTCCCTGAGAGTTATACATCCCAGTGACCGGATTCGGGCTGCCTCTCCGTGCTGCTTTGGCTCTCTCTTCTCCAGCAATAATACCCACCAGGCCGCCGGGATGACCAGGTGATTGTTGTGGCATCTGGCTTGGGGGCATGCCATACACTGATGCGGCTGAGCTGTTCATAGCGAGCGACTCTCTTGTGCTTTGGTTGACCAGTCCAGCGCCAAAGTAAGGGTCCGCTGGCAGTCTTCGAGCGAAAGGAGGTAAGTTACCCTGACCCGCCCCACCGTTCACGACAGAACCGGCCATAGATGTCCGCCTTTGGTGCGACATGTCGAGCCCGTCTTGCCTGGTAGGTGGACGAGAGCTGCTGGGAAAACCATGCGCTTGCAGGATCCCAAGTGGAACATCCTCGTCATCACCGTCGTCCTCTTTGCCTTTGACGGTCTCGGCAGGTGGTGTTCCTCCAATACCACCAAAGTGAAGACCCACACCACCAGTAGCTGGGGGTGCACTCGAGCCTCTCTCCATCGACGGCCTCACGGTAGAGGCAGAGGAAGATGGCAGGTCGGTCGGACCACCACCTGTGACTTTCTTCATCTGTTGCCGGTAAACAGACATGTTGGCCTCCTGCTTTTGTCTTTGCTTGGCCATGTTCTTTGCTCTTTGAATATCATCATCGTCATCATAATCATCACCAGAAAGATCCTCCTCTTCGCTCTGCTCCGCACTGCTTTGCTCATGCCTTTGCAATGCCTGAAACTGTGCCTTGGTCATCTTTTTAGGGGTACCACTCTCGCTCCGTTCGTGGTGAGGACGAAGGGCCCGCGAGGGTGGGCCGACCGGCGAAGAGTCGAACATGCTGTTATCCGCACGGCCCTTGCCTTTCAAGTCCACCCGCGTAGCTCTGGGAGTAGTGGTGTTCGATTCTGCGGCCCACGAGTCGCCGGTGGAGCTGTTGGGGCTGACGGCACCAGGCCTCGATCTGCCGGCTGTAGGTGCTGCCGTGTTCAAGGCCGGCCTTGTGGATGTCGATTGTGTAGAAGGAATGACTTTGCTGGACTCGGGACTTGCAACAAGGTTGGATCCCTGAGGATCCCTCAACTCAACTCTCCTGACCCATCGATCGTCATCATCGACATGCGCTTGCCTGTTCGGGTATTCTGGCTCTTTTTCTCTTCCATCGTCCATCACCGAGCTATAGCTATCCACTGACGCGGTACGTTGTGGACCAGGAGAGTTGTAGCGTTCAGGAACGCGAGAGTAACCTGACTTGGAATTGCCAAGGAAAGCTTGGGTAATTCCATTTCCAACGGCCGGCCCGGGCGCGCTACCGTCAAGTGTATTAGGTGAGCTAAGCGCCGAATTCGACACGAGCGCGTCGTTGGAACTGCGTTCGTCCCAAGAGTAAGGCGATTCGGTGTCTTCGCGATTCGGTCTGAGGGGGTTGGGGGAGGAAGAGAGGGCGTTTCTCGATAGAGTTCTTGGCGGGAACATGGGCGCAGACTCCTGCGAAAAGTCAGCATGCGAAGAACTAGAACGAGGCATACCGCGTACAGTCCTGTGGAACGAGCCTGCCGTGGGTGGAGGAGGGAGGGGATGGCTCTCGCGCTTCAGGTTGTCAAACATGCTGCTAAAGTCGTCGTCATTCCCAAAGTCCCCATTCAGCGTCAACTCTGTCTTGGCAGGCACAGCTGTGCTTGCATAACTGCTCGTTGTCATGGCGCGTTCTCTATACGGGCTTTGACTCCTGGCTTGGTTGATGGGAGCGCCATTGGCGACGTGTGGAGGTGGCACTGGCGGGACGTCTTGCGGAAGGTCCTTCGAGCTTCTGCCATTCTTGTTCCCAAACGACAGTGCGCGCGCTGCACGGGTAGTGAAGGATGGTGGTGGTGGAGGTGGAGGAAGTTCTTCCGCATTGGCGGCCACAGTCTGGTACATGCCCGTTGTCTGGGCTCTTTTCACAGGGAAAAGTTCTTCCTCGTGGTGATCCTGGTCGAGGGAAGAAGGCAGTGTGGACGTTGAACTGTGACGGGCCGACGCCGATGAGCTCTCGTAGTATCCGCTCGAGCCTGAATTGGTGGTCCCACCGCTGCCCCTAGCGCCGCTAAGAGGCCACCCTGCACGGCTTCTAGATGACTCCACCGATCTATTCGAGGCCAGGCCAAGGTCGTCTGCGGACTTGCCTCGAAGAGCGTTGAGTGGGGATGCGAACGGCCTGTTTACGGTGCTGTCTCGCGAGCCATATGTGACCGACTTCTTGTCCGCTCTCTCGAGCACGCGAAATGAGGATTGTGTGGTGGCGGCGGCGGCGGCGGGAGCTTCTTGCTCGAGGTCAAGAACGTTGCCGGAAGACTTGCGCCGGCCAAAGTTCTTGAGGTTCAGACCTTTCGGCATGTAGCCGGTGTTGATGGATTGCGATGGAGATGGATGTGGAGGACGGCGACAGCGGATCGTTCAGGCGCGTCCGGTAGCCGTTGTACCCGGTGGTGCTATCGTCCCATATATCTCTTGCGCTGGTGCAGTATTACGGTGTATGTACAATAAGGCGGACTCGTGGATGGTGTCACGGGTGTGATGGGTGCAGACAGCGGGCGGCGCAAATCTCAGCGGAACGGAACAGGGTGCGAGCGAGCGAGGGTGCGACGGGACTGTCAGGGCGGAGGGTCAGCGTGCGTGGCTCAGTCGGTGGTGCGATGGTCTCTCGTGAGATTCGGTGCGTAGAAGAGAGCGGTGTTGTAGTAGTAGCGAGTGTGCGGATGGGAAGTGGTGTGTTGAATGGAAATTGGGAGATGGTCGTCAGCTGGCAGTGCAGCACCCCAGCAATCCAGGAACAGTCGACTAGCTCAAGCGCCTTCCCCGCCCGCAACAATAAAGAATCGGTCCAAGGAGGCACTCACAGCGGAGGTCAATATCCAAGTCCCGCAGTCCCAGACACACGGCGATGCGGGCAATTGTGCTGTGCAAACGAGCGTCGACGGTTGATGATTTGGAGTGGTGTAGTGATGGTACAGACGTTGGCGGTGGATGGTCGCTGGACGGTTTACCTCGTAGGTGTGGATGGAGACGCCGCCGATCCTCCCGCCCAGGAGACTTCGGCCACGCCCAAAATAAGCCGGCAGCACCAGCACCAGCACCAGCACAGACTGAGCCTCACCACCCTCTCTGCTCTCTGCGCGCCATCCCGGGCTCCTCCCTGCCTACGCGTGTGAGCTCTACGCCATCGCCATTGGCCCGTCGACCACCCATCCACCCAAAATTTCACCAAGCGCAAGCCACGCCCTTAATCACCTTAATCAATTTGCCTTGCCTCCAAGAATTTCTATACCGCCTTGGCCTGATCACCAGCCCTAACAACAGCTTACAATCTGCCTACATCTAACCTCACGAGAGACCCGAGGCATCCTGTCTATTCGACTCGACGACGACCGTGATGACGAGGCGATTGGTGTTGGGAGCAGGACTCGTCCGACTCGTCTCCATCTGTCGTGCGGCTGCATGCATCTGCATATAGCGGCGCCACACTCATCCTAGCAATACGAATTCAGTAATCAACTACCCAAGTCTGTGCGGTCGCCTGTATATTCTTCACATCCTCTCATCCAGCCGCCTTGTTTTGCACTCCACCGGCCAAGCTAATCCGCCTTCCCGTCGTCACCATACACCTTTTCGTGCAATGCAATGCTTCAAACTATTGTTTACTTCCTCCGCAGATCTTCACAGCTCCATCGTTGTGATGGCAGCGGAGGACAGTTGCGAGACAAAGTCTCAGCATCGTGTACCCACCAGTTCGGCCGATGCGTCTGTACAACGTCGTACCGTCACCCTCGCCACGCGATACATCCACCTCGTGCACGCATCAACTGCTGTACCAAGGTAACCGTAACGAACCTGTCCGTCGGCACGACACCAATCAGATACATCCTAGGACTTCAATAAGCTCGCTCGTCATCGATCACGTAAATTTCGCATATGCAAATATGTACACACCTCTATACTCGCCTGCGGCTATTGTATGTATAAGGTACGTCGGCTTGAAGGGGATTCGATACTGCCGTTGACCTGCAGGTGCGAGAAACCTGAAACGCGGTCGGAAACCTGCTTGGGCAACTTTATTCGGCTCGCGCACGCCTCCGCCGCCGAGCAGCAAGGAGGCAGGAGTGGCTTGGCCCCGTCAGCCACCTGTGCTGTTCACTTTCCGCAGATCGAGCATCGAAAAGAATTATAATCGAGATGAACAATCTACATGACAAGACATTCGGACTTGATGTGTAGTAGCATCGAGGACAACTATCACACGCTGAGCATTGAGTACCGATATGCGCTATTGTTCGCGAGAGACAGGTAGGATGACGTCTGTGAAGAATCGTACGCTAGTCCAATCATACGACTTCACCTTCGATGAACGGTCTTTCACCGAACATCGTCAAGACTCGCTGAGAGCCCGAAGCAATCTCACCGTACGCACTCCGCAACAACACGTCAAAAAGACATGCAACATCGGCCAATCCATTCCACAAACCTCATCACGACATCGACATAAACGCCAGCATCCCGGACCTGCATACAACCTCTCCCGATTAACCGCCTCAGGAAAACGCAAACACCAGAAGCCTTTCCTAAACCCTACCAACTCACACACCGCCAGAACAACAATGTCTTTCACCACCCACGCCCAAACCTCCTTTGCCGCCTCCACGGCCTACGACGCCCACCGCCCAACCTACTCCCCCACCATCGTGCAATTCCTCCTCGAGAAGCTCAACGTCGCGGGGAAACACGGCGCGCATCTCGTAGACCTTGCGGCTGGCACGGGGAAGCTCACGGAAGCGCTCGCGGCACGCGAGGAGCAGTTTGAGATTACCGCCGTGGAGCCGCACGAAGGTATGCGGGAGGTGCTTGTGGGGAAGAAGTTGCCACGGGTGAGGGTGGTTGATGGGACCGGGGAGAAGATGGAAGCCGTGCGGGATGGGAGTGTTGATGGGGTTCTGGTTGCGCAGGTAGGTTTGGTTTTTCTTTCTTTCAACATATTCTATCATTACTTTCCTCCTCTACCTTATATCGCGAAATCTGCGATTCGCCACACTTCCACAATGTGAGTACATGTATTTACTTCTCCTCTCCCACAGGCCTTCCACTGGTTCGCCACCATGCCCGCCCTCCGCGAAATCCACCGCATCCTCGCCCGCCACGGCGGTCTAGGCCTCGTCTGGAACGCAGAAGACTACAACTCCCCACGCTCCCACCAACCCTCCACCCCAGGCGAGTCTCGTCTCCGCGATCTCCTCCACTCCACCATAACCTCCTCCGACGACCAACAACCCCGTTTCAGAGACCTCCAATGGCGCAAAGTCTTCGACGAGCAAGTGAAGAAGGCACCCCTCTCTTTGATCAAAGCCAGCGATGACCAGCTTTTCTCGTTGCCTGTTGGTGAGTATTTGGAGCCTTTTGAGGTGAGGTTGAGTGACGAGCAGGCGTGGCAGAGATTTAACACCTTGGGGCACGTTGCGACTTTGGAGGGGGAGGAGAAGGCTAGAGTGAGGAAGGAGTTTGAGGAGGCGCTAGGGGAGGGCATGGAGAGGGACGGGGAGGGTAATGTGGTTTTGCATGGGAACACTTGGGCGGTTTGGACTATGAAGATTCCGGCTGAGGGGGCGGAGGGGTTGGCTGATGTTCAGTCATAGACTTTCTCGTGCCTTATGCTTGGGTTTCTTGGTGGACTGCTCTCCACCGTGTCCTCGTTCCCGTCTCACTTCGTTGCCTCAGTCTCCATAGCTCAAACAGCATGCTCACTGCTTTGGCAAAGCCGGCCTCATAGGCTACGTTTCTCGATATCTCATTGCGAAGCCGCATCCGCAGAGATGTACATGACTACAAAACCCCAGCAAGTCAGCAAGCACTTCTCCCACGACCACGAAACCAGCTTTCCACGAAAACTAGAGATGAAACTCTTCGAACTTCTCTACTCACCATTGTTCCCCCTCACAAACGCATCCCCATAACTCCTCCGCATCTTCCCATCAACATACTCCTTCGTGTCCTCGAGTGCAATGTTCATGTACCCATCTACGGATTGCAGTTCGCCTTGCACAATTATCAGCATCGGCTCGAAATGCTCATCGCCGGCAAGATGTTGTGATGTTCATGGTTACGAGAACATACCTCTGTAAACAACCCCCGAATTGAGCTTCACCGTCACAGGCGCGCCGATGATTTCGCTCAGGAAACCGCTTGGGTCGCGGGCATCCTGCGCACCATTCGGCGCTGCTTGGGGCGGTGTGTCGGGTTCGGCGCTCATTGTGTTGTTGTGTTGTGGTATTGGAAGAGATGGTGGTGATGTTGGAGGTTGGAGGCAAGAACCGCGCTAGCGAAAGAAAGTGGCGAGATTTGATTGGTCCGTACTGAATTTCTTCGCCATCTGCACTTTCTTGAGGCACGACATCGACATCTGGAACAGACGAATGTAGTAACATCAAGACCTGAAGTCACAGCGGAGACCGGACTATCGAAGATGAAACTCCTCACCCTCAACTTCCTCACCTGCGCCGTCAAAGCCTGCAAATCCTCCCCAGCGTCCTTCCCCCTCCACCCCAAGGACGCCGAACTCGAACAGATCGAAACGGACCTCAACCCGCTCTTTGTGCAGAATATCCTGCCGCGGCTGGATTGGGAAGCCATGAAGACATTGTCTAGCGAAGTATCACAAGATCATCATCTCCTACCAGCACACTTGGGCAAGCTAACGATATCTCCTAAGCTCGGTCTCGCATCCCTCCCAGCAGAGATGCCCACGGCGGAGGAATTGGTCAACGAGGAAGGCGAACCTACGCAGACGCTGAAGGATCTGCATGTGTTGCTTATGGAGACGAGTATTGCGAGTGGGAAGTTGTGCTGTGGGAACTGTGGGCATGAGTACGCGGTTAAGGAGGGGATTGCCAACTTTTTGTTGCCGAGTCATATGGTTTGATGGAGAAATCTTGATGCCGATGATATGAGCTACAGAGGGACCTGGAGATGCAGCAGATGGGATGGGATTGCATGTGGGAAGGACGTCCACCGCTCTCGACACTACGCCGCCGACATGTTGGTCTGGACATACGATCTGTTGGACTGCTCCCTTAACGACTTTGACACGCTTGAGGGGAACGATCGCACGAGAAGGTCGGCTCCACACTCGCCACCTTCGCATGGAAGTGATCCAGCATGATCTCCCCGGACCATCATCAAGCGTTGCCGCGATTCTCAAGCACAAGGACCCCCTCGACTGCGGAAAGTCAAAGGTTCCAGCTGAAGTGAAGACATTCCACGAAACCGAACACGACCTTCTCGCACAGCACGAATTAAATGGCAGTGCCAAAGTCCAGATTGCTGACGTCGAGTCCACAATATTTCAGTGGAGATGGTGGAGGGCGCGATGAGGGTCCCGCTCGTTTCAGAGATCCATCTCAAGAATTTGACACGATGAGGCTGGCTGGGGAACTCGTCCCGTGAAATTAAGAGAAGGATGGCCCTGTCCAATGACCCAGTTTACTTCGATCTGATCTCCAATGTCTCAGTTGAAACATCCCTTAGCGTTGGCATTGTTTCGTCCAGTGAGGTTTGGAGAGTCTTCTGCTTAGATGTCGTCTTCATGTGATGTTGCATTGTCTTCACAAAAAATATGTGTGCTCGCATCAACTCCACTTTTCCAAGACTGGATCCAACGTCCGCCACGCGAGCAAGCGGAAAGTCAAAATCCTGGGCTTGGCAAGCTCCCTACGTCAGTGGCCTTTTCTCTCGCCGCGATGTCGTCCTTCCACGCACCGAGGCCGAGCCAGCGGACCCTGTGCTCACGTCTGGACGCATCGTTTTCCACAGATCCATATCGTTCCTATCTGCATCTCATCTGCATACCTATTTCACCCTCATGACCAGTACATCCAGCTGCTAAGCATCACTCACCTCACCGCGCGCTTCCGCCGGTGTCACTCGGGCCCGATATCTTCACCGTCGAGTATACTTTACTTCTAAGACCCTCACCAACCTCATTTACCAACCCCACCTACACGCGAACCATGCCCCTCCAAAAGCACAACCACTCCAACTCGCGCTCGTCGCCCTTGGGCTTCCACCCCTTCGGCGGCCGCGTGAGCAGATATCTCGGCGATAACCTCTCTCCCGACGATGCATACCTCAGCTACTACGACATCCGCCTCACGCGCGAGGACATGGACTCGATAAAAGATGACTGGCTCACAGATAACGCGATCGCGTTCTGGGAAGAGTACCTCGAGAGGGAGAAGTTGAACGCATACCCCAAAGCGGACATCGTCCTGCTGCGACCCTCCATGAGCTTCATGCTGCAAAAGACAGAGGATCCGCTGAGCCTTAAGAGCGCGCTGCCGGATTTCGCGAAGACTACACACGTGTTTCTACCAGTCAATGACTGTCGGAGCGTAGACGTAGCAGAGGGCGGCTCGCATTGGTCACTACTGCTAGTGTCCATTATCGATGGCGTGGCGTTCCATTACGACTCACTTTCACCTTCGAATTTCAACGACGCGAAGCTTGTCGCGTACCGCATATCACAGCTACTAGGCAAGCCGCTACGGTTCATCAATCTGGACGATTCGCCGCAGCAGGACAATGGCATGGACTGTGGGGTGTACGTGTGTCTCTTGATGCAGCACCTGCTCATCTCGCGGCTGCTACGTGCGCATGCTCAGGACAAGATCTCTATGTCCATGCGTGGAAAGGAGGTTGATGCGCGCGGTGGGAGGAAGGAGATGATCAAGGTGATTGAGGAGAGGAGGAAGGAGGGTGAGAGGCGGCGATCGTAAGTGTTGACCGACGAGGGTTATTGGAGTGACAAAACTAACGTCCGGTACAGACGAAGCCACAGTCCATACGGCAGGCATTCCAAGTCACACAGTCCACCGCGCATCGGCGCCGAAAATGCCGATCACTAGACGAGGAGGCAATCACATGGCAGCCCCTCCGACTAGGGCGATGCCTTTCCAGTGCTACTTGCTTGCTTTTTTAGCGAAGGTGTTGGGAACAGGGAACTGCTGTCTTTTTGGGGGGCATCATCAGGCATTGCATTGACAATTTCCTACAGGCTTCTCATTGCTTCTTCGAAGCGGTGCTCACCTGCGAGGAAAAGAAGCATTCACCACTTGCACATATATATTTCTTACCACATTCCGACAGTGTCGAATTCTTGAAGCGAACTAAACGAACTTCACTTGCGCTGGAACGTGCGTGATGTTGTCACGTTTTTGGATCTTAGATCTTGATCTTGACATTGTGCCAAGGTGGTTGGGTTGGCAGAGGAAGAAGGTGAGAGTTGGCAGGGAGCGCGATAGTCACATGTAATGAATAAGACGAGACGGTGGAGTGAGGACATTGAGATGTAAAGAAAAGAACACGCCAAATTGCGAACTCTCTTTTGAGCAACATTGGATACGGACGACTTCCAACATCTGAGGCGATTGAGCAGTTCCTCACTCGCGTCTTAGGCATCATCATTACGACGCAACATCTGCCATGCACCGATGCATCCATCTCTCCTTCATCCATAGCCACCATATTCGAACACACGTCCAGCCGAGATTCTCACAGCCACTTGTGACGCACTCACAGCCCATCACCATTAAGCCTCCATCGCCGCAAGCAAAGCCTCCACATCTTTATTCGCCTTCTCCCTCAAGCCCGCCGCAATGATTCTCGAAGACTTCTCCTTTGCACGCTTAGCCAGCTGCTCCTTCATCTGTCGCTGCTGATCCTCAAGACTCCTCTTCGTCTCGAGTTTCGCCCTTGAAAGGCGCTCCTTCACCTGCTCGTACATTCTCGCCCGGAGCAGCTCGTCTTGCTCAATGACGTGCATGCCCATTTCGTGTTGTTGCTCGAGGGTACGTTCGATATTGTTCTCTTGCTCGGTGAAGAACCGGGTGATGCGGTTGGAGCACTTGATGAGCTCTTCGAACAAGTTCAGTTGGTGCGGCCGTAGGGTCTTGCACCAAGACATGAGGTCGTCTGATCCGGCGTCGGAGGAATCCATGTCGTTGGCGACATAGTCATCTTCATCTTCCTCTGCGTAGACACCATGGCCAGCATGCTTATTGTGCTCATTCTCCTCAGCTGCGTATTCTTCCTCGTCTTCATTCACCAACGTCTTGTCTGGATCTTCTTCCTCTTCTTGCATGGACCGATGAGGACGAGTGATCTTACGCAGCTGATTATACTGTTTCTGTGTACTCCTGATATACTCGTTTGCAAACAACGGTGCGGTCGGGCTCTGTCCGATTGGTGAAGACCCAAGTCCCGGGACGGTGTTTTTCTTCTTGACAGGATCGCGATGCTCAAATCTGTCGTCCAAACGATCGAATCTCTTCGTCATAGCCTCCAAATGTGAAGGGCCAGCTTTCGGTTGGTCTGGACCTTGCGCCGATTCCTGAGATGAAATGAATGGATCTTCCGCTTCGGCAAGTGGACTGTGTCGATTCAGTGACTGCAGATCGCGAAGACTAACCCCGGCAATGATCGCTGATTCTGCCTCAGGCGCGGCAGGACGAGGCTTCATATTGCTTGAAAAGACCCCCGTTTGGTGCGATGGTGGCGGACGGTATGGGTCGCTTCGATCGCCCACATGTAGATTGTGCTGCTGCCCAGTGGTCATGGGTAGCTCACCCGATTCATCCGATGATAGCCTCGCCTGCTGTGAGAAGGTCTCCAGGACAGTAGCCTGGCCTGTGACCTCCATATCCGGCGGCACTGGGCTCCCGGCAATGTCTACCGTTTGAGAGTTCTGTGACGTGTTACGACGCTGAACTGGACGTGAACCTCCACGAGTCTCGCGTTTGGACACCGATGCTTTCTGTACAAGTCTCTCTTGCACAGGCATGGGACCTGTGACAGAAGGGCCATCAACTGGCGGAGAAGCAAGCTTGACACGCTTCCCAGTAGGTTCAGGTGCTTCTGCGTCATGCGCTCTCTTGCGAGAGGATGCCTTGACGCTCTCCACGGCGGCAGAGGTGTTCTCTTGGCGGGCATGAGTATTCTCTTTCGCCACAGGGCTCCTCTTTCTTCCCGTAGTCGATGACCCTTTGGGAGCAGCAGCCTCCTTGCGCTGTGCAAGGGTCTCAGAGTCTCTACTACGCTTCGAAGCACGCTCATCAACTTGCTCCGGCTCTCGTGCACGTTTCGCCCTTGGACTCTTGGGCACATTCTCGACAGGCATGTAGTCGTCGGCATCGTTGAGTACCGGCAGCTTTATTGGTCTCTTTCCCTTTGCTGGCATGTTGACTGGCGGCGGCATGGCAATCTGCGAAGCCGACCGATTCAAGCTCTGGGGCTTGGAGTGTTGCTCCTGCAAATGTGGCTCGACAAGAGTCGTCTCTTCATAATCGTCAATGTTGACAAAGTCATCGTCATGGTCCAGCTCGGGACGACTCTCAAACGGAACTCGAGCTTCTTGATCGAGCGCAGATGTGCTGGGTATATCTCTGGTCGCCTTAGCTTTCAAGGCAAACAGCGCATCGCCGAAATCATCAGCAACGTTACTTCTGCCTTTCAAGCCAGCGAGAGCATCGTCAACATGATGCGCAACGTTGCTCGGAGCTGTATATTTGTTCGTCTTTGCAGTGCGAGTCGTTGAGGCCACAGTGGACGCACCCTTTGTACGGTGTGCATTCAACTTCGAGCCGCCGCCAGGCGCAAGTGGCACCTTCATTGATTTCGTTGGTGAGCGAGAGTACCGGGAGCCCGGGGTCTTGCCACTCAGGACGCCTTGGTTCAATGGACCGCGTTTATCGAATCCGATGATTTGTGTCTTACGAGACCCTGCTGTAGCAGGAACGGGCTCAACGTAACGTGTGTCGTTGTGTGCGAATAATGGTGGACTTGACGGTGGTCCAGCTGGCGTTCGTGGGCGGATGCGCTTGCTCCGTGATGCTTCTTCAACATCGACAACGTCTGTCTGCTTCTCCGCCCCTGGCGATGGCGTGGGCTGGAGAGGAGAGCTGGGCTGTTCACCGTCAGACAGCTCGATGGCATCGTCTTGTGTGCCGCCAGGCGCGACCACTTGTTGTTCAACATCAGTGGCTTGTATTCGACTCTTGGGGTTTGACACGGGGCTTTCAGCTTTTGCTTTACCCTTTCCCAAGGGAGCCCTCTTTGGCAACACAGAATCTGCGTCGGCCGCTTCTGAGACGGCCTTTTGTGTATGATCATTATCCGAAACTCGAGCTTTCGTGTTGCGCTTGGTCTTGTCTTTCTCCTTGCCATGCCGTGGCCCTTCATTCTGCTTCGTTTCGACTGCAGCGAAAGCTTGTTCGCTATCTGTATGATCAGAGTCTGACTTCGGTGCAGCAGCAGCCTGTGCTCGCGTGGTCCTAGCGATACTTTTGGCAGTGATTTTGGCAGTAGCCTTTGATGGCTTCGCCGTGGGAGCTGACTTCTTGGTGACCTTTGCCTCACGCTTCTTTGCACGGCTTGGCTTCCTTGGTGACGGTGACGTAGACGGTATCTCGAACAAGTCGTTGGAGCCGGGATCCTCATAACGTGAGCTTTCAGGTTGCTTTCTTCGAGCGCGTTGTGGCTGCCGTGGTATATTTGGCAGCGCTCCTTTGCCTCGCTTGCGCGGCTGCGGGAGCTCCTCTTTGGCCTCATTCTCCATCTCATCGTGCTCAGAGTGTCGCGCTTGACGATTCACCTGAGAACGATCGGAGTCTTGTGCCTCTTTGTCTTGGGCAGCGACACTTGGAACGACATCTTGACCGGTGTCAACGTCGTCTGTAAGTTTCTTCGCCTTATCCCTGCCCTTGAGACTGGGCTTCTTGAGCTTGCCGTTCTTGGGCTCCTCTTGTACTTCGGCAGAGACGCTCTGAGTGGTAGACCCATGCGCCGAAGGACCAGAACGGCTGGGCTTGGGTGAATTGGCAGCCTCAACTCGCGAGACGACGACTTGAGCTGGCTTTGGCTGCTCTTCGCCGGAAAGTTTCGCCAGCGCAGGCTGGCTTCCTCCAGACCTGGAGGCAGTTTTCTTGTTCTGTGAATGCTCTTCACCGACTATAGTCTTGGTGGTGAGGGTGGCTGGTCTCTGAATGGGTGAGGCCGCTTTCGCTTGCGATTTAGAAGCCGTTGGCTTGAGAGCAGCCTGTCCCATAGGCGGCTGCGGTCTTGGAACTTTAGACGTGCCGGAGGCACTTGTCATATCGTCTGCTCGGCGGTTCTGTGGTGGTTGCTGATAGCCGAACTCACCGCGCAGGTCCGCGAAAGCATTGGCCGATTTGACCTGAGTCGCATTGACGTTCTGCTGGACTGGATGAGACGGTTGCGATTTCGGACCCAATCCCTTCTTTTCCCTCAAGAGATCGAGTGATGACCTCTTGTTGATGGGCTGTGAGCTCGCTGGCGGTACGGCCTCCGGTTCGGCTTTGCGTGCCGAAACCATGGCGCTTGTCTGCGACGTCGGTCCTACCTTGCGCGATGTGCTGCTTTGATGGCGATCGCGAGCTTGGGAGCTGGTACTCTGCTCAGCAGCGTCAGTCAGTGCGAAAGCAGGCCTGATCGTGTCACTCTCTGCGGATGGTTGCGTGAGGAGCTTCAACTTTGCAGGCGGTGTATTGGTGGGAAGTGCTCCTTGATTCACTGGGCTGTCGTTGACGGTATCGATATCAGCTTCGAACGCGGCTTTTGCAATAGTTAAGGTCTGATCGTGACCACTTTGGCGATCTTGTGCCTTGTCTGCGTTTTCGTCTTCGGCTTGAACTTCTTCAACTCGGCTTCGCTGCGATGCGCGAAGAGCGTCGTTGCGGGCTGCCTGTCGCGGGCTAATGGTGTAAAGATCGTCTTCGTCGCCGATGGGATGTTGGGTCTCTGTACGCTCTTTGAGTGAGTCTTCCACGATAATAGTTTCCTGCGTCTGTTGCGTCTGTTGCGTCTGTTGCGCCTTCTCTGACACAGGCGAAGGTGCTTGTGATGAGGTCGGCGTGATCAAGCCCTGGCTGGCGTCAATGGTTTCTTGGGACTGCAGAATCTTCATCTTCGGCGCCATTGCAGAGCGCGTGCGAGTGGCATGGTGAAAGTCGAAGGTTGATGAGATGTGTGTCGGGTGGATGTTGAAGAGCGGTTCGTTCAAACAGCAGGAGCGTGCGCGACTGCCTGTGCACTCGACACTCGAGGAAGGAGCAAGGGTGCTCCCGGGTAAGGTCAACATCACTTCATTATTTGCATACCATCACATGGATTTATACATTACAGTGGGTGATGATGCCCTTCTCGAGCTCTGCATCTGTTTCGCCTCTCCTCGACTTCCTGTCGTTCAAACGTGTCACATCCTCTTCACCGTCATCATCATCACCATCATCGTCCACGGTCCTCTCTCCTTCGCCAAACGTTGGCTTGAAGAAGTTATCGTAGCTTGCCCACGCGGCCTCAAAGATCGCATTAACAAGCTTCACCATCCACGATGGTAGCCTACCATGCTTATCTGTGAACAACTTGCTGGTCTGTATCACAAACAAGACCAAAGGCATCCACACTGCGAGGAACACGAATTGTCCCATGCGCTGTCTGTTCGAAGTAATCGTGAACGGATGCAACGAGAGTAGATAGTCCTGATACTCGTAGGGCAGTTTGCACTCCGCAGCCCCATCAGTGATCAACTTCAGATATCGCGCCGAAGCTTGCGCATAGTCTGGGTCCGGACGAGCTCGATGTCCTCCTTTCGGAGCCGAGCCATCTTCCGGAATCGCAGGCGCGAACAGCGTGTGGGCTTTGAAGGGCGGTAGGGTTGGCTCGGACGGAACTGGATCCTTCGGATCTGAGCTCGCGAACGGATGGCAATCCACCAAGATATCTTGATATCCAGAACCACCTCCTTCGGTCGCAATGATGTGCGCATAGTCTTCCGGAGTCACCTCATACACGACGCCGATCAAGCCTTTGGTCCAGCTCTTTTCACGTTTCCGTGAGACTTTTGGGCCGCCAAGCAGCGCGGTCTTCTCATCTGTCCCTGTTGTGGCGTATTGTGGAGGGTCATGATGAGGGTCTCGTCGAGCGGTATTGGCGAAGCATGGTTCCGCATACGGTATCCCAGCAAGGTCAAACGTCAATCTTAGGGACGGCACCTGAACATTGATCTGCGCCAATGGTTTGATGTTGCGATCCCCTCGGAACTTCTCGCTCGCGAGGTTGGAGCCATAGGCGAGATACAGCACCGTCTCATCTCGTGGTTTTGTCGCCGCTTCCTCTACAAACTGCTTGACGCAGAACGGTTGGTCTGTCCAAGAGCACTGAAGACGTGAGGTCGAAGGCTGGGGTGCAGGAGAGTTCACCGATCCTTGCTGATTCGTCGTCCTGCTCCGGATGGCGTGCTTCACTGAGTAAGCTGTTGCCAGAGACCTGGGATCCATGGCGTGTGATGATGGTATTATCGATCCCGTCCCAATGCCTTTTGTGGACTATAGCATCCAGAGAGCACTACGAGTCTATCGAGGGCTTCGTTCAAGTAGAGATAGAGCTGTATCGTCGCAGTCCGTTGGATTACCAAGCTGCAGGTGTCATCGGCATCGGCAACACCGCTCGACCGTCTTTCCGCTTCAGTGCATTGTTGACATCACCTGGACAAAGCCGCGTGAACTTGCACAATACGTCTGTAAAGATGGCTTCGGGAAGAACAGGAGCACAGAAAGACGAAGCGGCAGACCTCGAAAAGGTACCTGACACAAGGGAGCTCGCCAGAGGCTGAGCAGGCGCTGATCGACCCTAGGCCTTCCAAGAACTGGCCAAGGGAGAACGAACCGCAACTGCGCTGGAGAATCAACTCAGCAAGATGGAGGCCAGGATTCAAGCGCTTCTGGATCAAGCAGAGAACGAGCAGAAGGAGGTCGCACAGTTGAAGAGCAGTCCAAAGACCTCCACCAGCGAGGGGCAGAATGAGCGCCGGGAAGGCAATAACAAGGGAAATAACAGCTGAACAGCATGACAAGAAAGAGACACTTCCGGACAACAAAATGCTACCGGACTGAGTTCTGCCAACGTGCACAACGGCTACAGTCGCCGGAGGCTTCTTTGATCAGCGTGAGCTGGCCTACCTAGGTTCTGAACTTCACCAGCGCCAGTTCCCGGCTGACGCTACAGAAGAGGCAAAATTGTCGAGTCGACGGAAATCTACAGCTATCAAGGCGTTGGCGAGTAGCCCCCAGTACAAGGTTCAAGACCTCAACTCGTGAGTTCGGCGTAGTGAGAGGCAGCAACCACAAGGAGCAGAAGCTGGGCACGATGCACTCTATCGGACTCTACGCGATACCGCATGTCTATAGACTGTGGCAGATGTATCGGGGGGTATCAAACAGTTGAACAAACTTTTACAGACCACCAATGGTCGTCGGCTTCACACCCTCATTGTGCGCCTCCAATGCAGCGATGAGATCGAAATCACCATTTGCACCCTTCTCGAACACGCCAATCTCAGTAATAATTCCATCAATCAGCTCAGCAGGCGTTACATCGAATGATGGATTCCACACATCGATACCTTTCGCCGCAATGCTGATAGTCTCAACCTGACTTAGATCGAGGTCAACACCATCGAACCGAGGCCCCTTCAAAAATGTCATTTCCTTGCCCGGCCGCTCCTCGATCACAATCTCTGCGCCTGACTTTGTCTTTAGATCGATTGTCGTGCGTGGAGCTGCCACAAGGAACTTGACGCCGTGATACTTGGCTGTGATGGCAAGCTGGTAAGTCCCGATCTTGTTGGCAGTATCTCCATTAGCTGCAACACGGTCTGCGCCAACGACAATTGCAGCAATACGCTCCGAAGGGCCCTTCAGCCTGAGCAAAGCGGACGCCATTGAGTCTGTCACAAGTGTTGCAGGGATCTTGTCGTGCACAAGCTCGAAGGCCGTCAACCTTGATCCTTGGTTGTATGGACGAGTCTCCGTGCAAAAAGCATGCTTGAGCGTTCCATTGGCGTGGAGAGAGCGTACAACACCCAGCGCAGTCCCGTAGCCAGCAGTAGCGAGTGATCCGGTGTTGCAATGAGTGAGAACGCTGACTTGACCACCACCTGCCGCTTTCGATATCCACTCAGCACCATACTTGCCAATGCCTTGGTTGTCGGCAACGTCTGCGATCAACATCTCAGCAGCAGCATCGCAGTACGCTTTCGAGACTGACGCTCCATCACTGCCACTGGCGTTGGCAGCACTCTCTACGATCTTCTTGAGCTTGCCTGCGGCATCGGCGAGATTGACGGCTGTGGGTCTGCTAGTGACAAGGTATTCCAACTTTTCGAGGATGAACGCGGCGACTTCTTCTGCTTTGTCAGAAGTTTTGTTGTTTGCTAACTCCACGGCCAGTGAAAGAGCGGCGACTATGGCAATAGCTGGAGCTCCACGGGTTCGCATGTCCTTGATTGCGTGCCAGCCATCTTCAGCCGATCGGACTTCGTCATATTCTTCTTGATGAGGTAATTTGAGCTGATTGAGGATTTGCAGGCTTCCTGGCTTGTAGCGGATCGCTTCGAGCACCATCGTGTCGTATGATGTGTGCTTGCGATACGTTTCTCGGAGAATTGTTGGTTGAGGCAGTAGTAAGTGAAGTGAAGGTTTTGAGATCTCTCCAATTGGCCACATCCCGCTCTTTGCGACCCACCTTAAAGCACGTGATGAATCATGGATATATTTCGACTTGGAATATGCTCTCTTCTCATCTATATCAACAACTTTTCTTAATTTTCGAGCGCGATACACCACAAGATGGCGAAAGACTTGACAATCACTTCAACATTCGCCCTGAAAAGCGGCCACAAGCTGCCGATCTTGGGTTTTGGCGTGTGGGACAGTCCGAAACACCTCACAGTCCAATCTTGTCAGGAAGCTCTCAAAGTCGGCTATCGTCACATCGATACAGCTCAAGTCTACGGCAACGAAGCAGAAGTCGGAGAAGCCGTCCGGAAATCTGGCCTTTCTCGCAAGGACGTCTTCATCACGAGCAAGGCAGTCAAGCCTGCAGAGGACGAAGAAGCAACGTATCAGAAATGTCTGGAAAGTGTCAAGAACATCGATGGCGATGATGGCTATCTTGACCTGTTTCTGATCCACAATGTAACGTCAGGATCTAAGGGAGTGAAGATGTTGTGGCAAGCGATGGAGAGGCTGCACGAGGAGGGCAAGCTCAAGTCGATTGGAGTGAGCAATACGGGTATCGGGATGATCGAGGGTATGAAGGCGTACGCAAAAGTCTGGCCGCCACACGTCAATCAGCTGGAGGTGAGTACGTGACGACACCATCGTTGATGCCAGACTAACACATCCAATTTCAGCTTCATCCGTGGTGCCAACAGCGAGACGTCGTGCAATACTGTCACAAGAACGGTATCGCAGTAGAGGCGTACTGTCCGCTTGTTCGAAATCAGAAAGCAAACGATCCAGTCCTGAGGGGCATTGCTGAAAAGCACGGAAAGTCGACTGCTCAAGTGTTGCTGCGATATTGTCTGGAAAAGGCTTGGTCGCCTCTGCCGAAGAGCGACAACCCAGAGAGGATCAAGCAGAATGCTAGTATCTACGATTTTGCTCTGGACCCCGACGACATCGCGAAGCTGGATGCACAGGATCAGGGGACTGCAGGGGCTCTGGTCGTGGCTGTGGACAATGACAAGACCGTGTGAAAGACGACCCTCTGAATCGAAGGTTGGGAAAGACTTTGAATGGTGTGCAATTTGGTATCAGTCTAACATCGTATCAGTCGGACATCGCCCAGATGAATTGGCCAGACATCAACCCTTCAAGCTACCATATGACTTCTCAAGAACCTCTCAAACGCTTACCATCTGCAGGGTACTTCCGTGTTTGAGGCTACACTGATGTTAGTCAACGAGGGAGACCTAATAAGGGAAACACTTTGACTACTGAAACGACGATATATCTGGCTTGCGACGAGGAAAGGAGATTCTCACGACTCAAAGAGCAAGACATCCCTGCGACCCGGCCGGTGTCTACGCGGCCTTTACTGCAGCTGTGAGTGTGGTCGCCTAATAAATTAAGAGAGAGAAGGTCTGCTCGATGATCGCAAGTGTTTCTTTCCATTGCTACCCAAGTCTGATAACAACCCTTCAAGATCCAGACAGTCACCTGTCCGATGCTCGGTCTTCACTTCTAGGAAGAGAAGTAGCCACGCCTCGAGAGTCGGTGCCTCCAAACAACATCTGATCCATCTCGCTCTTCTCCTGCGGAAGCAAAAGATTCAACACCACACCAACAACTGCGGCAATGATAAAAGGCGTTTCTACGATCAAATTGACGCCTTGTAGAAACCCCTGTAAGTGCACATTTGGTCCGCTATAGTCCAACACTTTGTTGAACCATGTCGGTGTAACGATATCGATGAAACCAATGCCAAGCGCGACCGTCAGGATGAACCGATTTCTTCGGGTGAATTGGATCATGCCCAGGATACGGATACCAGCCACTGCGACGGTGCTGTAGAGAAAGACTTGCATGCCACCGAGTACTGAAGGTGGCATGGCGGAGAACACGGCTCCGAACTTGGCAAAGAAGCCCATCAGGACAAGGAAGGCTGAGGCTGCCCAGCCGGCTCGGCGAGACTGGAAGTTACAGTCAGTATATATTTGCCTTGAGCGATCGACAAATGATAAGGACATAACTTACTGCGCATCCAGTCAGGACGATGACGCCGTTGTTTCCCGCCTGTGATACCATGGGCAATCCTGTACCTAGTGCACTGATCAGGCTACCTAGGCCGTCGCAAAGGATTCCGCCTTGGATTCGGCTATTGAATTGCGTGCCTTCGACTTCGACGCCGGAGATCTCGGCGGTGGCCAAGATATCAGGCATGCAGGATACGCCTTCGCAAATGAACATGATCAAGAGGGGAAGCACTAATGCGCCGTCGACTGACAACTTGAATGTATGCACCCAAAGGAACGTCACGACTGGTGCAGAGTCGATATTCTGCTTCGACCAATATCCTGTCGCCCCAGAAATGATGCAGCCGACTGCAAGCCCGATCAATACCGAAGCAGACTTCATCAGTGGAGCGCCAAACTGCTCAACGACCACGATGCTGATGAAGACGCTAAAGCCCAGTCCGATCAGCTTTGGGTCAGCCCAGGGAAGAGGCTTGGGTGCGTCGATACTCGGACACAGCGCATAATAGCCCTCGCCGCCGTTACAGTTGGAAGAGCCTGCCCAGTTCTGCATGCCGTTGCCGATCAGGTACACACCAACCAGAAGCAGAAGAGAGCCTGTGACGACTTTGGGGAAGACCTTGTTCAGAAATCGAGGCGGCACGAGCGACATGGCCATCTGAATAAGCACTGTGCATAGCATTGTACCCAGGACCGCGCCCCATGCATCTGGACAGGGAAGATGTGTTCCGTCTGCAGCGACTGGGCACGTTCCATTCTTGTACCGCATATTGCTGTACGATATGGCCACTGCGATGATGTCGAATGTTGGACCCACGACGGATAGGAGTCCTGTGCCGATGTAGAATGGAGTTCCTTTGATGTGCAATCGAGTCACCTGGATGGCTGTTGCGATGCCAGTGGTGATGAAGGCCGCCGAGACGAGATAGGAGGTTTGCGCAGAATTGAGGTAGAACGCACCGGATGCGATAGCCAGTGGGGGAGAGACGACGGAACCGATCATGATGAGAGCGTGCTGGAGGCCGAGGATAATGGTCAACAGGATAGGGACCTCGTCGTGCAGTCCGTAAAAGGGCATAGCCTTGTCCTTGTATCTTCGGTTGAAAGGGGGGATGTTGGGTGTAACGAGGTACCAGTAGTCGTAGTCGCCTAGCCACGCTTCTCTCGATGTGAGGTATGTCCATGCATTGCTGGCTCTTTGTTGGAGGTGAAGTTTGGAGACGGTGCCCTCGGCATTGATGTCGTTGGATGTTGTCGAGGTGGTTGTGCTTCCAACGGCCATCATCGTTTTGCTGTCCTCCATCTTTCGTGATGCGAAGGCTTGAACCGCTTGGGCGTGAGACTTTGCCAAACTCTTGTGTTTGATGACACGGAGGGGAGTCAAACGTCCCAGTGTCGAACTGCTGACCTATATGTTGAACATCGATGGATATACTTCTTCTTCTGGAGGCTTTCGTCTAGATCGATCAGTATCGATGGCTGACAGCCACTATCCGTCGTTCGAGATCATGACAACGCTCGGTACGAAACTCTTCTCAGCGTCTAGACCTTCCAGTCGCCCTATCTCGTGATCCTGTAGGCCGCCGGCCATCGAATCTCGTACGAAGTGCTGAGTTGTGATTGGTCGGAGGACGCCGATGAGTGAAGCCTTCGTACCGGAAAGGAGTTGCCACGGATCTCATCAAACGAAGTACAGTCTACCACGAGGCACTGCAGCTAAACATGCTCGGCAGGCTACAGAGACCGTAGTGTCGAGACGATCTCTATGGAGTAGCTTACCCTAGTTTCCCGACCACCTTACCTCGTTCGCTCAACAACACACAGGACCGATCATCCAACGAGACTTCCGTGAATTGAGATATCGTCACACCTGGATAACGAAGCGGGCTCGAGACGAGAAGAAATCTTCAGACAGTCGCCATGCACAAGGACAAGATGCTATTCACGCACGCAACGATCATCACAGTCGACCCTGAGCGAACAATCTGGCTGGACGGGGCAATTTTAGTACAAGATGATCGAATCGCAGCTATTGACAAGACAGAAACACTCCTGCAGAAGTCAAGACAGGACCAAAGTATTCGCATTGTCAACTGCCAAGGCAAGATCATCATCCCAGGCCTCGTCAATACTCACGCCCATCTAGGACAGTCTCTGCTACGAGGACTCGCTGAAGACGTACCACTGCACTCATGGCTCTGCGATTCTATCTGGCCATTGGAAGCCCACTATCAAGGCGATGATGGCTATGTTGCTGCGAGGCTGACGATTGCTGAGATGTTGAAGAGCGGGACCACGTGCTTCTTGGAGGCTCTCTTAACTCCTACGAGTGGATTCGAGAATGCTGCTAGAGCAGTAGAAGAGATGGGGATTCGAGCATGTTTGGTAAGTGTAACGACCGTCCAAGACCCATATTGGCGACCACACTGATGTGAACTCCAGGGCAAGCTTGTGAAGGTGCAAGATTCGACCAAGACCGATGCAATTGCGGATCCACGAGATCGGGATATCTCGAATATGTCTATAGACGCTGTACTCGCTACTCACAGTCAATTCCACGGCTCATACAGAGATCGCCTCCATGTCTGGATGGCAGCAGTAACGCCTCGAGGAGCCGCCGAATCAGCCCACAAAGCCATCGGGGACGCCTGCGCACACCATGGCATCGGCCTGACCATGCACTGCGCCGAAGCGCCCAAAGACCTGACGATTTTCCGCGACAGCTACGGTTGTAGTCCCGTCGAGTTCTGCAAAAGAACAAACCTGATCGGCAAGGACCGGAAGACCGTGCTAGCACACATGGTGAATCTCGATCTTGTCAAAGACATTCCTTTACTTCGTGACACTGGGGCAACGGTCGCTCATAACCCGAGCAGCAACTGCAAACTCGGTTCTGGCATCGCAGCGGTTCCAGAGATGTTTGCTGAGGATGTCAATGTCGGCCTGGGCACGGATGGGGCGCCTTGTGCGAATACTTATGATATGATTCAGGAGATGCGGGTGGCAGCATTGATTCAGAAGGGGTCCCGGCAGGATGCGGCGAGTATGACGGCTGAGCAAGTGCTCGCCATGGCGACGATCAATGGCGCTCGAGCGTTGGGACTCGACAAAGAGATCGGTACCTTGGAAGTGGGAAAGAAGGCGGACTTCGTCGTCGTCGATACGTCTGGCCTGCATTGTGCTCCCTTTGACTCTGAGCAGCTGATGAATGGTGGTGGGCTTGACCCCGTCACGACATTGGTGTTCTCTTGCTCGGGCGCAGACGTGGACAAGGTCGTAGTCGATGGGGAGATGCTGGTGGATGAGCATTGCTTACTACGCTGTGACGAAATGGTGCTCAAGGCCGATGCTCGTCTCGCGATAGCCAGGATACGGAAAGCCAGTGAGCTTGGCAACAGGCTGAGAAGAAACTATCGATGAGGGAAGTCGAGGGAGTTTAGAGTATTGTCGTACCAATACCAACCAGTGTCGTCCCGTGTACTTGCTCGTATGGCTTGTGTCTCCCTCTTCAGCTTGCGACTGCTAACATTGAATGATCCAGTGTCAGGTCAGGCTATCAGGTATCAAATGAGCCATAAGATCAGCAGCGTGGCTGTAGTCGATAGGAACCTCAACCAAAGACATTCCTTTGTGCTTCAACGCTGTATCCATCACACTCTCCAGCTCATCCGGGTGATTCACCCTGAACCCTCTCCCATCGAACGCCTCCACGAGCTTCACAAAGTCGACGCCCCCAAGTTGGATTCCACTGCTTCTTCCATACTTCAGCTCTTCCTGAAACTCTACCATGTTGTACGAACTGCTATTCCATAGAAAGTGCGTGATGTTACACCCCTGCTGGACCGCAGTACTGAGTTCCTGCGCCGAGAACATGAAGCCGCCATCGCCAGAGACGGAGATGACCTTGGCTGAGCACGGTGGATCTTGAGTGAGCGAGGCAGCAATGGCCCATGGCATACCGACCCCGAGAGTTTGCTGGCCATTGGAGCAAAGGAGGCGTCGTGGTTCATATGCTCTGAAGTAACGCATCATGTATAGGTAGACTGTACCGACGTCGCAAGTCACGGTGGTGTCTCTAGGTACCCGCTTTTGGAGAGCGGAAACGAAGTGGAGTGGCGGTACGAGATGCGAATTGCCTTTGCTCATGTCCAAGGTTTGGTGCCAGGCGTTCAACTCGTTGCGGAGCGATTGACAGGTCGTGTTCGCCGTGATGTCGCTAGTACGGGTCAGAGTGTGCGACAGAGCATCGATGTTCTCGCGCACCGAACCCATCAGCTCCACGATGGGCTTGTACGCCGCGCAGTAGTCACACCTCAAGACATCGATGTGCACGATGTTCGCGTGTCCTTCTGGGTTCCACTGACTTGCATCGTATTCCCAGGGGTCGTACCCAACCGTCACTATCAAGTCGGATGCAACGAGCAGTCGATCACCAGCTTGATTTCGGAAGAAACCCACACGGCCGAAGAAGACTGTCGAAGCGAGATCATGCGGTACAGCACCGGCAGCTTGGAATGTTTCGACCACTGCGATTGGAAATTTTCGTAGAAGCCCACGAACAGCCGAGATGACCTCGGGAGTGCTTGCACGTTGACCTAGGAAGAGGACAGGCAGCTTGGCCCGCTCCATCATACGAGCGACTTTGTCAATCAAATATGATGGAGCCGGGCCGAATGGAGGAGAGATGAACGCCCCGGGCAAGAAGAGTGGAATATTGGCACTGCTGGCTGCAATGTCGAGAGGAAGTTCGATGACTGCGGCGCCTTGAGGAGATGTCGATGCCGTCCTGAATGCAGCCAAGACGACCTCGGTAGCCTGGTCTTCTACCTCAATTGTAGCGACGGACTTTGTGGTATCGGAAAGGATGTTCGTAGCCTTCATCGACTGATGAGTATGCTTAAGAGCGTTCTTGCGAGGCACAGAGCCAATGAGTGCTACAACAGGATCGCCTTCGGTGGTAGCAGTTACGAGACCGGTAGTAAGATTCGCTGCGCCTGGACCAGAAGTTGCCATGCAGACACCAGGTATACCGGTGATACGACCTACTGCAGCTGCCAAGAATGCTGCATTCTGCTCATGGCGGCAGACGATGAGTTTGATATCTGAAACCGGGTGGATGTCAGTCGCAAGTCAGTCAAATCTAACTCGCTACGTACCTGGATGGTCCACTAGTTCATTGAAGAGTGCATCGATCTTGGCCCCAGGGATGCCAAAGACATAGCGCACTCCGGCATTGTGGAGGCTGTCAACCACGGCTTTAGCGACTTGATATTTTGAGGACATGACTGTGGTCGTTCGTGTGAGTTCTGATGCTAGGCCTGCAAGTTTGCATTGCAAGAACCGCTGATGGCGTTTTGTATTTCACAAAACTTTCGATAAAGTCCTACGTCACGCTGTCAGTGTAGACAATTGAGTGCGTAGATGTTTTGTCGAATACATACCACAAGAGCTTCTGATCAAGCACTATACGTGTGCATGTACATGTGCAGCTGCGCAAGCAAGGGCTAAGATTCGTCCGAATGGTCCCTGCATGCGCAACGAGTAGGGCTGCGAGGGTCTCGTGTACTCCCATCCTTAGGAAACGGCCCAAGCCGGCTCAGAGGGGATCTCACTCAAAGAACATTGATCTTACGGTTGGCACAGCACATTCGCAGTGCCACTGCTGCCAGGTCGAGAGCCATCGAAATCCAGAACCTTCAACAGCGAAGCCGGTCAACATTCAGCTGCGTTAAGAGATGGATGCCAACCACATTTATCAATTCTCAATCCTCAACGCCTTGATGTCTGGAGTGTGCGAAACAGGTATAACAGCCAGGCGACTGAAGACAAAGGCTTGCAACCACGGCTTGGGGACATTTTCGGGGATGGACAGCGAGCTGGTACTGCTTGATCACGAGATCTATCGGCTGCGCGCTGGAGGCCAAGTGTGCAAAGCGAACGATGGAGACCAGATCCCCTTCGTTATGGCGGCAAACATGAAGCCGCAATATGTTGAAGACAGGCTCGTTGTCAACGACAAGTCGGAGATTGACCGTGCATTGAACCAACTTTGCGGGAAGGCGGACAATCTCTTCGTTGCATGGCGGCTGGAGGGAGCCTTTGCATATGTGAAAACAAGAACTGTCAGCGGCCAAGCATATCAAGGCCAGCCTCTGACAGAAGTGGGCAAGACACAGAGGGTCGACGAGTACGAAAACGTGCAGGGCACCGTCGTTGGATTTCGCAGTCCAGATAGCTGGCAAGGATTCTCAGTCGCTGGCGAGCATTTGCACTTCATCTCTGCGGATCGCTCGAAGGGTGGGCATGTCCTGGAGATGTCGACGAGGGGCCACGCAAGCGTCAGACTGGAGGCCTCCATCATCAGCCATGTCCACGTCGAGCTGCCGCTAAGCAGCGATTTTAACGCCGCTAAGCTCGTCACTGATAGCGAAGGCGTGAAGGCGGTAGAGGGCTGAGGAGGCGGACGAAATTCGGAAGACGATCCTGCGGGCCAGCGAGCGAGATACCCGACCCGACGAAGGAATGGACCTAGTTGTGCTGTTGGGGTGCGATGATGTTGTCCTTTTGTTATCGGGAAGGGAAAGGAGAGTTCGGGTGAAGTCGTCATTCCATGTCCTTCAACGGCTGCTGAGTCACGGGCGGCTCGGGCTGTGCCGACCTCACCTTATCGAACTACTCCCGAGCTCTAACCTCTGTTTCCCACAATTCACTCACGTCATCGTCATCGCCCTTCTTGAGTTGGCAAGCAGGGGCACAGCCCGTAGACCGAAACACCCTACTCTTCCCGCCGCTTCGGCAATGGCGCGTGTTGAGTCTCACGATGCTTCGTCTCCTATGTTGCCGCTCCGCCTTCGAACCGAAGTCTGCCTTCCGCAGTCTGGCCATGTTCTCGAACAAACATTCTACTGCGGACGGCGGCAACAAGTATGGAAGAAATCAGCAGAACTTTCACGAACATGGAAGTTCAGACCGCATTGATACATATGGCAGTGCTCGGCTCACTGAGCCAAGTCTTCAACCACATTGGAATATCAAATGACATGAGCGATACACCACCTCCGAAGAGTTCACTCGATCTGCTTCTCACACAAACGGCCAGGCCTTCGTGGTCGCCTTCTTGGACCACGTCAGCCAACTGGCTCGAAGCGCAATCGACGACTATATTGCAAAACCTCGCGCCATCGAACAGTCAAAACCCGGGTTACACCATGATCGACCACTACCACATTGCCGAGTTTCCATCTGACGGTAGTCTAGCCAAATCTACGAAATCTGTACAGCTGTACGGTCGCGACAACTACATGCGCTTCCGAGCCAAACTCGTGTCTGCGAATCCAGGCCTGAGTTTGGAAGTCGTGGATACAACCTCGAAGCTAGATGAGCAGGCGGGAAAAGCCACGGTCTGCGCTACATGTCGACTGCAGTTCTACGAGCATATCGACATGAAACCTCGGGAAAGCGTGGTTTTCATGGATTGGGTCAGGCGAAAGGGCGACCAGTGGGTCTGCGTCAAGTCTAAAGTGATGCATGGACACAGCCATCTACCGGCATTTCCAACCCAAGCTGGGATAGAAGCTGAGAACGAGACAACTACCGGGACGACTTCCTCCGAGCCACACGAAGACGGCTTTGCAGAGCTGGATGCCGAACAAATCAGCGGTTCAGGAGAACTATGAGAGTTTTTCCACACATATCACTATAGATCTATAGTTCCGAATATTTAGACGCATAAAGATAGACGAGCTTATGGTGTTTCCCTTCTACCACGCCGCCGTCGCCTTGGCAGATCCTCGCTACAATCCAGACGATGTCGAATTGTGAACATGTGAATCCTCTGATTATCACATCGCACTTTCGCTCTCACACCCACCGAGAGCATTGTGTATACAGCCTGGCGTGGCAAGATTTCTGGATCTGTCTACATCCGCCATCACCTATGCATATCAGGCTACATGGGACCCACTTTCAGACACGTTGGTAATAAGGTTCCACAAACGCGTTGCAGGATGACATGACGTCTCAGTAACCAATTTCTGCAGAGAAGCCCGCGGACTGGATGACGCACAATGCAAAACGTTGCTTGACTTCCCTTCGCCCGAAGTTGGCAGCCAGTGTGAGCACACTTCACTATCTCTCGACAGTCGATGGCGCGAAATCTTGTGCCTCTCGCGAAGCCGCGGCTTTTCCACTGCCCGTCCGCGATGATGAGAGTCGCATACACGTGGCCTCCTAGTCGTGAGCAATTCGAAGCCCTACTTCGCAGTACTGCTCATGTACGATGAGAGCCATTGTAACGATGCGGTCGGCTGCGTTCTGTCTTGTCCTCGACATAAAAGGTTATGCCACCCAGCATGAAGCATTGAGCACCAAGACCAGTAACGAGCGATTTACCTGCCTAACGACGAACCACGAAACCTTACAAGATGCCACCACTTACCCGGTGGAACCGCCTCGTTCGATACGTGTCCGCCAAAGATGGCAGTATACGATACGGTGAGCCTATGATTTCAAGCACCAAAGATGACATCGACCATCTTGCGTCCGAAGGACTCTTGGAAGTCCAAGTTCTGGAGGGGCCCACATATCTCACGTTGGCCCACACTGGAGAGAAAGACCAAGTGAAAGAGTTGCTAGGACCTCTGACATGGCAAGATGTACCGATTCTTCGCTGTGTTGGGATTAACTACACCACGCACAGTACGTCCAATTCCTTAGCAACGTTCCGGTTTCTGCAAGCTGACCGTGGTCGCTCCATTTTCAGTGCGTGAGATCGGATTCGACAACCCGGAGAATCCAACAATGTAGGCAGAAAGAGGTCGCTGGACTAGACTTTTGCTGTTCCTCGGGGCTGACCGGTAACTAGGTTCTTCAAGCCATCCTACACCATCACCGATACACGAGCTCCAGTTCCGATCCCAAAGCTCGGCCAAGCATGCCTCGACTACGAAGGCGAGCTCACCATTGTCATTGGCAAGGAAGCGAAGAACGTCTCGGAACAAGACGCCCTCGATTACGTCGCTGGCTATGTGTGCTCCAACGATGTCAGCTGTCGTGACTGGCAGATGGACAAAGACAAAGCTGGCTACGAACAGCAATGGTGTTTCTCCAAGTCATTCGACAAATACGCGCCTCTAGGGCCGCAGATCGTCAGCACGAGCATCCTTGGAGAGGCCAAAGGTCTAGCCATCACAACGACAGTCAACGGTGAAGTGCGCCAGGCCAGTGACACCAGCGATCTGTACTTTGGTGTGCGTAAACTCGTGAGCTTCTTGAGTACTGGTCAAACGATACCAGCGGGAAGGTGAGCTTAGAGCTGTCCAAGATCTTGCCATATAGACGAGCTCATTCTGACTGACTGTGGGAAGTTTGATCATGACTGGCACGCCGGGTGGTGTTGCACTAGGAATGAAGCCGCCCAGATATCTCAAGGATGGAGATGAAGTCGTCGTGGAGCTGGAAGGCATTGGCAAAGTACGGAATGTCATGCAATTTGAATGAGCCCGGCACTTGAAGCGAGATGGTGAGACTTCTTGTGAAACAAAATATAGCTAGAAATGCCTATTTCATGCCCATTGCTTTCCCACTGCTGGAGAGAGTACTTAGAAGTCCATGACTCAGGTGTAACTGGCAGCGTATCGCGACATCATATGCTCCTGCACGGTAAAAGGTTTCACGTCTGCGTTGCCGTATGCCCCATGTAAGGGTCGAATAACACAGTCCGGGTTACCATCCAAGAAGAATGGTATCGAATATCGGTCGCCTCCCGACTTGTTGATGACTCGATGCACGGTACTCTTGTACGAGCCACCTGTCCAGCAATCCAACATATCTCCCACGTTTACTACATAAGCCCCTTTCTGGGGGATAACGTTGAACCACTCCTTGGAGGCCTGGTTCAGAACTTGCAGGCCGGACTTGTCGTCTTGCAGCAGAAGCGTGATGGCGCCGAAGTCGGTATGTGCTCCAGTTCCCACAAGAGTCTCGTCGTCACTATCCGGGTGTGGGGGATAGTGGAGGAGACGGAGAGAAGCGATCGGCTCGTGACAGAAGTCGGTGAAGACGCTGGTGTCGAGATCCCTCATGCCAGTGGCTAGAATCTCCATAACCATCAGAGCTAGTCGCAGGACGGATCGGTGGTATTGGAGCAAAGGTGTTTTGAATCGTGATTCGGAGACCTGGTCTTCGGACGGCCATACGTTGGGCTCTCTAAAGGGTTTTGATGATCCTTCCAGGCCAGGAATCTCATGTCCTACGAAAAAGCCCTGCCCGCGGATACGGTGATCAGTCAATTGAACGTTGATCTTCTTTGGGGACGACAGCTCGCACTCACCTCTTTCAGATCGGCTTTCTTTCCGGGCTCCAGAAATTGAGTACCGATGACCTCGTAACCACGTCCAGGCTTTCCACGCAGCTTATGTTTCTCCTCGTCAGGCAGGTTAAAGAACTGTTTGGCCGCAGCGAAGGCTTGTTGCTGGAGCGTCTCTGAGATGCCATGGCCAGTCAACTGGAAGAAGCCGCTCGATGAGCAGGCACACCGAATCTTCTCGACAGCTTCATCGCCTTGTTCTGAGTTGGGATACTTGATGTAATCACTGATGTCGATGGTAGGTACTGCGAACACCGTTTCTTCGTAAGAACCCATGCTGGGTACAGCCTCGTTCTGTTGGTGATGCACTGATGCCTGCGAGACGTGTTCGGCATGCAGAGACGATGCTGCTTTACGAGGCTCTCAGATCGTAATTCACTTTGCTACATAGAGTCCAGATGCCGCCCTTCGCGTTCGCACGGTGATGCAGGCAAGAGAGCGAGGCCGGTTCGGACGGAGCTCAGCTTGTTCGGCGGGCTCCGACAAAGGATTGAAGCCGATCTAACAAGAGAAGGAATGGATCTTTGGGGTAGATCGCACTTGTGCACTCCGCACTAGGAGCACGAACATGTGGAAACTCTGGACTCGATCTTCCCGTTCGACGGTTGGTCAATCATATTGTGCGAGCTTGAGGAGCTCTCGCGACGCGCCACGAAGGAGCGATCTGAAGCTCACGTAATCGGTACGATAAGGATCTTGGCCGTCGTACGTACTTATCATCGCCGTCTTTCTTCAATCTCAACTACGGTCCAAGTGGAGCAGCGTCTTCGACCAGGATGCCGAAAGCCCGAGTCCGACACACGTGTACCGAATGTAGCCTGAGAAGACAGCAATGCGATCGGCGCTCACCCTGTGGGCGCTGCATCAAGCGTGGGATCCCGGAGAAGTGTCACTTGAATTGGCAGGGGCAATATGATCCAGCAAAGCATCGGGTCTACCCTTCAAAACATCGCCCGCTGCAGCCTGACCAGGATCAGCCATCTCCCATATTGTCGAACTCGACGACGGTAGCGGCACATCGAACGGGACCACCTGCAGACTCATTTTCACCGCCTGGACTACTTCCTCGCTTGGAAGAGGGCGTGTCAGTACCGAACAACGACACAAGGGACATCTCCAGATACGCCAGATCAACAGCTTCCTGGCTGCGATACGACTTCACACCCTATCAGCCCGTAGAGCTCCGCAAGGCCAGACGACAATCTGACGGAGGACTCATCTCACCACTACCTCTATCTCCCCGTAGCTTGGGCAGCTGTCGCGTGGAAGGTTTCCTGCAGTCGTTGCTCCCTAGCGTAGATCGTATCTGGAAGTTGGTGGACTACCACGAGCAGTATCTTCTCTGGTATCACTGCTGTTACCATGGGCCGACATTCAGATCACAACTACAGAGTGTGATCGACGAGCATGACAGCCAAGAGTCGTTGATGATTGCAGACCTGGATTTGCAGTGGTTGGCACTGCTGTTCTCTATCTTGACGGCAGCTTTAACCTGCGCTGTGGAGTCTCGCCTTGCGGCATGGGGATTCTCGCCGGGTGAGACTGCGAGTCTCTCTACGCAGTGGTACAAAGCCGTGATTACATGTCTAGACCATGGCGAGTGGACGGCACAGCATCACCGGCATAGTGTGCAGGCCGTGGCAACCCTGACAATGTCCGCCCACGCACTCGGGCGTTCTGGCGAGCTATCAGTCCTTCTTGCATCTGCAGTCAAGATTGCCCAATCGTTGGGTCTCGACCGTCTGGAGCACGATGCTAGAAGTGAACATGTAGATGGCTCTTCGTCTGCGCAGCAGCGCCATTACGCACTCCAACTTGATCTTGGAAGGAAAGTGTGGTCGCAGCTATGTGTCCAGGATTGGATGTCAGCGCCGTTCACAGGGCATTACATGATCAACCCTTCTCATTTCACGACAACAAGACCTTCAAGTCGAGACTATCTGACGATGGAGTTCATTCCAGATAGCTTTCCCACCTACATCAGTTACGGCAACTATCTCTTCGACATCGCCAAACTGGTAGTCCATCACCTCGACGCAACACTGCAATCCACGACTCCGTTCACCAAATATCAGCGAGTACTAGAATATGACAAGCAGATGAGAACCCTCGCAACCAAAGGCATGCCACGATATTTCCACGTCGTCGAGCCCATAGATGCAATGTGGCCAGAATGGGTTCACTGGGCAAGATCCAGCCTGACCGTCTCCTTTTCCCACAAAATCATCATGATCCATCAGGGTTACATCAAGGCCAGCTTTTCTGACCCTGTGTACGTGACGACCAAAGTCACTTGCGTAGCGGCTGCTAAGACGATTCTCAATGAAGCGAGCAAGGCCAAGGCCACGAATGACCCGATCATCTGGATCGACAAAGCCTTCTGTGTTGTAGCTGCACTTGTGCTCTGTCTGGATATACGCCATCGAATGGATTCCGATCCCGACCGTACGAGGCATGAGTCGCTTGTACAAGACTGCATTGATCAGCTCAGTCTGTTTGAAACCAGCGTCGTCGCTTTGCAAGGGGCGAAGTTGTTGACGGAATTGCTGGCCAACGCACATGTGCCGCACGAAGCTCAGGCTGAGACGTCAAGTCATTCTCCGACGTTGGAGAAGCTTCGCACAGTCAACGAATTGGACGGAGCCAAGTTCGAGCTTTTTCCCCCTCAGTCAGGATTGAGCAGCAAATTTCTAATCGCGAACTTCGTGGACTGAGGCGCACGGCAAAGATCATGGAGAGATAGCAGCTCAGGATGTCTTCCAGAGGTGCTGAACTTTTGTAAGAGGAAGCGAGAGTCGGTCAAGACACATGAAATACGGAAAATCAAGATTAGCACACCATTCGGAGGCGTGGGTGGTGACGTGGAGTCTGCTCGAGAGCAGGACACCGAAAGGCATGTTGATCGCAAATGAATCTCACTAGAGATAAGGGGAAGGGAAGATAGCACTCCCCAGGAGATTCTCCAAAGCAGGCGCTAAACTCCCTTTGCAATTGCACAACTCTCAATGGGTTGCGTGAGCCACGTCCTGAAAGCTTCGCGAGCTGAAAAGTGAGCTTTGAGTTCTGACTCTTGTTACTTGTACCCTGCAGCCATCAGCCTCATGCAGTTGTGATTGGCAGGATCTTGGGGTCCAGAACTCAGCCCGCAAGCCTTACCACCAGAGCTGCGTGAGGAAGCAGACGCCCGATGTGCACGAAGTCCAGAAAGAGCCACGCATCCGAATGAACGACTGGTCATAGTGTACTTGAACAAAAGGTCTTTGATTGATATAGGTAGTATTTCGAGGTACGAGTCAACTCCACCAACCTCTATCGACATCACTTTGTTACGATTAGTATAGGGAAAGTTAGACGTCACGCCATGAGTTGCTAGCGGAGGCTTGCAGCATTCTGCACATGCCTCTGTTGATCAGCACACCCGGCGTTGTGGTTGTACTTTCGGATCGTAATGGTTGCAGTTTCAAGATGCTTTCAATTCGAAGCTTTGCTTTTGAAGTGTTTGCATACGTCCAATTGGGCAAAAAGACTTTTTGCGATCACACAGTTTCGAGTTGGAGTGATGGCCAATCCCGCTGCCAGTAAGATTGTCAAAGCATAAATCTTCCTAATCTAGTCTGATTAGCCGTACGATAGTTGCCTTAAAGTTGGTGGGAGGACCACCACCCTTTGCAATACCCTTTTCAACCGCACAAGAAGTGAGCCTTAACACAATCGACCTTCGGCCGCCACCTCTCCCAGTATTGCCCAAGCCTACTGTGCATACGGTCTCCAGGGTACGGTGGGGCTCATCTGCGTGGTTATGGTCCAAAGAACTGGGCCGAAACTTTTGTGCAAGAAAGGGACCAGGTCTCGAGGATGATGCATCGGAGGATGTCGAGCTTGGTCGCTCACAGAGCATGGAATGGCCCGTCGATCGCACTTACATTGTCGTAGGGATCATGGGAACAAAAGACAGCATACCACGAGAGTTACTGTTGTCTGTACCTAATAAGGAGGGTTTGTTCGGGCAGATTCACCAGGCTGAACGCAGACTGCGCTCTCCCTTCCGGCGGATGTTGTCTCTCAAAACCGTCCAGGGGTTCGGATTCTACAGGTGCCATCCCTCTCAGGACTATCATAGTACTCCACAGGTTGGCATCCAGAGTACACGCTGTCTAGCCGAGCTGTATCGAAATTATCGGACGAGCAGAACGGACCACCAAGATCGCTGGATGAATTGGATAGGGGAAAATTTCAACAATGGTTCGACAAAGCCCAGTGAAGGCGAACTGGCTCTCCAACTACTTCTTCGATGGTCGCCGCTCAAGTTCGTGATATGGTCCACGATTCCAACAGTCCTCAGCTTGACCATCGGCCTCTGGTACATGCTCGATCCGCAGCCAGGTGCGGACCACGTTGCCGTCGTGCAGACTGCTTGGACGATTGCATCGTACATCATCACTGCTGCGGCGTGTAAGTGAGAAGCTGCTTTCGAGTTGAATATGACTGACACTGATATATAGTGGCGCTGGCTGCTGTCGCCTCCATCACACAGTTTGGGGATGCCTGAGGACAAGGCATCCCACTGTATCTAGTTTAGGCAAAGATTCCCGACAAGCCATGGATAGGAGCCGCATTTGGTGTGTGTGCTGGTGGACGATGTTGTCTATGATGATCATTAGCATATGATTCACATGAGAAGAGAAGAAAGATCTAGGACATGAATGTTTGTGGGGGACATGCTTGTTTCCTCCTCAATCTATGTTACATTTTCTATCCATAGTGATGCACTGCCCATCATTCAAACACAGTTGAGCTGTACAGCACCCGAGCCACCGAAACAAACTCTGCCGTCAGCCGATGTGGAACTTACCGAAGTCTCTGTAGTTTTCTGTTCGGTCGTCGAAGGCGGCAGCGTAGTGGTCGAGGTGGCCATGGTTGTTGGTGTTGACGTCGACGAAGGGACTGGGTCAGGTGTGAGGGCTGCGGGTGCATCTCGAGAGGTGATTCCAGCACTAGTTGAGCCTGGTGGTGGGATCAGGGTCGTCATAGTAACTGTAGGCAGTGGTGTGGTGGACTCAGTGCTTGCGTCAGAAGCACCTTGCGTGATCACAGTGGTGACATCGACGGTGCTTTGAGGTGGAGTGTATGTGACTGTAGCGACTGGCGAGGATGATGAACTCGACGATGTGGTCAGGCTGCCCAAAATATTGGCGATGTCGGAAGCAATAGCAGCTGCTTGGGTTGTGGCGTCTGCCGTGGATGTGCTTGATGAGCTGGAGCTGGATGTGCTTGACGAACTGAAGCTGGATCTGGACCTCGTCGGCGTGACACTTATGGTCACCAGTTCAGTGACTGGCTCACCACCTTGTGGCAGCACGAAGTTTGGTGCGATGTTGATGGCGGGCTGATGCTCCCCACTGTCACATATCGCAGCAGAAGTGCCTTGTCCGGCCCATGGGAAGAGACGAGAAGGAGCGTTGTTGTAGAGGCCGATGACGGTGTAGGCGAAGAGAATGGTGCTCTCAAAGAAGAGGATCACAGCGAAGACGATGAAGAGTGGCATCGGAATGAAGACACCAGACTTCTTCTCGGGTCGAGGATAGTACTCCTGCACAAACTCTCGTGGAGGCTGTGGGGGAGGTGGTGGTGGAGCAGCCGCGGTGAAGATGGTGGAAAAGCGTGGCGGCTGGTCTTTCTTGTGGTGGACTTCGGCGTCCTGCTCTGGCTCGGAGAAGTAGCTGCTCTTCTTCTGGTCTGCATTGTTGTCCTCAGACTCTGGAGGGGCTCGACCGGGCTGGCCGTCATCTTGCATGTTCTCGTTGAATTTGCTCTCAAAGGTCTGTCCAAACGCCATGGCTGAAAGTCTCTCGTGAAGCTTTGCGGGTTGTAGTGCGAAATTCGTGATGTGGTGGAAGGCCGTTGCTTTCGTATGGCTCGTAGACAATTGCCAGCAATTGCTCGAAAGGATGTATGTCTCTCAACGAAGGTGGACAGCAAACGGTACAGTAAATGAAGGTTAGACGCGGAGGCCGCGATGCTGCATTAAAGGGCGTTTGCAACAAAGGCGTTATGTGAAGAAAGAAAGCTTGACCAGCAAAGCAATGTACAAGAAGGGAATTGTGCGGACGACAAAGGGAAGGGAAGGGAACAGTACTTTGTTGTGTGTCGTAGGTGGTATACGACGCAGTGGGAGGGGCCGTGAAGGGAGGAGTCTGTACTGAGGCACGCTGGCCGCGGTGAAGGCCCCTGTCTGGACGAGAGGAGACGGCGCGTCAACGCAGCATGTTGCTTCGCGTATACCGCAGCCAAGCGCGTGGCCAATCGTACTTGCTCGACAATAGGTGGTCCGGCATTGTTCTGTCGCACATGGTCGTCTGCATCATAGAGACGTGTTTCATCTGGACTGTCTCGCTGTGGAGTGAAGCAAGAAGAGGTGAGGTTGATGTCGCCCGTTTCAAACCAGACTTCGGCGGCAAAGACCGCGGCTCGTGATTGGTCGAGTCTATTCTGGGACTTGCATCTCTTGCTTTCCCCCTTGGCAGGCCTTGAACATCACCTCATCATCTTCTATATACCATACACATATGTCCTCAAACAGCGAGATGAACGATATGAGCAGCAACATTAACCAGCTTACCGGCCCTACGTGCCGGTCGTTGTTGTTTGTTCTCATTCGGCCGACTCAGCTCGCGTCGCGGCCCCGATCATGACTAACGCAGCATACGACGATCTACTCCCCCCTCCAGAGCGTCATCCTACCACCAGTGCCGCCAGCCTACATGGGCTGGTGGGCTGGTGGGCCAGGGCTGAATGGACCATTAACCTCTACAGGTAAGCAGTACGCGCACTGTACCAAAGCATAAGTATTCATCCACTCTCCCTTTCGTTTTCATGCATACCACAAACACCACTTCACAATGACAGCACTACCTGGAGAGACGTACCGCCTCGCCTTTCCCAGCTTACCGGACATCGAGAATCCACCGTGGGTCTCATACGGACGATCGCATCACGAAGCTTGCGCCCACCATGTCAAGAACACGTACGATGCAAAGAGAGCGTACATCATTGCTTCGGGCTCTCTGTCCAAGAACACCAGCGAAGTTGAGATGCTGAAGGCTGCGCTGGGTGATCGACTAGCTGGTGTCTTCCCTGGGTTCTCCCCACACACGCCTTGGGATCAAGTACTGGCGGCGACCAAAGATGCGAAAGAGAAGGGCGCAGACTGTCTAATCACAATTGGAGGTGGGAGTCTTGTAGATGGTGCAAAAGCAATGCTTCTCTTCATGGCCAACAACACAACCACTATTTCAGACATCTACGAGATGCACAAGAAAGCGCCTGCCGCGCTGAGTAAGATGGGCATCTCTTCACAAGACATCCCCATTGTGGCCCCGACCATGCCTCTAATCTGTATACCCACCACGCTGTCCGGTGGAGAGTACTCATGCTACGGCGGTGGCACGCATCCAGAGACTCATCACAAGCTGGTGTTGGGACACCCATGGATGGGCCCCCGATTGATCATCAATGACCCGAAACTCACCATCACGGCGCCCGAGTGGGTTTGGCTCTCGACCGGCGTTCGCGCCATCGATCACTGCGTAGAAGCTTACTGCCGAAAGTTCAAGGAGGATGATCTAGAGGCCGATAAGGCATTCCTCGAAGCTTTCAAGAAGATTGTACCGAATCTCCTCATCACGAAGAAGAACTGGACGAATGAAGAAGCCAGGTTGAACACCATGCTTGGCGTCAATCTGGTACTGATCATGTTGAGGAAAGCCATCATGCCTGGAGCTTCGCATGGCATTGGACATCAGCTTGGACCATTGGGCGTGGGCCATGGCCAAACTTCGTGCATTCTACTGCCAAGCGTAATGAAGTACAATGCGAAAGTCAATGGAGCGAAACAAGAGAGACTCAAAGCGTTCATGTGGAACGAGCCGGCTGTTGCTGAGGTCCTTAAAAAGCGAGGCTTGGCAGGGGACAGCAGCGATGCCGGTGACGCTCTCGACGCGATCTTCCGCGAGCTAGGCATGCCTCGCACACTGAAGGAAGTCAACGTCGGACGAGATAAGTTCGACCTCTTAGCAGGGAACAGCTTGACCGACCCGTGCTGTCATGTAAACCCAATCCCGATCGAGCGCAAAGAGCAGGTGCTGGAGATTCTAGAGATGTGTGCAGGATGAGCTTCAGCTTATGATCGCTAAGACCTGAAGAAAGTGTGCCATTGAGAACTTCCGATCGAAACATCAGTCAATACAAACGAACGGCGACGTCGACAGCTATACAAGGCTCCATTGGGAAAGATACCCTATTTTCAATCTCTTTTCTCTGCCAACCTCTCTGCGTTGAGTGGGCAGGAAGTAGATTGGCTCCTCTCACCTTACTGCGAGTCGACTTGACTCAGAAACTTAGACAACCTTCCGCGCGCGGCCCCTCACGCGGTAATCTGATCTCATGGTCTGCCGTCTCGGATGTTAAAGTCGGATGAATGTTCTCGCCGCTCTGGTGAACAGTGGCCGATGTGGCGTTCGTGCATGGGATACCGGGCCGAAAGCCCGCCAGAGATAGACAAGGCTGGCTAGCTCCTTCTGAATTCAGCTTAGTGCTGAGCCGCACGAGTCATGCAGCAACTCTTGTTCTGTGTCCAACGTGCTTGCTCAAGCATTTTGATGATGTGTTACATAGGGACACGATCGATTCGATATGCAATCACGTGACAGCCAACCCAAAATCGAGTTCCCGGGCGTAGCGACCAAACGAACAAGTTGGCGCCAACATCAGTGCTCCGAAACAGAGACCGAAATTTTTCCCCATGCCAAGTGCCAAGTTTTGAATCCCCTCGTTAGTCTTTCCTTCTTCTACGATGTGGCAACAACTACTTCTATACATATGCTACACTCATGCACGATTGCTCAACACATCATCGAACTCATCAGCGATGACATGTCAATGTTCAATGTCCCGGAGAGAAAGACATCTATCCCTCGCGACACCGTCTTGGCAGAAAGAATCTTCTCGCCGGATCACTGATGACTGATGATGGTATGGCTTCGCTTCATCATCGGCAGCAATGTTTACCACTGCGGAGCCCCGCATGGACTCTGTCCACGTGCTACCCTCGTATCGGCCGTCTCTCCATTCTCAGCGTGGGGACTCCGTCCGGTCATTTGTTAGCAGCTTGACCACTTCTTCGCCATGGGGTCATGCTTGCGAACCGATCTCGGATGCGACCTTACTCCCATCTGGCGGGTCGAATCTCCGTCTCGAGGCAGGTCCATGCTCTTCTAGTCGCGCTGCAATAGCATCCCGCTTTTGCTCACCGGGGCCCGGCTACGGAGTGGTCACTGGTATGTACTTGGCAATGGTAAGTAGGCAACAAGCGGCAATTGAACCTGGCAGTGCTCGCCGTCCCTGAATTCTTAGTGGTATTTGGGTTGTACATATAACCCATCGTCCCCGGCGGATCGCTGGTCGCCAGTCTACACCCCGACCCTCTTGTTCCTCTTTTCCTCAGTATGGCGCCTCTCGGATCTGTGCCTTGGGTATTATCCTCTTTGGTCTTGCCTTTTGTCACGTCTCAGGCATATGACTCAAGTTCACGCAGCCCCGACGCCTTCAGCTATGTACAGCCTTTGAACACGACCATCCTTGGCCAGTATGGACACTCTCCAGAGATTCTGCCATCTCGTACGTTCTGACCTTGCTTTGCTCTGCTCAAGCAAGACAAGCACAATCCAGGACTTAGTCAGCTGACTGAAAGATGCAGCAAACTCGACAGGCCTGGGAGGTTGGGAAGAGGCCTACCAAAAAGCGAAGGATTTCGTCGCTCAGCTGACGCTCGAGGAGAAGTCCTACATGGTGACTGGTGAGCCAGGGCCTTGCGTCGGAAACATTCGCGCAGTCGAGCGTCTCGGCTTCTATGGTCTTTGTTTGCAGGATGGCCCCCTCGGGATCCGAGTTGCAAGTTATGCCAGTGTGTTCTCCGCAGGCGTGACGGCCGGCGCTAGTTGGGACAGAGACATTCTCTACGAGAGAGGCTTCCTCATGGGAGAGGAGTTCAAGGGCAAGGGAGCTCACATTGCTCTTACGTAAGTTCAACCATTTGATTCTGCTTGATCACCCTTTTACTGATTCATTCAACAAAGACCTGTTGCTGGCCCTCTAGGTCGATCTGCGTACTCTGGTCGCAACTGGGAAGGCTTCGCGGCCGACCCTTACCTGAGCGGTATCGCCATGGCCGAGACTATCAAAGGCTATCAAGATGCTGGTGTTCAAGCCGTGGCGAAACACTATATCGGCAACGAGCAGGAGATCATGCGCAATCCAATTTACGCCGAGAACGGTACTCTCACGGATCTCACCGTGGAAGCTGTCTCTAGCAACATTGACGACCGCACGATACATGAGATATACGCCTGGCCCTTTGCAGACGCCGTCCACGCAGGCGTTGCAGGTGTTATGTGCTCATATCAGCGCATCAATGGTTCCTACGGCTGTCAGAACTCCAAGGTCCAGAATGGCATCTTGAAGACGGAGCTGGGATTTGAAGGCTATGTTGTCTCTGACTGGGGTGCGGTGCACGCAGGTGTTGCTACGATTGAGACTGGGCTAGATCTTAATATGCCCGGCGGACTTGGCAACTACGGTATGACAACCGGAGTCGGCTCGTTCTTCGGTGGCAACATCACTTCGATGGTGAACAACGGAACTGTCCCCGAGCACAGAATTGACGACATGATCATTCGGATCATGACTCCTTACTACTACCTGGACCAGGATCAAGACTTCCCTTCCGTCGATCCATCAAGTGGTCTTCTCAACACCTTCTCTCCCATCGACACCTGGACTCGCGACTGGAACTTGACCGGACCGACGAACCGCGACGTTCGTGACAATCACAAGCAATACATCCGCCATCACGCAGCCGCTGCGACTGTTCTTCTGAAGAACGAAAACAAGACCCTGCCTCTCGGCATACCCAAGCGCATCGCTGTCTTCGGCAATGATGCGTCGAGGCCTAACAACGGACAACTCAACCAGGCAGACTACGAGTACGGCACATTGATCGCCGGCGGTGGATCAGGTACTGGCCGTGCTACCTATGTCGTTACTCCGCTTGATGCCATCGTAGCTCGCGCTACTAAAGACGACACCGTGGTTGAATATTGGCTGAACAACACGGAGATCAGCGAATCCGACGTGCGGGACCTCTGGATCCCAGGCGGGCCCGAGGTTTGCTTGGTGTTCTTGAAGGGCTGGGCCGAGGAAGCAGCTGATCGTGAGCATCTCGCTCTGGATTGGGACGGTGACGGCGTTGTGGAGTCTGTCGCGGCCCAGTGCAGCAACACCGTCGTCGTCACTCACTCTGGAGGCATCAACATCATGCCTTTCGCCGATCATCCCAATGTCACGGCTATCGTTGCAGCACACTACCCCGGTACGGAAAGCGGCAACTCATTGGTAGATGTCCTCTACGGCGACGTGAATCCTTCAGGCCATCTGCCATACACCATCGCCTACAACGCCACGGATTACAACGCACCCATAACCACGAACGTGAACACGACCGGCAGGGATGACTGGCAGTCCTGGTTCGACGAGAAGTTGGAAATTGACTATCGCTACTTCGACGCTCATAATATCTCCGTCCGCTACGAGTTCGGATATGGTCTTTCATACACGACCTTCGAAGCCAGCGATATTAGTGGTGAGCCTGTGATCGACGATATCCAAGCGACCCCTGAAGACCTTCCAACCGCTCCAGGTGGCAACCCAGCTCTGTGGGAGGTCATCTACACCGTCAACGCAACGATTTCAAACACAGGTGACGTTGAAGGTGCCGCCGTCCCACAATTGTACGTTTCGTTCCCGGACTCTACACCCGCTGGCACACCCCCACGTCAACTAAGAGGCTTTGACAAGCTTCCACTGGCTGCTGGTGAAAAGAAGACTACGACTTTCGAACTGAAGCGTCGTGATCTGAGCTATTGGGACATAGTATCTCAGCAGTGGGTCATCCCGAGTGGTGAGTTCGGATTCCATCTCGGACTCAGCAGTAGGGATATCAAGCAGAGCTTCAAGGACACTATAGTCGCTGGGGCTGCTGGATATTGAAAATTACAAAATGACCTTGTGCGTTTAGATATATATGTACGTGATCTCCGGAGAACATAATACGAGACTTATGACCACAGGCTCCGGAAGCCAGCAAACATCGTGGCAGCCTTGTCCAGCCAAAATCATTACTCGTCGGTCAAGCCATATGCTCTCCTGAACTTCGGCGACTGAAACGCCTTCTGCAAAGCGTCTTCGACCGACGTAGGACTACCCACCCCTGGGAACTTCTCGTTATCCCAAGGCTGAGGCAAAAGTGTGCCCTCTCGTCCCTGAACAAGTTTGTGGCTGGCGGACAGCTCTGCATCAACATCACCCCTCGCCTTCGCTTCTTTCTCTTCCTCGATCGCACTCTCGACATCGAGGTAAGTCACTGTGTACTCCTTTCCTCTAATGCCACGCAGAATCTCGAAAATCTCGGCGTACGTCGGTGAAGAGCCTGAGATACGATACGTCCGCTGCTGCTCTCCCCCTTGCAATGAAGCTTTCAGTGTTGCGATGATATATCCAGCTGCATCGTCGACAGCCAACAGACTCTGTCGTCCGGCAGGCGTACCATAGATTCGTGCCGCAAAGTTTTTGTTGTCGAAGCCAAAGTGCGAGAGGACAGACCATTCAGTAAGTCTTCCTAGCTGGAAGTACGTCCAGCCAAGATCACTAATTTGCTTTCCTCGTGCTTCAAGATGTTCGCGGGTGGCCACTTTGTGCTTGTAGTACCGTTGCGTTCGGTTTTCGCCAACCGAGATGTCGGCGCCGTACTCTGAGGGATAAAAGTGCCTGACTCCAGCCTCGATAGCGAGATCGATGATAGTCGGCTGAAGATGTAGGCCGTGATTGCCGAGGAAGATGAGAACACAGTCAAACCCTGTGAACGGCTCTGACGACTTGTAACCATCCGATGCCACGATTTCCACCCCAAGGCTCTGGAATCGAGCTAGCAGAGATTGCTTTCGGTCATCTGAAGGCCGCGATGTGTCGTGATATACGGCGACTCGCGAGAAATTGTTCAGCTGGGTGGCGATGTGTTCTACCACAATTCGGCCAAGGCTGTAAGGCCCTGTGGCGCCGACGAAGAGGACACTTTTGATGTTGACGAGGCCCATGGTGAGTTACTCTGTGCGTGGTGTCTGATCTGAGTTCCAGAGACGACAGTAACATCTTGCTATATGTTTCATTGTCAGAGCACTGATTAATAAAGCCCTACGAGCTGTCGTGTGGCTGTTAAGCTCGGCTAAATACAATGTTTATTCATCACCACATATCTGGCGATGTCATTGCTGCATCCAGTGACTGTGTCTTCATTTGATTACGTGTCCTGTCTGATCAAAATGTTAAGACCGCTTTGTGCACAAGCATAAGAGTCCAGCCGTGCCTTGGCAAACTTGGCTTTCTTCGACTGTAGACAGTCTAAAGCACGACTAAGTCGTGATAAGCATGCTTACGAGATGTAGGAGACTTACTGAACAGTTCGGGTCATACCACTGTTGACTACATACAGGGGCAATCACTATCTCCTGTGCAGACTCTGAAAGCTTGTCCAGCGAGACAATGGTGCTGCTTTCGTGGTACCTGTTCTTTCCATAGGCAGTCCACCCACGCATATAAAGTGGGTCGTGTTGCTTTGACCCTCTGATTGCAATACCGCCATCTCGCACGTTAATGAAGTCGAGTTCGACATACGCAGATCCTCGGCAGTATGATCGCTTTCCAGGCTACCATCGGCATGATTGACAACCTCTGTCGAGTGAGACATAGCCTGTGCAGCTTGTGACGCCCCTGTGACGCCTGGTTGTACCTTCATCGGATCTTCGTCCATAGCCTTCAATTTCCCGAGGAGCTGTTGTATTGAGCTGTGAATGTCGTCTTCTTTGTTTAGATCACTGGGCCAACGAGCTCCAGACACAACCAAACGATATAGTCCTTTCAGAGTTACAGCCAACACCGCTAGGCGTGCCTCCAGAGACTTGATGTCACTGTATGCAGAAGGCTTCCCAGTTCTATCACGAGAGAGGCTGCATACGATTAGAAGGTGTCTTCAGGACACAATAAAGGATCAGTGACGTACCCGAATGTGCAAGCCATGCCGGCGGCTAGGCACGCAGCGCAGGGATAGGATCCGTCGCATTTGGCCTTTTTCAACCTACAACGGTCACAGGCTATGCGACTCCTGTGCTTCCGAGAGTCAGCTGCATCAGCCAAAGCTGGTAGACGCAGTATCTGCTCCATGGTAATTGATCTGAAGTCGTAGGTCTGGCTAGCGTGAACGTGAGGGCCACATTTTCTGATGTTTTCAGGTCATGTGTCCCCAAAAACGGCGGCCAGGCGCTGTATCCAGAGAGAGATGGTATAGAGATGGTCCTCACGCGTTGTAGATGAGGAAATAGTATGACTGAAGAGCGTCGCAGAACAAATTCGAGGCGACCAACTGATCGTTGCGTGGGCTTGCTGCGCAAGGCTGAAATTGCTTGTTTCGTCAAGCCGCAGGAGCCGATGAACTATACCTAAAGACGTCCCACATATTAGGGAGCGCAAGGTGGCCTATAGCTCAATGTCGAACTTTTGAACTTTGTTCCCCGCTTCCTCAGAACTCAAAACATCACTGTATGTGTCGATTACGTAGCGATTACACTGCTAATAACATACCTAACGATGCCTCTAGTTCTTAATAATAGGTATTAAGTGCTTAATAATAGGTAGCTAGTAATATTAATTATCTAATTAGTACGGCGGCCGGCCGGAGTTCGGCTTAGCACCTCCGCTTAACTTTACCTTATAATTAATATTTAATTACTATTTACTCTATATAAGTCTACTACTATTTACTACGAGTAGGTATTATTAATAGTATATTACTATTATCTAGTAGGCCTAATAAACCGGTTATAGCTGCCGCTAGTACTAAAATAGGCAAAATTTAACTATACCTCCTTATAAGCTAATATCGATATTTTAACTTAATATTTTAATAACTTTAACGTATATAAAGTACGAACCTATACTTAAAGGGGAAAGAAGGGTATTAAATTAAGGTATATAAAAATAACTATTTACTTAGCTATTATCTAATAAGAGATAATAGCCGAGTAGTACGTACTACTATTATTACTACTATTATATCGATTCGTTATTAAATAATCGAATAATAGTAGTAATTCGAATAACTTCGTCGTTTTCGCTAGCTAACTTCCTCTTCCTTTTAGATATAAATATAAGTAATTATAAGCTAACTTTATTACTAATAACTTAATTAACTTCTTAATTAACTCCTTAATTAATAACTTAATTAACTTATTATATCGGACGTTAGTAATATCGCTAAGCTCTCCTAGTAGTATATTTCTTTTTATATTTATAATATACTCGTAGCTAACTTATATAGGTTCCGCCGTCCTTAGGCCGAAGATAGATACTACTCGGTAACTAAGTAGTAGTAGTAGTATTAGATATTTAAAGGCGAGCGTTCGGATATAGCGAATTTACGTAAGTACGATACTATTAGTAGAATATATAAGATTAAGAGTATTAGTAAGGCGGCTCCTTCGCCTTATCGCTATTACTACCTAAATCGGTCTTAATATAACTACTACGTTATATTAGCGGATAGTTCTTCGGAGGTATATAGTTACTATAAGATTAAGAATCGTATAGTAAGTACTTACTTTTTATTTTACCTTTTACGCTTTTACTAATATATTAATAGAGCTACTACGCTAGCGCTATACTAGTAGTACTACTACCGATACTCGAGGAGGTTACGTAAGTTAGTAATTATATTCGTAGTATAATAGTAGTACTAATCGTAGTCGTAGCGATACTCTCGAGTAGCTAAAGAGTACGCTCGCTCTCGCTAATACCTATAATACCGCGCTCTCTCGAGAGCTTAAGGAAGTATATACGTAGGTGTCGGCCTTAGAGGTCGTTACTAAGGTATAATAATAACAGCTCTCTTTTATAATAATTATAATAGTAGCTAATATGTGTATTAGGTAGTTACTCGGTAGGTAGGTATAACCCTCTACTATACTAATAATACGTACTTCTAGGGCTTTAAAGCCTTTAAGTAGCTATTCGCTAGTAAAGTAGTAGCGAAAGGTATAAAGGCCCCTAAGAGCTTCGATATCCCGGCCTATAATGCCGAGACGTCCCTCGCCGCTACCGCCGCCTAGTAGTAGTAGTAGTAATAGTAGTAGTAGTAGTAGTAGTAGTAGTAGTAGTAATCGCTACTATACTCGTAGTAGTAGTAGTAATACGACTTCTTTTTAGTATATATATCTTAGTCTTAGTCTTAAAGTCTTAAAGTCTTAAAGTCTTAAAGTAATTCCTTAGGCTATAATAACTTCGTTATTTATATCGGAGTTTCTCGTACTCTTATTAGTTAATCGATTCTAAGGGCGGTAATCGTCGTTTTAGGCCGGATTTGTAATTTTAAGTCGATTCCTTCGACTTTATAAATTTTAATATAAATAAAGCTAGCCCTCGATACTTACTACTTAATAACTAACAGTTAAGATATATCTATACTTAAATATGTAGTAGAACGTATCTATATAACCCTTAGTAAACGAAAATTAAGCTTAAAAGACTAATATTTAGTAGAGATATACGTATATAAAGTTTATAAGCTATAACGACGATTTTAGACTTTATAATATTAACTATTAGCGCTAGCTACGAGATTATAGTATATATAGTAGCGCGATTACGCCTATAAGTAGGCTACGAGTATCGCTCTCGAAATTTAAGACCCTCCGCTATAGCGCTAGTTACTACTAAAATCGTTAAATTATCGTTCTACTATTCTTAATATATATTAATGCTATATTCGTAATATTCGTACTACGGGTATTATTACGAGTACTCTACGAGTAAGTCTAGCTCCCCCTAAGTACCTCTAAATATTATAATTAACTTATAACCTATAGTAATAATTTAGAACTTTATAATACTTTATAAGGTTTACTAGCGCTAGCTACGAGATTACTACCTATAAAGCAGCTTAAATACGCCTACGAGTGCGTTACGAGTACTACTAGCTATTATCTTATAGCCTCTATTATAGCGTTAATCGCCGCCTATTATAGCTAGAGAAGTTAGAACTATCTTACTATATATTAACGCTATAATAGTAATACCTATACTATAGGTATTATTATAAGTACATTACGGGTAAACCTAGCTACCCCTAAGTACCTTTAAATATTATCTATAAAGAGTAACGTTAATCGCCGCTAAGAATACTTCTACTATATATTAGAGCGGTTTAGCTAGGCTCTACTATTACTATTATAACGCTACTACGTTACGAGTACTATATCCCTACCGCCGCTACCGCTACTACTACTACTAGCCTATATATACCTCTTCTACTACCCTCTCTCTCTTCTTTCTTTTAATAATAATAGTATATTACCTAGCTACTCTATAGGGTAGTAGGGATATCGACTAAAGGTTTTAGAGGCGTTACTACCGCCGCCGCTAGAGCTAGAGCTTTACTACTACTACCGCCGCTACCGCTACTAATATACCTAATTATTCCCCTAGGCCTACTCCTCTAGCTACTCGTTCGCTCTCTCGTTCTTATAGTGTATAGGCTACTCCTATCCTATATATACCTCTTCTACTATCCTCTCTCTCTCTCTTTCTTTTAATAATAATAGCTCGACGTAGCTATCTATACTTACCCGGTAGAGTAGGTAGTAGGGATAAATAAGAAGGAGGGATATAGACTAAAGGTCTTAGAGGCGTTACTACTACTACCGCCGTTAGGCTACTAGACGAGCCTAGAGCTTACTACCGCTAATATACCCTATTATTCCCCTAGGCCTACTCCTCCGGCTACTCGTTCGCTCTCTCGTTTACTCTCTCGTCTTTATCCTTATAATATATAGGCTACTCCTATACTATATATACCTCCTCTACTACCCTCTCTCTCTTCTTTCTTTTAATAATAATTTATCGCCTAACTACCCTATAGGGTAGCTAGGGATATCGAATAAAGGTTTTAGAGGCGCTACTACCGCTACCGCCGCCGCTACTACTAAATTCCCCTTAATATTATAAAAATCTTAACATTTAGCTCTATATCGACGGGTAACGCCCTACTACTACCCTTAGTTAATATCCCTCCTTCTCGTTTATCCCTACTACCCTATAGAGTAGTTAGGCGATAAATTATTATTAAAAGAAAGAGAGAGCGTATATATATAGAGTAAAGTATTATATAGGGGTTATAATAGAATCCCGCTAGCGGGGTTTTATTATAGCCTTATTTAGCTAGCTAGCTATATATACTTCTTCTACTATATACGCTCTCTCTCTCTTTCTTTCTCTAATAATAACGAGGGTAGTAAGCTAGAAGAGGACATTAGTAGCGGCGCCGCTACTACTACTACTACTACTCTAGAGGAGCGGGCCTAGGGGAACGATTAGGCGTATTAGTAGTAGCGCTACGCCGCTAATATCCTCCTCTAGCTTACTACCTCCCCTTCCTCGAGCTTACTACCCTCGTTATTATTAGAGAAAAAGAGAGAGTAGTAGAAAAGGTATATATAGGCTAGTAATAGTGTTAGAAGCGATAAAAGCTAAAATTTAATAAGATTAACTCGGCATCGATTATATATTAGAGCGGGCGTAGTCGCTATTATACTACGATTATACTACGAGTTATACTTAGCCGCCTCTAGACGAAGATTTATACTAGCCTACTAGTTATATATTAGAGTTATAGCTTTAGTAGGCTTTTTATTAGGCTCTAAGTACTTATAGCGTACTCGTAATAGTACCCGTAGTAGCTATAATTTTCGAGATTTCTCTACTCTATTAAACGTTCTAACTTCGATAGTTAAGCTTTAGACTAGTACGTATATTACACCTCGGATAGAGTCTCTACTTACTTACGAATCGTATAGGTACTTACGCTCTTATATAGGTACTACTATACTACTATGTCTTTATAGTAACCTCTAACTACTATATATTAACTCTAGCGACTATCTATACTACTATATCGCTTCGAGTAGCTCGAAATAGCTCTAGTCTTAGAACTTACTTCTCTTAATAATAGTAATACACTTTTAAAGCGATAGTAGTCGTCTAAAAGTAGATACTACTATAGAGTACGAGAATAGCTAAGGAGCTAAACTATTAACACCCCTATATAGTTTAATCCGTATAGATAAGTATACCTTCGGCGGGAGGTATTCGTTATTCGTAGTACGTATATAGTAGTAATCGAATATACCGTTCCTACGTTACTATTATTAATAGTATCGATAGAGCCCTTCGAACGTCTAAGTCGCTCTATAGAAGGCTCGATAGCTAGCGAGTATCCCTAAGCTACTATTATTATTATATAGACTACTCTACTCGTAGCGTACTAGTAATAGTACTAGCGCCGAGCTAAACTAGTTTATAGTATTCCCCTTCGAAGTTCGTCGAGATTCGAGCGAGTTTATAAACTCCTTTATAAACTCGAAAGCTAGTAAGCACCGAGCCGCTATTATTATTATACTAACTTCTTCTAAAACCGTATACCCGTAGCGTACTAGTAGTATACTCGAGGAACAGTACTAGCGGCGAGCTAAACTAAACTAGGCTATAGTATTACTTCTAATATTTATATAAAGTAAGCTACTTAGGGATTTCTCCTTTACTACTACTACCTATATTACTTAATCTTTACTTATAGTATACTATCGCTAGACTCGTAGACGACTAAATATTAAGACCTACTACATTATCGACCTCTAATAATATTTTAAAGTTAAACTTTTATTTTTAAAATTAATTAACTCTAACCCTAACTCTAACTCTAACTCTAACTCTAACCCTAACGATAATAGTAGCACTTTTTTAAGAGGTTCTACCCCGTATAGAGGTCTAGACACCTAATAACTAGTATATAAAGGCTAGCCTCCCTAGCGTAATATATAGCTTAGCTATAGATATTTAGCTTAACTACGAATACTATAGTAAGTATAGTTTAAAAAACCTACGCTTCTACTAAAATATCGTAGCGCTATTCGAGCATAAGTCGACAGTATTACTACTACTAGTAGTGCTACTAAGGTAGGCTTAGGCTCTAACTACCCCTACTCCTACTCGTACTCCTACTCGTACTCTAGGCCTTATATCGTTTATATCGTTACCGAATAATACTAAAGTAGAGCGTCGGAAGAGTTATAGATAGCGTAAAGCGGATATTATTATAGAGTATATATACTTACGAACCGTTAACTAAGGACTTAGCTAATATAGGATTCTAGACTCTACTAGTAGCGAATTATTCTTAGTTCGTACTCCTCCGAAAGGTAAGGTACCCGCTCTACTAGTAGTAGCCTCCTCTCTAAGTACTCCGAAGACTCTAAAGATATAGAGGGCGCTTAACAAAGTAGGGTAGGTTTAGACGAACCCTATACGTTTATTTATAGTCGTAGTCTATATTTAGTAGCTCTCGGTTTCTAAGTATAGTAAATAGAAGTACTATAAACCTACTAAATTCCTAGAGTTTAGAGATAGCTAGAGAGACGAGTAGTTCTTCGCTACTTAGGATAATAGGCCCGATCTCTAACTAATTAATTAGATATTATAACGTAATAGTAATCCCTAGGTTACTAGACCTATAGAGATAGACGACTACGAGGACTACTTCTTTATTAGCGGCTAGAACGATAACTACTAACCTACTAAGTTTGTATAAGTAGCCCTCGAAGTACGCCTTAGCGACTTAATAGCTATATTTAACGTTAAGAAGATAACTAGCTAGATACTACGCTCGAAGATCTTAATCCTTATTTAGCGTATAAACGAGGAATTACGCCGAAACTATAAACTTAAAGAGTTTTAAAAGAAGTAGCGTAAGGAGAGTAAGTAGTAAGTACGCTAAATATCCGCTACTTTCTAGTTAACGGAGGTATTAGACGACAGTGTAGGTAGTACTACTAATAATAATGTCGATAGTAACGTCGATAGTAACGTCGATAGTAACGTCGATAATACCTTTATTAAACTAGAGCCTATACTTAGTAATCGTAGCTACCTAATAGAGACGGTAGACTAGACGAAACGTATAATCGACTTACGTAAACTTCTAGCGTATATCGATCTTACCTTACTAGTATAGTCGGCTATAGGTAATACTACGAGTACCTATACGGGTATAGTAGCTAGCGCTAAAGAGGAGCTAGATAATAATCTCTTCGTTAAGGATAAGTCCTTTAAGCCTAAGCCTATAGAGGCTATAAAGCCTAAGCTTACGCCGCTACGAATACTATCGCGAGTACTACTATAATTATAGTAACCTACCTCGCTATAGACGTTTAAAGACTAGGTAGGTAGGCTATCTAATAATAGTATTTCTAACTTTAGTATTATATCTAATAATAGCGTTAAGTCTAATAATAGCTTTAAAGTAGAGCCTATACCTATACCTAAACTAGAGCCTATATCGCCGTCCTTATAAGAGCGGAAGAAGGTAAAGTTAGAGAGGTTACCGCTAGCTCCGCTAGCTCTACTATTAGGTAGTAGGACGTTATAGAAGAATCTAAAGAAGAAGTAGTTAAATTAAAAGCGTTAATAGTAGCGGCGGTAATAGCGGCGGTAGCGGCGGCGGCGGTAGATTAGCGTACTTACTATAAAGAAGTAAAGACTACTATACTATCTCGTACGTTTAGAAGACGTTATAGTAGTAGTAGTAGAGATTTTGTAATAATATCTCGTATATATAAAGTAATAGAACTTATTTTTAGTCGAATATTATAATACCCGTAGCGTAATTATAGTTATACTCGTACTAATATAGATATAATACTAAGGTAATACGAAGGTAATAGATATATTAATAGGCCTCTCTTAAAATAACGTTAAAAGGTAGCTAAGTATAACTTATAGTATAATCGTAGTATAGTAGTAACTACGCTCTCTCTAGTATAGATTCGATACTAAGGTAGTATAGAGGTAATAGATATATTAACGGCCTCTCTTAGGGATTCTCTTAGGGATAGCGAGCTCGTATACTATTACGAGTACTACGCGGGTACTTTACGCCTTCTACTTATCTTTAACTACTACTTAAAAACCGCCTATTATACCCGCTATAAACCTATTATCTAGTAGCGGTACGAACTGTTACTACTATTACTAGTTACTACTACCGCTAGGCGTACCTCTACCGCTATACTAACCTACGTCGTCGTCGTTAAACTCTCCTTTACTACTCTCGTAGTCTACTAATATATTAGGCTCGTTAGTACTAATAATATTAGAGCCCTTAAATAGTAGCTTATTTATAGCTATAAATATCTCTTCTATTTCTCGTTATAGCTTCTAAGTACTACGAGAGTTAAGTAGCGGTACCTCTTTAATAATAATACTAGTAGTAAGTAGCTTACGTAATATATAGCGGAGTTTTAGGTATACCTTTAGATAAATACGGTAGTTTCTACTATTAACCTCCGAGCTAGATACTAGAGTCGTAAACCCCTTATTATATAGTATTATCTCGTACTACTCTATCGTATCCTCGGGTAAGTACTAGTCGATATCTATAGGCGTTATTAGCGACTACTCTACTATTACTATACGAGTACCTACTAACGTCCTTTAAATCCTCCTATATTAGTCGTAGGAGTTTAGGGTTTATCGGTATACCGCTTCGTCTATTACTATATAGTCGCGGGTATTAATATATACGGCGTAGTACACCGCTTTGTATATAAGGCTTATTATTCTATTTCCTAATATAGTATATATTCTATATATTAATAAAGGCTATAATATCCTTATAGAGGATAGGTATATATACGAACACTATAGTAATACGGTTTTCCTTAACGTCCTTATTATAGTAGCTTTATATATATAACTCGAAGAAGTAAGCTCGCTAGCGTATAGTAGTAGCAGTTTACTAGCGCTACTAGCTCTTAATCCTCTAATTTATCTTACTTATACTATATTAGAAGTAGTCTAAGAACGTTAAGGGAGGCTCGCTAGTAGGGTAGTATAGGCGGCGTAGAGTAATATAGGCGTTAGTAGCGTAACGAGTCTCTACACTATAATCTAATTATAGAATCCGAGAGCTATAGAGGTTAGTAATCGTACTCGTAGTATAATCGCGGTACGCTCGTAACGTATATAACTCTCCTATTCTCTACAGTTATTATATATTAGTACTAAACCGATACTTACGTATAGGCGGTATAGCTAATATAGATCTACACTACGTATCTTAACTATATATCGACTACCCTATATACTTAAAAGCCGAAGTATTCGAGCTTGTAATAGGCGTTTATTAACTACCTATAGTTAGGCCTAGGCGCTAGACTAGGCCCTTAAACGTACTCTCTTTCCTTATTTACCCTCTTACGTACGCTCTCTAGATTTAATAGCTTTAGAACCTTCTATATACGATTACGGTTTATAATATTATACCTAGACTGTAGTTCTATATATATAAAGTTCCTTCTAAAGTTCTTAATCTATCTAAGATCTAGCTCTTTTACTAATACCTCTATTAACTACTACTTATCGAACGAGTGTTTATAAGTAGGTAGCTACTTCTAAAGGCCTAACTTATACCTAATCTTCTTAATACGTAAAGAGCCTATTACGAACCTATCTTCTACTAGCTCGTTACTTAACTCCCTATTAATAGTCCGCTCTTAGTAGTATACTCGTAGGATCCGGCTATAGATCTAGTTATTATCCTTAAAGTTAGGCTGTCTATTACTTCGAATACTCTATTCCTATAGCCTACGTTTAAACGTAGCGTAGGAGATTTTAATACTATATTAATAGAGCCTATCTAGTATAATAAGGTAAAGGAGCCTAGTATTAGCGTTATTAATAACCTAGTCTCGCTATTTACTTATGTCGATAAGCCGTATTATCGTTAAGTATACTACGAGTAAGCTACGAGCGAGAGAGGGCGAATATTAGAGAGCGAACGTTAGAGGGCGAATATTAGAGAGAGTAGTATTATAGCGGTAGATTCGGCGGCGGCGTCTTAGGTATAAGAGGATATAGCGGTCTACGAGTTTACTATAGGTAGAGTATAGGTACTAATAACTACGTCGCTATTACCCTAAGTAGTAGTAGTAGTAGGTTTAGTAGTAGTTTAGCGGTAGGTTTAGTAGTTAGTTAGGTAAAAGAGGATATAATAGTCCGTAAGTCTACTACGAGTAAGCCGTAGGTACTAATAACTACGTCGCTAACCCCCTAATAAGCAGGTTATAGGTGCCTAGCGAAGCGAAGTAGTAGTAGGTTCGGTAATAAGTAGCGAGGTAGGTATTAGAGGATATAATAATTATAGGTACTACTATAAGTAGAGTATATATATAATCCCTACGTCCTTATATTCCTATAGAGTAAATAAACATTAGCGCTAGATAAAAATAAAGAGTAGCGGCGTAGTAGTATAGTAGCGGTAGTAGGGGATAAAGGATATAACGATTATAGGTATACTAGCGAGTAGGCTACGAGTTAGATTAGACTATCTTTATTTTCCTAAATACGCTAGTAGTAAGATACGCGAGATAAAGCTTAACTTTAAACGATTTTAAGAGGTTTACCTATACGTAATTCGTAGCCGTACTCGAGCCTAGGCCGATATTTAAGGCTCTAATATATAATAATAATAGAGAATGTTAATGTCCTAACCTTAGAGAATTATAAGCATCGTCAGGTATGTTATTAGCGGTGTAATCGCTGCGCAATCGACACATACAGTGATGTTTTGAGTTCTAAGGAAGCGGGGAAAATCTTCAAATTTAGCATTGAGCTGTGGGCCGTCTTGCGCTCCGTCCATATCCGGACTCCACTTTCTGCAGGAATGACCAATACTTGGCAGGTAACAACATGTCAAGACACATGCTATTATTGGCCGAACCTTGGGGTGCTGCTCGTCATATGCGGATCAACTGATGTTACTCCATCGTGGCGCAATTAGCTCCAACGCGGTTGCAAGACTTGAATAGGTCTAGGTGAGACTCGTCATCTAACATACTTCTCCAGTCTCAGACTCCCCGCCTGGTCTTTCCATGAGTTTCGACGTTCGCCGTACCATTGAAAAGGCAATGTTGAGTGGGACTTTAGTTCAAAGCGGACTCTTTGCTGTTCACTATGTCGTCTGCTCACCATGGAGCCCAAAGCCCAGGCACAAGCATCAACCAAGGTACCCGCGAAGCGCTCACGTAGAGCTTGTGACGAATGTCGACAGAGAAAGGCCAAGTGTGACGGGTTGCAGCCTTGTCGCCGATGTGTGACGTTTGACATGGTCTGCCAATACGGGTGCGCCCATGTTCACTGAATTGTTTCCGAAGATAGCACTAACAGGCATCAGATTTCGAGAACCTGTGCGAAGACGACCTCCTCCGAAAGGCTACCTTGAGATATTAGAATGGCATCAGTCCCGTCTCGAAGAGGGCATTGAGCTTTTGGGTCAGATGTTAAAAGACGGAGTGCCATGGCAAAGGCCAATGTTGCACGATGCTGATGGGAATGTCTCAATACATGACATACTCACGACTCTGCTTCCAGATCGAGGGTATGAGCCACAGTGCATAGCGGGTCAAGGTGAAGCCCGCAGCGAACTGTCGTCACGTCAGGGGTCACTCACGTCAGGGGAGGGTGCATCCATTGCTTACAGCGAAGCAATCCGGCATGATGATTCAACTGCTTCGAACAAGCTGGAGTGCCGTGCTGAAAGCAGCCTGCCGTTCGCAGCCGCTCAGCCTGACGCTATTCTGGAGATCATAGAGTCACTTGATACTTTCGTCGATTCGAATTTGACGGGTGGGGCAACTATGAACTGGCACCGTATAGACTGGAGTCGAACGGATTGGGCCTCATGGTGGCAATACAACGTCGACCATATGGACGTTGATCTAGAAGATGGGACCGCGGCTGCATATATACAAGGGTAATGAGGACCACGTGCGCGACTGCATCATATACATTTTGGCACAAGCTTTCGCATTACTTTCTGTGACATGTATTATAACATTATCTCCATTTCAAGATTCCTTGTAAGCTCCATAGTCGTGTGTCAGCCTAGACCCAGTCGCTTGTTGCACTTTACAAGCCCTGCGTGGACCATGAGCATAATCAAAACGGCCTCCAGACTCGACGTACTCGTGCGCTTATATCATGGTTCTCACGCTGTTCGTCGAACGGTCTGCACCATCACCTCGGAGTGCTCCCCTCGCTTTCCTGCTTGACCTGTGACTCTGTGTCACCAGGCTCGCTATCCTGCGCGATAACAGCGTCTGGAAAAACGGGCGAAGGTGCAAAAATGCTGCCAATGCACACCACCGCTTTCAGCACGCCTGCAATGACGATCGCTAATGCCTCAGCGCTCCAGTGCAAGATACACGCCCCAACGATGGATCCGACGAAGAATGCCACAAAGAAGCCGATCCGTCGATCCCTGATCTTGTTCTGACTGTGTCTTGCGAGCAGATGCTTATCGGCTAGAACATCAGCGATTGGAATTGTCACCATCGTGCTGTTGACCTCGGGCTCATTCAGTTGCTTGACCGTAATTTGCTGCGATCCGACGGCGAGAGAGAGTAGGCAGATGATTCCGCATGCATCTCCTTGATCGTTCTGGTTCAGGACTCCAGTATACATTAGTATGCCCGTGATAAGCACCACCACCGCTTGGAAGGCAAAGTGCACTATCATGACCGCATGTTTCCGTTTGTCTCGAACGAAGTTGAAGGTCAGGCCAGAAACAAACATGGCAAACCTATCACGTTCATATTAGCAAAGATTCATATTGCAAGCCAGGCGTTCCAAAACCGGGCATCGCGCGACTTCTCACCATGCTGAGACCAGCTGTGTGACACAGCGGACCGGGTACACGAGACTGGGGTATCGGCCTCGAAGTTGGGCAATGGCCAGAGCGAGATACTATGACGTGTCAAACAAGTGCGTCCTCATGGGCAACATCTGCTGCCCGAAGTTACGCATTGAATGCGAGATGGCTTTCATACCACGATAGTTCCGGTCTGCATCCTGGCTCAATAAATTAATACCCGCAAACATATGTCCGACACATCGTAGACCTCTTCGCAAGACACATACCCAACAAACACATGAAGAGCCGGCACAGTTACTGCATCGAGCATGCCGATCGTGAAGGCCGCTATATATAACCAAAATGTGGGCCATAGCCATCGTCGCAGGGATTCGAAGGACGACATGGCCTTCGAAGTGGACTCATGGTTTTGTCGAAGTGATTCCAGGAAAGACATGATAATCGGGGGAGAGTGATCGTCTCGCGGGGAATGCTGTTCGACGAGTCCAGTATGTTTGAGGTGACCACGGAGCGTGTGGTTATGCACAGAGCCTCGTCAATGGCTTGCCGTTTGATGATTCAGCAGACTCTCCTTAATCAGGCATATTCTGCCGTCCAGCAAGAGAGTCTGTGCCATCCGCCGCTCCCGCTTGAGCTGTGGGTGACACGGATATCGCGGTCGAACTCAATGCAATTCCAGCGAATGTTGTGTGGAAGCGCGGCACGCTGCAGGTTTCGGATCTCTGCGCAACTTGCAAATGCGGACGGAGAAGAGCACCTCCTAAGGAGAAGTTCGTACGTCATGGTGCACTGCGCTGAGACTTCCAAGCGATTTTTCTTCTTTATAGAGTGAAACATGCCTCCCGATTGTCCGCCAATTGGCATGACGAGAATGCAGCTGTTGAGAACATCGTGAGTATAGCGCTTCCGAAATCTCGGATACAGCCCGCATACGAAGGCCACTCAACAAAGCCTTCACAGCCAGGTAGCCTGATCAGTACGTGACAAAAGAAACAATCATGAGAACGACCCAGGCTGACTTTCAAGCAGCCACATCGGCACCAACAGCCTGCACTCCGATTCGAGACCTCTCTTTACCGATCTCCTCCTTACGCGCGATGCGATAAAGTATGTGCTCTTGCGGCTTCCTGCATTCGAATCGCAGGGTGACGATACAAGCCTCGCAGATGTTGAAGAGGAATCCTTGGCGATGGCAGGCACAGCAGTGGTAGTGCTCCTTCACTGTGACTACCTCATTACAGCCGAAGCAATACCTGACGAAGGCGTGGCTACACTCTTTCGGGGTCGATAGAGTGCAGACTTGGGTTTTGGTATCGTCCACACCGGTGAAGCAATAGGCCAAAGGTTCGAAAGCGCTCTGCACTGCAAGGACTTCGGCAGCTCGGGCTAGGTCTTGTCCTATTGCGAAGCCAGCAGGGTCGAAACCGGCAGCGGTCTGCTCTACAATGGTTTCGTTGATGTTCGCCGTCATAACGTCGCCGCCGTTTCCAGTGACCGCCGCCGCGACTTCTTGGACCTGGGTCTGAGCGCCTTGAACCACGTCGTGTGCGAGTTCAGTGGGTTGGGACACAGCTTCATCTACGACGACCGAGCTGGGATTTGCTAGGCCCTCTGCAAGAAGCTGAGACGTTATATCGAAGCTGGCGATTGTCGTACCAACTCCGAGCCCAACCGATGCAATGCATACAAGGATGGGTATCGCACGGTCTCTCTTCCGTGGCTCGTATGGCAGCATCCCACGACTCTCGACCTCCTCCTTGACGATCTTGAGCTTGTGATAGGCAACGTACGCACGGCGAGCGCCCATGGTACTTCCAATGAATGAGATACCGCAGGTGAAGAAAGCCATGCCCACACCGTGACCAACGGCAAACGCGGCTGTGCCCCCTTGACGAAATTTGACGATCTCTCTCTTCCTCAGCTCTGATATCGAGAGGCTCTGGAACTTCTTGCGGTAGGCTGCTTCGTCGAAATGTGCAAGATCTTCGAGCCCCATTGTAGGAGAATGTTGCTAGGCGGAATGAGGGAATCTGAGATATGGACTGTCCCCAGGGCCATACACATATAGGAATGCCTTCTGTTAGGGCCTCAGATGGTGCGAAGCGCCCAGCTGGCCCGTCAACAAGGCTGGACACATCAAAGTCATGATTCTAGATTGCAGCTCGTCCAACGAGACGTCTTTCGGTGGTCGTAGTCAAACGCCAATATGCAATACTTCACGTGGCCTGACCTCTGGAGATGTTAGTGGCTTGGGGCACTGACCATATTCAGCTTCTCAGAGGGAGTGAACGCATGAAGTCGATGCGTACGAGCCTCGCGGGCTGCTCGTGGCGCCTTCATCCAAGCACAAGTACCACAAGGGGTTAGTCGATGCTCGCCACGCTCAGGTGATGCCGATAAGTACACTGGCTTGAAGCCGTCACCAGTGCTCCACTATTTCTGGCTTTCCAGATGTCCAGAAGTACAAAAGTGGCGTTTCGAAGAGCCGAGTCTAGACTGCTACCCGAGTCATGGATGTGCTTGTCCGTCTTCGCAAGGCTGAACTCTGGCATTATTCGTCCATTAGAAGTCTGTGGCGCAATGACTAGAGGCTAATTCTGCTGCGAGTTCTTTAGTTAGTACAGCATAGAGGCACTGTCTGGCCTGTTCTGGTACACGGCGGAGCTTAGCAAGTGGTCCTCATGGTCTGCTGAGAACATGCGCATGATTGGCTGTCCCCGTGCAGCATGCAGATGTGAATTGCAACACCTGCCCAATCACGCTGGGAATGGGTCCAGAGCTAGTCATCACGAGATTGGGAGATAGGAGGATGTAAAGTGTGTAGAGTTGAAGGTGTCGAAGGTGTTGAAACGTTTCCGCTTGAACAAGTGAGGTTGAATTAGGCCCCTCAGCTAACCCACACAAGGCGCTTGCAAACAAAGCTTAGTCAATATTTAGTGGTAGATTTCACGACGTCCATGGATGCTCTGACAGCTTCTGCGTGACGCGAAGTCCATATACAGGGCATCCTGACTACAATTCCAGGCTCATATGCTGTACAATCAGCTGGCGATTGACCAGGAACGAAGAATATGTGCATGCAATCCTTATGGCTCCTCGCGCAGTATACTGACTCTACTGGTATCTCAACAAAACGAAGCCGTCTCGTTCTCACCCGCCAAACATTTCATCAATGTAATCCTTCATCGTAACATTAACAATAGAAGCGCTCTACGCCGCACAGCAGTAGTCAAGCACAATCCCAATTATGCCGCAGAATCGTCGTCCTCCTTGTGCTACTCCGAAGTGCCGGTATTCTGCAGCGCAATCGCGCCTTGCTTTTCAGCAATCTCATCCGTCCAAGCCTTCTTCTCCTCTTTCAGCTTCCTTCGCACATAAATATAGGTCACCAAAGTCCACACGGCTGCCCAAACGAACGGCGCGCTCCAGCCAACGCAGTATGCTGCTTCGTGCTGGATCGTGAAGACTAGAATCGTGGTGACTACCGCCATGCCTTCGCAGCCGAACGCCCAGAAGACGCCAAGTCGTCGCAGCATGGCGCGGAATACGTGCGACGCTTCGTAGCGCTTGTTGAGTGCTTCGCGGAACGCGGTTCCACCGCTGCCATCAACGGCGACGATATCTTCGATGATGGAGTAGATTGCCGGCCTCAATTGGGCGCCTTTGGGAATTGAGGAGATGCGAACGGGAGCGGGGACTTGGAAGTAGCGAAGGGCGTCGACGACGAGAAGTTCGGTGCCAAACGCGTAGAGCATACTGGCAAGAGGCATGGCGAGGAGACGGATGGGAGGGTTGTCGGGGACGGTGCCACTACAGAGAGTTAGACGTGCACCCGGAGAGTCGAAATCGAGGTAGACTTACACAATCAGTTCGATCATGATGATGACCCAGCCGAGACTGAAGTTCCAATGGAACCAGTCAAGATACGCTCTACGCGCTCCGATGACACGGCAGTTGCTACTCTTCTTCCACAACCTCCAAAAACGCACGAAGTACTCGAAGATACTAACACCTCCAAGCGCGGCGGTAATGATGGAGAAGACGACGTTGGGTGACAGGTCTGTGCCGTACCACAAGCCGAAGTATAAAGCGATGGGTTGCGCGATAACATCGATCAAGATCAACCCCCAGAATATTGCGATGTACCATTTGCGTTCCCAGAGGCTGTAGTTCAGGGCCGGCGGTTCGGGCTCGAACTGTATCTGTTCCTCTGCAGCTGCAATCTCGGCCATGGTAGGTGCTACGGGCTCCCCATCAGCCTCTTCCCCAGCAGCCATTGATGGTCTCCCGAGTCCAATGGCAGAGGACCGCCTTCGCGACATGGCCAGTGAAGGCCGTCCGTATGGCCCATCCCGACGGATGTCAAAGTCTCTGCTCGGTCTTGCGCCTGATCGCGACATTTGTGTACTCTTTCTTGGAAGTCCACCTGATGGATCCGGGTCGTCCCTAGGCAGTTGCACACTCTTTCGCGGTTTGTTCGACACTTCCCCTGGTCCATTGCCGCTCATGATTCTCTTCTCTTGCATTGGCTCCGATTTGGACGAATCCTGCCGTTGCGGTTCGGTGGAGTCGTGATGTGGCGGACTCTGGATGGATAGAGACGGGCGGCCAGCGGCTTCGAAAGGGCCATCATGGCGCTGGTCGAAGTCATGGTCCTTCGGGTCTTCCTCCATGTTTGTGATGATGCTGATGCCGAGTGAAGAATAGAAGTAGAAACGATGCGAGTGGTGGTGTAGTCAGGCCCCTTGGCAAGTGGGATTCAAGTACGTGTTGGTGACAGCATCGAAGCTTCTCCCCCGTGTAGATTTCTATGCGCACTGGGCTGGGGAAGCCAATCCAGGACAAGAAGTGACGGCCGGGTATATCCAAGACGGCGAAAAGACTGCGAGATCGAATGTAGCAGCTGTGGTTGAACAAGAGGGTTCCCGCGGTGAGCCGGTGACAGTGACAATCTTCACACGCTGCCGCACCTGGTACGCACGCGGCTTGAGGCGTTGCAGGGTTGGCGCATTGCATTCCACAAATCATGACATCAGCAGCCTTGGCATGCTCACCAAGCAACCAGCGCGAACCTGACCAACAACCCCCATCAAATGATTGATTTTGTCTCCATCAACATTGACCGACGTCTCCATCAATATCGCTGCTAGCGCGCGCAATTGTTTACCCCTTGGACCATTCAAATCCTTCGTGTTTATTCTTGCTTACTCCGCCCCCATCCTCCACTTCCGATCCATCCTCACGATCTCCGCTCACCACATCCTTGCCGACCTCCTGCTGGACTCTACTGCTCCACCGGCCATGTAATCGGCTGCCGGGCCCGACGGGATCTGATCAGAATAACAACAAGCAATGCGCCTGTCGTCGACCCTCGTCCTGACGCTGCTTCTTCGCCTGGGCCTCGTCCTCGGTGCTCTTCAAGCTCCGTTCCTCCGCCATGCCTCCCCAGACGGCCGCAATGTTTCAGTAGCACTATTCACGGAACTCGAGGAACTCGCGCGTATCGTGGATATCTCCTATTGCGTTGGATCCACTAGTTTTGGCATCAGCAAGCCCTTTAGCTGTCTCTCACGATGCGCCGATTTTCCTCAGTTCGAGCTGGTCACGACCTGGAACACAGGTCCGCTCTTGTCCGACTCCTGCGGCTACATTGCTCTGGACCATAGCAAGGCTCGGATCATTGTGGCCTTCAGGGGCACGTACAGCATTGCCAACACTATTGTCGACTTGAGCACCGTCCCGCAGAAGTACGTGCCCTATCCTGGTGAAGACGACAAAGAACCTGGCGAGCAAGCTGGATCACCGTCCGCGGAGGCCGTGGACGTCACAAAGAAGATTTTGAATGTGATCAAAGGGCCATCAAAGCGTGACATTGCACCCGCCAGCGAGCCGAAATGCCTCAACTGCAGCGTACACTGGGGTTTCTACAGCTCTTGGACAAACACACGCCAACAGATCCTTGAAGACGTGCAACAACAGGTCTTCCTTCATCCAAAGTACGAGCTCACTTTGGTAGGGCACAGTCTAGGAGGTGCCGTAGCTGCGCTGGCTGGCCTGGATTTCAAGGCAAGAGGATGGGCCCCGAAAGTGACCACTTTTGGTGAGCCGCGTGTTGGCAATATGGGACTTGTGAAGTACCTCGATCAGCGCTTCAACCTGGCAGGTGTACTCCCCAAGAACGACACGTCACTTGAGTATCGGCGAGTAACACACATTGACGACCCAGTGCCTTTGCTCCCACTCACTGAGTGGGGTTACGCCATGCACGCAGGCGAGATCTACATCTCCAAGCCTAGCCTTTCGCCAGATCTCGTGGACGTCCAGCATTGTACAGGTGATTTCGACCCCAAGTGCATTGCTGGCCAAGACACCAGCATACCTGCAGATCCGGATTCCTCGAAGCACAAGCGAGATCTGCTGGGGTCTGTGCGAGGCGAGATTCACGACGTGGTACATGAGCCGTGGGGTATTCCTTCGAGATACAAACTGTGGCAGTTGTTCTTTGCGCACCGAGACTACTTCTGGAGACTCGGACTTTGCGTGCCTGGTGGAGACCCTCTTGGAGGAGGTGGATCGATGTACGATCAAACAAAGCAGGACTTGTAAGATTCACGATGGTTACGAAAGGCTACGCAGCAGGCCTGCCCGATGTTGAGATTGTACAATTTGGAAAGTAAATGAAGCATGAAGTATATGTCCGCCCGTATGATTGTGATGCGATTGACTGGTTTCTAGACTGTAGGTACATCAGCCACCAGATCGAACTTCATAAGATTTCGCTATTCTTGGAAAGTACATCACCAACTCCTTTGTTGCGACACAAGGAAGAGACTTAATTTCAAGATTCTTCGTACGCCGCCTCGGCCTTGTGTGTTCGGACAATGAAAGCTATACTACCCCATTGCCACCCTTCGACCACGAGGCGATATGCATCTTCCCGCTCAGGTCTGACAACACTCGATCCACACGATATCGACACGAGGATACTCTAGCTCAACGCACACCATGACCTGCAACGAAGCCTTTTTCGCGCTACTGCTGGCCAGTCGTCTCGCCGCAGCAGCCTATGTCCCTGCGTCTATTCCACGGAATGCTGAGGATGGCGATCAAGACAGCAACATCGAGCCCGCCGTCACAGAAGTGCGACATGTCATAGAGGACTACACGCCATCTTTTACATACGATCCTCAAAGTTCTTACACATATGACCCTCCATCGTCATACACCTACAACCCGAAGCCGCCGTTCACGTACAATCCCGAGCGGTCTTATACGTACGACCCGCCTATAAAGCGTACAGGCGCCCTCATCAGAAGATTAGTGTAAGTCTCCATACCGACAGACCTTGATCCGCAGAGCCTAAGCTAACATGTCTTCTATAGCGAGCGGGATAATGTGACACTGTCGCATCCTGCCCCTAATCCGACTGCTGTTCCCTCCGCCTTCAAGACGAGCCCCTTTTCGAGCATCTCAATCACCTCGCTCCTTGATCCAGACGCACCGGCATCGCCAGATCCCACGGCACAGACTTCCGCGTTCGTGATGGCAGGACTATCGAGCGTGTCCGTCACCTCGCTCTCCAGTTCGGTGAGCCAAATGTCGTCCCCAAGGCCGACGGTGATGCCGTTTGTTTCCAAGTCAACGCCGCAGGCAAGCGTCTCCACAACCGTGACCGTCGCACCAAGCAGCCTAGAAGCACTCCTGAGCGCCCAAAGCACAACCCAATCCGACGTCCCAATAGCCGCCGCCTACATGACAACCATCGATCCCCAAAACGGCCTTCCAAAGTTGGTCCCCATCAACGCCGGCCTCAGAAGTGCGTCCACCGTCGACGTCTTCCTCACAACGTCCAGCACTCCTGGCGTCGCCGCTGGCTCGCTAGTACCCAAGGTCGTCAGCGGCGGCACCGCTTACGTTCTCGAGTCCTTCACCGGCACGAACCTCAACTCCGCATACGCGACCAGTGCGCCTACCACAGCGTTCCAGTTCGTCAGCCCCAGTCGTCTGTTCACGTACTCGGCGCCGAGTGCGGCGATCGGGTGGAGTGCGACGACAGGCAAGGATGGGAAAGAAACCATGGCTATATATACTTCGACGCTGCCGACGGGCATGGCTAAGGGGCTGCTTACGACGCAGTCTACGCAAAGGGCGGGTGTTACGCAGATGACGTTGGAGTTCTTTTCTGTTGGTCCGGGGATTGAGACGTCGTCTTCTACGTCTGCTGCGCCTGCTGCTAGTAGTGGAGAGTGGTTGAGCAGCGAGACGGAGGATGCGAGTCTGGGGAGCTCGGCGCCGACGGCAAGCTATTCTCTTAGGTCAACGCAGGCGAGGCATACGGAGAAAGCAGCGGTGACGATGGAGTCTCCTACACCGACAGACAATGCTTCTTCTCCTACGGATGATTCTTCCTCGCCTACGGACGATTCTTCCTCGCCTACGGACGATTCTTCCTCGCCTACGGACGATTCTTCCTCGCCTACGGACTATGCTTCTCCTCCTACGGACGATGCTTCTTCTCCTACGGACTATGCTTCTTCTTCTTCTACGGGCGACTCTTCTACTTCTATGGACGATGCTTCTGCTTCTATGGACGATGCTTCTTCCCCTACAGACGATCCTTCTTCTCCTACGGACGATGCTTCTTCTCCTACGGACGATGCTTCTTCTCCTACGGACGATACTTCTTCTACGGACGACTCCTCTTCTTCTACGGACGATTCTCCATCGTCAGACGACCCCTCTTCGTCGACTGACACCCAGACAGATGATTCAACGGCTGATACTTCCCAAGCCACGCCGGCAAGCAAGACCAGCCGTGCTTCTTCAACATCTCCTGGAGAGTTCATTGCCAAAGCTACAGGCAAGACAAAGGTCTCAGCCTCGTCACGCATCACTACCTCATTGACCACCCTGGCTGGGGCAATGATCTTCTCAACTATGCTTATCAGTTTGCTTTAATTTGGAGATGGACAGTTTCTGAGATACATAACTCGACATCAGGATGTCAAGATGCAACAAAGCGTATATCTCTTCGTACTATCGAGCTCGAGGCTCGATCATATTCCGCATTAAAATTTGGTTAACTAGAACTCTGAGACATTTCGAATGCTGCTGATCATTCACTTTCTTCTCTCGTCCTCTCACCACCCTGTTTGATGCAGCTACGAGGCGATGAATATCACGGAGATAGTTAGGGGACTCCTGTACGCGATATCTGAGCTTGCATAGAAGGCTCACTGTTGATGACTACCTCACCCCGATAACCTGAAGACCGAAAACTTCGCTAACTGCACCCTCCAATTAAGCCAACAACTTCGTCGGCAACTTCCCATCCTCACGAAAAGGTCCTAACGGCACCGGAAGACTGCCCGAATAGCCCACATCTCCATGCAAAGCCTCCAGGTGACCTGCAAGCTTGTTCACGATCTTGGGGATGTACGAAGCGTTCGTCGTGCTGAAAGCCGCCTTCTTCATTCCCGTCTTGATCGAGCCGCTGGCACCATGAGCCGCGGCTTTGACTTTGATCTTCGCCCGGTCGAGTCTACTCTTATCTATGAGGTCCTCGACATTTCCTGCTTCTTCGTCTTCTATCTCCATGGCGACGGTGGCGTTGCTGAAGTCCGTGAACATGTCGATCATGGCTCTATCAACGACGACCGGGAGGCTGATGTGGAAGCTAAACTTCACTTCTGCTTGGTCCTCGTCTCCTTCCTCATCTCCTGCTTTCGAACTTGGTTTTGGCGGCAGCAGGTGCTCATGACTCGGCAGCATGTATGGAGGAAGAGTGAACGTCGCATCCATGCCTTCAATGCTGATTGCTGGTGCGACTTTGTTCGAGCCTGCTTCTATTCTCATCGTCGTGCTGCTCCCACATCGAAGGTACGCCACTACGTCCTGAGAGGCTCGTACTGAGACCTGCACGACAGCTTGGATGTTGGCAAGATCCATGCAGAATGTGGCATCTTTCATCCAATTCGTCATGGTCTGCTCGAGCTCTTTGATGTCGTCGCGGTCCTCGCCATATATGGAATATACCTTGTCGCGCACGATGTCCGCCATCCAGGAGCCGGACGCTGAGACAGAGGCAGATGCCGTCTTGATTGGATGGAGGTAACTCAGTGGCATCAAAACCAGCCGTAAGAGGAAGGGCATACGAGAGAAGAAGCGCCGTATCCACAGTGGTATGAGCTCCAATATCCTCGAAGCCTTGACTGAACGCTCTGGACGATGTGGAACGGAAGTAAAGTCCATCAACTTCTCGCTCGTCGCAGCACGTATCTTCTCGTCGCGCTGTGGTGGCTCTTGGCTGTCTGCTCGTGTGCGGCACTGATGGATAGGGCTTGTGTTGTAGATCTCCTGTCGGATGCTGTCGTAATCGCTGCGGGCTTTCAAGTCGCCCGTGTTCTTGCCTTGTGCAGGGGTGAAGTTGACGCCAGACCCCTTTTCGGGTCGCGACTGACTTCCAAGCTCGACTGCAAACTTCTCTTGCTTCAGGACGCCATAGATGGCGCCGATCATTACGCCTCTGCACACTTCGATGGCAATACCGTCGCAATACAGGGCAATGTGCATCTCGTCTGTGAGGTTATAGGCTACAATAAGTGGTCAGTGACAGGTTCGTCGATTCGAAGCTCATGTACGCCACGCACCTGCTTCGACTCCATGCAGCTCCAATGTCATAGTGGACAGTGAGAACGTCCAGCCTCGAACGGTGAGTAGACCCTCCAAGCCGATATCAATGTATAGGGCTGGTACATGGAAACCCGCAATCACGTCATGGGTGAGATGTGCTGTGAGCAACCTTCGGAAGACGGCTCTGGTCACAGTCGAGGCCCATGGAGCCACTGACACGAATGTGAAGAGGATGACTGTCCAGCAAATAAATGTGAAGACATGGTATTGAAGCCACGAAGTTGACGTTATGGCGTAGATAACGTTGAGACCAGTCAAGACCATCCATGGCCGCGTCGAAGGGAAGGTTGGAGTCTGTCGTGCCCGATCGTATATGAGGAGTTGGGAAAGGATTGCGGCGCCAGACAAGAGCCAGGCTTGTGCCCACGAGAATGCGAAGACAAGCCCGACGATCACGGCAGTGCTCAGGGTGGCGGCAGTAAGTCGGGACGATAGGGGGCTGGATTCCGTCTTGGGCGCGTCCTCTTGACGGGCCGTCTCTTCCAAGCGCGGCACTGGTATCGGTTCCATGTTCGCGCCACGTAGACGCTGGCTTTCCTGTGGTCTCGTTGTTCCTTGCCAAGACCCAAGATGGTTTCGATGCAGCAACGGCGGTTCGTGTCGACAGGAACGCAGTTACCACTTTCGGAAGTTGTGCTCTTTCAAAGACTCGCCACTGCCACACAGCACATGCCCGGGGCTAAGTCCGCTGAGGATGGAAGAACGACCTTCGGAGTCGCAATTTTATCACGTGAGATCCCATCACGCGTCATGTACAACACGTGAGAGTCGGGTGGACTGATCCTCGCTCGCCCCAATCTTTCAAGAGATAGGATACCTTGATTCGTCAGTCACAAGCAGTCGGACTTCAAGCCGATCCACCCAGAGCCATAGAAAGCCCACTATGCCACCTTGCTGCAGCTCAGGGGTCAGTCAAGGCGGTAAGACTATGTACTTCTGCAGAGACGCTTGCGCCATGACGACACTTCGTTCAACCTCACTCTCGATCGATTGCCAGTTCAATCTCGGCACCTAGTTGGCCTCTCGACCAAATGTCCAGCTCCTCACGTGCAGCTGCGGACGATGAGGGTTTAGCCGACGTTCTACTCGACTCGACGAAACGTAAGGCTGTCCCCTCAGCCTGCGAGAGCTGCCGGACTCGCAAGGTGAAGGTAAGCCTCTACACGCCCACTGTCTCTTCTACGTCCATGCTGAGTCGTACAAGTGCGATGGGCAGATGCCATGCGGCCACTGCGCGCGTCGTGGCGTCCAGTGCGAGTTCCTTACCGACCCCAACGAAACGCCTCAACAGTCGAGAAAACGACAGTTAAAAGGCTTCCAACAACTTTATAATGACCTCGCCGGCCCGGACAACTCAAAGGCTACCGAAATCTTCCACCGTATACGAGCTGGCGAGGATATCGACTCTCTTGTCCAGCGTCTCCACCACGGCAATGTCAGGCAGGACGAGATCTCCTACGAGACCAAGCTTAGACGCACATTCTTGTCAAGTCTGGTACAGTCCACAGCCTCGCTGAAGGAAGTCGCGACTGCTGCATCAGGCGTGTTCATGAACAGCAGGATCGTCATTCCCCCGGCACAAGCATATGGGCAGCTTCAGGATCGAGTCGTGACGCTGGAGAAGTTAAGCTCTATCGTCAGCGCCTCGAATCCGTCCGCAGCCATTGAAGCGCCTACGACGTATGAGAAGATTGCAGCAAAGACCGAGCATGTTCACATACATTGGGTACCAGCCGAGCCGTGGATCAGCGGACTCAATGATGAGGCTATGTCACACATGATCTCGTTCTTCTTCTCGTTCCTCAACCCCTATTGGAGATATGTTGAAGAAGGAACCTTCTTAGAGTCAATGCGAAGTCGAGACGTCAACTCAAGATACTGTACGCCGCTTTTGGTCAATTCCATGGTTGCGCTAGTATCTCTACATTCTGACATCTGCGACGATATACTTCCTCAAGAGCAGTTCCCGGACCGCGGAGTGAGATATCACAATGAGGCTATCCGGCTTTGGAATCTCGAAGAAGGCAGACCGACTGTCACGAGTATACAAGCGCTGATGTGTCTTTCGGTGGGATGTATCATGCGTGGGAAGGATGTGCTGGGGTTGAACTTGCTCAATTCTGGTACAACACTGAACACCACACTGCCCTGTCCCGCATTGGTTCCAGATATGACACAGGCTGAGCTTGACTACATCCGTGTTCGCGGCTGTGCGTGGTGGACGGCGGTACATGTGGATCTCACTTATAAGATGGGTCTACTCTTAGGCAATGATGCGACGGATTGGGACCGGACTCCACATCTCGACTTGCTGCTCATGGACAGGACAGAACGCTGGCAGGGGTATCCACCAGTCGACACTCCCATGGACTACCGACCCAATTTACTATTCCTAGAACGCTGCAAGCTTACCAGATTCCTCTGGGATGCAGTGAAGATTCTGGTCTGGGATGCAAAACGGCTAGAGGGCAAGCATCTTCACGTTGAGGTCGTCAACGGCCTCGCGCAAAGAATGGTATCATGGTACGAGAACCTGCCACTCGACCTCAAGTTCACTGGCAAGATGCCACCGAGCCTCTACGACCTCCACACCCAGTATCACTGCATGCAGTTGACGATTCACGAAAGAACATATGCCCACTCATTCGAGCCTATAAGCCCTCGAGTGCAAGACGCGATGCCGACGTACAGCGATGTGGACGAATCACTCAAGAGAGAGCTCAGCTCAAAGATTCTCGCCTTTGCATACCATGGCGCCACCACAATTCGCTGTTTCCGCGAACAGTACGGCCTCAAGTTCATGTCCATCACTCAGTTGAACCACTCCATAATGGGCGTATTCATCAGTCTGAACGATTTGCATGCACACCCACCGCCACAGCTACGCAGCATCCCAGGTAGCATCACAGACGATGTGCGAGACACACCAAGCGCTCTGGAGGAGTTCTTTCGGGTTCTATTGGCGACGAGCTTCCGATGGACGATGTCTCGTGGATTCGCGCGGACGGCATACCACACGGCACAGACCTTGAATGTAGAGCTGCCAGAGACCATCACTGAGATGCTCCAGATCATGGCTGGTACAACCTGGAAAACGTCGGATCTGGAGCAGTTGAACACGGCAGTGTATCCGAACTGGAGCTTACCTCATGCCAGCAGCGAGCAGACCGAGGGTTATAGGATGGGAAACATGCTGAAGCAATGGGAAGACGAAAGAGCGTGACCTCTCGAGCCGTACTGAACTTTGGCGATGGCCTGTCATTAGTGCAAGACCTCGAGTACTAGCCTCATGGATTGGCTTTGGTCCAAAAAGATTTGGAGTCCACAAGGACGATGAAGTTGCACCTCGAGTGCCGCGAGACTTGGAAGAGATGGGGACTGTGTGTCAGCGTCGACATCGACATCGAGTGCTGCGGACATAGCCCAATGCAGAAGACACAGTCACTTCTCTTGCGATCGCGTTCGATTTAGACTCGAAAAGGATCTCGCTGAAGTTCTCTTGCTGCTATTAGTTTCTCGTCGCGCCTGAATGTATTGGCAGGGCACAGGATAGTGTCTGTAGCTGGCTGCGATGATACCATGAAGTCTGGGACGTAGCGAGAGCATTACCCCTTTTCCCAACGTCTTGGCAGCACAAGTAATATTCAGTCCGTGCGGCGAGTCCTTCCTTGTCTTCAGCATTGATGCATAGCTGCCGGCCGCAGTATGCTTTTCATTCAAGACCAAAACAGCCCGAAAAGCACTGTCTATTTCTATCTTCTTCGTCGATTCGTGATTGCATTACCCAAGCTTGCAGTCCCTCGCTTGGACGCTCAAACAACGTCTATCTCTACTGTGTATTTCAGTAGCTCATCTTTCCTTTCCACATCAATCAGATTTCTTGATGCTTCCACAGTATGTTCTCACAACCTGTATCAACTTGGATCTCTTTTGTCTCCGCTCGAATACCTGTCCGTGATCAGTGTCGTCGAACCAGAGAATCTCCAGACCCTCGCCAGTCCAGGCTCGATCTTTCCATGATTTGGAATCGTGCTCGTCGAACTGATCGACCTTCTCGCTGTTCGCCCCAGCTTTGCCAATGACCTGAGCGTTGCCGTTCGCGTGAGTTCCGCCGTTGTCAGTCATCCCTTTGGTCAAGTATTTGGCTACCGCTTCCGTGTTGACGATGAGATCCCTTCCACTGAGACTGACGCTTACACGCATGCCGCCACGTACAAGCGGCATCAAATCCTCCAGCCACATGATGTTCTCTGACCAGAAGAAGCGCCTGCCAAGCGTATGCGCTACCCCTGGGTCGAGAGAGGCGAAGTACCAGAGCTGATACTCATTGGCTTGAATGGGTTTGCGCACAGTGAAGTTGTACGCCACGTCAGGGTGCTGTAGCAGGAAGCAGACGGGATCGATGAAGAGCACGGAGTCGATCCTTTCGCGCAGCGTGGTATCGTGTAAGATGTAGGAGCTGATGATGCTGCCATAGCTGTGCGACACGAGGACACATTTGTCGTAGCCGTGGTGTTTCAGAATGGTAGCAATCTCGTGACAGATCTCTTGCTTGCCAAGGGCAGGGTATGTGATGCGGAAACTGATGGGCATGAGCTCGATGGCCAGGATGCCTACTTTACCTCCATCGTTCTCGCCATCGTCGACGTGTTCGTGCAGCTCGCGAAGGAAGTTGACGTATGGGTAAAGTCCAATTCCTATGCCGTGAACGAAGACCACAGGAAGTCGAGTTTTGGAGGTGTGGCGGCGGTACCAGTAGGTAATATGCTTGACTGGTGAGCGTTTCTTTGCCGTCAGTGCCACTGGGCGGAATGGGAAGAGCGTGAAGAAGCTGGTCATCGGTTGTCCATGGAAGTGGTAGCCATTGTATGCCAGGCGTAGGTAGGTGAGTAAATCTACGAAGCCGACGCACTGTAATACTGTCAGCCATTGGTTGACATTCAGGGGATTGGAGGATGTCTACGTACACAATACCAAGTCAGGCTTCGGTAGCACGTCTCAACCGGATCTAACGTCAAGCGTGAGGGCGTCGCTTTGCCTGTACCAGGAGGGAATTTCTTGCCCATGAGTCGCTCGAACTCCTTGGTGTACTCCTCCAGCTCCTGCTCGCTATCAGGATCATCGCCTATTCTTCCCTCGAAGAAGGCCCATGCCAGCCAGCTCTTGACGCCTTCTCGTCCAATATCTCTCAAAGCTGCACCTTTGAACCAGCGGCAGATGTAGTATTCGAGGTCGGCAGAGCTACTCTCGAGAATTGAGCGTCTGAAGAGTTCATGCCTTTCTGCTTGAGAGCGTATCGGCGGGTGGACCGCGTCTCGCTGGAGGTAGAGGAAATATGGAAGCTGGAAGGCAAAGCAGAAGATTGCCTCTGCTGCAAACCAGATTCTGAGCACGAGAGGTAGGTGCCATGATGTCGAAAATAGCAGAATATCACAAGCAGTGTATGCAACGCTGAGAGGCGGGATGGCCTGTAACAGGAAGATGCAAGCGCGTATGAAGGCGTACTCAAAGGGCGTGTGATTGATCATGGTAGTGGGTGATAGGATAGCCAAGAAAGGTGTTGTTCAGCAGCTTCTCGAGCTCACAACGGTTTAGAAAGCCAATTTATTCCAGAAAAATACCATTGCGTCTTGATAAGTTGATCACATGAAGCTTGACTTGCATATAATGACGACGACGGTATGTAGGCCACCTCGGGTCTGCCGCGGGCATGTGCAAGCACATGGGAGTCGCACGTGTCGATATGCTTGACGGAGTTCGATGTTGTTGATGTTAAGAAGAACATTGTTGAGGAAGGCTCGTTTCGATGAGAGCATGGTTGTTTTGAGGCACGCTAACCTATCAAGGATGAATAGGTGGAGCCTTGCTCGTTCTCGGTCTTTGACTAGAAACAACCTACATAAGCTTTTATCACCGTGCCGCGTGATAGGGGTCAGGCTAGACGAGACTCGAGAGGCCTGCCCCGCACCGAGTTCCAGTGCCAGTGGTGCATGATACACAGACGCGGGCAGTACCAACGAAAAATGTAGGTAGCTAGCTTCGCTCCTCCCTCCGAGATTTTCGGCGGTTTGACCGTATCCGCTGGGTACCTCCCAAGTCAGGCGCGTTCTTCGAAGGTACTTTAGAGTCACATACATCCATGATAATAACATAATTGTATCGAGGTGGTGTTGGCAGCGATAGCGAGCTTCTGCGAAGCGCCTACCTCAAAGACAAACACATCTAGTATGAATCGGTCATCTAAGCGCTATCAAGAAAGCGATTATATCGAATACCTCTCCACCTGCACGTCTTTCATATAGAACATTTGTAAGGTGGTTGTTTCATATCAGCGAGCTCGTTTAGATTCGTTTTCTAACCTTCAACTCTTAGATCTAACATTTAACGGCGTAGAGGTACAATGACTCTTTTACGAGTGCATTCCAAGCCTCGCTTATCCATTCGGCATCAGACCCTTGCTGGCGCAAGGAGTAATATCCAGAACCGGTTATCTCACCTCAACTTGCAAACCATTGGAAAGCAAAGGTCTGACGTAGGACGTGCTGTATCCGCCTACCCTGGCATTGGGTCATGGCGCGGAGCGATCTCCGCAGTGTTGAAGCCTCTCTCGATCGCTTGTCGGCACTTCACGACGTGATAGTTCAGGATCATCAAGCCTGTCAGTCTTTGCATGTCAACCCCTGAATTTGCCACGTTAGCCAGCTTAAAACTCAGCGGAAGGGCGGCCTTATCTTTGTCGCATTGTGAAGAAGCTTTGAAGACACGAGCTCATCGGATCGCTAAGTTCGGGGCAATCTCCTGCCGTTGCGGACTCGACTGCGAAGAACCATGACCAGAACGAAGAGCGCGCACGGCGGCAGCAGCAGTACCAGCAAGCGGAGACAGCAGGCTGCTAATGCATGTCAGGTGCGTAGAGCCAGGACCGGAACGCACTCCTTACCACGTCTGAGACATGCTGACCTTTCTGCCATTCGCTTGAAGGCGTGCCGCAGCTCAAAGTTGAAGGTGCGTCCTTCAGTGTTGTAGCCCATCTGATCTTGTCGACCTGGGTCCTGTCTAGCAGCCAGGGTACTGATGACTTGGCGCAGTGCTCTGGAAGGCACCCCTCATGCGCCCGATGTACTGCTCGTGGAATCAACTGCACATGGTCGGTGAAAGAAGGCATGACGCAAAGGCAGTACCTCGCGCATGAGCTCGAGAAGTACCAACGAGATCTGAGCAAGGCCTTGAAAGTTCTCGACGTGCTTCGAAACGGGAGCGATCAAGATGCAATGCGGACGCTCGTGCGCCTTCGACTAGGGCAGACAGTAGAGCAGGCGTCCGAAGGATCTGACGCTGTGCGAGCGAGGAGACAAGACCGAGACGCAACGGTCGAGGAACCTCCTGCGGTAGGGAGATCTTTGGAAAACAGTGGGACGGACTCTCAACGGCATGATTTGCACCTCGCTGCAGGATCCACTTCCCTCTCAGAAGCTGCGGGCTCGCCCAACGCGCTGCATAACCCCCGAAGCACAACGACTGAACCTCCTCGCGCGTTACACGCCGAAAGCATGGAGCAACGAGCGCACTTCAATGCAGTGACGCAAATCGCGTCGTGGTCCTTTCCGAACACATCAGAGACGGAGTTCTCTCCACCAGGTTGGAGCTATGCCGCCATGCAGCCGGCCGAGCATTCAGACTTCTTGATGGACAGTATCTGGGCGCAAGGGGACTTTGGCAGCAGCGAAGGTACCAGCAACGTACCGAACTCGTGGTACAATCACGGTATGTTGAACATATGAGTATCCTCGGCGAGTAGGGGACGATCGTCAGCGAGCGATACTCTGTCTGTTGGAGCACGCTTTGATGATGAGATACACGCATCGAGCACGCTTGCGCAGTCTTTTGTTCCCGAAAACGTGGGACTGATGGGCTGTTGACGAGACAAAGCCCGAGTGCGCATTCGTTCATGCCTTGAGCGAAGGTTTCGTGCAGATAATGCCTCATTGCTCGACATGGCAATGGCGTGGGCGTATGTGCTTCACAAGCTTGGGAGGCTGGTGCCTAGCACGTGATCACTCTCATTCATCGTCCCCGAAACTCCTGCATGCGCCTAAATAGAAGAGGTGAAGGGCCAGCGCATGTCTCATTGAACGGACGACTGCGTTCTCAAGCGGAAAACTCGCTTGCAAGCAGCGAATTGGGAATCCGTGGCCAGAAACTATCTTGCATTGAACGAGTTCTTTGCACCCTTCGCTGTGATGCAAGGTCTGGGAGGGCCGGACGTCCAACCCACATGCTGACGGGTGAGGTAGAGGCACAGGGCAGACTACGCCTGATTACTTTGCCGTCTCCTTATTGCACCCACTGCTCTTCAACAGCAGCGCCAGCCCTCATTCCGCATTCAATCCACGCTTCGTATTCACGCCTTAAAGCGTTCCCCGTCTTAGACGACAGACCAATTTCTTGCAATGTATTGTGCGGGTGGGATGCAGGTCTGCATGGCTGTTGCGATCACAGACCAAGTGGGCGCTCGCATCGCAACTGTGCGGAACTTTGAACGATATATTGATGGCGCAACGCTGGTTTCCACGGTCTCGAGTACGCTGAGGACGCTGGAGATGCAAGAAGTGGAGGCGAACGAAGAGGTGAGGTTTGGCAGGGATCGCGCGGATACTCCCGCACTCGCGTGGACGCGTAAATTAGAGTTCAGAGTTCAGGGCAATGACGGCCCTCGATCAATGTCGACGACGCCTTCCATCTCTGGAACCATATCATTATTTCCCTCTCCCAAGCGCGGTCTCTTTGGAGACCAGCTATATCTCCAAATCACCCACATCAGACTCGGCGATGTAAACAATACCATCATGTCGACCCAGTCTTCTCAGAAGAAGCAGCAGTCCATCTCCAACTTCTTCACGCCAAAGTCCACGCCCAAACCCAAGGTCAAGGACATACCCGCCCCATCGACAATCCGCCGCGAGTCTTCCGACACACATGCCCTGTTCGTGAGTGATCGAAGCAGTGACGAAGCCGAGGATGGAGCACACGCAGCTCGAGCATCGAAACGATCCGCCGTCGACTTGGATCAGTCACTACCACCTTCCAAACGCCTCCGCGAAAGCCACGAACCTGCCGAGATCTCGGTGAACAGCATTGGAGGCTCGAAGGCCAACGCTACAGCGAGAACCTCCAAATATACCTTCTCGAGCTCTCCTGCCCTGGCGAATGACGAGAACGATACTGTCGACGACGAAGAGACCCGCAGGATCAAAGAACGACTGCATCAAAAGTTTGTGAAGAAGCTTGGAAGACCAGATAGCATTGCGGATATTAAAAGAAGGAACGGCTTCATCAATCACGAGACCGAAGCAGATGAAGATGCTGCAGACGAGGATGAGGAAGAAGAGGCAGAACCCGCTACCAAGAAGGGAAAGAAAGGTCCAGTGGCAAAGAAGAGCAAGAAGCTTACGCCTCTTCAGCAGAACGTCTTGGACCTCAAGCGAAAGCATGCAGATACCCTGCTGGTAGTGGAGGTCGGATACAAATATCGGTTGTTCGGAGAAGATGCTCGGGTCGCTGCGAAAGTGCTTGCCATTGTGTGCATCCCTGGCAAGTTCAGGTTCGACGAACATCCCTCAGAAGCCCATCTGGATAAATTCGCTTCCGCTAGCTTTCCCACACATCGACTTCATGTCCACGTGAAACGACTAGTCTCTGCCGGGCACAAGGTCGGCATTGTCAGGCAGCTGGAGACCGCTGCGTTGAAAGCAGTTGGAAGCAACCGCGGCAAGCTGTTCGAACGCGGGCTCACCAATCTCTACACTAAAGGCACCTACATCGACGAGCAAGAAAGTCTAGACGTGACAGGCGTCAGCGGCGGTGCTCCAGCAACTGGACACCTGCTGTGCTTGACCGAGACTTATCCCAAAGGTTTCGGGTCGGATGAGAAGGTGCAAATTGGGCTTGTTGCTGTGCAACCGTCGACAGGAGACATCATCTATGACGACTTCGACGATGGATGGATGCGGTCTGAACTCGAAACTCGACTACTTCACATTTCGCCTTGTGAATTCCTTCTCGTTGGAGACATGTCCAAAGCGACGGAAAAGCTGGTGCAGCATCTCTCTGGCGGCGACGATGCTCGAGTAGAACGTGTTGATAAGCCCAAGACGATGGCGGCGGAGGCATACAGCCATATCACCAAATTCTACGCCGACAAGTTGAAGAGTGGCGAGCCATCCTCGTCCCAGGTGGAATCATCTCAAGAGACTGGAACACTGCTCGATAAGGTGCACAAGCTGTCCGAGAGTGCGACGATTTGCCTGAGTGCCATGATTACTCACCTTACAGACTACGGCCTACAGCACGTCTTCGATTTGACCAAATACTTTCAGTCATTCAGCGCCAGGTCGCACATGCTCCTAAACGGCAACACTTTGACAAGTCTCGAGATTTACCGGAACCAGACGGATCAAACTCAACGTGGAAGCTTGTTCTGGACACTCAACCGCACCAAGACGAGGTTCGGGTCGAGACTGCTCCGCAAATGGGTAGGAAGGCCTCTTCTCGACCGCGCGCAGCTGAACGAACGTGTCGATGCTATTGAGGAGCTCAAGGATGGAACCAGCTCCGCCAGTGTCGAGAGGTTGAGGCTCTTGTTGAGCAAGATTCGAAACGATCTCGAAAGGACGCTCATTCGTATCTACTACAAGAAGTGTAGTCGGCCAGAGTTGCTGTCATTGCTGCAAACCCTGCAGATGATTGCCCAAGACTACGCCCACGTTACCTCTGTCTCTGAAACAGGTTTCGAGTCGAAGATGCTCAAAGAAGCCGTAGCATCGCTACCAGTGATCTCAGATGATGTTCTCGACTATCTCAATCGCATCAACGCGGAGTCCGCCAGGAACGATGACAAGTACAACTTCTTCCGCGACGAATTTGAGACCGAGGATATGACGGACCACAAGTGTGGCATTGTAGCCGTCGAGCACGACCTCAACGAGTTCAAGAGTACTGCCGCAAACATCCTAAAGCGGAAGCAGGTCACCTATGTAACTTCAGCAGAGATTGACTATCTGATCGAGCTTGAAAACACGCAGTTGAAGAACGTGCCAGCGTCGTGGATCAAAATCAGTGGCACGAAGAAGGTCTCACGTTACCACGCTCCGGAAGTGGTGAAGTTGATTCGTGAACGAGACCAGCATAAGGAAGCTCTGTCGAATGCTTGCGATGCGGCTTTCGTCGACTTACTTACAGAGATTGGGTCCAAGTATCAAGCTTTCAGGGACTGCATCCAGTCACTGGCATTGCTGGACTGTGTGTCATCGCTCGCGGATGTTGCTCAACAGCCTGGATACTGCAAGCCCACTTTCAGCGACAAACCTGGTATATCTATCGCCGCTGGCCGCCATCCGATGGTCGAGCAACTTCTCCTCGATTCCTTCGTGCCCAATGATATCAGTCTGTCGTCGGATGAGACTCGCGCCCTGCTCATCACAGGACCGAACATGGGTGGCAAGTCTTCTTACGTGCGGTCGGTCGCCCTTATCGCCATCATGGCCCAAATCGGCTCGTACGTCCCAGCAGAGTCAGCAGAGCTCGGCCTCCTCGACGCCGTCTTCACTCGGATGGGTGCTTTCGACAACATGCTCAAAGGCGAGAGCACCTTCATGGTAGAGCTCGGTGAGACTAGCGATATCCTCAAGCAAGCCACGCCTCGCAGTCTGGTGATCCTTGATGAGCTTGGTCGAGGCACAAGCACCCACGACGGTGTCGCCATTGCGCAGGCTGTGCTGCAGCATGTGGTCAGCCAGCTGAAGAGCTTTACATTGTTCATCACTCATTACCAGAGCCTTGCACGATTGGCGGAGCAGGATGCTGCTGGCGAGCTCAAGAACGTCCATATGCGCTTCACGGAGCACGAGAGCGAGACAGCAGCTGACGAGAAGGATGTGACGTTCTTGTATGAGGTTGGCGAGGGCGTTGCACACAGAAGCTACGGTCTCAACGTCGCCCGCTTGGCCGGTCTACCGAAGTCACTACTTGAGGAGGCAAGCAGGCGAAGCAAGAAGATGGAGGAAGAAGAGAGCAAGCGACGCATGAACTACCTCTCGAAAGCGATGGGCGAGCTCATCTCAAGTGGTGGTGAACTCAGCCTGCAGCATTTGGTGGCCGGGATTGAGCAGCTGTGAGATGACGCCTGATTCTGTTTGATCGCATGATACCCTTTAGCTTGTATGTATTCTGGTCTGGTACTTGCTGTCCTCGCGGGAGCAACCGCGCCGGACTTGCCATTTCAATGACTCAAGCCTTTTGCTCTTGCCTTCTCGACATCTCGCCAATATCTCGCAGCACTGCTCTTCCGCAGCGAGGGACCCACACGAACCATCACGAATAACGAGGCATTCCATGCAAAGCCAATGACCGCGACCATGATGAAGGTGTCTCTGTAGCCCATAGCATTAAGCCAGGGTGTGATGCTGCCACAGTGTTAGCGAATTCGTCATTCACTTTGCGCCTGTGCACATGCACGCTAGCGTCGAAGAAGCTCTTGATCATGGACTCACCCGTAGTTGATTGCGAATGACAGCGTATTCCGGATAAGGATACAAGTCGTGACAAGCTCTCCAGACAACGCATGATAGGATGAGATAGCGTACCCCAACGCCCCTGCCACACAGAGCGTGTTCGAGATGGCGAGCGTGGCTTGTGCGAACACGAGAGCAAACCAATGGACATGGTACGTGACCCCAAGTCCATACAGCAGCATGCTGAAGGGGACCAGGATCATGGACGCGATGAACATGTACAGCGTATGTTCTGGCTCCGAGATCCCGCCATTTCGCCTCGCAAGTCGCATGGTGAGTTCTTGACCCATCTTTCCGCAGTAGTACGAACCGATCAGCGCTCCGACGATGCCGCCGGAGTATGCAGCTGCGATTGCGGTTGTGGAGAAGCCGTAAACGGTTGAGTATACTGTGCCTGAGGTTGCGTTCAAGACTCCAGACCATACGAGCGCGTTTGCGCCGTACATCAGACCCGCATAGACGATGACTGGATAGGTAAAGCCTTTGAAGGGGGCGATAAAGACTTGGAGCATGCGGTTTGGTCGGGCCTTGTCGCCGGTAAGGGACAGCTTCTGGAGATATGTTTTGCGTGGGTAGGAAGTGACACCTGCTTCGAAGTCCGTGGAGGTTGCGATGGTCGTCTTCGGAATCGTCTTTTCGCCTTGCATGCCTTCTGCTTGGAGGTCTGAAGGGGTTGATATGCCCGAGGCTGCCTGAATTGGCACAGGGGAAGTGATGCGGTCATAGTTGGTTTCTGGGTCTCTCGTTAGTGCTGTATGATCATTCGGACCTTCAGACGAAAACGTACCCTCCATCAGGAAGAAACAATAGACGAACGCGATCCCAATCCAAATGGCGGTCCACCACAAGACCCATCTCCAGTCCTGACCATCATTGATGAAGCCTGCAAGCATTGGTGCGAGCTTGCCTACATCGAGAGCAGTTAGTATGACTTCGCATCACAGTTGGTGCATAGGGGTGCTTACCAGTGATGGAGAGCGCCAGGCCGTACCTTGCAGCAAAGGGTACAAGGTCAGCTCGTCATGAATACAAATAGGGATGCCTTTAAGCATTCGTTATACGTACCAAGCGAGATATTTAGGTCGTTCGTGCGCAAACCATATGTCAGTCTAGGAGTGATGGTACTAGGTCAGCTCGTCTTGTTCATGAGCAGGGGTGCGTTCAGGTCCCAACCAACATACCAGGGATATTTCACAAAGAGCCTCCACTGGAGCACCGAAGAATCCCTGTAGGACCTTGTTCATCAAGTAGGTGCCGCGTGTTGTGCATAGCGGTGCAGTGCCCATGATTGCAATCGATGCTGCCATAGACAGCATATACGCTGGTCGTTTGCCGTATTGCAGCGCAAGGGGTCTGGAACTGGGTCAGTGAAAGCAATCGCCAGTTGCTCCAGTGAACCCTTACTGCCAGATGACGCATGCCCACCCGTAGGCCAAAAACATGACACCAGTGCCAGTGTTCAGATCGTTCAAGTCCAAGCCAGTGGCTTTTTCGATCGGTTTGACGACTGAGTAGACACTTCCAGACGGGATGGCAATCATGAGAGTATACATCAGAACACATGAGGTTGCCAGCATTTTTCGGTTGAATGTCCAGTTGCTGAGTGTTGGTTTAGCATGAGTCGACAAGTGACCGCTTGCTTTACTGACAGTGGATCTTCCGGGTCTTCAGACGGTCGTGGGTGCAACACGATGTCATTCTGTGAGCCTCCAGCATGCTTGCCCAACACATTGCCGTCGACATCGATGAGGCGGACGGTGCCTGGCGGCAATTGCTTCTCGTTTTCCATCGTGAATTGGATATGAAAGAAAGATAGACAAACCTAAGAGCTCGAAAGACGTGTTTTACCAAAGGAACCGCGTGTACAAGAATGAGAACACACGCATTGCCTATCAGTGCCAAGCACACTTACTAGATACTGAGTTCTGTTGCACCACGGTCACAGCAGAGAAACGTTGGGTGCATTACGATGGCCGAATTCACCACGATAGCGGCCGCGATAAGTGAGGAGATAGGGCGTCCAGCACTCCAGGCCGGGGAGCACGGCGAAAACTTGTTCAGTCGGCCGTGGTGGCAATTCCAGCCCGGCTTGAAGCCGTGTTCGATTAAGTCTTCCGCCGTTTGACAGCGTCACAAATTGCATCGCAGTCGTAACAATGGCAGCAAACCATCATCGTGCGAACACCGGTGACATGACGTCTGCTGGGGTTGTCCCTCTTTGTGACTGGCGTGGCGCTTGAGCATCGACGAGAGCGAATGTTGTCGCTGCTCGTTATCCAAGCGGAGTTGACGGATTCATCCATTTGGCCTGAGAGATCACAAAAGTCGGTATTATGGTGACAGTGATGTTGGTGAAAGTCCCGAGTGTCGTTGCTTCTTCACGATCGTGCTGAAGATTAGAGTTGCGGCTAGATCCTCCCGTGCGGTCGCACCTGCCAACGATCTCTCCCAGAATAGCTACTCTAGCTTGCCAAGACTTGCGCGTTCTCTATCCCTGCTCGCCTCTGCTGCTGTACGCCCTCTTCTGCAGCACAACGTCGACACCGATTCGTCTTGCGTCACCATTCATACATTCGCTACAGTACAGTCCTTCGCTCGAGCAGCGCAGCATACAGCACATTAATTCTTACCACGATCACGAAACGCACCGGCAGCTCCGGCGAAGACCGCGAAAAGGAGGCATCAGCAGCACAACAAGGAGCAAGGAAACAAGGCTGGGCCGATTCAAGAGAAGACGGAATCCTTGAAGGCGCTGTTGGCATAGCAGCCACCCAACATATTGTACACCGATAATCTGGGCATCACTTTCGCTCGGGCTTCTTCTGTGACACAGTCATGGCGCGCAGCATACGACTAGTCCGCGCATTCGCACTCCTGGCGCTGCTGGCGGCGACAGCGGTGCATGCACAGAACGACTTGCCCAACCTCAGCACCGCTACGCAAGCGACTGAGCTTTCCACTACCGCCGAGAGCACCAGCGAAGCGACTACAGACGCCACCACGGGCGATTCCTCCTCCGCGACAACCGCAAGATCTACCACAGCCCGCAGCACCACTGCAGAGAGTACTAGCGATGCCACATCCTCTGCCGAGTCCACGAGCGACGACTCCTCCGCAACCACGACTGCTACATTCCCTGATGCGACAAGCACCAGCACAGGCGTGAACACCCCATTCTCACTCACCGGTCTGCCCACCATCCAAGGTGCTGGTATACCCACCATGGTGATCCCTTACACTGCGAATGCGCCGTTCATGCAGAAGTCGACGATGCCTGAGGGAACAGTCTTCATCGCCGTCGGCGCCGTTCTCGCTTTCCTTGGCGCTTGTGTTCTTCTCTGGCGTGGGCTGGTTGCTTGGAGCATCAATCGCTCTGTTAAGCGTGCTGCTCTTGTCTCTCTTCGTGGTTCGGACAAGGGCTCATCAGCCTGGGGTGCTGGTGCTGGCGCTGGTGTCGGCCGCAAGAGTGCATACTACAAGGAGTACGAAACTGGAAGCAGCATGTCTTTGGACGCTTTGACAAGCACTGGCAAAAACATGAGATCTTCGCACATACCAGTCAACGATGATAAGAGACAGTCCTCTGCGCCGCCTGCAGGACTCTTCTTCTCGCCAACAGCCCAAGTTTCGAATCGCGCCAGCTCTGCTGGTGGTTTGGACAACCGCGCTTCGGGATATTTGCCCGCAGGATACTATGCTTCGCCATCTGCCGCTGAGCCAGCCGGCGGGAGGAACTCTACAACGATCGGTGGATCTCTGGCTCCTTATGCAAGACATAGCGGCATCAATCCTTCGCCTTCGCCTCCTGGTTCGCCCAGCCTGCCGAATTCTCGGAACACTTATTACGGCGGCGGGAACTATTCATCAAGAGACGGACTGCGTTCGCCATCACGGGAAAACCTTAGAGCTTCAAGTCGGGACGGATATGGCGTCCAGCGCAACAGCAATGTCTACATGCATCCCAGCACTTCATCGCTGGCTGTAGGGACTGGAGGTGGTCATTCAGGAAGCAATGAACATCTTGGAGGCCAAAGAGCACCCAGCGCAGTCTTCTCTGACTTGTTGGAAAACCATGGAAGTGGACCGCGTGAACGATTCTAATGACGGTCGGGGAAGATATGCGCCAGATCTGATGAAACTTTTGCATTTAGCGATTTCCGTTCGCATTGTCTGAAATTTGGGACTGGTTTGGTACTTCACGAGCGGCGCTTTACAGTAGCCAATTCGGCATGAGAGTTCATCGGTAGGAAGGAAAGTCGACAGCAGGGTTTGATAGCTTTGTCGGGGCGGTAATGCTAGTGTACGAATGAACAAAAGTCATCTTTAAAGCAGGTCTAGTTCGCAATGTGCGCTCCACAGATTGCATAAGCTGCCTAGCTAAATTGGAGTCACACGGTCTGCCCTCCAGATCTCTAGTCACCATCGATTGCTGTAACATGGCCGTCAACTTTGACGCAGTTTCATATTGATCGAGTATGTTCGAGGTGTAAGTCGCGATCTCTCGACCCCATGCGCCTGCCATGTGAGTGTCGGAAGCTAGCGTCGGAACCTTATCTCAACTTCATCCCTCCTCACCCAGCATCGTCTAGCGCGCTCGACTTTTCGGAAGTAATCTGAATCTTGAGACAGCGAAAACTTGGCACGATAATTAGAGGCGGACGAAGACGGGTCCCATTCTATGTTAAAGACGACTTCATCTCTTCTACTCCCACCTCGATTTCTCGAAGGATGGGTGTCCAGAAAAAGACGCGCAAGTTCGCCGCCGTCAAACGAGTCATCGGCCAGCGAGATGCGCGCCTCAAGAAGAACATCGTCAAGAATGAAGCCGAGGGCAAGAAGAAGGCCGAAGGCGACGACGTGAAGAGGGAGATGTAAGTTTTCTGCGACACGAACTTCGTATAAAAACATACTGATGCGCTCTGCAGTCCACAAGTGCCTAGCAGCATGTTCTTCCAGCACAACACCGCCCTCCAACCGCCGTACCAAATCCTCGTCGATACCAACTTCCTCTCGCACACTGTCCACCACAAGCTTCCGCTGCTGCCCACGCTGATGGACACACTCTACGCGACTTGCACACCGATCATCACGAGCTGTGTCATGGCTGAGTTGGAAAAGTTGGGGCCAAAATACCGCATTGCGCTACAGATTGCGCGAGACGAGCGCTTCGAGAGACTGAAGTGCGATCACAAGGGCACGTACGCAGATGACTGTATCGTAGATCGCGTCATGAAGCAGAGGGTCTACCTGGTTGCCACCAACGACAGAGACTTGAAGAGACGGGTGCGGAAGATACCAGGTGTGCCGATTGTCAGCGTTGCGAGAGGCAAGTACGCAATCGAGCGTCTACCAGATGCTCCAGAGAAATGAGCAGGGTAACGAGCCAGAGCGGACCGATCGGGCATGGCTTTGTCATGAATACTGCAGCGATTAGCGTGGCGTTGGGGATGTTGTTTGGGAGATATCCAGCGACCGAGTCGTACGGGCGCATGCAGAGTGGGATAGCTTGGAAGGAATTTACGATGCGCTCCATCCCAGCTCCCGACCGATTACTGAGCTTCAGAGGCCTGTCCACGGTTGCGCGTTCCAAAGGCTGTGCACGACGTGTGCCATAGTCTTCGTGCGACATCTTTCTTGAGATGACATCAACCTCTTGGCTAAAACATATCCATGGACTTTTGCATGGCCAAGACCGCGGCGTTGTTATCTGGAAGCCGGATCACCAGGATGATCATGTATTGCGCGACTCTCCGCCAGCACACTGCAGGATGTGGGAGCTCTGCGTGGGGAGCTGCATCCCATCGTTCTCACATCTCATCCAAGCTGGATATGTACTTGCCTTGGAGAGACTGGACCAATAGACTCACGCCATTTCCCACGATGGTCCATGGGAGATTATGCAGACGCCAAGAGGAGATGTTGCATGCGCGTCCAGCTATTAAGCCAAGAGCAGTCGGGCTTGGTAGTGAGACCGCTCTCCGGCAGTGCCCAGATGTGTGGCCGAACTTTTGCACCACAATCATCGACCCCCACTCAACGGAAGCTTTCTGGAGACCGAAGCAGCGAAAAACAAGAAGAATGATTTACATTGCTCTTGGCTTGAAAGTCTTGTCCGGGTGGGTCGTGCGCCTCTTCCGCGCCTTGGCCTATTCTTGTGCTTTACTTCCTGTGCCTCTGGGCAACGGCTGCCCCCCAGCTCTCCGCGAATCCGCCAACTCAAAGCTTCTGATGCAGGCTTGGAGCTATGATGGTCACGCGCTCGGCATCGCTCTCATCAAACACAGTGAGTGAAACGCATCTTGGCAGCGGTCATCCCACTTCATGCGCGACCTCCTTGTCGCGGAGATGCGGGATGTAGTGGTTGCGGCCGCAGTATAAAGGCAGGTCATGATCCCTTTCCGCCGTCATCCACACAGCTTCCACTTCAAGCATTACACCGCCGGTTTACAAATCCATCAGCTCAACCCACACGCTATAACAGCTCAGCGTATCTACTTCGGTCCTTCTTCCACCAAGGTTCCTCAACCATCACCACATACAAAAGAATGTCTGCCACCTCTCAACTCTGGGCCCCAAAACCACAGCGCCCTTCTCAACAAAAAGCCATCGAACGTATCGACAACGCAGTCCCTGGCACGTGGCTCATACTTTCTCCCATGGCATCTCCACGAGCAAACGACAAGTTCTTGCAGCTCACCCCAAGTTCCTCGCCGCTGCCCTCGCCAGCTCTCAAGGCCGAGAATGGAAGCCCAGTCGAACTGGCTTCTCTTTCCCTGGCTGACTCGCTGCCACGCCCTACCGCTGAGCGCTACCTGAGCAACACCTCGACGGCCTCGCGACAGTCTTCAGTTTCTTCGAGCTCTATGGGCCCAGTGTCTACCCGACCGCCAGCCTTCCTGACTGTGCCCTCCGTGGAGCGTCGCGAAATGGCTGTCCGCATTGGTGGGCTGGGCGCTGCTTTCCTCTCCAACTGAACAGCTACCGCCTCGAGTCAATTCTATCATCCTGCCACCACGGACGGTTTGAACGAACGCCACCAAAACATCGGTCCTACAAACACCATGCCGCACAAACTATTGCGACACCAACCTCAGCCGCATTCATCCACGGAGCTTCGCTGACCGAGCTGTTGCAATGATCGACAACACGTCGCCAGTCCGCAGCGACTTGCAGCGCCGGAGCACGACTCACGGGGTCGCTCCATGCAGTTGCGCTAAGGTCTGAGTGGTGGAAATGATCTTGTGTTTATGCCGGTGGGGTTTTCTGGCTGCTTGTACTCTTAGCTATGACATGATCAATGAAACGTAATTGTAGAACACACGCTCACTCCGTTCTCTCTTCAACAGATACAATGGCCACTGTCCTCGTCTCCCCACACCGTCCCCGAATCTCCAGATCATTAAAAATAGATTGCGTGCTCCTTTTCTTACCTCAGCCGTTTGATCGACACAGATTCCCGAGAGATTGGCTTCGCGAAGCTTAAAAATTTGAGCCGAAGATCTCCTTGGCAGGTAGGGAACGCAAGAGCCACCTCACAGCAACCACGACCGTTGAAAGGCCTGGACTGCCAACATCCAAGCCACTTTTCGGTGTTCGCTCTCTCGTCTGAATGCGCGAGGTCACGGGATAAACCTGTCGGCAGAATGATATGGCCACGTTAGGCACAGTCGGTTCTGAACGCTCCTCTGTCGGTCTGCGAATACCATGGACCGGACCTGCTGGATCTGCTCACGCCTCATGCTCGTGAGTCCGCCTTGGACCTCATGCTATAAGGCCGACCGTGATGAACAAGCTGCGGATCACACAATGAAGCCAGTCCTGCGTCTTTCGCGATACTATTTTGCAGACTCTCAATGGAAGCGACAGAAAGCCAGCGCGCTCGACTGAGAATATCAGGACCAACCAGCAGCATTGGCTGTAGTGGTGCTCATGGCCTCGCCCATGAACGGCACGAACATGCCATCTGTAGCCAGTCTGCTGGCGATTGCTGGATCGGTAATGTAGAAATAAATGCCACTGCACGTACCCGACTGCAGCACAAACGACGAGTGAGAGAGTGTTTGGGCACGAAACATGGCTCCAAACCAGCACCTGCTATCCTTTTTCTTTCGAGCGTATCCTTTCTTGACAGGGACATTCACATTGCACTGACAGACCCAGATCTGGACTACTCGCTGCACCTTCAGACTCCATGAGGTAGAGTCTCCTCCCAGAGACAGAGAGATCAAGACGTATCTTCTGACACATGTACAGTGACTACTGTTCTGACTGCGGCGACTGGTTTGATGACGAGAACGAGCTCCGCGAGGTGTGTTGAAACGCCCTCAGTCTGCTGACTGAAACTCATACTGACGTATCTGCAGCATCGACAAGTCCACCTTCCACGCAGCTACGAGTGCTTCAAGTGCGACAATCGCTATGGCAAATACTCCGACATGCTTAGCCACGTCGAATACGGCTGCGGCGGCATCGACCACGAGGAGCTGAACCAATCTGCAGCGATGCTCTATCAGTGGCGATACTTCTTGAAGGAAGCCTACCGGCCTGAGATGCTTGGCATGTATTCGAGATACAACAAGAACAAGGACCACCAGGGTCATCCGTGGCATTGCCCAAGCTGTGGAAAGTATTTCAAGAAACTCTCGGCCCTGTTTCAGCATGCTTGGGCTAAGCACGGCCCGGAAGCTCAGGATGAAGGTCAATTCGAGAAGTTGAAGAGATGGTTGTGGAATCGTCATGCCTGAGAGACTCATGTTGCGATGTGGTGTGATTGGGGCATGGTCATGATGCTGGATGTGTTCACCGGCCTCAACCAAGGGCCAAAGCGCATCCTGCGCGCATAAGCAGTCCGCGAGTTTTTCGGCTTGACTGGACAGCTCGGAGCCTTTGACCTCGTTGTGGAGCACGAAGCGAAGAAGGAGGCAACTTGGGCTTTCAGCAGGAGAACAATGTATGCAAGGCAATAATATCAAGCCAATCCTTGCCACGGCCAGTTCTGATACGTTGCCAACCTGACGAGATGAGACGAGATGAGACCGCTACCAAACATCGCCAGGTATATCGCGTATGTGGAGATATCGCGGGGATGTGGGGAAACGCAACGATCGACGGTATCGACCACTTCACGAAACGCATGCACGTGGCAGCACATGCAAGCTTAATAAGAGACTCTTATCCACAACCCGATGACCTTGTTGAGCCGCAATGCTCACGTTACATCGTGTCTCGACGATCTATACCTTGACTTGGAATGGACCTGGAGTGTGCATCTTCAGCTCCGATGGAGGGGTTTTTACTTACTACCCAATGACGAAAGCAAGACCGGTCCCATAGGCAATGGCCGCCGACCACCAGACGTCAAGAAACCCACCCGAGGCTGTCATAGCTAACCTGACAGGATGAACGTACAAGTACGTCTCTTTACGAAAGTCCTCAGCTGTGCCACCATCTCCTCTGCTAGACCACTCCACGATGCATCGAATCGCCTTCGCTATATCAAGTCTACCAACGATATTTGCCCTGGTCCATGATGATGGCACAGGTCGCCTGCCTGCCATGGGCTGGAACAGCTGGGTAACATGTGCAGTGACTCTCCAGCAGAGACACCAAGTTAACAAACCTCACAGAATGCATATCACTGCGACGTGAACGAGGACAAGATGATGTCCGCTGCCAACGACATCGTCAACAAAGGCTTTCAAGCAGCTGGGTACAACTACGTAATCTTGGACGACTGCTGGTCTATTCAGAGTGGCCGCGATAGCGACAACCGTATTCAACCGGATACGAGCAAGTTCCCAGATGGGATTGATGGCTGGGTGGACAAGGTACACGACTTGGGTCTCAAGGCCGGTATCTACAGCAGTGCTGGCGAAACTACTTGTGGTGGATACCCTGCCAGCCTGGGCTACGAGACGATTGATGCCTCGACGTTTGCGGGTTGGGGAATTGACTACCTCAAATATGATAAGTATGCGTCGAATCCCAGTATTGTAAGCGCCGTGGCCTCCACTAACACTCCAATAGCTGCGGAGTACCTTCGGACTACGACGAATCATGCTACTCCTGTAACGCAGATCCGACATACGCAACGAGTATGTATATCGATGTTCACAAGTACAATCTGTCTCCAGCTCGAGGGCTATGCTGACTATTGATCTCTTAACTCTAGATCTGGTAAATGGAACGTGTCTCTACACAACCGTGCAAACTGGAGCCTCCAATATGATGCCCATATGCTTGCCTGTGTGGCCCGTGGATGGTCGCGACTATTCTCAATCCAATACTTCAGAACGTTACAATGCTATGAGGGATGCACTTCTCGCCCAGGACCGCACGATCCTCTACAGTCTCTGCAATTGGGGCACTGATGAGGTATATACGTGGGCCAATAACACGGGCAACTCTTGGAGAATGAGCAATGACATTCAACGTATGTATCGTCTTACCTTAGGCTGCAATATGTCGTTGACTTTACTTCAGCCACCTGGGGAGACGTCACTCGCATCCTCAACATGAACTCGTTCCTGGGCGACTTTACGGATTTCTACGGGCATAATGATCCTGGTAAGGGCCGTTCCTGTGACCACTACTCCTAGGCCTGAGACTGATCAAATGAGACAGATATGCTAGAAGTCGGGAATGGTAACTTCACAGCTGAAGAGACCAGAACTCACTTCGCCACCTGGGCCTTGATGAAGGCACCGCTGCTCATTGGGACTGACATCACGCTATTGAGCCAGGACAACATCGATGTCCTGCAGAACCAGCATCTAATTGCTTTCAACCAAGACTCTGTCTATGGAAAGCCGGCGACTCCTTACAAATGGGTAAGTAGCATCATCATCTCGTTGTGCTCTCATATTGACAAGTACATCACAGGGAACAAACCCAGACTGGACATACAACTCGACGAATCCCGCCGAGTTCTGGGCCGGGCAGTCTTCCAAGGGCACCATGGTCGCCTTGTTCAACTCGCTCGACACCGCTCGAACGATGACTCTCGACTACAGCGAGATTCCTGGATTGACGGCTGGTTGCTATTCTGTGCTCAATGCCTGGACTGGGGAGGATATGGGCTGCAAGGAAGGCAGTTTTGACACGAATGTGAACTCCCATGATACGGCTGTGTATCTTTTGCAGAGCGCTTGCTAGTTGAATATGGCCGAGGAAGGAGAGGAGCACTTTTGTACTTGATAAAGTGGTGGCTGGAACGCTAATCCAGCCTCTCCCAACCTCTCTCGTTGGTGTATATAAGCTACACATCGCACACGGATGCCTTTCATACAACGAGCTTCCTAGTCTATCACTGTGTTCATTAAATTATTACTCGAGGTTAAAAGGCAAGAACATAGCGGAGGCCAGGCCTACAGTCTGGTCGATAAGGTTTCCCAGCGACGCGTTGCGTGATCGTAACACGAAGCTGATGAACTCCTGAATCCGTTCCTCTATTTCAACAACCACACTCGTCTTTCAATATCGTCCCCGCACTCTTACCACTGAGCATCTATAAAAAGCTATTGCCGACCGGTCAGACAGAGTTGGGCTAAGCCAAGCCGCGATCATGCTCTGGCACACGCCGTATGCCTTACAGCTGCAAATGCAATAATGAGTAAGGAAAGAGTGCTAAAATGTGTCCAGATATTGCCATGAATGCGACCGGTCCTTCTCCAGCGAAAACGAGAAACAGCACGTACGTGAATACCCTCAATGGCGCTGTCCTGCGCGGATGCTTGGAGAGATTGCTAACATAGCCCAGCACGATATCACGCATCAGGAGAATGATCTCGAATGCTATGGCTGCTATCACAGCTTCAAACGCTATGCAGACATGATCCTTCATCTTGAATCCGGCCATTGTTCCTCTGACATTACCATCGCCGACTTGAACGAATCAGCAGCGAGATGCTACCAATGGAAGAAGTATCTGGACCCGCAGCATCGGTCCGCCCTCTTGCGCAGAGAGACGGACTATCTAGGTCGCGAGTGGAACGGTGATAGTAAACCTTTTTGCTGCCCTACGTGCGGGAGCTGGTTCAGGAAGCTTTCAAGCCTGTTCCAGCATGTTTGGAGTCCGGCGTGTGGCCAGGACGATGAGGGCGCGATCTGGAAACTCAGGCATTGGTTGGGCTCTCGGCATAGGCTGTGATCGAGACTCGAGATAGACGCTCTCACCATGGAACGTCAGCGCTCTCCTGGTCTGAAGTCGAGCCTTTGACGGACGTTTATTATGTGCTATTGGGTGGGATTCTGCTTTGGCGTGCGTTCGGAAGTGCTGGAATACGAATCTGGAAGGCGATATGTTCGGTGCTAGCACTTGACCCGAGATGCGACCAAGAGGGCTCAAGAAAGAGTGCATCGAACCGGATGGGAGTCTTCAAAGTGGAAGGAACGCGACTACAGTGCACGGGTTTGGAAAACACGCTAAAAGAGGGTTCGGGCCGCTGCCGATAACTCTATCTTCGTGCAAGGGTCTCATCACTTCAGGTCCCTCCCAAGTCACTACGATTTGTGTCAACCAACATCGAATCCCGACAAGTTCTTTGCTATGCACGCCGCGAGAACAATGAAGTGAGCAGCTTTCGTGGGACATCAGCCGACATCTGCAGCGCAAATGCACTGTTCACATTCCAAGCTATCGAGCAGATCCCGAAAGGGTGACAGAGAGCAAGCTTGCACACATCTCCTCAATGGCGATATCTCCCATGCTGAAGCCAGGCCAAGGACCTAGTACATCATGCCATCTTCTTCGAAGGTACCATCGCTCACATCGTCGCCACCGAACTCGCTCTCGACGTCCTCCATTGCAGAGTCTTCGTCCTCGCTTCCATCTTCGCCGTCTTCCTCTTCACCCACAAGCTCGTCCTTCCACTCCTGGCGAGTCTTCGTGGCATGGCGCTGAACGTGAGCACGAACATCTTCCGCAAACTCGACCTGGTCGTGATGGTAACCGAGCGTAGTGGTGACGTTGACTGGATCTGTCGTCTCTGCCTGGAGGAGGAGCCCAAATACTGTGTCGAGCACCGTCGTCATCGCCGTATCGCTGGTCCAGTCCCTGCCGGTGAGCAAGCTGTGGCACACGCGGCCGTGCGCTGAGATGTTCGGGTGCAACACTTTGGTGACGAATCGCACTTCTGGGGGAGAATATGGGTAATCCTCGCCCGCAGAAAGGTAGAGCATGAAAGCGCCTGCCGAGTATGGGCTATCATCTGGCCCATCCATAACGACTTTCCAGAACGCAATGTCGGATGTGGAGACGTAGATGTCATACTTTTGATGGCACCCAGCAGTGGCGATCTGCTTCATCTCGCGCATTAAACGTGGGATGCGCTTGTTGGATCGACGGCCTGATTGAGGCGAGCTGTTCTGATCTCCAGAAGTCGCAGTGAGTTGAACGAACTCGTCTTGCAAATTCGGGTGCTGCTTGCTGGCTGGAAAGACGTCTGGTGTGACGACAGTTGGTGAGGCCTGGAATCGAGAGTAGGCAAACTGCGAGAAGAACTGCAAGCGGTCCCGCGGAAGGTGTCGAGTTGCAGTAATGTCGGGACGATGAGTGATCGAGAGGAATGGCTCCAACTCGCATATCGTCAGCGCGTTCGAGACCGAGGTCGGATGGAAGCGATAGCAACCGAGTATCTGGGAAACGGTCTTTAGCTCGAAGTTGAGCTCGTCACCCGTTTCGTTGGCAAGCTTAAGAGCATGCCCAGCCAGCTGTGGACTTGATGGTGTGCTGTTCGACAGCCTTGTGGCATACGCATACGCTGCAAAGGTCGGTAGGAGCATCACCAACTAGCTCTTTATCTTCTTTGCACCCTGCAGTGACCCTTTGCCGTGACATCCGTTGTGAAAATGTGTCGGTCTGGGTCAACGAAAGCCGTAGCGGATGCAGCTCATTCTCGCTAAGTGTGTTGCATGTTCCGACCGTGAGTGGCAATGCAAGGCATAGATCGCAGTTGTCGCAACCTTGAATGTGAAACCTTGCCGTGCTTGAGCGTTCCAATTATATTAGGACTTGTGCGCTCAGCTCGTCGATGCTTGACTTTTCGGCTTCGGTGGCTGACTTCGTCCGTCCGTGCGAAATTCTCTTCTGCTGTGACTGTTGTGGTTCTGCGGATGCCAATACTGAAGTAGCGTGACTGCCTTTGGTGACTGTAATTCCTTGCACCGCACACATTGCCGTCACTTTCTTCGTTGTCGCTGGGAATGTATATGCTCCATGAAGCAATGGGCGAGTGCCACGAGAAGGGAGAGAACTTGCTGTGACGCTTCGTATGGGTATGGTCGGTGGATCGCCAGTTCAACACAACGAGTTGCTGTCATTGCTTGGCAGAGTCTGCGTGAGTGGCCTCCTTCGCTGCAGTGTCTGTGTCACAGGTGCCTCGCGTGTAGATGTGTGCTGGTCTGCAGGTGTGCTGGCTCTGCAGCATCGTATAGAGTTGTGTTCTGGTGGTTCGATGTGCATCCGCAGCAGCAACGATATCCGGACATGCTGGACTTGAGGTCGTGGTCTTCCAATCCTTGACACCCTCGACGGTACTGCCAGGTTTGGTCCCGAAGGAGACACTGCAACGCCTTCAAGTCAGTATACATTCAATCTCCCAAGGACATTCCACCTACATTCTGGGCGCTCTCTTTTCTCGCCTGCGTCCCGTCCCTCGCCTCACTTCTGACAAAGACCCTGCTTTCTCCTTCGTGTCGCCCACTCCCCCGCCCCTTCACACACTGATCGCACGGTGCTCCAACCTTCGCACCCGTGCCGTCGAGCCCTCCAACAATCGACTAGGCTCGCCCGAGACCAATGGTCTGATCAGTATGTCGTACATCTGGCACACTTCGTCGTTGCCCTTGTATACCTGTGTCAAATGTCAGCTATAACACACGAGTCTTGCATCGATTTGATAACTTAGCGTATCGATGCAGCCATTACTGCTTTTTCCCTCTTGTCCGCAGTCTGTATCTCGTCTCGCGTTCAGGCTGCTCTTCCACCGATTGTGAGAGGTCCATCGAGTTCACCAACTCAGGCTCGACCTGGCTCGGCTCATCTGGACTGTCACTGTCGTCGTGATCGGACTCCTTCTCGCTCGCAGCATCATCCGAGTCTGCGGTCTCGCGGCCATCTAGATCGGAGTAGTCGACGTTCTCGTCCTCGGTAGGGTCTTCGCTCCCCTCAGACAGCGGACCCGCGGGGGTCATGCCTTCATGTCCAGGGCTTTCGTCGTTGGATTGATGGCCTGGCTCGATGGGGTTCTCTGTTTTGGCCTTGCGATTCCTTCTAAAGTCTGACCAGTGAGCTTGAACGGCACTCTTGTTGCGGCCTACTGCAGTCGCGATGTCGTCCCAAGAATCCCCTCTCTTCCGCCCTTCATGCAGTGCGGCGTTCTGCTCTTGAGTCCATGGAACTTTAGTTGCACCATGGTGTTTTGCCTTTTGTGATTGCATTTTTCTCCAGCGCTGAGTGCAAGCAATCACGCTGCGACCGACGTCCTTCGCAATCTCCTCAGGTGATTTATTCGCTCTGTGTGCAGACCGCAACAGCTGTTCTTGTTCCACGCTCCACCTCGTGATCGAGCGAGAGACGCCCCCGGAGCCCCTTAGCAGCGGAATTTGCATGGTGTTTAGTCGACGTCTCAAAATCGAGGCTCGCGCTTCCATTGCTCTTTTCGTAAGAGTTTTTCCACTCCAAGAAACTATGCCCCGTGCTTCGTCATATGGGAACGGCTGCTTCTCGGGATCTCGTATGAGGGTGATCAGATCCTGCGGATACGTAGACGGTGCCAGCCCCAGCTCCTTAGGCGTCGGATCGACCATGGTCCAGTCTCTGGGCATCTGGCTTTCGTTCGCCAAGTTCCACAGGTCAAGCCGCTTTCCATATCGAAATTTGAATCCAGCCTTTAGAAGTGTATCCTTGACTCGGCGCAGGCGGTTGCTCAGAGTATGCCTGCTCTTCGGCAGTACCGCCTTTGGCAATTTCTCCCTTGCGAGTTTTGTGTCCACTTGCCTGTCGCCCGCGGATAAGATCAAGTCGATCATTGCCTGATCATAGACTTTAGAATCTAAGCCCAGAGCCTCCGGCGTGGGATTCTTCGTACGTTGACCCATCTCGCCCAGAGCCTCTGGCGTGGGATTCTTCGTGCGTTGACCCATTTCCGGGCTCATTATCTCAATCTCAAGAGGTTGGCCGGCGCAACCATCACACAGCACTTCTGCACAGCCCACGCCCTTGTGCCTGTGCCACTGCGTCAGTGTCTCGGTGCTGCTACAAAGCCGACAAGCTTTCGCGAACCCGATGTCTGGTATCATCGAATGACGGTGCTGCCCAGCGACCATGTCACGACCAGCAGGGTACGCCTCTCCACGGTCCGAGTGCTTGTTGTACTCTTCTCGTTGCGCCAAAAGCAATTCTTCTTTGTACTCGCCGACCGCTCGCAAGACGTGCACCAGAGCCATCTGATCAAGTCTCTGCCACTGTAGCTCAGTCTTCGGGTCCTTCATGACAGCGGCATAAAGCTGTGCAATCAAGTTCACGTCGAAGTGTGCCCACGCAATATCATTCGTAATAGCGGTCTGGTGGCGCCTCACCTTGAAGACACTGCCAAGCTTTGAGGCAGACCGCTCTGGCATGGTCATGGTGATGCGGAACCGCAGATTGGGATACCGGTCAACCAGCAAAAGTATACTCTCCATGTTCGTTGTCCAGCCGTCTGATCCAGTCACCAGCCATAGCACCGAGAGTTGAGTTTCTCTTTCCTCTGCTGTGTCATTCGCGTGTTGCAGGATGTCTTCCACAACTTGGTCTTCTGGCGAGGCTGTATTATCTTCACATCTCAGGATCTCTGCGTGGCTAGATCGACATCCCATGTTGTAGACATGGGACATGGCCTCGTCGTCTGGCTGAACGTCATCTCGAGTCGTGATAGCCTTAGCACGGTCTTTTCGTCCGTTATGACACAGCTCCCACATGTCGATGGCTCTTCGGCCATGTCCGTCGAGGTTCTCCGCCCAACGAAGCGGCTTGCCTTCCACCCTGCTAATTCGCACTGGCGCGATAATCAGATATGGCCGCGTGTGAATGTCGTCAGCCATGTCTTCGAAGTGGAGGTAATGTTGCTCCATGCCCTTGCCATACCACGCAGTGGCAGTCTCACACCCGTATAGGTTTACGATGGACTCGTCCTTCAAGTGCCACCTGCCTGTCACAGGGTCCTCCGTTATCATAGAGCCACCGCGGTTGCGATGGTTGAACAAGGCGCTGGTGATCATTTGTGCGTAACCGCCTTTGAGAGGGATTTCCTGGCGACGAGCAAAGGTCTTATACCTGTCGAAGACTTCATAGGGCATCAAACCGCCCTTTCCAGCATCCATCATGATTTTGACGCCGATGGCACGCATGCTCACGTCTTCTGCCGGCTTTCGTTGTGGCATGGCGTTTGCCCAGTCAGGTTCCAAGGGCGCGACCTTCTTACCGCTGGCAGCGAACTTGAATGCTTCATCAATCTCTTGATATTGTCGACTTGCACCGAGCTCGTCATCCAGCGGCTGGTCTCCGTGCGGGTTCCATTCCATACGTCCAGTCTTGTTGAGGTCCACGTTTGGCGTCCTCTTGTTCAACCACTCAGCATGCAGCTCCTCTTCGAAATAATCTGCACATCCTAGGCGAGGCTCCTGTTTCGGGTCCATGGAGAACAACAAACGGTTGGCGATGCGTTGACGCAGGATGTTGGCATCATGGAAAAGTTTCACCTGGCGGCGCCACATCCAATCACACATGTTCTGTATCGCGTGCAGCGCACAGTCGACTCCGTTCTGTTGATGGTACGTCTCGATCCAGTTGAACCGCCAGCGGCCTTGACGCGCTTTCCACTCGTCGGCGATATCCTCTTGACCTTCAATTGGATGCGCTGGATCCTTGACGACGCTGAGGAATCGATCCAGCATAGTCTGCAGCCGCTCTTCGACAATACTGCGATGTCCATCGCCGGGCTTGGAGTCGAATTCAGTTGGCTCTAGTGAGTCGAGGATCTCCACCAAACCCTCGTCTCTCCTGATGGCGACTGCGAACCAGTGGTAACCGGCATGATTGATGACCCCAAACACTGTATGTACCTCAGCCCTGGCTGGAAATGGCACCATGCCCGTGTCGAGCCAACCATCGAATGCAGCCTGATCGTGGGCGCTGTACATGCTGGTGATGTGCAACGTATTGGCGACTTCTCCGTATACCGTCGAAGTATAAGATGCCACCACGGCCTCAACGACATTGTTGATCACCATGCGTCCGGGCATCAGAGTCAGTGCGTCGTGTGCAGTGATGTTGAACTTGCCAAAGCTCTCCAGTTCAACCACCGGTTGCTCTTTGCGATAGTCGCCATCATCCCATCGTTTGAAAAGCAAGTGTCGAAGGGCGATACGAACACCAGAACCCGCATCTGGCAGCCACATATCCTTGTCGGACGAATTTTGCAATTCAAGAACATATGACTGGTCTTCGTTGGCTCCATTTGCAAATGCCGCCGCTTGCTGTTGACGCAACTCTTTGGCGTTTCTTGGAGCTGGACCAGTGCCTATGGTGTAACCAGCGTTTGTCAGAACACCGTTGCCGACCAATGCAGACGGCAGAGGGTGTTGGGCTCGCAGTTGTCTGTGAAGATCCGTCAGGTAGTCGAGTCGCAGCTGGTCGAGCTGCTGTGTCTCATATGAGACCTCTCGTCCACACACAAGATCCAGGCAGAGCTTGGTGGTGATGGTGCCACAGTGCACCACTCCTTGCTGCTTGGTGATGGGGATTCTGTCGAGCTTCCAATCGTCTTGTCGCCACTCATGGGCGGGATGTACTGCAAGCAGCCGGGCAAATGCTCCCAAGAGTTGTTCGCCAACGGTGGTGTGGCCGTCTTGGGGTAACGAATCGCGGAAAGTGATCCTACCGACTCGACTGGGAGTCTCACCGTCAAGTTCGGGCTCGATCGTTGCCGTGATCCAGTGCTGCCCCACATTGAGAGGCACGACGATGACCTTGGCCTTGTCTGAGAGGATGGGCAGTCTCTTGAGATGGCCTTTGTTCCAGTCGTGACCATGTGCCTCCGCAGTCGCCTGTTGCATCCTGTTCACAGCCTTCTCCAAGCCGTTTTCGATGCCGGTGACATCCAGCCAATGGTGTGTGCAATTAGGATTGGCGAGAACTGCATGCCCTGACCATCGTCCCGCGTACAATTGAAGGATGTTGCCGATGGTGCTCTCGCCATACCAGAAACGTTCAGCTTCCACAGCCTGTTCTGGTAGAGGACGCATGGCGAGCCACTCGTGCACATGCATGGGGACGAAACCGTCACCAAGGCCGACCTCAATCGCGTAAGGACTGGTCGCTTCTGGATCCTCTTGCTCCTCTCGCTCTCCGTCATAGAGACCGACCACATCATACAAGATCTCTGATGCCTTGTCGCCCTTCTGCTTCATGTCTCGCCGCAATTGCCATTCAGTGCGTTTTAGGTCTACCATGTCGCCTTGAGCGGCATTGACGTGCTTCTGTCGCTGTTCGGCGTCCGAAACCTCCATCATGTCCACATCATCGTCTCCTAGGAAGAGGCTTGTTTGGAAATCGTCTTCATCTGAAGGAAACGATGTGGCAGTCTGTTCCTCGGACGACTGCTCTGGCTGTGTCGACGCTTCATTGTCTTCGACCTTGGGAACCTTCCTCGTTGATACAGGCGAGGGAAGCTGCGTATCAGTGCCAGGAACAGGCTGAGTCCGTGCTGCCTCAATTGGAGCGGCATCCTTCTCGGGCTGACTTGCCTTGTCACCTTGATCATGGCGCTTGACCTCACTCACGACTTCAGTGTGGGCCTCACTGCTCGCTTCGCACTTGACTTCAGCCTCTGGCCTACTCTTGGACTCAGTCTTGCTTTCGACGATACCCTCGGTGAGTGTTGACTTGGGCTGTACAACTTGACCGACAGGCTCAGTTGCGATTTCACTGTTTGCCTCACTGTCCGCTTCATCGTTCACCTCAGACACTGGCTCATTCTTGCTCTTAGCCTTGCCTTCGGTTGTATCGTGAACGGTTGTCGAACTTTCGTGGCAAGCCTTCTTCGAAACAGCCGTCGCAGCCTCGTCACTCGGCCGTTTGATGCCCGCAATTGGGTGAGCTGGAGTCTTCGTCTTGTCGCCCTTGGGGTTGGTGTTGGCCGATGGCTTGGCTTGGGATCCAGCCTTCTTACGATTGAGATCCTGGAGGTAAGTCCTGCCCTGCTGTGTCCATGGAGCGACACCCTTGTCGATTGCCTCGCGCTCTTGCCTATTCTGCAACCAGTGCCTGCCTTCGGCGGTCCACGGCTGTTGGCCTGCTGCAATGGCCGCACGTTCGCCAGGCTGAGGTCGTTCAATCGTTGAGCGCGCCTTGGCAGGCTTCGCTGGTGGTCTCGATCTCCGAGGTGCGTCGTAATACGATCGCCTCTGGTCACCTCGTCGGTCTGGGCTGTAGTCTCTGGCCGATCTGTATGAATCTCTGGACCTATCTGGCCCAGACGCACGGTACGACTCTCGGGAGCGTTCGCGATGAGTGGAATCCCGTCCAGCGTCTCTGTCGCGGCGAGAGTCTTGGTCTGTCCGGCTTGGGCGGTACGAATCTGACGATCGGTACTGGTTTGGCCTGTGGTAGGACATGGTGTGGTTGGTTTGGTAATAGAGCTGATGCCGTTGGGCAACGCGCTCGAGGGAAGTTTGGAGTAGAATAGAGCTGATTCCGTTGGGAAACGCGCTCGGGGAAGGGGGAAGGAGGGGAGGAGGGGAGTTGTGCTCGGTGGGAGGAGGAGTTTGGAGAATAGAACTGATGCCGTTGGGCAACGCGTTCGGGGAGTGTGTGCACGTCCGGCAATATCAAAATCGCAAACGCTGAGAACGTTGGATGGGACGGTGCTGAGGAGAGGAAGAAGAGGAGGAGGATTCTGGGATGAGGTGAGGTCAAGACGCTCATGCTCACGAACGGCAGGTGCAGGCTCACGCCTTCCCATGGCCATGTCGAGGACCCACACCAGAACCGCGCAGAGGTAGGAACAGTACGTCGATCCCATCAATCGAATGCTGGACGAATATCTGCGTTGCGATAGCCGCGGTCGTTGCAGACTAGGCGTTGACAAAGGCTTTGGTGTGGCCGTGTGACGGCTTTCAAGTTCCAACCAACGTTTCTTCTGCGCCAGCTACAATCAATCCAACGGAACACTACCACCTGTTAGCTTATATTATATACATCGGGCTCATGATATCTCATTCAAGATGCATGGTGGTAGGGATGGGGTATGCAAGCGCGGTATAACGCCTGCGCGTGACGGATGTTCCTTCCTTCCCAAGTCCAATCCTTGCACTTACCGACTTTTACATCATCCACCTCACCTCATCCCGTCTATCCATTCCTCTCTTCATTCTTCTCAAGGCTGCTCGCTAGTCATCATTGCATATGCAACAACACTGGTGTCCAGTGTGAGCACCCATCATCACCGACCTCCATCTGAGTTCGACCGCCGAGCGCCAGCAAGCGCACAGCCTTCGATATCCTCGCTGGCCTCCAGCAGAGCAACCAGTATGCGTCCAATACATCCACGTCCGCTGGCTTCCAGTAGGGCGCCGTCACATCCGATGTACCTCATCGTAATGCCTCGCTGGCGTCCAGCAAAGGCATCGAAGCCCCATACAATCGATCCGTATCCGCCGGCCTTTCAGTAGAGCGCCGTCATGACCGGTTCACCTCATCGTAACGCCTCGCTGGCGTCCAGCAAAAGCATCGAAGCCCCATACAATCGATCCGTATCCGCTGGCCTTCCAGTAGAGCGCCGTCATGACCGGTTCACCTCATCGTAACGCCTCGCTGGCTTCCAGCAAAGGTGTCGAAGTCCCATTCAGTCGATCCACATCCGCTGGTCTCCAGCAGGCCGCCACGACTACCCTTTTACCTCGTCGTAACGCCTCGCTGGCTTCCAGCAAGGTGTTGAACCTGTACACAATCGACCCGTAACCGCTGGTCTCCAGTAGGGCGCTACCACCACCTGTCCATCGCCTCGTGCCGCCATGCTGGTTTCCAGCAGACGCACACAGGTCGTCCGAATCACTCCATATCCGCTGGTCTCCAGTAGGCATCATCACCACCCGTTTGTGGTCCTCACAATGCTTCGCTGGCTGCCAGCAGACGCACACAATCCGCATACTTCAGTGACACCGCCCAAGTCGAATCTAGCTTTCTGTCCGTGGAGTCTCAGGTACCGAGAATAACGTTGTACGAGTTCGCTAACCACCAGGTTATCATTACACCTCATTTGCTGGCCCAAAGCACATTCGCTGGCTCTCGGTGCTTGCCGACATTCCATTTGGCCGGCTACAGGTGCACTATGACCTTGATGAGTGACACTCGTCGACTGCCCCTCGCTGGCTTCCAGTGATGCTCGACCTCTTGATACTCGACATCTTCATTGGCTTCCACTGATGCTCGACTTCTTCTGCATTGGCTTCCAATCATGTTCAAGATCTCCTTCATTGGCTTCCAATGATACCTGACGACTCTTCACTCGCTTCCAGTGAGACTCGACGACCCTCTACTCGCAGGCAATCAGCAACACTTCGCAACACTCGTTGGCTTCCAACGATGTTCGGTCGTTCCTTCATTGGTCTCCAATGATATCTGATTTCGTCTTTCATTCCTTTGCTGGCCCTCAGCAGGATTTCAATTCGGTCTCGTATTCGGAATAGCGGTCGCCAATGATATCCCGCAGCCAGGACACAGCACGTTCTTGCTGCAATCGACCCTGAAGGCATATGATTGTTTCTGCCAGGATCTCGTGTGTACCTGCTGAGTCCTACACCTTTGCTCCTTATAGCTTCTACTGACAGCCAGGTCCAGTGGTGATTGCGCGTTGTGCCAAGAACGAGTGGATACACTCGGATTCCTCGAAGTGGGCAGATCGTCCGATCCTTCCAACTCTGTTCCGACCGCACCTCTCCTTTCATGCGACCGACTGCAGGCAATCTCCAGCGAATACTGCCATTGCACCGCTCGAAGCAAGCCGTATACGTCCTATAGTCTCGTTGAGTCGGTATCCTCCGATCGACAATGTCAAACGTTGTCCAGGATCGTTGCCGGGCCCGTTCAAACGCAGGTACCCCTACCATTCAAACAGCGTCCTCCGACCGTGGTGGAAGCAGGGCTCACACACACATACCAAGCAAGATACCGACTGTATAGCAACGCATTGACCGTTGTTGTGGGATATCTTCGCAGGATGGATGGTTACCCCTGGTGGTGACTTGGATTGAAAGAGTAGCATACTTCCAGGCGGATGGTGGAGAAGCACATAAACGATGACAACACAGGTGTGCCAGCGAGCTCGATTGACGCCGTGGTCATCCCAAGAAGGCCATATCGAGGTTTGGGATGCGAAATGAGGCAAGCAGAATCAACATAAAGGGAAAAGTGCGCTGAAGAATGAAAGAGCATGACCTAAGGAAGAGTGAGTCGAGCGATGAATGGGAAGGTGAGTTCAATATTCCCAGAAAGATCGGATTCACTTTCGGGCTGGTATATCCTCACTGATACCGTCAGTGTCTGGCTCACTGATACCGTCAGTCTCTGGCTCACTGATACCGTCAGTCTCTGGCCCACTGATACCGTCAGTGTCTGGCTCACTGATACCGTCAGGCTCTGGCTCAGCGATGAATGGGCAAACGAATTCAGCGGTGAGGCGAAGGGCAAGTCGAGCGATGAGGGTAAAGGTGATCTGAGTGATGACGGGGGTAGAGATTCCAGTGATGAAGAGGACAGTGAGCCGAGCAATGAAAGAGGATCGAGTCGAGCAATGGGGTGAAGATCCATTTCAGCTCTGAAAGGAAGAGGAGAAGCAATTGCACTTGGACCATCGTCTCTCAGCAGCTTTCAGTTCCGCGGATCAGCGGGGGCGGGTGTCTGCGGCTTGGCATTGCTGTTTGCTGTCTTGTCAAAATCTTCGCCGCACGCCAGCTTCCTCCTCTTTCCTCCTCATACGACGACACCACCACCACCATTCCGCCTGGTTTCGCCTCTGCGCCTCCCCCCTTCGCTTCCGCTCCTTTGGAGCACACGACACGACAGACCCCCCGGGCGCGTTGGCCAACGCCATCAGCCCTATTCAAACTTCTCCCCCTGAGCGCGTTGCCCAACGGCATCAGCTCTATTCAAACCCTTCCCCTCCCTCCCCTCGAGCGCGTTGCCCAACGGCATCAGCTCTATTCTAAATGTCTTCCTCTTCCCTCCCCTCGAGCGCGTTTCCCAACGGAATCAGCTCTATTCAAAACACCACCACAATGTCGCGTGCGACACCCTCCGGGCCGGACGCCAGCACCCTCGTGTCCGACATGCATGACAAGGCGCAAATCACAACGCCCTTCCATGACAAGGGCGCACTGAAGGCGGCTGATGACCCATTCGCGTTTGATGCTGAAGATGCTCCTGAAGAAGATGATATCGAGCGGGCACCTGGTGGCAACGCCGACAAAGCCCCTCACATCCCTCGCGAGCACATCATGCCTTTGAAAGACGGGCAGCGGATCGTCAAGCGCGTCGACCTGACACCTGAGATGACGAAAATGATCCTCGAGGATCTTTCCAGCATCGTGCCTCAGACCGATTCAGTGCGCGGCGTCTACCAGGACCTCCGTGCAGCGGACCGCCCACCACACAAGGTCTTCGGCACACCGATTCCCGGAGTCAGCAAATCGGCCATCCACCAAGCTCAGGGCGTCGAAACTGGTGCTGCATCTGGCAACCTGACCAAGAAGCAGAAGGACAACCAGAAGAGACAGCGGCGCAGAGCCCAGGCTGGCAAGGCCAAGGCGGACTCGCAACAGCAGGAAGACGACGAAGATGACGCCGTGTATATGCATGCAGATGCGAAAGAGACTTGCGTTGCCTTGGCCTTCTTGACTCCGCGTATGAAGCGCTCAGATCAAGACGCCTATGTCTCTGGCTTTGTTCGACCAGAGAAAGGAAAGACTGAGACCGTCAAAGTCAGGTTTACACCTGTCATGAACACTCAAGTTCCCGGTTTCATGTTGGAGGTCACGGCCCGCGATGGACAAGATCGAGCCAAGGTCCATTACAACGCCAACTGCATCCGCAGGGACGACACCGGCAAACCGTCCATTGTCATGAGGGAAATGCCTCTCACCAACCACTTCGACCTCAAATATGGCCAGGAAGATCACGACGGCATGGCCCAATTGAAGGTTGGTTTGCATTCCGTTGCCAAATTGGAAACGGCCGTTCGTGACCCCAACACTGGTCCCTTTCCCCTTCGGCCTTCATTCACAGGAATCACCAAGGATGCGCTCGATGCATTGGTGAAGCGCAGCAAGGATCTCAAGTCAGGCGACAAGTCATTGACTGAATTCGAGTGGACCATGGTCGCGCTGTACACGCAGGACGACTTCTACATCATGCGCTACTGGCCTCAGAACCCACACGCCAAAGCGACCTTGCTGGCTTTCTGGACATGGTGGGGTGCTGCGCTCAAAGACGCTGTCGTACATGGCAACTTCGCCTACTACCAGCGAGCTGCAAAGCTCCAAGGCCAAGCGGTCGATGCCGTCCAGTTCAAGATTGCACAGGTCCCGCCGCCACCACACCTCGTCAGCAGATGGCGTGTGACTTATGATGACAGCAAGATCACCAAAGTCGAGCCCGAGACATGGGTTGGTTTCCATCAAGACTCGGCAACTTACCCCGACCCAGAGACGACCACGCTGGCTGCGAGAATCGGCGTAGAGCGCACTCGCCAGTACGACTCGGCTGTCATTCACGACATCTTTGGCGGTGCGCAAGCAGCTCCTCTTCGTGCTGATATCCAGAGGCTGCCCGATACCACGAATGCTTTCTGGTGTGAGATCTTCATCGAGCCCGACTTCAACATGAAGAGCATCCTTGGCAAGCACCGACGTACGACGCCAGCCATCAACACCCATGTCTCGATCACTGTGGTCGAGCCGGAAGGTCCAGATAGCCAGTTCGACGGTACTGAACTGAACGGCGTCGTCCAAGCCGACGTCTTCATGCACAAGGCAACCTTCTGTGCGTTGGCCTTTACCAAGGAGAGGCAGCCATTCCCCGAAATCGCTCGCTACCAGGTCAAGCTCGTGTTCAGGGATGATCCTACGACCTGCAACCGCCAAAATGCCGCGCTCATCGAGCTTGGCAAGGGTGTCGAGCGCGACTATGGCATCGATCTGCCTCGCTGGTTCCTCGGCTCAGCGCCCTCCATGCAAAATACGGGCAGCCTCTGGAATGAGATCGCACAGCATGCGGAACGCGATGCTATCGTGCAGGAGTACACCAAAGTCCTGGAAGAGTTCACCCTCAACGACCAGCAGCGCCTCTACGCCATGCAGGTGCTGAAGTCTATGACAGGCCTTATCCTTCTTTGGGGACCTCCTGGCACTGGCAAGTCCTTCGCTCTGGTGGCATTGATCATTGCAACGGTTCTTCTTGGCAAAGACAAACGTGTCACTCGACGTCGTGTGCATGTCACCGCACCCACCAACTCAGCAGTGGCTGGCATCGCCAAGAAATTGAATGCCTGCGGTCTGCGCAAGAGAGGTATTGAGGTGTGCATCTTCACGGGAGCATACGTACGGAAGCCTCTAAAGAAGGAGGAGAAAAAGCCTGTGTTCGGCCCGCCGCCACCACCAGACCAAGCCGCGATGCAAGAGGGATGGGAGGCCATTGAGCGGCTGAACGATAACGCGTGCTCTGACCCAGAACTCTGGCCCATGTACTCCCACAGGCGGATTCAGATGTATATCCGGGAGTGTTTCTTGAACAAGAACCACGACTTCCACGAAGATGCGGCGTTCTTGGTCGAGCAAAACAGCATAGTGAGAGACCAGACGTCTTCTAAAGCTGCCAAGGCCGACGCTCGCAAGAAGCTGGACGAGCACAAGTGGCTGTTCACGTCCCGCTACTACAAGTACAAGGTCGACGTCGTCCTTGCTACCAACGGCAGCTCTGGACACGAGGAGCTGATCCTCAATTGGGGACCGAACGTGCTGATCCAAGACGAAGCGGCTCTTGCTTCGTTCGCGGACGGCATCACGCCTATGTCGGCGTTCAAGGAGTCTCTCCAGACAGTGACTCTTGCCGGCGACCACAAGCAGCAAGGCCCGGCCCCTCTGTCTCGAGGCTCCAACGAATGCATGCCCAGCATGACACACACGGCGTTCGATGATATCATCAGCAATCCCGCGCTGAAAGATGGCATAGACAAGATCATGCTCACGGTCCAGTATCGCATGGCGCCATACATCTCGCGCATGGTGTCCAAGATCTGGTACGAGAACAAACTGGTCGATGCTGAGAGTGTCAAGGGCGACACTAGGCTACGCATCACCCTACGCGAAGCTCATGCGCCTCTCAAGCCTTTTTCCAAGAATGGCCAGAGGGACCTGCGCCTCGCTGTGGACGTTTCTGGTGCCGAAGTCTTTGAGACCCGGGATGATGGCTCTACTTCATGGCACAACGAAGCCGAAGCTGATGCCATCGTCGCCTACATCATCTGGCTCTTGCAGTTCCAGCCGAAGCTCGTCAAAGCTGGAACGGTTGGCGGCCGTACAGTAAAGCCCGAGGACTTCGCTGTCATTTCGCCGTACCTTGCACAATGCGCGAAGATACGGGAGAAGCTCGCCACCGCAGGCTCAGCTGTTGGACTTGGGAGGGAGGCCCGCAGCGTCAAGATCGTCACGGCCCAGATCATCCAGGGAGACGAAGGCAATATCGTATTGCTATCTTGGGTGCGCAACTCCCCTATCCCGGGACAAGAACTGGCTCTGGGATTCTCGGCCGGCTCGCGCCAGATCAACGTCACCCACTCTCGCGGGAAAGACGCTGCGGTTGACTTTGGCAATTTCCTCACCTGGGCGAATGCGCAGGTCAACCAGGCCAAGCAGATGGTGCAGTACGACTCTGGCAAGTACGCGATCTTCGCCCAAGTCGTACGAGACTTTCGTGAAGAGGAGGACATCGTTTCCCTCCCTCACTTCGAGGCCCTTGTCGCCAACAAGGTCCTGGACCCCGCAAAGAGCGCCAAGAGCTCGATCATTGTTCGGCCATCAGGTCCGTCTTCTGGCGGTGGTTCTGGCGGTGGATCCACCCAGCAGCTGCCGCTCCGAGCTCCCACGGCGACTCGCCCCGACCCTCCCACGAACGCCAGGACATTCATGGAGTACAAGTCGGAGACCTCGCAGCACCTCAATGAGGCTGGAAAGCGAGTCATCGATGTTTTCCACCCGGCGGATAAGAGGCCAGCGATCTCGGCCCGCGCGGATGGGAGAGTCTTTGCGGCGCCAACACCTCCCGCCGCCGCGCCAACACCTCCCGCCGCCGCGCCAACACCTCCCGCCGCCGCGCCAGGACAAGTCCCAGGATCAGCGCCGCCGGCGACACAGTCAGCACAGGCCACGCCCCAGGACGGGGACAGGATGGAAGTCGACTCCCAGCCAGTCGCCGCCGCCGACCCGCCCAAGGCCAATGGCAAGGCGCCTGTGCGTAGTCCCGCAGACGGCTCGGGGGCTTACATACCTCCTCACAGGCGTTAACAAGGCTAAGTCTCCCTGTTCCCTTCTTTTGGTAGAGCCCATCTACAGCTGACATTTTCTATAGGAAGGCTGCACTGGGCGTTTTATCGGAGTGAGCCTTGAATAACCGTTGGGCTTACGAGCAAGGTGTGATCGGACTATTTAGTCCCGGGCAAGTTCCCTGCTGGCGTGGAAACACCTGGCAGTGTGGTACAATTGGAGAACTTGACGCGAATGGGCGATGGCGGAGCCTATTTGGATCACGATGGAAATGAAAGGAGACTGGGATGGTATCGGTATGTCAAGTTTCGTCTGCCTGAGTTTCATACAACTGACAGTCCTCGCAGCAAGGATGCAGACGGCAAGAGCAAGGACTTCGACTTCACCCGACCACAAGCCCTTCGAATTACACCACATCGACTTCAGCGCATGCGAAACTCGTCTTCCACAACAACAAGTGACGAACAACACGATGCCAACTCATTTCGCTGCCCAACATGAGGCTTCAAGAACAAGATTTGAAGTGAAGTCGCAAATGAAGACAACAGCGAGGCACACTCATCGCACCAATGAGCACGCTCCACCACCGAAACGAAGAGCAAGCTCCCGATCAGCTTCCCAATCAACAAGATCATTGCGAAGTGAAGCTGCAAACGAAGTCGACAGCGAGGCAAACCGGTCGCCTGAATGAGCATCCTCTACCACCAAAAGACAAGCAAGCTCCTGATCAGCCATGGTATCACCGACCATGGCGTCTCACAAGTCTCAAAAAGCCGACCAGCGTCGCATACACCATCTTTGCACGCCACGCCTCATCCGTCGTCACTCTGTTCTCTCACTACAAGAGCGACAATCTGCATCGAGACCTCAAGAGCTGTTCCTATCGCTCGAATCCTCGACACTGAGAATTGAAAGGTCATCAAGAGCGAGGAAGGCATACAGGTGAAGGGTCTGAAGGGTTTGAAAGACGACAAGTTTCGTGGCACGAGAAAAAGGAAGAAAGCAGGGACTTGGATGAATAGTGCGCAGCATCAAGTGGGAGAGGACAGGACATGGCTTGGCGAGAAGATCATAATAACTTCTCATTGAGTCTATATGAATGGAATGAGCTGCTCGACCCCCCATATTCTACAGTCGTGTCCTCGAAATGCAAAACTTTCAAAGTCAAAGGGAAATAGCAGAAAACAAACCTTGCTCTGAGTGGTATATCCCGGCCTTGTGGTTTCTGGAGGGTTCTTGGTAACCTTTTCACAGACGTGTAACCGTCCAGAAATGTCTCTAGAAACCTTCCAAAAACCACACCAAGCCATAGTATCCCGTTGTCGCTGCCGTAGTGATATCGCGAGTTGTGCCTAGTCGAATGCAGGGATCTTGATGTGGTGAGATGGTCGCGTTGACGAACTTGGTGCGCTTCCGCGAATACCGTGTCATCATTCTTTCCTCATGTAGCGAAGAAGACATCTTCGGCGTCCTCAGCTGGTGCTTCACCGTAGTCCGTGTAGTCGACGTGTGGTCCCTCGCGACTACGATCCGCCACCGTATCCATGGTGTCTTGGCTCTTGATCAAAACATCTGCCATAGTCGGGTGTCCGACGCCAGCATCCATGCCACTGTTGATGTACTTCTCGCGGAAGTGGCGCATCTGGGAGAAATACGAACGCTCTTGGGTGCTGTGTGCAAGGTTCACGCGCAGCTGACGATTCTCGACGTGCTTCAGACGTTCGCCCTCGATGCGTGGCGCGACGATGTAGAAGAATGCGATGTCACAGTTAAAGCCGAACTGCATGAGGATCTTGCGGGTGAATGGGCGCGAGTTCATCTGTCCGATCTGGACGTGGCTGGCGTGGCCGGAACAGTACGAGTTGATGACCTGTCTGGTCGCCAGCTTCCGCCAGAATGAGGCTCGAACGCTCGGCTCTCTCTTCCCGAGAGTAACCCTCTCTTCTGGCAACTGGGCCACGGTGGTGATAGGGTTCGGCACGCGCAGGCGTGTGAACTCCTTCTGTGGGTAATCACGCAAGCTGTTCGCCACTCCTCGGAGGCGTATAATCTCGTCTTGGACGATAGCCTGTCGGGTGCCGTCGTCTCGGCCAAATGTGCTACTCCGCTCCTTGAAGCGGAATGGAGACCTCGCACCACTACGCAGACCTTCGATCTCCTTTGTGTATACTGCAATTGCATTCTCGAGCAGTGAAGTGGCGAGAGCGAGGCACTTGTCGGCCTGGTCGGTCGCATCGGTGAACTGGGCGTCGGTCTGAGTCGGTGTGCGGATCTTCAGCGAGTGTGCTTGTCGGACGAGGTTGAAAGTCGTGACCTTCAGGTGTTCAAGCTGGGCCTCAGCCGAGATGAAGTTCATCAACCATGATGAGACTCCAGTGCCCATCATACGGTTTTGCAGCGATGATTTGACATATCGCGTGAATGGGCCAGCCTTGAGCGCCAGGAAATCGACGTTCGGGAGAGGGCCTGTGAGCATGCGAAGATCGTCGTCGTCCACTCGACCATTGATTAGGAACAGCATGTTGACTCCTTTGATTACACTTGGGTCGTCCCATTTCTTTGGAACAGTAGGCGCGGTAGTTGGGAAGACCCTGCTTGCTGGCTTAGTAGCGGGCTTGGGTGCGTTTGGGTCATTTAGTTGATAGCGGGTATGGCCAGGAGTAAACGGCGGAGTCGGGTTGAATTGGATATGGGTGCGGAGGATGCCAGGGCGATTGGGGTCGAGCGCAGCCAGGTTGTCCGCCATTGTGTTGTAGTCTGTGTGTGTGGATAAGAGGAAGTAGAAGAGAGCAGCGTGGAAGAAAATCTTTATACTTGGTAGCGACGGACAGTGAAGTGAAGGCAATGGCTGCCACATGATTGAAGAGATGCTCGTGCACGAGCGCAATGTATTCTCATTGGTCGTCTACGCCAGCAGTCTGCATGGCGTGGACAGAGTCTCCATTCAATGGAAGACATGTGCCGCCCCTAAGCTCTTCCGTGTGATAAAACCCCTAAGTTCTTCCATGTGACGATGGCAGTGTCAATCTGTGATACTCTAGGGTGTCCCCGCTCCGCAGACCTGCCTGAGCAACAATTAGCATTGTCAAAGTAGTGGTGGGCGACTGACGTACATTGCCGATAGTGGTGGCCCAGTCCAAGAGGCGTTCGCCATGTCGCAAGAACGGGTGGTATTGCCTGGCGTCTTCGTGGCTACGATGACAAGCCGTCAACCATAACGTGCCAAGTTCTCCTATCTTGTCTTGTGTATATGCTGCGAAGAAGTATTTGAAAGTGCAGCGACGCGAATCGTCCGCGTTTACTTCGCAGTAATGCAATCGTAAGAGGACCGGCGAGCCGATGGTCAGGCGATTTCTTCTTCGGTTGCGGACGCTTGTGGTCTGCATAGTGTTGGACGTGAGTGCATCGCTTTGGCCCCGAAATTGTGGTATGTATCCCGAAGTGTCGTACGACTCGTGGATGTACACGACACGGACATTGTGGGCGAGTCTGGCTGCCTGTACTGCTCTTGTAAGTGTTACGAGACCAGCCACGCCCTCACCGCTTGACATGATCTCGTCGAGTAGTTCTGCGGTAGTTCGAGGTGGTGCAAGATCATGTCCATCGGCTTCAGGAACAAACAACGGCTCTTCTGTCGTCTGCCTCTGCTCGTCCTCTTCTCCAAAAGCTTCCACTACTTCTGCCTCCTGCCTCTGCTCTTCCTCTTCTCCATAATCTTCCTCCACTTCTGTCTCCTGCCTCTGCTCATCCTCTCTTCCCAAATTTTCCTCTACCTCTGCCTCCTGCCTCTGCTCTTCCTCTTCTCCAAAAGTTTCCTCCACCCACTCGCGTACAATATCGGGCAGCTCTGCCAAACGTAACTTGGCACGACAGTAGCCGCAATTAGGACGGCGTGCTGATCCCATCTGGGATCTTGCCCAGATTTCATAGCACTCGTTGTGATATCGATGCGAACAAGACAGTCTGGTCCATGGTAATGTCTCGAGCTCAGTCAGACAGATCGAACAATCTTCGTCCAGTATTGCACCTTCTGTGATGGTCGCTTCTGTCCACTCTGGTTGCGCTATGGCTGCATGTGACTCCAGTTGGGCCTCCTCTTCAGTTTCACTTGGTTCTCCGGGAATGCCATCGAGGCTCCATGTCGGCCGGTCCATCTTCGTGGTGGGTGGTGTAGTAGAATAGCCGGGCTGGTGGCAATGTGACACCGCTGTGACGGTTCTTGGTTGCCCCAGAAACAAAGCACGTCGGCCCGCGCGCTTCACCTCCAACTTGAAGCGTCACGCCACGATCCTCAAACCAAAACCACCACAACCCACCCGCCATACAAATTCCACACTTTCGACATGGCCGGCAAGAAACACTTCGAGCTCAAGGTACTCCCTTGGATCAAGCCTTGGAATCCGAAAGCGGTCATCGAGGCTGCTGAAAAGGAGATCAAGGCCAAAGGAGGCAAAGTACTCTATCGGATGGAAATCACCTTCGGCTTCATGTAAGTTTGCTGCGTTTCGTACATCTAGGGACCGCGCTCTAATACCGCGAAAGCTATCAAAGCGACCAGAAGATCATCAATGAGGACTCTCCCGAATTCGCCGACAAAATCACGATTGAAGAATGTGATGGCAAGGACACGCAGCCCATTCGGATCCCAGAAGCGAGTGAGCCTGGCGAGGAAGAGGAAGCGCCAGAGGAGGCCGGCGCATGAGAGTGGTGAGATGCAGTGGCATTAGATGGCGATTACCAACGTAGTCGTGTGTACTCGGATGCGACATCAGGGCGCCTTGTCTCTTGGAGGAGGTGAAGTCGTTTCTAGATCCTATACTGGGTTTCCGGAAACGGTTGACTGCCAAGCCGGCGGGACGGCTAGAGATCCTTCGCACGCGATTTTGCAGTAGCAGTTCTCTCCAGTGCCTAGTATCTCGTTATATCGTCACTGTCGTTCTCCTAGCTCATTTTGAAGCCAAAGTTGTTGCCTATAAGGACTGGTATAGCCATATTGGAGGTGTTTTCAATGCCTGCTCGCACGCCGGCCCACGTAACGAACCAAGTCCATTCCTTGTTGTACGAGACGTCTAAGACAGTCCCTGAGATCTCTGCTATTACTAGTGTCTCTAAGGCGTCAATACGACGATAGCGTGTGTGCTAGGACCTATTTAGCTAGCTGTTTGCTCCGGAGCTAGTAAAACGAGGCCGTTATAGAGCGTTAACTCGTAATTAAGTGGAGTAGTTAATGGAGTATTTGCTAGGCAGGCCTAACGCCTATCTCGAGGAAATGAGGTAGGCTCTGTTCGATGAATATAAGGTCGTAATACCGGCGTAGACGGTATAGGACGCTTTAAGGAGGGAGGATTAGTCTCGTAAGGCATGTCGTAAGATCGCGAAGGAGCGTAATATAGTATTAAGAGGCGTATAAGCTACGAAGGCGTAGCGAATAGATATCGATAGACTAGTGTTTCTTAATAAGACTACGTTAAATAAGAAGACTAGCTACCGTAAATATAGCTAGAGTCCTGTTAATACTAACTGTTATAATTACTAGCTAGTAGAGCGTTAGTCGAGATAGTTAGTCTTACTAGCTCTTATAATTAATAGGTACTTACTTTGTACTATAGGCGTTTAAGGGGTAGTAGATTAGAAGCTATTTAACTAGTAGGTTAAAGAGTATCTTCTGCCGGCTCTTAATAAGGTTCACGGCGGCTAATCGATAATTATCGTAATAGATAATGCGTTAATCTATTATAGTTAAGAACTACGAGCTATAATTAGAGCGGCTAGCTACGAGATTAAGTACTTACCGCTATATTCGCTAGACTTTAATCCGATCGAATAAACGTTTAATATACTTAAGAGGTAGATTAAGAGGCACTCGTTTGACCTAATACTATAGTTCTAGAGCTTCTAAGACTTCTTAATATATAGCCTACACTAGTAGGCGGGTCGTAATGTTCGTAGAGTGTTTAAGAACAGTAGCTATAACGTTAATAAGGTAGATGTTATATAGTTAGGTAACGATTTAGTTAAAAGGTTAGGTAGTCTATAAATTAACGATCGAACTTAATAGGTACTGTTTTATAACTACTTATTAGAATGCTTACATATAAAGAATGTAGTTATATGTAATATATACTAGTCTATATTTTTAATTCTAAAGCAAAATATTAAGAACTACGTGCGCTATTAGTTTTGTAAGCGATTAATGTATTATGTCTATACCTAACTTTATACTACTCCGGGCATACTCGCGGACTTTCGGGTATACCCGAAGTAGGTCTTAGTAGGGTCTATCTACGGAGGTTAAGGATAGTTAAGATTAAGCTGTTCTAAAGAAAATCAGAACACTACTACGCTAGCTAATGTAATTATAATATTAATACTATCGAAAGTTTATATATAGAAGAGACTCCGGCAGGTATAATATTAACAATCTGTGCCTATTATATAGCATATAAGAGGGCCTAAAGTTAAGCTAGCATTAGACACGCCCGCCTTAGCGTTCTCGTAGGTAATTATAAATTATCTATACTAGCCGTACCCTTAAACTGTCCGGTATTACAAACATCTCGCGCTAGTCTCTCCTTAATAGTACTTGTAAGGCCGCTAGGTTATACCTCTCTCGTTTAACGACCTCCTCGATACCCGCTAGCGTTACTACGTCGTCCTCGAAGCTCTACTAGTACTAGCGGTAGTAATATTCGAAGAACTGTCGATTTAGCGAAGGTAGTAGAGTTTCTAGTAATACGACCTCTTTAACACGCCGCGCTAGCGTCTACGTACCCTTATTCTCTTTGTTCTCGTAGCCGAGTAGTCTACCTTTATTACTACCGATAAAGAGCTAAATTAGGGCTATACGACGACTTACTAGTATAGATATCGCTACCGGAGCGGTTTAACGGCTTAGATTCGTCCGGTCTCTATCCTTCGTATTCCTTAGCTTCTAATAGATTACTAGGCTCGGTTCCTCGATAGTAAGCCGTTCCTCCTTAATACTAATAGACTACAACCTTAGGCCGTCGATAGTAAGTAGTATATAATTATTTAGAAGGTTTAGAGGCAGCTAGAAGCACGCCTTACCCTTATTCTTATACCCTCCGAGAGTATACGTCTATCGAATTCGTAAAGCAGCAGTAAAGTTACCTACGCTCTCTTCCTCTATAATAAAGACTAGTACCTCTACTAACTAGCGATTTATAGTAGTTCTACGCACACGAGCTAGTATAGGCGGCGGCGGTATCGATCTAGAGCTATTCGGAGAGCCTACTACTATAGGTACTACGAAGAAGTTAAGGTTAATCTTAATACTAGTCTAGCTATTATCGTGTAAGCGAACCGCCTCTATTAGAGCCGCCTTATACTCGCTATTATTACTATTCGTCTAGTTAGAGCGCTAAATATCGTCCTTCTTCGCTCTATTAAACACTACTTCGACAGTCTTACGTTCGATAGCTAGCCGCTCCGCCTAAGCGCTCTTTACCGCCTATTCGAACGCTTTAAATACTACCCCCTTATCCACCCCTTTAAAAGAGCGTAGAGCGATTAATATCTCGGTTAGGCTCTTACCTTTGCTATTAAAGAGGCGCTAGCGAGTATTATATCCGAACGGCGGCTTGTCTACCTCGTTAAATACTATAAACTTCTTACTCTTTAAGGCTAGCGCTAGCGTGTCGATAATCGTTACGCTTTTATCTAATATAGACAGCTTAAGGGGTGGATTATCGTCTTCGCTAGGCTCCACCCCCCCTTAATCCACCACCCCTTAATCTACCCCCTTACTAGCGTGTCGACGTAAAGGCAGACTAATCGATTTTGTTAGAGTGCGAGGTAGCTACCTAGCCGTAGTAGCTACCTTATTAGGTAACGCCTTCGTAGTAAGTCGCTTCCTATAGGTAGAGGTACGAATTATAGCTGCTATTAGTAACACGGGTAATAGTCGCTTCTTAGAACGCTAACAAAACTGGTGTAGGGTTAGAAACGCCGGTTAGAACGCGTATAAACGATTAGACAAGCTAGTATCGTGACTACTAGACGACGATACTACTAGACAACGAGCAAGAGGGAATACTAGTTTATAAGAACGCCGTCAAGAGCAGACACACACCAAAATAACGTGTACCCCTGCTCCTATTGCCGTTGAGCGCACGAACGTGTCCCTGAGCTTGGCAATCAACCGTTTCCGGAAACCCAGTACCGTAACAAGGCAAGCGCGGACTTGGCATGTACCTTACCATCCTGGATGCATCAGCATCTACAGTCTCTACATGTATCCACGTTACTCCAACGTAAGAACCTCGAACTATCAGAAAGCAGCCACTATCGAGGTTGAAAAGGCAAGTGCTGGGGTTGCTTGGAGTCTGGCAACAGGAGCGACTGCTCCGCAGTAGGGGAGATACTGGACGATGTCAATGCATACACTGCCGGACTAAAACCTGTCACGTTCCTTGATTGCCCGACTTTGGACTGGTTATGGCTCGTCCATCCTTCATGCGAAGTGTCGCAAGAGCAAGAAGGACAGAGCTCTCCTCAAGGATGTGGTCATCAAAGTGCACAAAGTGCGAGAGCATCCATGGATGTGAAGAACATTGACTTCCGGCAGCACATGCAAGCACAAGGCCACGACTACAACCGTTCGAGGAGGAGGAGAGACACTGCTACCAGCTGCGTTTGTACCTGGGCGACTACAACCGCTCGAGAAGGAGGAGAGACACCGTCACGAGCTGCGTGTGTATCTGGGCGACTACAACCGCTCGAGGGCGACTACAACCGCTCGAGAAGGAGGAGAGACCATTCTGTTGTACCTGGACGACTACAACCAGGGCCCAGGCCCGCCATACGAGTTGCAAGCGCCGAGCTTGGGCAACCGACGAGGATATGGAAGACAGCCAATCCAGCGCGACCAGGTCAATCATTCACAACTTCACTCTTCGCGTATCCTTCAGGATGTACAGTTCCTTTCACCCCTTATTTACGACAATCACGTATGACGAGAGCCGCCAAAAAGCCATCGGAAGTGAAGCGGACCTCGGTGGGGCCAATGTCAGAGTCGAGTGATTTACCATAACGAGAATGGTGAATCCAAGACTGGCTTGAATCGAAGAAACAGCAATGGTCTACTACAGTATGAATGTGCAGGCATAATTGCGGTGTCTGTCCATCTTCTTCACCTGCCGACGTTATTCTCGAAGTCCCTCTCAACGAGGAACATATCATGCTTCGTGGATCAGAGAGATGACGTGGTTGACTTGGAGCATTTGTGCAGAGCAGAGATCTAGAACAAGGCTCTCCTTGCTTCAAAGATCGATCCGCACTGAGCAACCGACAACATCGCCGCAGAACCTCTACAGTATTGTCTGTTCACTTTCCTCAAGTCAATCGGCAACCACAAACACCCTGAGTTGCAAAGAGTCACTAGGCGTAGCTTGCACTCTGAGCCGCCATTGGAATGCGTGCCTGGCTAGCTGATGCCGACGTCGTGCCGCACATGAGGCAAATGCGTCGCTTAGCAAGCGTGGAGGTTATTTGACCTTCCGGGTGGGAAGATTGGCAAAGGCAATGCTGTCCAACAGCGAGTGCCAGCAGAAACTTTCCGCTCGCTATTGCGACTCCAGTCCGAGCCATCAACTCCTCCACTGGTCCATCAGAACAGAAGCTAGCAGAGCTTTGCCGCTCGCTATCACGACCCCGGCCGGAGCCAGCAACTCCTCCACCAGAGCCAGCAACGCAATTCCTCCACCAGGAGCCATCAACTCCTCGACCAGTCTATCGTAAGAGAAGCTGGCAGAGCTTTGCCGCTCGCTATTACGATTCCAGTCGCAGCCATCAACTCCTCCACCAGTGTATGGTAAGAGAAGCTGGCAGAGCTTTGTCGCTCGCTACTACGACTACAGTCGGAGCCATCAACGCCTCCGCCAGTCTATCGCACCAGAAGCCCATGATGCGAAACAACAGAAGCCAGCAAGGGTTTGCCGCTCGCTATCACGACTCCAGTCAGAGTTTTGTCGCTCACTGTTACGACTCCAGTCAGAGCCATCAGCTCCTCCACCGCCCTCTCGCAACAGAAGTTCAGAATGCGGACCACCAGAAGCTGACAGAGTTGATCGGACTTGATGCCGAGTACGTCCGTCTCGACGATCCATATCGGCTTGCGTCTTGCCAATCTGATACTACGATAATTGACGACTGCTGCGACCCGCCGGAGACTAGGACAGACTGTTCAAGCCCGTGTGAGGAGTGCGCATACTGGAGCTGCCGAGACAATCTGGCGATACAGCTTCACGAGTGGCCGCTGCCTACTGATAAAGTGGCAGCCAAGATTGCCGTTTTGGAGCCAGACTTTCGACAAGAAGTAGCCCGGAGGCTACAAGATGTTCATGCCCAGAACGCCAAGCCTATTGTGCACCCTCCATCCGACCAGTATTCCACGTCAATGCCGTGAGCTCTCGTCGCCGCTGTAGCGAACTTCCAATCCATCATTGAACACACCTTGCCTCTCTCCGCAACTCTCACAACCGAGGGCATCGACAGCGACAACAGGGTCATGCGGAATGTCGTGGAAAGTTCAAGCGGTTCGCACAACCTCGATTACCTCCAGTGCACGCTTCTAGGTGTCATCGGACGCGGAGAGATTGCTGAACATGATTCTGGCCATGAGGCCTGCACCACAAGGGATTGCCGACGTCGGCGCCCAGATCTTGGAACTTGGTATCAATCTTCGAGATCGGCCCACCTGCATCTCGCTCCTCTTTCCACCACCCCGCTACGAGAAGGGTGTCGTGGACTACTTCTTGTCGAATGTGGTCTTCAAGAAGGAGCTGAAAGAGTATCCATTTAAGCTGTCCACTTCAGGGTGGGACATCGCAAAGGTCAAGGGTCATCTAACAACTGGGTTCTCAGGAACCAACGACAGCAAAGTGACCTTGCCCCAAAGCATGCAGCATGCGGATCTCAAGAGCCAGAGCCACACTAACGCGCTAGTCCTGGACTATCTTTTGGGATCGGAGAACCTCGTAGCAGCGATGCCTGAAGTCCCGAAGTCTCCGACAACACATTATCGGACGCGGAGAGATTGTTGAACATGATTCTAGTCATGATCCCTGCACCTCAAGTCATCTTGACGTGGGCGCCCAGATCTTGGAGACGAAGTCCTCGAACACGGTCTCAGCCAGACTTCAGTGTCGAGTCTCACCGACATCGCCTGGACGATCAAGGACCAGGCCGCTCCGCTCACAAGTCTGCCGCTCAGGCCATGGTCTCAGCAAGACTTCAGTGTCGAGTCTCACCGACATCGCCTGGACGATCAAGGACCAGGCCGCTCCGATCACAGTCTGCCGCACGGGCGCCGAGCACTTCACCACTAAGGTCGAACGCAAACCTCGCGAAGGAAAGGCGACATCGCCTGGACGATCAAGGACCAGGCCGCTCCGCTCACAGTCTGCTGCTCAGGCGCCGAGAACTTCACCGTTGAAGTCGAACGCAAACCTCGCGAAGGAAAGGGTGGATGGCTACGATCAAGGACCAGGCCGCTCCGCTCGTAGTCTGCCGCACAGGCGCCGAGAACTTCACCATTAAGGTCGAACGCAAACCTAGCGAAGGAAAGGGTGAATGGCTGCGATCGTTCGCCATCAGCAGCCAACACACACTCTACGATCTAGCCGTGGCTATTGAGGAAGCTGTAGGGCTGGAAGTTGAGCTCCAGAAGTTTTGCATCACTTCGGAGTCGGACATTAGCCACGTAAGCTGTCCTCACTTTCGTCCCTCTCTCATCGGCGAACTTCTCGAAAGACGAGCGTGAAATGGATTTGATTCGCGAACCGCCGTTGATGATGGCTCTGCGGATGTCCTTGTCCGTCACCTCCTCGTACTTGACGTCCGTCTCGCGGAAACAGGAGCGGCCAGGCCGGGTCCAAGTCTTTGATGGTTTTGGCGACGCGTATAGGCGCGTTTGTTGCTGTAGAAGACGTCCATGAAGCAAAGACAATCGTATCCCTCTATCATCCCGATGACGCTTTTGTTACGAATTTAGACAAGTCGATGAAGTCTGGCAACCCTGAATACATGCGGCTAGCCTGTCATGAGTTTGTTCCGGGAGCAATTCGAGTGGTAGTCTTTGGCAGGACCAGGAAGAAGGCACTCTCTCGGTGCGGGCAGCTACGCCTCGCTTAAGTCCAGCTTTGACGAGACCGGATGAAAGATTCTTGACTACCTAGAATGGTCGACGCAGATTCCCGCAGCCCACCCTCTCGCCGGTCTTCTCCGCGTCGTTTTCCCTGCCACCAGATGCACGAACCCTGTGAGCTCAACTCATCATCGTCGAGGACGTCCTCTTTGTTGGGAGAATATGTCGACCGCAGCAAGCTCCAAGGGCACGATCTTCATAGAATTCAGTGGCAACTGAAAGCAGTGCGACGATCTAAGCTCCTCGAGACGGCTCAGATGTCGTTCAACATCCTCCAGCAACCAGAAGCGCTCGTCGTCCAGGCATACGAACGTCCATGTTTGGGCTGAAAGATCTAGGTCGATTGCCCGGGTGCCGAGCAGGACAGTTGTCCGACGTAGACAGCTGAATGGCCTTTCCTAGTGAGAGCGGTCAGGCAAAGACAAAATTATACAATGATACGACGATACGACGAGTTTGCAGTTGTGCAATCACAACGAAGGCCACGACTCAGAAGAGCATTTATATCATAACAACCATCAACACCTAGGCTTACGACTCGGCTGGACGTTCCAGACTGCCCCATAGTGCGTGCAACTCTGACTGACTGTAGGAAGAGGTAGGAGGTGACGATGCTCATAGTATCTGAGCTCATTGGCAATGACTGCTTCTCGACTACTGACAGGCATTGTGCACATATCTTTCGACCACTGACAACCACTAGATATCCGAAGTTGCGGGCAAGGACAAGCAAAGGAAAAGATATCTTTCCACTATCGCCGGCCACGACTGCCATGGACAATTCGACGTTCTCATGGGAGCCAGCGGCGACATCAGTAGATGGAATGTAACAGCTTCTCGCGATGGATCAAGTCCTCTGACCAGTCTTGCGAAGACAATAGACACGACCAAAGAACAGCTGTTTCCCCTCTGCAAATCGTACATGTACATACGTATGACTACCACCAGACCCGACAGCCTAACACATCATGAAGGCTCGGTAGTGCTATTCCCACGGCTCTTCTGTTGAGATTCCATCCTTCTCTTTGAGGTAATCTTTGTACTCTGCCATCTCTTTGAGCCATTTCTCGTAGGCTTTAATATACCATTCATCGGCGGCGGTCTGGTTAAATCGTTTTCCCGGCCCTGGGGCCACCCCGTGGACGATCGGTTGAGGCGCCCAGGGCATTGGCTTAGGCTTGGGCTTCTTCTTCTTCGGACGCCTTTGCACGTAGTCGTCGCAATTTGGCCAGCCCCAACATACATAGCGAGGGAATGGATCATCCGAATCGTCGAAATTAGGAGGATAGGGGGAACCCATGAACCCACCAGCTGGAGATCCAGCAGGTAATGGCCAGCCGTTGTAGGTATCCTCCGACCAACATTTCGAAACCGCACACGCGATCACACGGCTTACGACAATGAGTACACCGGGGATGATGATCTCCAGGCCGGTTTGTCTCTTCTCCAGGGAGATCGTAACGTCCGTCGTGGACCTGACGGCCAAAGCCATGGTTTCGGCTGCATACCGGAGAGGCGTCAGCGGGGTCATTACATACGAGCACAATAAAAGACTCGCCTGTGAAATCCTCGTCGGTAAAAGGTGGTATCATGTCCTCCTTATGATCGTAGCTTCCCGCGAATCTGTTCAGTTCTGCTGACAGGCGCTGCGCATCAGGCGGCGAGAGCTGGGCCACGTCGTGCTGGGTCATCTTCTGACTGTTGTCGAGGTAGTTGTAATCGGTCTTGTCCAGGATCTCTCGAATGACTCCTGGTCCATAGTCGATATCCCGTATGCCTCTTCTCTGCACAGAGGTGTCGCGGCCAGCTACTTGGCCATTCGATTGGCTTGCTGATGTGATTGGGGTGGCAAAGCCAGGGCAGACGAAGCACTGCACCAAGGCGATGCAGACATGTGCGAGCCTCATGGCGGAAGGCGAAGTGCTGTGACCTTGCGACTGCGGTGTTTGAGTTGTGCTGGTTCAAGCCAATACCAAGAGTGTGCTCCCTTCTTTTATGTCCAACTCTTGCGGTAACTGCAGCCTCGCCTTCCCGTCATGACACCATTGACTCGCTCAAGAACGACCGCTCGACATCAGAAGTGTCAGATCTGGCTGAGTGGAAGAACGTTTCTGAGACCCAAGGGGCCAGACTCGCGAGCCAGACGACTCTAGGATACCCCGCTCGGGCCATGATGCTATCCATTGCTGGGAGAGGAGATATATGAAGTCTCGTAAGCCGCTTCAAGGCCCAGCACATATCATTATACTTCTACCTTCTGGGTCCCTTGATGAGTGCTACCCCAAGTCGTGCGCGAAACGTCGCAGTGCGTTTCGGGGGCATCGATGCTCGTGAAATGGCAGAATGGCTTGCTCCTGATCTCTCGCATCAAAGAGAGCTGCAAGTATCAATTTCCAGAGGTATACGAAGGCCGATGTGAACAGAGAATCTCGCCGCTCATATGTATTCTCAAGTCACTCCTTCGCATTAGTTATCGGAAAATGCAAGTTTGATGCTATCGATATACCGGCGGAAACGTACTCGAAGCATGGGTTGGTGCAACTTGGCGTAATGTTTTACCAAAGAAATCCAGAGGAGGGCGCCAATCAAGCTGCCGACTTATCAGGTTATACTCTTCGGCTTCGCCAAAGCTCGCCTCTCCAGGACCTTGACAATCGAGATCTGTCGCAAGATAGTTCTATCAAGAGGAGTCGATCATTACTTGACTTCCATCGATGCCTTCGTCCTCGTCACTCGAACCAAAGGAGTCGGCATGAGACTTTTAAGGGCCAGCCCATCACCTCGCTCATGACCACACTGACATGCCGATACATTCGGTAGACTTCGTCCCGTCCAGTTCCAGGGTGGTGACCAAGGTCCTGTGCGTCGTTTCTTCTTATCAATAGAGTCTGCTATGCCCTTATGCAAGCGTGAGATGGGAGTTGCTGTCACTTCGATTCACGGACCTGAAGATTATAGTACTGTGAGGTCAGTATCGGTGTCGCGTTCTCATGATGGAAGTGCGTGCATGGAGATGATTGCTGGTCGCGGTCGTTGTGTTCAAGGTTGAAGCTTGGCAGCGACTCCTTCCTACTTCGATGGCTTATTGGCGTGCCTGCCGTCTCCGACACATGCAGAAGACCGGGCAGCGGCGAGCCAAAGCCAACCTCACCCCTTCTCGTGCCCTTTCAATGTCGCAGGCCCCGACTTTCACACACCGATGTCGTTGTCCAGCTGCGTTGAACAGAGGATCGCATTGTGGAGGATGTACGCTCCGTCGACATCGCTACTCGGCAACGAACGACGACAATCCTTGCCGTACCAAGTGTTGCCATGCTTGGGATTTGATGCTGTGCTGCATGTCATCAACCCGACGTACAGTCCTGGCCCCAGTCTCTCGGACACGGCGGGCGGACGAACTTTCCACCCTGGGAAAAGAGCGTTGTATATCTCACGGCGAAGACTGGCTACTGTGCTTACGCCTACAATTCCGTGTGTTAGCTCGTCACAACTTTGATATACTTTCCTAGCTCTGCTCACGGCCAACACCATTGGCATCAGCACAGCCACAAAGATAGGACAGAGCTCCCACATGGACGTGCACGACAGGATTACCGAGCTCAGGCTGATGGCCACGTTCCATTCGCCAACCAGCGCATGCTTCTTGCGGACAACCATCTGTGAGGCCGCAGCTTCGTCGAGCGCCCAGTGCAGACCTCGAAGCTGCACTTCACGCTTGACAGCATCTCCAGCAAAGTCGGTGTGGTGAGACCGCCGCTTGACCGCCACTGTCTGCCGCGTTCGGTTCAGTGATATCATGGGTACCTGCCCACAGTAGTCGCCACGCCCTGGGCCGAGCAGAAAACTGCCACCGGCACGAGAAACACGAAGAGCAGTTCAAGACCAAGGTGGTTCGGGTGTTGATGGTGCCAGCACAGCAGCAAGTGGCCACCTCGCTCGCAAGCGGATTGGCCCCCAGGTTTACTAAAATCCAAGAATAGCGCGGCATGTCGTACCTTACATTAGTGGCATTAGCCTGTTTTTTCTTCCGCAGCAACGACGAAGGTCTTGGGCTAGCACATGCGACAAAGCGCCATTCGACCGCGTCTAGCGAGGACCGCAGCAGTGTCAGTGGCTATTGATGTGTCTAAACAAAGGCGCTGTGGTGCTGCAACCGGCCACGTTGTAGACTCCCGAAAATCATCAGGGGCGCAGAGAGGCTGAAGACTAGAGTTCTTACTGGCTTAGGTTCAAGAACTTGAGACGGCTTGGCCGTTCTGTGTATATAAGAGCCAGCTCTCGTCATCAGCCACTTCACAACATTGCCATCTTGCCCCTGTCCCACGCATTCGTTAACGAGTTCACGATCTCCTCAGCTCCGCTCATTGACTGCGATCCATCTTTCCTGCGCTGTGCTGTGCTGTGCTTGGCGAGACCCTGAATTGAAGCTCGGACCGTCACCTTTTACTTAGTATAACAGGCACGCCCGCACGCTCGAGCAGCAACTCATCTTCCATCTCGCTTCACACCCCAATACCGCCAAAATGTGTGGAATCTTTGGCTACATCAACTACCTGGTCGAGAAGGACCGCAAATACATCCTCGACACTTTGGTGAACGGTCAGTGCAAGGCTTATTGAGGCGCTCGTGAAAACGCGAAGCTGACAGCTCCTCACTGCAGGCCTCTCCCGCCTTGAGTACAGAGGATACGATTCCGCCGGTCTCGCTGTCGACGGCGACAAGAAGAATGAGGTGTTTGCGTTCAAGGAGGTCGGCAAGGTCGCCAAGCTGAAGGAGTTGATTGCACAAGAGAAGCCAGACCTCACCAAGGTCTTTGACAACCACGCCGGTATTGCACACACCCGATGGGCCACTCACGGTCCACCAAGCAGAGTCAACTGCCATCCCCACCGCTCAGATGCCAAGTGGGAGTTCGCCGTCGTCCACAACGGCATCATCACAAACTACAAGGAGCTGAAGGCCCTGCTCGAGACAAAGGGCTTCAAATTCGAGACTGAGACGGACACTGAGGCCATCGCAAAGCTCGCCAAATACATCTACGATGCCCACCCAACCATCGACTTCACTACCCTCGCCAAGGCTGTCATCAAGGAGCTGCAGGGCGCCTTCGGTCTTCTGATGAAGAGCGTGCGCTACCCTGGCGAGGTAGTCGCCGCCCGCAAGGGTTCGCCATTGGTTGTTGGTGTGCGCACTCAGAAGAAGATGAAGGTCGACTTTGTCGATGTCGAATTCGGTGAGGGCGGTGAAGTGCTCCCAGCTGAGCAGGCCAGCCAGAACGTCGCCCTCAAGAAGAGCCCAGGTCTTCTCGGCGGCAACCTCCTCGCCCCACCAGACAAGTCCCTTCTCCACCGCTCGCAATCGCGAGCTTTCCTTTCCGACGATGGCGTCCCACAGCCAACCGAGTTCTTCCTCTCCTCCGACCCAGCTGCTATTATCGAGCACACCAAGAAGGTCCTCTACCTTGAGGACGACGACATTGCCCACATCCACGAGGGTCAGCTCAACATTCATCGTCTGTCCAAGAGCGATGGCACCAGCAACGTTCGTGCCATTCAGACCATCGAGATCGAGCTGCAAGAGATCATGAAGGGCAAGTTCGACCACTTCATGCAAAAGGAGATCTTCGAGCAGCCAGAGTCGGTTGTCAACGCCATGCGTGGTCGTTTGAACGTGGAAGAGAAGACAGTGACCCTGGGTGGTCTGAGACAATACATCAGCACGATCCGCCGCTGCAGACGTCTGATATTCATCGCTTGCGGTACCTCGTACCACTCCTGCATGGCTGTGCGCGGTGCCTTCGAGGAGCTTACCGAGATCCCCATCTCCGTGGAGCTGGCTTCCGACTTCCTCGACCGTCAAGCACCAGTCTTCCGTGACGACACCTGCGTGTTCGTGTCTCAGTCTGGTGAGACTGCTGACTCCCTCATGGCTCTGCGCTACTGCTTGGAGCGCGGCGCTTTGACTGTCGGTATCGTCAACGTCGTCGGTTCCAGCATTTCCCTCATGACCCACTGCGGTGTCCACATCAACGCTGGCCCCGAGATTGGTGTCGCCTCGACCAAGGCCTACACCTCGCAGTTCGTCTGCATGATCATGTTTGCTCTGTCACTTTCCGAAGACCGCGCCAGCAAGACGCAGAGGAGGTTGGAGATCATGGAGGGTCTCGGCAAGATCTCCGAGCAGATCAGAACTCTTCTCAAGATGGACCAGGAAATCAAGAACCTGTGCTTGAAGTTCAAGGACCAGAAGTCTCTGCTACTGTTGGGTCGTGGTGCTCAGCACGCCACTGCTTTGGAGGGTAAGTTCAACCATCAATGTCTACTTTTTGTGCAATACTGACATCATAATAGGTGCCCTCAAGATCAAGGAAATCTCCTACCTCCACTGCGAAGCCGTCATGTCTGGCGAGCTGAAGCACGGTGTCCTTGCCCTCGTCGACGAGAACCTTCCCATCGTCATGATCCTCACTCGCGACGACATCTTTGCCAAGTCGCTCAACGCATACCAGCAAGTCATTGCACGCAAGGGTCGCCCAATTGTTATTTGCAACACCGGCGACAACGAGTTCCCTGGCGAGAAGACCGACAAGATCGAAGTCCCAGCCACCGTCGATGTTCTGCAGGGTCTGCTCAACGTCATCCCCTTGCAACTCATGGCTTACTGGCTCGCCGTTGCGGAGGGTCTCAACGTCGACTTCCCGCGTAACTTGGCGAAGTCTGTCACCGTCGAGTAGGGGAATGTGGTGGAGGATATGATGAAGATGCCTGAGTGATTAGGATACAAAGCTTGCTCAGCTGGTTCTGCGCGTTGTCTTACTAGAATGAGTGTGATTGGGGAGCATCTAGAGAGCTCTTTCAGAGACGACCTGTTGGTTTGGGCATGAATGGCGCTTGATTGGAGCTCGAAATGTGTACGCATAGGACAGGACAGAAGTGGAATGAACTTGATGAATATGTGCTTGGCTGCTGATCGGTCTGTTCTTTTGTCTGTTTGTGCTATTCCATTGTCTTCGACACTCTCTTCCGCTCCTGTTATACCGTTTCAACAGGCTCGAAGGTTTCCACTTCGATCTCGCATATGATGTGGTCTTGAATCCTGCCTCCAGGCCAGGGGCATTGAACTTGGGACACTTTGGCTACCATCATTTCGACTCCGGTATGCCTAGATCGCGATGAACAATTTGGGGTCATTTCCTAGCACTGATGGCCTCATTCTTACCGTCACTCGCTCGCTCATCCTTACTGTCGCTGGCCCTCATTCCCACCGTCACTCTCTCGCTCACTCTTGCCTTCATCCTTTCGTTCACTCTTACCATCACTCTGCGAGCTAGTGGTGCCCTCTAAACTACGATGTATCCCTGCGGTTCGACATCCGTCTGCACTACTGTTAATGCCAACATCAGCTTGGCGGGCAGAAGAATTCAGAGTTCTACTCAATCATAGCAAGTTTTCCACTTTGACTGCTTCCTAACCTGACGCGTGAAGTCAAGATGAGTTCTTGGGGACGGAGGCACCATCTGTGTACGGATCGCTGTCGGGCTTGTGGTTATCTTCGAGCATGGCTGGCCGAGCGCGTGGTACGGGAGTTTGTACAGACTATAATCAAGATATAAACATCGAACAGAAGTGATGACATCTGGTGTTGTTGAAGGTTCCTGGTACATTGATGACGAGAAGATTCTCCTTTTCTGGTCAGGAGATCTCTAGATTGCCGGAAGAGGTAGGCTTCCGTACAGTCTAGTATTCTCATTGCCTTTGAAGAGACCCATGACATCGTGAACCTCTTTCATGACGTTGCTGAAGACTTGAGTGTCAAGCGAAGCGACCGACTTGCCCCATGCTATCAAGCGACTGCTGCGCTGAAGTGAGGCAGTCCGCTATCTTGTCCAGCATCGCAGGCGAGCCGAGACCGCAGTGCTCGGCGGTGGTAGCCATGGTGGTCGACGGCGATGGTAGAGTGGATGAAGTGGTCAATCGGTAGAAGCAACTGGGCGGTGGGCGGCTGGCGTTGCGTAAAGAGGCATGGCTCATGAGCTAGTCGTATCTCAGTACGACCCTCGGATCGTCTGAGTCTTGTTTTTGGTCCAAGTGGTGGTGATCATACTCGTGCCACATTCGACGAATGGTTGAGTGGTATGGGAACCATCTACTTCCTGTCACTTCCGCCGAGCTAGCCCAACGGAGAGTTGATGCAGAAGCACAAGGAGTTACGATGGATGTACCAGATGACTTGGTTTGTCCCGCCTCGTGCACTCTCATGGGTTCAACGATGAGGGCGAGCGACCGTTTCACACATACTCGTTGAGGGTACAATGGCGGAAGATGCCTACCGCCCGTCGAGGCTGCAGGGTGTCACTTCAGCCTGAGATTGAGCTTGTTTTCCTTTCTGCTCAGGAACTAAGCGAGCGCATCGGCGGAGGTTGTGCAGGCTAGATAATCACATTCTATACAATAGTCAGTATCTCATCAGAGCCAATCGTATACATGGGCGATTAGTTTAATGGTAGAATAAACCGCTGTGAGGCTCATGCTGATTCGGGTCATGGACGACCAAACTTGACAGTTGCGGTCCATTGGGCTTTGCTTAGCTGCGGAGTGGTCGACAGGTGTTAGCGTGTGAGGGGCTAGCACCACCGAGGGCTGTCGGGTCTGATGGTGGTTAGACGTGGGTTCGACTCTCGCATCGTCCAAATGCTTTTTTTGCAAGTCCAGACTAGATCTATTATGCAAGATAGGTATAGTAGAAAATGTGTCATACTTTCCTTTTTGGGTTTGATTTCACATGCTAGCGGCGTTTAGAAGGCCCCCCAGCTTCACGCTAGGCAGTATTCATGGTATCACGCTTTGGATATTTGCCAACGCGAAGTATTGTCCCCTCTGTGTTATCACTACGGTGCCGTTGTGCCGTCCGCATTGCTCAATCATCCATATCAACATCCTCATCAGACCCATCACTTTCATCGGCATCGACCTCTCCCAACAGTTCTCTATCTTCCTGATCAAGCTCCTGCGCATCGTAATCGTCATCTCCATCAGGCTCAGGGTCAGTCTTGAGCCCAGATTTGCCAGTCGTACTCCTCTGTCGACGCATCTTCCCGCGCGGATTCGATTCAAAAGAGTCGTTATCTCGCTCAATCGTTTGCACATGCCGACGATAGCTCGGCTTCAACCGTCCTTCCCGTTCCAGCTGCGTTCGTCGTATGATTGACTGTCCAGGTAGATTGGCATCTGCCCACCTCTCAATCCTCCTCGAACACCGGCGGAAGGCCTTTGCAAGCGACTTGTACTCTTCTCCGACATCAGACGGCTCGCCATTGACCCTGGCAAATCCAGCATATAGCATCCTCGGCCGACGCCAAAGATCAACGTTCTCCACGAAGTCATCATTTTCCTTGCCGCGAATGTTGCGCCATTCATCCTCGTTCTTCTCTTTAGCCTTGCGGACCTTGATTGCTTCCTCCTCTGAATCGTAGTCCGCCGGCATGTAGCGAATGCGCTTCCAGGCGCGTAGTATCGGACTTTCCGCCTCCCGCTTATCACGAGCTCGGATGTGCGCTTTTCGTACTTGCCTATCAAGCGTATAGTCGATCTGGAGCTTGCGGTGGTTGATGACCGCCGATTGATGCTGCGTGATGCCACGATGCCGTTTCTGTGCCTGATAGGATGGTGTTGGTACGTGGTCTCGAGTAGCTGGGGTCTGGAAAGAAAGGTTTGATCCTGGCGACATGCCAGTTGCGGCCGCCAGCTTGTTGCCGCTGCTCAAGCCTGCCTGGGTCATCATTGGTGGTCCGTCACTGACGAAGCTCAACTGCCCAGTGTTTGGAAGTAGCGGTACGTGATCTTGAGATGAGCGTGGAGCACCGGCAGGTCCTTGATTCTCCGTCTTCTTGTGCCGTCGCCAGTTGCCTCTGCCGGGACCTTTCTTAACAGCTGGAGGTGCTGGGTGCATCTGGTGGGGCGGGGATTGATCTGGTCCTAAGTCGTCGCTATTGAGCAGAGTGTTGATGCGCATGTCGCCCACAGGCTTCAAATTCACAGCCTGGAAGCCACGGGATGCAGCGGGTGATGGCGAACGAGTGTACTCACTCCCCGTCTCGTGCTGCAGACCGCTTCTCCCCACAGAAGTAGCTACAACGTGTAAAGTCAGCATTGGCCAGCAAGGTGGTTGTTCTCGAACTCACGAATGCCTCTGTAGTATCCAGCTTCGCTGCCTTCGTCATCACTAGCATGCACGCCGTGTCCTGTCGTCAAACCTTTCTCCTTACGTGCACGCTTGAGGGCAGTCATAGCTGGACTTGGTTCACTGGCCAAGATGGCTATGCGCTCTTTTCTCTTAACCTCTCCGAAATGCTTCTCTTCCTCGGTATCAACATTCTCTTTCTCTGCCTGGTCTTCGGTGAGACTCTCGAGCGTGGGCACCTTTAGCGGCAACACGTCCGTGCCTTCTTCGCCTTCGCCGTATTGACCGGGTCCGAACGGATTTCGCTGGCTATCAGCAGCACTGAAATCGCTTTCAAGGTACCACCAAATCAACCACAAAAAAGCTTTGGCTCGGCTGGCACTGCTGAGGCTTGGTCTCATGACCAGGTCGAAGAAGTCTCGTGGAGCTGGGAAATGCACTTCGCTGATCTTGGGTGCGTACTGGCTCATGACGAAGATGAGATTGACAGGATTCGTTCGCGGGATGGATGCGGCCTTGATGTCCTCCATGGTGCTCGGCTGGGGCTCGTCCTCTGTTGCGCCTTTGAGTATGGACTTCAGCCGAGGTGCATCTTGTAGCTGCTTGTAGGCGTTGGGATCTTGGTGAGCTTGCAATGCTGGGATGGAGTGATATGTTCGCAGCTGGGCGCGCATCTCAGGAAAGACTACGGGCTGTCAGTCGAGACGTATTGGCACATTGAAGCTCTTTCTTACAGTTCAGAGTTGTATTCATTCGGCCCACATTGACCAGGAGACAGACCATGGCCATACTAATGGCACCATCCTGATCCTGCAGGAGCTTCTCTTTCAGTATCTTGCTACACTTGCTGCTCTTCGCCATAGCATCGATATATATGTCTGCAAAGGTATGCCCATTTGACCCGTCGCTGTACTTGGTGAAACACCTAGTCTGGTCATGGAAGACCAGCTCCAGGAAGTCGAACTGTATATCCTTCCGCCAAAGGGGAATGCCATCTTCTTTCTTCAAATGCCGTATCTTATTGCCAGAGTAGACAGAAGAGGTTGCGCCGCTCGCATTGCGTCTAGTCGATGTCGTCGTGGATGTGTACATGGGCTCGTCGCCATCTCCGTTCTCTGTAGCTTTGGTGCTGTCGGCCTTGGGGGTAGCGACAGCATCGTCATCAGCCGGGTCGTCCACCTTCTTTCGCGGAGGCATTGGATCTTGTTCGGCGGGTGGTTCTGGAGGTGCTGCTGGCGGTGCAGCGTCCTCAGAGGGATGGAGGATTTCGCTGAGGGAGGCCATGGCGGAGGAGGTAAGGTTAGGCGTGTTTCAAGAGCACCACCTGGCAGAACGACTCAGATAAGCGTCGCGTGCTGATGCTTCTTCGATCAATGGTTCAATCGCCGGCGCATGACTCGTGCTATCGACTGGGCCATCACCATGAAGCATATGACAGTTCCATGGAATTGGCGAGGTTGCGTGAGTTATTGATGGAGGTCACAGGAGGTGCGCGCAGAGTTGTCAAGTGTACAGTGGCGCCTTCCCGGCCCTGGCTCGTTGCTCGTACTTGCCGGAAAAGTGGGTCTATACCTTATAGCTACAGTCTACGCACTTTCCTCAACACAATAGTTTCCTAACCGTAAACAAATCGATCCGACCACAAAACTCATGAAAGTCACTGGAATCTCGATTCTGCACCAGTGTTCGGGATAATATACAAAACAAGAGCGCTTTCGGCGCTCAGCCTTTTCATTATGCCGGCATCAAGACAAGCGCAGCAGCCGCGATTCAAGACCATCCAGACGCTGCAAATCGAGTATGCGCCCGTCAAGATCACTCAGTATGAATCGACTAGAACTGGCATGAGGGTCGCTGTCGTCGACAAGAAGGGGCCCAAGGTCGAGGGGGAGTTCGCGCTTGCCACCGAGATCAACGACAACTCGGGAGCACCACACACCTTGGAACATCTGGTCTTCATGGGCTCAAAGTCGTACAGATACACTGGCTTGCTTGACAGACTATCTTCACGGGCGTTCAGTACTACAAATGCCGGCACTGCAACGGACTACACCTCTTACTCTCTGAAGACAGCGGGATGGGAAGGATTTGCGCACATCCTGCCAGTCTACCTGGAGCATCTGATTGTGCCTACCATGACCGACTCTGCTTGCTACACGGAAGTGCACCACATTGATGGCACTGGACATGACGCAGGTGTCGTCTATTCGGAGATGCAAGGAAGAGAAAACAGCTCTATGGACTTGATGGAGCTGCATAGGCGGATCTTGCTGTATCCTGAGGGCAACGGCTTCAGGTCCGAAACAGGTGGCATGACCAAAGAACTACGGGTGCTCACCGCAGACCGCATCCGAGCATATCACAAGGAGATGTATCAGCCGAAGAACCTCAGAGTCATCGTCACTGGCGAGATTGACCACGATGAACTACTGCAGATCTTGGATGACTTTGAGTCGACTATCGTTGACGATGTGCCTCCGCTGGAAGCGCCATTCCGTCGCCCTTGGGTGGAATCGAAGCCTACACCGCGCCTCAAAGAGACCAGGGTTGACACCATAAAGTTTCCGGAAGAGGACGAATCTATGGGTGAGATCACAGTAGGCTTCCTTGGTCCCCACTGCGATGACTCCGTAGAAAACGCAGCTCTTGCCATCCTCTTGAGCTATCTGGCGAACAGTTCGGTCGGCGTGTTAGAGAACACGTTGGTGGAGCGAGAGCAGCTCTGCAGTGCCGTTTATTATGAGACCGAGACTCGTCCAGACGTTGTTGTCTGGTTCGACCTGACTTCGGTTGAGACCGAGCGATTAGAGGAAGTTTACAAGCGTCTCATCGAAGTGCTGAAGGAGACTTTGGACAAGCCACTCGACATGGACTACCTGAATGACTGTATCAAACGAGAAAAGCGGCAGCTCAAAGAGCGAGCGGAAGCGTCCGAAGACTTTTTTACCCAGCCTCTCATCGAAGATCATTGTTTTAGCAGCAGGGACGGCCGAAACTTGAAAGACCTCGAAAGCTTGCGAGATATCGACACAGTTGCAGCTTGGACGGAATCCCAGTGGAAGGACGCACTGTCCAGATTCTTCGTCGACAACCATCATGTTTGCGTGCTGGGTGTGCCTTCAAAAGAGCTTCAAGAGAAGAACACTGAGGACGAAAAGGCACGTGTCAAGGCTCAACAGGAGCGCCTGGGTGAAGATGGCCTCAAGAAGCTCGCCGAACAGCTCGAACAGGCGAAGGCGAAGAACGGGCAGACCATACCAGATTCACTTCTGGAGCAATTCCCAATTCCACGAGCAGAGTCTGTGCCATTCATAGACACTGTGACAGCTCGGTCTGGTGCTGCCAGAAGAATGGGCAACCTCGACAACGAGATGCAAAAGATCGTCGACAAAGTAGACGATGGCTCGCCACTGTTCATCCACTTTGAACACATTCCCTCCAACTTTGTCAAGATCAAGCTCATCATGGGCACCGCTGCTGTACCTGACGACCTGCGGCCGATATTGAGTTTGTACCTCGCAAATCTCTTCACGACTCCCGTCCATCGTGATGGCAAGCGCATCGAGTTCGAAGACCTTGTCTTTCAATTGGAAAGGGAGACAATCTCGTACACCATGTATTCAGCTCGTGGCAACCAGCAAATGCTGAGCTTAAGCGTGCGTACAGAGCCAGAATCTTACGAGAAGGTCATCTCGTACATACGAACGGTCTTGTTTGATGCTATTCACGACCCTATTCGCTTGCATGCGTCGCTCACGAAGTTGCTGGCCGACCTTCCCGCTGAGAAGCGTGCTGGGGATGCCATGGCTTTCGCAGTCAACAACGTCATCAATACCAACCGTTCTGCGAACGGTCGTGCTACCAGTACACTCACCAAGTCCGTCTATCTGAAGCGCCTTCGCAAGCTGCTGAGGCAAGATGAGCAGGCAGTCATCTCGAAACTCCAAACGCTTTGCGATTCTCTCCACCGCGCTGAAAACTTCCGAGCATATGTCGCCGCAGATCTCACAAAGCTCCCCAATCCTGTCTCTGCCTGGCGACACCTCACTGACGGTCTCGACCTGAACAAAGATGTTGTTCCCCTCGACGACGTCAAGTCGATACAATCAGAGATCGGCAAAAACCCTGGCTCGGCAGCCTACATCGTCCCCATCGCAGCCGTCGACTCATCCTACTGCATCCTCAGCACCAAAGGTCCCGATTCATGGGAACACCCCGAAGTCCCAGCCCTAGAAGTCGCCATAGCCTTCCTCAGCGCCGTCGAAGGACCCCTCTGGTCATCCGTTCGCGGCACAGGACTCGCATACGGCGCAACCGTGAGAAAGAGCATCGAAAACGGCAAGATCAACTTCTGGATCGACCGCTCGCCAGACTGCTACAAAGCCTTCATCGCCGGCAAGCAGGAAATCGAAGGTTATGCGAGTGGAGACAAACCCCTCAAGAAGCTCTCCATCGAAGCAGCCGTTGGCGAACTCGTGTTCGAGATGGCCAATAATGCGCCTACGATGGGCATCGCTGCTGATGAGTCTTTTGCTGATCAAGTGCTGCGAGGTGTGGGCAAAGATCATTCGAAGAGGTTGCTGAAAGACATCATGGCGGTGGGCATTGAGGAAGTCAAGGCAGCGATGACGAAGTGGTTGCTGCCGTTGTTTGATCCCAAGAGTGCGAACTTGGTGGTGACGTGTGCGACGGGGATGCAGGAGAAGATGGTGGAGAACTTTAGCCAGGCGGGCTTCAAGGTGGAAGCTAAGCCGCTGGAGTTCTTTCAGGATGATTATGGGCTTGGGGAACCTGATGGTGATGATGACGACGAGGATGATGACGAAGACGAAGACGAGGACGAGGACGACGAGATGGACGAAGAGGATACAGAGGAAGGGGCAGAGGAGTCGTGAATCTGGCAGGCCAGTCCGGGATAGAGAAAAGAAGCATAGGCATCAGACTCTCGAAAAGCATACTGCATGGAGCGAAAGTTTGACCTGCCTTTCCGCCTTGCATCGCTTCAACATTGAGAGGCCGTAGAAGAGGCGTAGAGTGAGGAGGCCTAGGCTCTCCTCTTTCCAGTCGAGGCCACGCAATCGTTCGAGTCGACGTAGACCTTTAGACAGGGCACTTTACATACCGTCCACATCGACGCCTTCGGGAGTGATGCGACGTTGAGGCCGGCGAAAAGGCCTCGAGTCACGCCGTGCTGATGGGTGCAATTGGTGTACGTGTCGCTTCTGCTTCATAAGGAGGCACAAAGCTTACATGTGACGCATGCCTGAGCGCCGGTATAAGGCACCAGTCATACATCGTGCCTGAGGTAGGCAGCTGCCTTTTTTCAATCATCAAACTTGGATTCCTCGTCACTTTTGACGTCCCCGTTGACAGACGCCGACGAAAGCCATCTTCTTGGCGTCGTCGCACAGAAAGGATCGTGCACGCTTTGTGGCCAAGGATAGAAACGCAGAGGTTACACGCTCGGAACATTCTTCGAAAGGGTGTTCCATCGACCTGTATTCGCTCGTGTCGCAGCATGGCTTGTTGCAATGCGCAGCGTGGTCTGAGCATGGCAGTGACAGCAATGCCGTCGTGGTGTAATGTTTCATGAAGAGACCCATCGTAATCCTGGGAGCTGTGTCGTTGTGTGCGAAGTTACTTTCGCAGTTCACTCTGTATCTGGCTGGCTTACGGTCAGCTGCATAAGGCGACTGTCGTGCGTGCGTTCGCAAAGCACCATGATGTCGCATGGAACTTCTCGGCGCAGCGTGAGTTCACGTTGTGAGTGGTACGATCAAGGGACACGCTGTGGTGACTGTGTCTGCATGCGAGATGATGCTTGCGGGACAAGTCATTGCGTGGCAGCGCAGGAGTACCAGATACCATTTCCTCGATTCGCTGGGAAGTGTTTGCCTTCTTTTTGCGGCTAGCGACGGAAATTCTCGCAATGAGGCTCTTTTGAGGTCGCACAAGGAGGTCAAAGCCGAGCTGTGTGTTGTAGGGTCAAATCTGTAGGAGTCTTCGTGCAGTCTGCGGACGACGCAATATCCCTCACCGAGTCATCTGTCCCGACTTGATCGGGAGGAGGCACTGCTTGCCGGGGCAGACCACGGGCGGCCATCGGTAGGGCGGCCATGTTCTGCGCTTTCGATCAATCAGAACGTTCGCCGGTATCTATGAGCTGTTTCTGCGTGCGAGTTAGCATGCCAAAGTTCACGGACTTGAGCGAGGCACGAACGAGAACAGTCAAGACAAGGTTCGAAGGCAACTTGAGGATGCAGGTGAGCTCTTTCTTCCCCTTGCCGCTCTCCCGCCCTGGCGAACAGGTTGACGACATTCGTCGACATGCTTGACGTGGCTTTCGAATCTAACGACAGGCCGGCTGCACGACTCGTACGTGCCGATTGCCGCAATGAGGTCTGTAAAGAGGCCACTGGTCATGAGCCAACAGCAAGCCGAACTCCCGGCTTGTGGGATCAGCTGGTCAATGAAGGATTCGGCAACCCGGTTCCTGCTTCTCGGCACATCATCGTTCTGCAAATCATCTGTCTCGCATCAGTGTGGCGCCTGTCAACCGTATTGCGGTGATGCTTGCGAAGTGGGCGGTGTCGACGAGCGACAGGGCAGAAAGCGTGGGTTCTAAATCGCGCCCTTTGCAACAACATCGTTTCGGCATTGACGGCGACGCTACGCCCGTAGAATCCCGATGTCCGTAACGAATTCCTCGTGCGCGTGCTTGTGCGACATGGATTGAAGGCGCCGGGCGCTTGGGTTGGCGCAGCATGTCCTTTTTACAGGTATTCTGGCGGAGGAGGGGGGGGCTGAATCCCACCAACAACAACACAATCGTCCAGGTCGCAGCCGACGAGATGTGGAAGCTGTGTAGTTGTTTCAGAGTGAATGGGTGCTGGCGAAGATCGTGTTGGTTGTCTGTGTACCTGCATTAGATCGAGTGTATGTGGTGGCACGAAGGAGGTAGGAGCTGACCCGAGAGTGTTGATGCAGGTGGAGGGACATCCGAGGTGATGATAACTACGACTGGACTAGCTCCGTAAGCGCATTTGAGTCACATGACTATTCGACATCACACAGTCGTGCAAGTGAATGATTTTGCACACGAGGAAAGCAGTGGACACACTGCAATACCGGCCTGCTGAATTTTGAAGCTTTCAGGTCACGTTCACCCACAAAATAACACCTCTGAACTGTGAAGCGATGGGTCAATATCGCTAGCGGCTGTAACGCCAAGAATTACCCCCCCCTCGCTTCGGCAAGAGCTGGAAAGCGTGCACTTCAGCTCTTCGACCGGTGGGAAACAGCCTTCGTCCTCTTTTCACCTTCAGCTTTGCGCAGTGCGGCACTTCGTTCATTCGACGCAACGTCTCCTCCAGCTTTGGCTGACGCGCATTTTCGGTATGCTGCGTGCCGTGCCCTCTTCACTCACTCACGCTCTAGGCACTCCTCGGCCCGCTGCTCACCACTAGGCACCCACTGGCCTCAGGCTCGAGGTCACTGGCACTATGACCCTGCCGCCGCCCTCGCAATGACTGTTGACTGGCGCACGGTCGCTCGAGCATGTCCTCTGGGCACCGGCTCCTTCCTGTGGCCGGCCATTCACCTCGCCCTAGCTCCTTCTGCCTTGGGCATCCTTCACCTATCTCCTCATCCGACTAGCCTCGAATGGTTTGCCACCTCTGTAAACCAACAGCATTGCAACAACCGGCTTGGTTTCGTCAAGGGCGACGACTGTATCACAAGACAGCTCCACTGGTCTGAGCAAGACCATGTCTTTGTAGTCACCACTTGAGGAGGCTAAGCAGTGCTATCCTGAGGCCGCTCACAGTCACACCCTGCATAGCCATCCTCACAACTCTACCTACCGTAAGAAGGCAGCGTCTTGTGGCTGCCTTTCCCTGTCTCCCTCTTTTCCTTAAAGATATATATCATACATCTCGTGGTCATCTGTCTCTCATTCATCAACATCAAATCAAACACGACACATCTGGACCCAACCAACACTCTGCAATCCTTCGACTCAGCATCTACAAGCATACTGCTCCTCCAAGCCACTCCAGCTATTACACTACCGACGACGAACATCAACATACAAATGACCCGCAACTACGCTGCTGCCGCTCCCCCAAACAGACCTCCACGAGACCCTCAACCAAGAGACGACGGCATGCACCAAAACATGAACGTCAACATGGCCTTCGCAAGAATGAGCCTCAACGGCGGCAACAACCTCCCCATGGGTGGCCGTGTCATGGCATGGGATCCGAACCCAAGAGACCCTGGCAACGGCCGGATCGCCGACCCCAACCCTCGCGATCCAGGCAATGGACGCCAATTCATGAGAGGACCTCAACCTCGCGACCCAGGTGATGGCCGCCAGTTCTCGAGAGGCCCTCAACCGCGCGATCCCCCTAATGGCCGTCTCGGACCTCAGCCGCGCGATGATGGCAAGCATCGAACAAGGCGCTTTGCCCGGGATCCTCAACCTCGCGATCCTGGAAACTAAGCAGTCTTATATACTGGGCTGAGTGCTGCCTTGGACGACTCGAAGATGACTCTACCCAGGCTACTGAGACAACAATCATTTAACGGCGACTCAGGTACCTTTTGCGGTGTCGAATTCGCTGGCGAACGGCACAGCAACAGGACACCGTGAGTCTGCTTTCTTACAACAACGATGGCGACTATCTCCTTACTTCACGGATTGGCTGGGACTGATTTGGGACGGCGTTGACAAGAAGGAGGACTGCTCACGCAGCTGGACGATTGATTTCGATGCATAGCAAGCGACTGGTGTGATTGAAACTGCATAGCGACGGGGGATAGAACAAGGCGTTTGGAGATAGACAGATCTCTCAAGCGCTGCAGGGACTGGCGGGTGGCTCATCGGCCACTGATTTGGCCATTGGATTTTGGGAGGGATCTTTGCACGACAGACACGGCTTTCCTTCTTTCTTCACGATCGAGTTTAGTTATCTGGGATGAATCACAGACGGAATGCGTTCGCACGCAACCAATCGCTCCCGCCTTTTCCTCCTGTTGGTTCTCCCTTGACTCACATGCCTGCAGCCCGCGGTGTCGACACCGATCTGGTGCGTTTCGAGTCACCTTTCTGCTACTGAGTTGGGGTCCTGGCGGCGGCCGCCCATTCAACTGAGGTGGCCGTTTGACACCAGCAGGTCCCGCGAGGGCGGCTGATCTTCGTGGGCGAATGACAGGGCGACTGGCGGGAACCAACGCGCAAGAGTGATGTCGAAGGATCGCGGAGGATTGGGGCCGCCCCGTGCGCGCCCACTCCGTCGGGTCAGCAATTTTGAGCCTCAATGGCGGACCAGAATGGAAAAGTCGTGAGAATATTTTATGGGAGATGTGTGTTGCAAGCCCGCGGAGTGACGATCTTCTCGATTGCAGCTATGCTTGAGCTGATTGATGGAGAGCAGGAGTTGTTCGTGCTTCTGGTGTTTGAATTGAGGCGAACCAGTTGACATTCATCTGGAAGACGTGAAGTCGAATGCCAAGAGTCCCGCGACTTCTGCTTGTCTGTCTCCGCGGCGTCGCCGTTGCCCTGGAACCACAACGGCACCCGTGACTTCGACTTCACTCCAACCCACAACGAAGAAGAAACAGCCCCGCGAAAACTTGGACGCTGCGATTCCGCCGCCTAATGCAGAGAGAGAACATCGTGGAGACCCACGAGTGACTGCTCCTTCAGCGTACTGTTATGCTCAAGAACAGTGCCTCCGCACATCGCACCTCTCGTTCCAAATGCGCCTGATCGATCGAGTCTTGAAGAACCAAGAGTGCAGCGCCAGTAGATGAGATCCAGATCTTTGAACCAGAGACGAACTGTGTGCTCGGTGCGAGTCTCTCACAAGGTTAACCGAACAGCTCACTATAGGCTTCATCTAGCAGCTCACTGTGGGCTTTACTTCTCAGCTCACAATCGGCTTCAGGACGCTGAATTCCACTTCGCATCAAAGCTCACTGCCCACGGAAAACATGGCGATTACTACTCAGTTCGAGCTCTTCCCTGCTTTGCCAAAGGAACTCCGCCTAGCCATCTGGGAAACGGCCCTCTGTGCACCGACCGGTGCCGTAGCCAGACCGCACGGAGAGCGAGACAGCCAAAGAGGTAGATACCCGTGGCACTTTGATCTGTTCAGTGATGGCGTGCCGTACAAGATTGGGTTGTCGTGCAAAGAGGCTTGCGTGCAATGGAGAGCACGTGTTACAGATTCACTCCAGCCAGCCGTGGCTGTGGTCGTTATTGGTTGAATCTTGACTGCACGGTCTTCGTCCTTCACCAGGACATCCCCAATTCTCTCTCGATCATTGGCTACCCTGAGCATAGCCGCGTCGTTAAGAACGTTGCGGTGGCATGGCGACACGAGGACCTGCTCTTCTTCGCGTGCCGACAGCTAGCGACCAATTGCCCTGCGCTGGACACGGTCTTCCTTCAGCGAGCACGGCCAATAAAATCTAGACATTCTGACCGTAACGTGATCGCCATAGTGTCCGATGCTTTCGAGCTCATGCGTGGAAGTGGACCAATCCTGCCTGATGCTGACCACACCCGGCCAGACACGATAGAAGAACAAGTCCTTGGTATTTTAGGCGAGAGCTCGAAACCACCTCGATTGCGTTTCGTCGCCTCTATGCCGGCCACTGTAAGGCCTGGCCAGGTACCGAATGCTGTCGAGTACCAATGCGCAGGTTCAGAAGGCACTACGGACGCGCACACTCAGCAATAATCTCCGCCTAAGGGTAGCGTACAGCAAGTTGCGACATTGGCCCCCTACTAGGTCGGAGCACGTATTACCTTTCGAGGATATTGACCGAGCTTGATTTTCCGGTTCCCAGGCCTTGTGGCTTGATCGGCTTGGAGCTCCAATCCCAGTTTCTTGCTCTGATTTTTGATCCACTCTGCGTCTTCGGTTTTATTCGATGCTTTGAGAACGAATATAGCTCGCTTCATGGCCTTCTGCAATGCGGGTTTGAATTTTTCATTGGCGAGAATTTCTGCTGCATGGCCTTGTTCCAGAATGTCACGCAACCACGAGATCAGTGGCTCTGCATCTGGTGTCGTGGGGTGGTATAGGGCAAGTCTGGCTGTGTCGGAACGGTCGGCGTTTGTACCAACACGAGTCTCCAAATGCGCCTGAAATTGCTCGAACAGAGACACGCTCGTCCGTGGATATGAGCCGGTTGAGAGCCAGCTGCAGATCAGTCTTATTGTGGGGTAAAGGTTGATGAAGTTGGCGAAATGGGATTTTGCCTCCGAGGTGCGACGTCGTAAGGGCAAAGTCCTCTGCCCAACCTCCTCACGCCACACGATGATATCCAAAAGGCAGCGAATAGCGCGGTCCACGTCCTTGTCTGCCCACTGGAGGTGAGCATGGACAAGCCGTAACACCAAGTTATTCCGCCACATTTGGTCTCTGTTGTCCACGACTCGATCTTGGCCTTCGTACTCCGATATGTCGGCTTTGATCCACCTCTCAACGTACTCATCCAGATTCTCTGCCACAGCGAAATAGCAGAGCGAAAGGCAAGTGTCTTCGTCGTGGGACGCGAGTGGTAGCCATATCTGAGGGTCGGACCATATATGCATCAAGACCTTTGCAGCGATCTTATGCTGGACACCTGACAGAAAGGTATGGCGTTGCTCTTTTCGCAGAGCATTGGTCTTTATGCGTGCTGCAGCTAAGCATACCCGAACCACCTCCAAGCTTGCTTCGCCGTCATCAATCCTTTGGTTCAAGGTCGTGAAAGGGTCAAGTGAGCCAGACGAAAAAGAATCCTGAAGCTGGATAGCTCCAGGCGAAAGTGGCGGGAGGTGATCTCGAGCCGTTGCACTCATTCTTTCTTTCCACGTTCGTTCGTCAACAAAGCCACGTATTTTGAACAAATCGTTCCCTATAACCCGCACATTCTTTTCATCCTGAATATAGCTCCTGACAGCTCGGTGATGACCCCAGGCCGCACCTGCTTCTTGGTTGTTACCGTTCCCCTCAGCATAGCAACGGAATATAGAAGAAAAGGAGCGCAAGGAAGAGGTTCGAGTCGCATCAAGATAGTCGACATTCCAGAAAGCAGGGCGCCTCAACCGCGGGTAGCAGCCATGCTCGACACCTGGTAAGCGTATGGCATGAGTCGTCCTGGGTAAATGCGGCATGCTCGGTGGGCGAGCTTTGGTGTTGGAGAAGGTGAGGTTGTTACGGACTCGGAGTTCCAGAGGAATTGAGTTTCGGAGACTACCCGAGAAGCGAGACACTAGGACCCATTAATGCCACTTAGCGTTGCTCCGACTTTGAGACACCGCAGGCATTGAAGACTCTGAGTCGTGACTCCTGCAATCACAACCACTTTCCCAAACCCAAACAACAACTATCGACAATGTCAACAATCCTCCACGTACGCGCAGAGACCAAACCTTTGGAGCATCGCTCTGCGGTCACGCCTTCCGTCGCTAAGAAGCTTGTCGAAGCTGGCTACACTGTCAACGTCGAGCGGTCTGCATTGAGCATTTTCAAGGACTCGGAATATGAAGGCACCGGAGCAACTCTTGTGCCCACCGGATCATGGATCGATGCACCGAAGGACCATATCGTTGTCGGCCTGAAGGAATTGCCAGAGGAGGACTTTCCTCTCAAGCACACAGTAGGCACAAGTCGACGTCGAATGCAATATGGGGTTTGCTAATGGAAGATATAGCATGTGCAATTCGCCCACTGTCAGTCTCTCAACTACGCTTGTGCCTTAAATCAATCTTGAACAAATACTAACAGCGTAAAGGCTATAAGGGTCAAGGTGGCTGGGATAAAGTCCTCGGCCGCTTCCCTCGTGGCAGAGGCACGCTCCTTGACTTGGAATTCCTCGAAGATGGTAAGAACGATCCCTTCTGAGCTCTTGCTTCAGACACTGACAGATCTCAATAGAGCAAGGCCGACGAGTTGCTGCGTTCGGCTACGTAAGTAACATTGTCATTTCAATCGATTCGTGGAGCCCTGACTCATCATCATTTAGCATGCTGGCTTTGCGGGTGCGGCACTTTCTCTCATGGCGTGGTCATGGCAACTTGTACACGGCCAAGACACACCCCTCCCGGGTGTGACAGCCTACGAAAATGAGGACCTTCTCATCAAAGATGTCAAGAAGGCCGTTGAAGAAGGCAAGGCCAAGGCTGGTCGTCTTCCCAGGGTACTCGTTATTGGCGCTCTGGGTCGATGCGGCCGAGGTGCCGTTGACCTGTGCATCAAGGCCGGTGTTGAGGATATCATCGTGAGTCTGGCCTTTCGTGATAACATTTTTGATGCTGACTGCGGCTTCAGAAGTGGGATCTCCCCGAGACAAGCGCCAAGCCAGGGCCATACCAGGAGATTGTGGAGTCTGACGTCTTTGTCAACTGCATATATCTATCTGCAAAGATACCGCCGTTCATCGACCAGCCTTCTCTCGCGTCGCCGAACCGCAAGCTTAGCGTTGTCTGCGATGTGTCCTGTGACACCACGAACCCCAACAACCCGATTCCGATCTACGATATCAACACTACGTTCGATCGACCCACGGTCCCGGTCAAGCTGGCAGCTGAGGCGAACAGCGTCCCGCTCAGTGTCATAAGCATCGATCACTTGCCCTCGTTGCTTCCAAGAGAAGCATCGGAAGCTTTCAGCAACGCCCTCCTGCCCAGCTTGCTCCAGCTCAAGGACTGGAAGACAGCCCGCGTTTGGCAACAGGCGGAGAAGCTCTTCAAGGACAAGTGCGCGACACTCCCAAACGGCGCGGTGGATGGACACGCTGAGTTGCTTGCATCGCAGTCGTAGTCAGGAATCTTGTCGCAGAGCTAGAGATAGACCGCAATACCATCTACCCGTGACCATACCGTCAGTGGACGGCGAACACAGTATCACTGCCAGTTCTCTCGTTTCGTGTCGAACTGCATATCTTCGGCAGACGGCCGTTAGGTGCACGACAGGTCCAGCAAATAGTTGACATGGCAAGGTCAGACAAGGTCGAGCTGTCACATCGGGTTGCGTGCCGGCACATGAGGCGTTTGGAAATATGCATTCAACATTTCTCTCCAGTCACACCAGGCGCCGTGCTTGTGCGAAATGACCAGCTTGGACATCTTCACCGTCCGCACTGGGCCACCCAGCATTGCCACCTTCCAGTCCAGAGACTCGCCAACGCCGGCCGAGCAGATCTGATTCCACTTCTCCCACGCTCTCTGGCGACAGGAGTCAGGCTGCAGATGAACCTTGTCGAACAGAGCGTATTGTGGGTTGTGCTTCGACATGGACGAGAAACCCAGTGTGATGGAACCTCGAATGTCGTACCACGCCACCCGTGTGCCCTCGAGTGCGAAGCTCAAAGAGATGAGGAAGTTGGGGACGACCTCGGCCTGCATCGTGTCCCTGGCGCAAGCGTGAAACTCTTTGCTTACATGTCGGAGGGAAAGCCAGATATCTGCAGGGTCGACATAGCGGAAGACTTCTAGCCAGACTTCGGTGGGGAGGCTGGGAACGGCCATGGTCAGTGTGTTGTAGCTTTGGGTTGTGTTGTATCAGGAGAAGAGATGTCTCTGAGGGTTATAGGCCTGAACGGTCTACCAAAGATGTCATCGCACATCATGGTTGTTCTGATGCAATGACCTCTGCGGGAATAGTAGGGTGAAGAGAGGAGATGTATTTGTTCCTCGGCTTGGACAGGTCCGGAATCCCGAAGTCCCGCTTTCGAGACCTCACAGGAGGTGCACTAGCGACTTATGAAATGCATCTGCAATGCGTTCACGTGTAGCTCCCCTCAAGCACGCGCTCACACCTTTCCAATCCCTCCTGTTGCGACGATGGCGACCCCAATGGGTCTGTCAGAGCTGCAGGTCTGCTCGACAGCCATGGCGGACTCTGGCGACCTCGACGACGAACCCGGCTGAGCAGGAGAAGCCATACTATGTCACTACGCCCATATTCTACGTCAATGCTGCGCCGCATGTTGGACATATGTATACCATGATCCTGGCCGATGTGCTGAAGAGATGGCAAGAGCTGAAAGGACGGAAAGCGGTGCTTCTGACCGGAACGGACGAGCACGGTATGAAGATCCAGCGAGCTGCGGTGAAGGCAGGCATAGAACCCAAGGAGTTCTGTGATAGTGGCGCCGAGGTCTTCAAGACGTTGACGGGACAGGTGGACATGAGCAACGATATCTTCATTCGAACCACGGATAAGAAGCATGTCGAAGGTGTGGAGTACGCATGGCAGATGCTTGAAGAGCGAGGATACATCTACGAAAGCAAGCACGAGGGGTGGTATAGCGTGTCTGATGAAACGTTCTACCCACAGAGTCAAGTGCATCTCATCGTGGATCCGCCAACTGGGAGGAAGATAATGGCGAGCATCGAGACGGGAAAGGAGGTGGAGTGGACGAGTGAGAGGAATTACCACTTTCGACTGAGTGCTTTCAGGGACAAGTTGCTTGATTTTTACGAGCGGAATCCGGGCTACATCGTGCCTAAACAGAGAATGGAAGATGTGGTAAGACAGGTCACGGCTGGACTTGAGGATCTCTCAATTTCACGACCTACAGAGCGTCTTACATGGGGTGTTCGCGTTCCTACAGACTCTTCGCAGACCATCTACGTCTGGCTCGATGCTCTGCTCAACTATGCGACTGCGGTCGGCTATCCTTTCACTCCAGGTCAGGAGGGGAAAGGAGGTTGGCCGGCTGATGTACAGGTCGTGGGCAAAGACATCATCCGATTCCATTGTATCTACTGGCCTGCATTCTTGATGGCTCTCGACCTGCCACTTCATCATCGAGTTCTCACACACGGACATTGGACGCTCGGCAAGCAGAAGATGGCGAAGAGTACTGGCAATGTCGTGAACCCCTTCTTTGCTCTCGAAAGGTTCGGCATCGATGTGATGCGGTGGTTCCTGATACATGATGGTGGCATCTCGCAAGATGCAGACTACGACAACAGCTTCATAATCACGAAGTACAAGAAGGGCCTTCAAGGCGGCCTGGGCAATCTCACTTCTCGCGTCATGGGCGGCAAGAATTGGGATGTTGAAAGAGCTGTAAAGAGATACGCCCATCCAGGCCAGGAGCCGCGGTCATCCAGCATTCTCCAGGAGTTGGACGATAGAGGACGTCAGTTCCACCACGAAGTTCGCTATATGGCGAAAGACATTGACGGACAGATGAGGGCTCTACACCCAAATCGCGCACTGCAGGACATCATGCGGGTTGTGTACCTGGCCAATGCCTATTTCCAGCAAGCCGCACCTTGGGTTGCCGCCAAGAACATACGCTTTGCTATGGCCGACACCACAGGGCAAGAACTGCGAACGCTCGATGAGGAGTACAAAGTGCAGGGAGGCCAGTCGGTGGAGTTGATGGAAGCTGAGATTGACCGATCTACCTTTCTCATTACGGAAACGCTCAGAATCACAGGTATTCTGTTGCAGCCATTCATGCCGACTTCTGCGACCCGGTTGCTGAGTATGCTGGGCGTGGCAGAGGACAGGAGGAGCTTTGAATGGGCGCGGGTTGGGAAAGATGACAGCTATGGAGTGCCGATGGAAACGATCGAGAAGGGTGACAAGGGGCTGTTTCCGCAGCTGACGAGCGACTTCTGAAGCAGACAGCCGATAACACCCTGGCAAAGCCCTTCCCTAACAGTGTTGCCGTCTCAATGGGGATGAGTTGATCGTTCGCGCTCGAACGCCGCGAACGCGTTCACGATCAGCTAGCGTAGCTGGTGAGTAAAGCAGCTGCAAAATTGAAAACTTCACATGCAAAGTCTTGGCAGCAACAGACCACCATTCCACTTCGCCACACCTCTTCTCGTCCACTTACAACCTTCGACCCGTCATGCTTGCAACTCGCGATGGCCGCACAAGAATCTTCGCTCAGCCTCGACGGCGATGAAGACTTCGTCGGCATGGACCTCAGTCGAGCCGTGGAACTCGCCATGGCGCGCTTCACCAGCACCTATGAATCTGATGAAGGAGTGAGCCGAGCATCTAGCGCCAGCGCTGAAGGAAGCCAAATTCGCAGACTCTCTACCGGAACAATACAGCAGCAGGATGATGATACCCACTCCGTAACGCAGCGCAAAGCCAGCGACGACATCCTGAAACTCCTCGGCGTGCCTGAGCTGGACCAGGAATTCTTCATCACGATGTTCCACATCAGGAGGAAGAGACAGTATCGCTTAGAAGTTAAGAGCAGCACGACGGTCATGGAACTCGCGACGTGGGCCGCCGCTGATGAGGGCGTTCAAGAGGTGAAGATCAACTTGCTGCAGGACAAAGTTGTCAACATCTTTGGCGGAGGCAGCTACACCCATGATGGCAAGGGTGATGCGACGCTTGGGGAGGTGAGTCGATATGGCACTTCTTCTCATTAGCGATGCTGACGAGAACTAGCTTGGGTTCGTGGATGGCGACCGCATCAATGTGGTTGTGCGCGCGCAGGTCGTGGTGTTCCCGACAAGCGAGTGGTTTGAAGATGGTGTTGGAAACCTCAAGTTGAAAGGTACGCCATGGCAGCGATTCCAGGAGATACAGCGCCAGCGTGCTGAGTCGTCAAGGAGAGATTCTGTCAATGCCTGAACCGGCTCGAAAGTCTGGAGACTCGAAGAGGGTACATCATGGGTTACACATCGGTTGTCTTCCCAGACCTTCACGGTCTGTTAGGTCGTCATGCTGGTCTTTGTGAGCTTAAATTGTTTCTATGAGAGATCGGCTGGCATCCAGTTGCCTCCTACAAAGTGCAGCAAAGACTCCCCCGTTTGCTGGTCTTGAAAGCCGACACACTATCTGGTGCATCTCCTGGTTTGCCATCAGCTGGCTGAGGAGTTTATAGCCCTTCTCCTTCCTTCATCGTTTCACCAAATCCCTAAACCAATCGACTCCCTGACCATGGACAACTTTCCCGTCGACATTCCTGTTACCCTCACCATCAATCTACCACCCACTACTCTCAACTTCATCCGCACCTGGAGCACTCGCGTGTGCTATGGCGAAGGCGACGGCGAGGCCTACGAGAAGCACACCACCAACATCTCCAAAGCCGTGATCGCGGCCATCAAGACCCAAGACCGCTTCCTCCTGGAAGAAGGAGAACCCAGTCGGCTTGACCCTGAGCCTGAGTATCTCATCTACATCCTCAACGGTCTCACGAGCAAATGTTTTCCCTTGAAGGTCACGAAGACGACCTCGAACCGTGATGTTGCCACGATGCTTGGGCGTCATGAGGAGGACCTATGGGACAAGTTTGTGCTGAGGGATCGGAAGGGAAAGATTGTCTTTACCGAGGATAAGCGTGGGTTCTTTCGTGAAGAGGATGAGCAGCAGTTGGTGGAGGTGAGCTTGGAATTCAACTGACGTGGCTTGATATGGATGTGTGTGCTGATTGATGTTGCAGTTCGGGGTCACTGAGGGGGACCTTCTTACATTGACCTTGAATGAGGATTTGAAGGTCATGGATCGCCAAGACGTGGTTCAGTGGACGTGATTGTACTGGCAATTGGCATTGATGGACGTATTTCGAACAGCAGCGACTGACCTAGCCGTGCACTTCGTGAGCACTTCATCGATCAACTATCTCTCGCAGGTGATCCTAAAGCTCACAATGTTGTGCTTCCGTCTCATGAAAAGCAGCAATTTATTGCTTGAGCGTCTTCTTCTGGGTTCCGCCGAGTTTCAGAGGGTCTTGGCCTTCGCTCTTTGCTACCCAACGTTGAAGTCTGTATCCATGTTAGTCACTTCGTACAACAATTTGGTCATCTCGAGTTGGGCATAACTCACGAGAAGAATTGCTGCTCGAGCATGTCGATGTAAACCTCGGCACCGAGTCCTGTGCGAGTGAAGCAGCTCCGCAGCCTCCATGCCAAACCCCTGAATAATGGCTGTACCTCCCGTGGATCCACAAAGTAGTGATCGACTTCGGCAATGACATTCTTAGCGCGGATCGGCAGCTCTTCCATGTCGACGTCCAGGGCATGCAAATGGGTGCGAAGCTCTTTCATGAGGTACTCGACTTTCTCCTCTACATCTTGACTCCAATCTCCATCGAAGCGGTGATGCAGTACTTCTGGCTCAGGTAGCCAGTCCAGACGGAGATGTATATCTCCGCGGAGATAAGAGCGTATCTCTTTCCTCGGTATGAGATTGTCGTTTGGGCGGCCATATGAGTTGAGATCTGGCAGTTTGCTACATAGATCCAATCTGTTCCAAAAAAACAGAGGACGAAGAAGCCACTCGCATGTCTCCCAAGGGTCTGTGTCATCGTACTTGGTACTAGGGACGAAGCCTCCGCGTGTGCGGGCAGTCTGGAGTCTGGAAGCGATGGAACAGACATCCGTTCCCGTCGTGTCATAGTCAATCCTGACATTATTGATCCTACCCTGGGTGTGCAGCTCGGGATACTGCACTTGTAGAGCCCGAATGCCGTGCATGATGAGTGGAATGGCTTTGCTGTAGTCCTGTGGTAGTGCCGCTCCCAATACGGTTTCAGTGAGAGCGAACTTCGGCTGTGGGTCTATGGGTGCGTGCAAACTGATGCGGGGAGCCTGCTGCGAGCGACATTCGAGTTCAAGGGCCTTGAGAGCTTGCTGGACCGAGTCCATTGACGATGCATTGATCACGGGCGCCGATCTCTGCACGGCTGCCGCAACTACGTCCTTGATGCGCCCAGCTTTGTGGTTTGACTCTATTGAGAGCCCAGCAAGCTTGAAGTGTGATAACGCAGTCCTGTTGCCCATATCGAGCCCTCTTCTGACTTTTCCTACAGACATGTAAGCGGGTGTGCCAATTAAGCCAAGAATCGGCGGTTTGTCTGCCGGGGAACAATTTAGCAGGGTTCTTGTTCACTCACTTGAGCATTCAGCCCAATATGCCTTCTCCTTCATGCCGCACTGAACCCAAAGCTCACTTGTGGCGACTCTGTGTTGAGCTCGGTCTTTTCCAAGCAGAGCAGCTGCGTGGTACTCGAAGAGTGTCTGGCCATCCGAGGTGACCCATCCACTGATCTGCCGCAAAAGATACTCACGGCTGGGAGAATCAATGTCGCCATCGAGTTGACTCATCGCATCGTGAATCTGCTTGTTCACGAGCTTGATGGCGGCGTCAGCGTCGAGCTTGGTGCTGCCGACAAGGCGATCATCGTCCTGCTTGGATGCCATGGTGGTTGCCATGTCTCTGCGTTGTAGGAGCGTGGAGGGCGTCAAAGTGCAGAATGTGGTTTTCGGAAAAACTTTGCCCCCGACTATCTTGGCTAGCGCGTTTGCTCCTTCCATTCCTGGCTTGCCCCTGAAAGCTTGGCAGGCATGTGACTGGATGGCTTTCTCCTCTTCTTCGTCGACTCCGTGCTTGATCCCATCAGCACGCTTTATGTTTGTGTCCAATAATGCCATGATAGTTGTCCAAATAGACTTGGACCTGTATCGAGTGATTGGAGCAAATAGTTAAGGACCTGGCTGTGAGGCGATGTCACGACTAGCTTTGGGCAGGTTGCTTCACCAAGATCTGTACGGTTGCACTTGGCTCTAGGACTATCACGGCAGTGGGCAAGACACCCATCGCGAGGCGTGTAAGTCTACTTCGCGCGTCTGGTGTTCTGTGCTACAACCCCAGTCAGACCTTCTTACTGGCTTGAAAAGCTGCCCGCCTTACGCCATTAGGCAACCCGGCTGGGTCTGCCACTGCCTGACTTGGGGGGTAGGTTCTGTGTACCAATTTCCGTCCCGTTGCTTGGGTCTGAGCTCTTTTAGGATCTCCAACCTGTCCTTCTTTCCCTTCATCTTCTCTTTCGCCTTGACCCTTTTCTGGTCCCTCCTCTCTCTCTTCTTCTCCCTCCTCTCCCTCTTCTTCGCCTTCTTTCCCTTCTTCTCCTTCGTCTCCTTCGTCTCTTTCGTCTCCTTAATCTCCCTCATCAGCGTCTCCTCCGGCTTCTGTCTCACCTGCCTCTCCTTCTCTGCTGCTTGATCTGCCTTATGTCTCTTCTTCACAGTCACTGCTTCCATTCTCTGCTCTCCTTGTATCCTCCTTGGTCCAGAATTGGATGGATGTTGGAAGTCGGTAAGTAAGAGAACATCTGGGTCTGACTCCTGGTGTACCCATTCATACAACCTGCTCGGATGTCAGCTTGATTCCGAAGAATCTTGTGAACTGGACATGCGTCGGCAATGGGAGGGATAGCAGCTGCTCACTTACCAATAGAATTGCTGCTCAATCAACTCCATGTACTCACACGAACGCAATCCCTTCTGAGCAAAGCATGCTCGTAATTTTCCAACTAAACCCCATTCGCTTGCTTTGTCTGGGCACCACATAAAGTAGCGATCGACTTCAGCAACCATTGCGGCTGCACGAGAAAAGGGCGGGAATTCGCCGTTGAGAGCGATGTTCTCGTGAAAATGTGCCTGGAGCTTCTGCATGAGGAATTGCACGATATGTTCCGGCCACTCGCTCCAGTCACCTGCGAAGATGGACGGCATCTGCTCCTTCTCACAAAGCCAGTGAAGCCGCGAGTCGTAATCGCTGAAAGTGTATCCAGCCGATCCGATCTTGAACCAAGAATTTGCAGAGGGCAGCCGATTCGAACCCAGGTCAGTGGGCTTTACGCCAGCAAGGTGGCCATTCCAAAGGACCAGGATATTTAGAAACCATTCGCACACCTCCCATGGATCACGGTGTGGGATCTCAGCGCTGGGGAGAAAAGTGATCGAGATTCTTGAGATATGCGCCGACGAAGGGGAACGTGTCCTCGTCCGTGTCGTAATTGATCCTCATCCCATTGACTCGGCCTTTGGTAGAGAGATCGTGCCTGCAGACTCGAGTGAGAGAGTTGATAGCCTTGAGGATCAGAGGTACCGCTGATGGAAAGCTTTGTGGTGGTGCACCTTCGAGCATCGTCTCCGTTATTGCATAGTCCTCCGATGGCACCTGGGCAATGAGTGGTAGCCGCGCCTTGAGCTTCAACCCCTGAAGCTGCTCTGACAGATCTTCCACAGGAAGCTTGTCGAGGAAGTCGCGGACAACGGCCTGATGTGCTGCCTCTCTTGGTGCATACGTGCGTACAGCCTTCTTGATTTTGTTCGTGTAAAAGTCCGATCGCTTCTTGTTTCCTGCGAGCCGAAAATTCGATAGTGTGCCCAGAGTACCACATTGAAGAGAAGATTTGACTTGATCTGCTTGATATATTAGCACCAGCTACCTCACATTGTTACTCCGCATCGAAAGGAAGGCAGAGGAGACTCAAGACAGGCGCAATAATAACACTTACCAGACTGATCTGCCCAGAACTGCTGCTCACTGCGAGGGATGCCTAACCAAAAGTTGCGCAACTCAGGATAAAGATGACAATGGACATTGCTGAGCAACGCAGATGCATGATAGTCGAAGAAAGTTCGACCGTCCGAGGTCAACAAGCTATTCAACCGGTCTTGAAGTCGTGCTCGGGAGATCCAATCATCAGCTATCAGGATCTCGCGGATGATCTCGATGATGCATTCGTGTAATGGTCTCGAGGGGCCGTTCGCGCGCTCTCCAAGTGAGAAGCATAGCAGCGGATCCGTCGTGGTGTGACTGTCGATGTCGGTAGCTGTGGACTCGAGAGATGGAGCCATGGCCCTGTCTCGAAAATGGCGTGTCACCCACTGTGAGTATGAATGGTCGAAAATGAGATGAACTCCGAGGATGGCGGTTCCATTCGGCCAAGAGTAGCCTAGATAGTCCCGCTAGTTCGCCTGGGGTCATTCACTTACCTAGGCTTGGCAAGCATGTGACAAAGCCACATTTTCTTGCCTCGTAGCTTCTAGCCACCTCCATATATGTCTTTCAATCTGATCCATAGGCTGCCATTTCTTTGCCGGCTTTCGAAGCTCGGGAGCTCACGCAGACTGTGAAAAAGGCATTGCACATCAGACGACGAAGATGTGCGGATTCCGGGGCGTCTAGAAATGGCATATTGTGCATTCACCTGGCCTGTAATCAGTGACGTTTTCATGCAATTGGTGTAGGCGAAGCACTTGTTCGTTTTCACGATGACGATGACAGACGACATTTGAGCAAGAAATGTTGCCTGAGGCACTCTCGCAGCAGCCACACCTCACATCACCTCGCTTTTCACTTCCTCCTTCCTTCACCGGCCACGAGGATGATATCCGTACTCGCCTTGCAGCATCTGGATATCATTACCGCAGAATGTCTTGCCCGTGGAAACTTTCTCGGTGATGCTCGTTCGTCCAAGCCGCGGACGATGGTGTGCACCACTGGACAACTACAAGTGCAGCTCGACGCAGAGCTATGGCCCATTGAGGCAGCCGCAGAGCACTCGCATACATACATGTGAAACCATCGACAGGATTTCATTGGGTCTTCGAACACCCTCAACCATTCGCTCGAGATGAGGAGTTGTGCCCGACCAACAAGACCAAGGCGATGATCAGAACACGATGCTTACAAGCTGCATGGCAAGTTTCAAAGTGGCTCGGAGCCCGCATTGCAAGCCTGAACTTTTGGCTGAGAGCTCAGAGCTAACAATCGACTCAGTAGGTAGAAGTGATTGATAAGTCCACTTCTTTTCTATCGATCAGTATTGCAGACCGTTGTCCTCTTTTCTCTGTTCCTGTCCTGAGTTCAGAACTCTACCAAGCCCAACATGGGAACCAACGGTGTCAACGGCACCAACGGACATAGCAGCCATGGGCGTTCGTTCGATCTAGTAATGCAGGACCTGAGTCAACGCATTTTGAACGTCAGACGGCCAGCAGACTTCGTTGCCGTCTTAATCTATGGCGTTCCCATCTACTCAACGATTCGAGTCGGCATTGAGGCCGGCATCTTCGATCAGCTGGCCAAAGCTGGCAGCTCATTGACCGCGGAGCATATCGCAGAGACCATTGGTCATGCTGTGGGCGACAAAGATCCTACAGATATCGAGCGACGAGACTTTGTTGTACGCAACCTCCGTGTGCTTTGCGCACTTGGCCTTGTTGACGAGACTGCTCCTTTCACATACCATGTCAACGAGCTGACAACTGCACTTTCCAACTTTGGACTGAATTCTGGCATCTGCCAGGTCTACCACGGGGTGATGGGACCCAGGAGTACCATGGCTCAGATGATAACGTATGCCAAGGAAAGGGGCTGGAAAGCCCCTGATACAGCTCTTGATGGCCCTTACCAAAGGGCTCATGAGATCAAGGGCATGAGTACCTTCGAGCATTGGTGAGTGGGATAGCGATTATCAAATTAGGACGTTATCGTTGACTGACTTACTCCTATCATGCAGGGTGAAATGCGACCCCGAGCAGATGTCTCGCCTGAATGCTTCCATGCAGGGTATGCAAGAGAACTTCACGCATTGGATTGAATGGTTCCCAAGAGACGCCCTCTTCGGCACCGCCAAGCGCACATCAGATACCTTCCTTGTTGATGTAGGTGGCGGATATGGTCATGACATCTGTGCATTGGCAGCGACATACCCCAACGAGCAGATTCGTATGGTCCTGCAAGACCAGGCTGGTGTACTGGAGGAAGGTGAAGAGCGACGCAAGCAGGCTGGCCAACTGTTGGACTCAAGAATCGAACGTCAGATACACGACTTCTTCACTGAGCAGCCCGTGAAGGGTGCCGAGATCTATTATATGCACAAAGTCCTGCACGATTGGCCGGACAAGGACTGTATCGTTATCCTCGAGAGGACAAGAGATGCCATGGCACCGGGTTCAAGGATCTTGGTAAACGACTGCATTCTTTTGAATCAAGGTTGTCCACTGAGGTAAGCTTCTACGATACAGCTCCTGAGTCTGTCCAGTGACTGACCATATTGTAGACCAGCTGTGGCGGATATTGCCATGTTGGCAATGCACTCTGGCAAGGAGCGTGATGAGGAGATGTGGACTCGGTTGCTGTCGAATGTGAAGGGTCTGGAGATCAAGAAGTTCTGGCACTGCCCTGATGATACTGGGGAAGGAATTGTTGAGATGGTACAGTCGAACTAGCGACAGTGGTACTCACCAGACGTGACGATCTGCTATCAGATAGAGACGAGTTTCTGCCAGCCGCCTCCACAAATTTCCTTCGTGGACTTTCGTTCGTGGCGTACTCTATCGAGAGAGTAAGGTACGTCAACTCAGCGCCTCAAATATCAGCCTCGCTCTTCTCAATCTCTCCATCTGGCCCCTTTGCACGCGTTTCGCCCCAATACGTGTGCGCCAGGAACACTACGCTGGTAGCAAGCGCCATCCCAGCAAAGCCAACCGCAACATACAAGGCTCCTCGATAGCCGTGTAGAGTATCCTTCGGGCTATCTCCATGCTTGACATTCACTTCCACTGTACCAGCGAAACCTAGACCAAGACTAATGCTGTAGTTGACGACCGTCGACACCAAGCTCGCTGCAACGCCCTGGTGAGCCTTCTCGATCGAATTGCTGAGATAGATCGTTGCTGCTGGAAAGGACATCTCCATTCCGAATGTTGCCACTAATGTGCAAACGAAGATCTGCGCCCAGTAGATCTGATGAGGAGGCAAAGTCGCTGTCAATATTGCGGCCGTCAAGAATGCTGAGTTCGAGAAGACCATCATCCAGGCCGGACGAATGATACCCAATAGAAAGCCTGTGGCTCCTGCCGCGATGATTCCAGAGACCATCATTGGTGTCAAATACGCTGCACCGAGTATGGGTGAGATGCCGCGAGAGACGAGAAAGATTTGCCAGATATAATACACCCTAGAAAGCCTGATTAGCTGGTTCCCACATGTATGTGCATGAGAGGGATCACACCAGATGCCGAATGTAGCCCATCCCATCGCTATGCAGGCGAGCACGAATCCATTGTCTCTGTTGAAGACACTCCAGGGGATCAAAGGATACTTTGATACCTTTAGCTCGAAGTAGAGGAAGATCGGGAAAAGAACGATTCCCAGGATCAGGCACACGAGGACATAGGGCGAATCCCATCCAACTACTGGTGCTTGGTTCCATGCGAAGTTGAATAGGATCATTGCTGTTATGCCGATCGTCGCTGCGTACAGGTCCAAATGGCTTACATAGTCTGCATATGATTGAGGTCGAATCGTTCTAATCTGAGTGTCAGGGATGGCCAAAGCAGTCAGAACAGCCAGAGCCGCAAGGACAATGGCAAAGGACCAGAACGTCCCTATCAGACTCCATTAGCACAGTACTCGCAACTTGTCCACTGCGCGAAAGAGACTTACAAGGCCACCAAGTCAAAGCAAATAATCCAGCAAAGAGGGAGCCCATAATCGACCCGGTGGGCGCACAAGCTCCAAATGCCGCAAATGCCATATTCTTCCCCAACCCAGGCTCAAATAGGATCCCTAGCAACGCCAGCGCATTCGGCAGACAGATACTAGGTCCAATGCCCTGCAACACCCTCGCGAAGATGAACAACACATAGTTTGAATACACACTGCACCCGGCGACGAGGGTGAAGACCGCATACCATACGTACCCGATGACCAGCATCTTCTTGTAGCCAAAGATGTCGCCCATACGGCCAGAAATCAAGATAAAGGTGCCGACTGTTAAACTGTAGCCGGCGCTGAGCCAAGAGAGCGTGCCTGGGGAGTTGACGGTGTTGAAATCTTGACCGATGATCTGGACGATGGCGAGGAGCTGGCCTAGGCCGACTTGTGTAGTGAAGTGAGCCATGATAAGGATGGCGATAATGAAGACATCTTGGACTTTGGAGCGAATCTTGGGAGGTGATGAGTCCGAGAGGACATTGTCGCTTTGATTGTTGCTGGGAGTCGATGATGGTGGAGTTCTTTCGTCCATGATCGATGTTCCTTGAAGGAAGAAGTCGTGGAAGGAACGTTTCGCACTGTTTGTCGGACGATCACGTTCTCGGGTTGCACACGGTGGCTGCATTGGTGCCTCCTTGCATACTTTGGCGATCCCAAGTCGCTGCAGCTCAAGGCTGAAGATCTTGTCTGGAAAACTTTTAGCCTATCCACACCACTGCAGGCCTGAGTACCTTTGCTGCATGCGTGCATATGTTTGCATGTGCCCTTGCGCTGCTCCGATTAGGCATGTGGCTGCCTCAGCTCTTGTAGCAGCCCGAAGTGAAGCTAGAGGGTCAAATATATATGTTTGTGTCACTCATCGGGCGAGGATCTCCGAAGGCTTGCAAGTCCCACTGGGGGGCGGAGTCTAGGGCGATGTTATCTTTTTCATCGTCGCTGGGAACTGTTGAGGGTGGATTCTTTTCGTCCACGACCAAAGTCTTGTTCCTCCACTAGAGAAGTCGTTGAGGAAGAGCAATGTTGTTCTTCTGATCTAGTAACGACTAAGTCAGAAGAGTTAGAAACGCTAGGACGGAGCCCCCTCTTGGAATCCAACCATTAGGACACCTACTCTCTGTAACCCTTGATAGAGGATGCCAAACTCCAAGCAATAACAAAATGTTTCAATTTCTTGTAGAAAGTACCTTACCTTGAGGTCCTAATTACCATCTGCAGCCTCTCCGACGCTCACCGCATGTGTCTCACCCATGGCGGTGAGAACGACAACCTGTATGGGCTTTCCATCGTCCATCATCTTCTTCAGTGAATCACCGACTTCACCGTCTGGGAATTTGACATCGTCCTTCTCCTCATAGTTTTTGGACACGAGGGAGAGGTAACCGTCATTAGTCACATTGCGCTGCCATATCCATTAGCCTCAAGACCCTACATGTGATGTGACTAAATCTCGAGGTCTTGCTTACCAGGGTGTAAACGTCGCGGGTAACGTTTGGAACGTCTATCTCGTAGTCGGATGGAAACTCATCTTCCAATTTCTTGCTAGTGAAGATGTCCACGCCGACCAAGTGCACCTTGTCGCCCTTCGAGGTGGCCGTTTTGGCGATCTTGCATGGACGGTCCTGGATGATGGCGTAATTGCCTTTCTCCACGTAAGAGGCAGGGCACTTCTCCTTCACAAGGGGCAACTTCTTGGTGGCCTCCCAGTCGATGATCTCAGCCATGATGTCGAGCGAGGGTGGATGATCGTGCGGTGGTGGAGGTAGTGGTGGTAAGGGTGGTGGGGAAGTCGTTGGAAGGACCGTGTCGCGCTGCCTGTTAAATATCCACACTCACGTTGTCAGGATGCAGACCAATTCTACATTTGCCTATTTCGGCAGTTCCAGTACCTGGAGCTCAATGCTGGAGACCTTGGCTGGAAAAGCTTCAGCCTATCACACCATTGCAGGACTGGTTACGGAGCTTAGCTGCATCCCATGAGCGGTCGGGTGCATCGACGTCTGAGCGAGACCGACTTCGAAAGAGGGGCTCGAATAGACTGGTGGACTCGTCGGCAGCGATATTGAAACGGCCGTGAGGATACACGCTGCCCATTCTTGGAGCTTCGACTTGGAAATCGCGGCTTGCTTCAGAGTTGTGTCCCTGTACGATACAGAAAGCGTCTGTCCATAGATGCTGCAAGCTGAGGGCTTGAACCATCAGTATGGCTTGTTGGTAGAGGATCGGGAGACCTTTGACTTCGACTCCACCACGAAGTTGGTCGTTTGCCTCGGGTGTCAGACGCAAAAACAGCTTGGTGCCCCAGAAATAGCTCAATGTAGCTTATGGGCTCTGCACGTCGGCTTGATTGGCATCGATGAGGCGTATCCTATCTTCTGGCTCAAGGTGACACAACCAAGACTCGAGATGGAAACCACTTGCCATCCGATGGCTCACCAGGAATGGCAACTCCAATCGTGCGTGGCTCTCTCTCTTCCTTGGTCTTGGGTCCATTCATGCTCAGCTCCAACCACATAATGACCAATCGATGCTATCTGGGCTCCTAGTCGCCGGCCGGACTCTTGACGAAGTAGCAGTGCACATCATGGGTGTGGTCTCGGTCAGCCTTCTGATCACGAAAGACATCATCCGACCAACTCTGCCTTCAGGCTGATAGGTACGGAAGTCGACATCGTACGAAGAGAAACGCTCTGCAGTCATCGGATCTCAAGGAGGTACACACCACTGAATGCGAGAGAAGTCCTTGGGCTGTCTGTTCAGCGGCATGCACATGTAGCACGATTCTTCGACGGAGCGTAGAAGGCAATTTTTGCTCTGATAATGTTCGCCCAAGGCTTTGCCATCGCCTCCACCGGTCAGTGCGAACATGGACAGCATGTCGATGCAGGTATGACAGAGATATCCTTGTTCGACACGAGCTTGATGGGAGTCCTCATTAACGTCGCTTGAAATAGCGGGTGCCTTCGAGGTTGTGTTTGCTCAAATATCCGTTGCTCAAATAAAGCTCATGAGAATTCCCGATCCAGCTGCCTTGGCTGGAGCTTGGCTGAAGTTTCAGATGCATTACAAAAACTTCGAAGTGTCGAGGCTGACGATCAGAAGCGTCATGCTGCCCGTCGGGAGCTGACGATTTCGCATCGAAGTGGTAATATTCCATGGAAAGGAATTAGGGCAATATTGGTGATCTTCTGGATTTCTGGGCTGATTGTTCGGCTGCTCGTTATGCCTAGCAGGACTAGTCTATGAATTCGTGGGTTTCATGAGATCTGACCCGTTGCGTAAGGCACAGAGCAGCTGAAGTCAAGCCGGATCAGGTTGTACCGGCGAACAGCATCAGACGCCGATGAAGCTCGTCTTGAGGTCGTGAAGAGTCTCGTGGGGTATGCAGTCTTCTATGTCATCATGCTCATCGCGTCTCTGTAAGTATGTGTGTTGCCGTTCCAGGAAGGAGGTCACGTGGCCGTGTTTGTTTGTTGGCAGCGAGATTGGTCATAGACGCGGTGACCAGCTCATCCTTGCGAGTCAGTCTGTGACTGCCAGCAGGACCTTGTCGAGGATTGGTGACGTGGGCGTGTGCTGATGCATGTGGTTGGTCGAGAGTTGACGAAGCGTTGTGGCTTGATGTGGCCTGTGGCCTGAGGCGCAAACGCGCCAAGCCGCGCGACAGCTCCGAAGTGTCTTTCCTGCTGCTCCTACACGACCCTCAACAACCGCGCAAACAACACCCAATCCACACACGCCGTCCTTATTGCACCCTACCATATCCTCAGCACCACCACAACCACACAACACACCTCCAGCAACCCCTGACGACGAGACATCATGGCTAGCGAGGTACGTCACTGCTGCCCCCCGCCGCCCGCATTGCGCAATCCGCATATGCCTCATCCCCAACCCCCCATACCATACCGTCTCCAACAGCTACGTGACTGATCTGATGGCTGACCTGTGACTACTATAGCGCGAGAGGTACCACCGACACCACCAAGCGTCCGCATCCGGGCTCCCACTGACACTGCAACAGCAAGACTTTCCTCGCACGGCTGTGCGAGCAAGCTGAGCGCTACGATGGTACGTCATCGCAGTATGATGCGACGAACGTGGAACAATGGCTGACTTGTGCTCGTAGAGATGGTCACGTACATGAAGGTGAGGACGGCGAAGACTACTGAGTTGCACGGATTGACCGCTGACATGTGAGAACAGGAAGTCGCAAAGGTACACCTCCCGATAAGCTCCTCCGATGCCTGCGCAAGCAACCGCACCCACCGCAACCTCCATATTCGTCGCTCCCATCGATTTATCAACTAACCACTCATTCCAGATCGGCGGCGAGCTTACTGTCGACGAGCGCAACCTCCTTTCCGTGGCCTACAAGAACGTGGTCGGCACGCGTCGTGCCTCGTGGCGCATCATCTCCAGTATCGAGCAGAAGGAGGAAGCCAAGGGCTCGGACAAGCACGTCGGCATCATCCGCGAATACCGTCAGAAGATCGAGACCGAGCTCGAGAAGGTCTGCCAAGACGTCCTCGATGTCCTCGATGAGAGCCTCATTCCCAAGGCCGAGACGGGCGAGAGCAAGGTCTTCTACCATAAGATGTGCGTGCAATCCATTATACCACTTTCGAGATACGCTGGCCATTTATACAATGCTGACGATGTGAATCACAGGAAGGGTGACTACCACCGCTACCTTGCCGAGTTCGCTTCGGGTGAGAAGCGCAAGACCGCTGCTACCGCTGCCCACGAGGCATACAAGGTGCGTCAATAGTGTCCTACCGTCCACGCGACAGTGACAGCAAGCTAATTCACGTCTCAGAACGCCACCGACGTCGCCCAGACTGAGCTCACCCCTACCCACCCAATCCGCCTGGGTCTCGCCCTCAACTTCTCCGTGTTCTACTACGAGATCCTCAACTCACCCGACCGCGCATGCCACCTCGCCAAGCAGGCCTTCGACGACGCCATCGCCGAGCTCGACAGCTTGTCCGAGGAGTCGTACCGCGACAGCACGCTCATCATGCAGCTCCTCCGCGACAACCTCACGCTCTGGACCTCTTCGGACGGCGGCGAGCCAGACGCTGCTGCAGGCGAGGCCAAGGCTGAGGAGAAGGCACCAGAGCCAGCTGCCGAGCCACCAACCGAGGCCGAGCCCAAGGCAGCTTCTTAAGCGCGGGCCCCGAGCGAGTGTCTTTTCACAAGGTCGTCATCAGCGTTGGTGCGCTTTCGCGGGCGTTGGCGTGGTGTGAGTATGGGAGAACGCGATGCATCCATCTCGGCCCCTCTCTGAAATGTGGGACGGGAAACGGTTAGCATGGGTGAACGAAATTACCTTTTTCCTTTTTTGACTCGACGGAAAGAAGAAAGCAAGACTTGCAAGCAGCAGACACAAGACCAAAACAACATGATTCTACCGATGGGAGCAGTGATGTGGGGGAATGTGTGCTTTCTGACTTGAGCTACTAGCTAGCTCAATACGAGAGACCTTTGACCCTGTGTGCTGTGACCTGGCGGGAAGATGAAGCAAGACGCAATGCATGCATGTTTTTGATTGAAAAGATCCCCCGCGAGCTAGTTTTCTGTGTGTTTTAGCGAGTCTGTGTGTGTTGTGCGTCTTGAGAATCATGGGTGGCGGCGGCGGGACAGGAGAGGAGAGGATGTTTCCCTCCTGCTGTCTGTCTGTCTGGCTCTTTCCTACCTTTATTGACGGTCTCTACTGGCAAGCTGGGCTTTTGGCACTTTCTCATTCGCGCTGTAATGAATGAGAGTGGATAGAAGTGTTAGCTGCGACGAATTTATTGAAATGAATTGATTAAACCTTTAACTATATCGGCCTATCTGTGTACCAACTTATTAGTGGGGGTTTGCGCTTAGATGTGAGGTGGAGGTTGAGTAGAGGGGCGTGTCGTGGTTGGCACGTGCGTTTCTCGCTCAGGCATGGCGCACTTTGAGGTTTGACTTTCGGCTAGGGGACTTCACGTCTTCTTTCTACCTCCAATGTTACCTTACCAACGCATCTGCATCGCTCTGGTCATCACTGCTTGGTTCTAGCATCTGCTGTACTGGCCGCTGTTTGTTCTTTTAGCTGTTGAAGTTGTCAACTTATACCAGTCTTTCCTGCGTACGGTGGTGTGCGGTGCCCTACAAGCTTTCGTCAGGCGAAAGACGCTCATCACAGCATACAGGAGGGCTACTTTCCATCGAGCCGACGATACATACTGGCGTTGAGCGAAGCAAGAAGGGCCCTGGATCTCACAAGCCTTTCGCAACCCTATATCGCAACGGTCAACCAGCGTTCGTACACCGCAGCTTGTCTTTACACGGTCGCTGAGGCCGTGTCTCGGCAATGAAGACTAGGTTGCACAACCTGGTTCGACGGGGTGGCTGTGCACCACTTGTCCATGGCTATACGAACCTTCCTATTGCTGGACGACCCACTGTGCTGCTCGGACTGTCTGGCGGTTCATGTCAAGATTTCTGGAATCGACATCAAATATTCGGAGTTCGCACGAAACACGAAAGCTATCAGGGCGACCTGCCCCTTCTTTCGTCGCCGGATGTGACTGTAAAGTATCGAGCAGATCGAGAGAAGCGAGAGCTTGGTACAATGTCTCCTGACACCGCCAAAATCGCTAAGGACATAGAGTCGGGGAAGCTCAACGCAACCAGTTTCATGCAACAAGAAATAGCCAACGGAGCCATGTCACTGGAAAAAGTACGTATGTGTCTACGTGCCGAGTGGGCACGGGTGAGGCGTATACTTCCACGCTCTGATCGCATAGCGATGTTGAAGCGCGAAAACTCTTCGTTGGCACGAGTCGTCCTCGAAATGCTGTGGCAAGATGACAAGGCGTGGATGCCTTTACTGGCGTACGACGTCGAAACCAGAGCTTTACTTTGCTATTTCGCAATCGCTGAGGATCTTGAGCCGTTCATGACTCGCTGGCTAGGTGCCAAGGTCGAGGCCGGGCCTGGGTTCTATGGTTGGCGCGGCCAACTTTTGTCTGCTATGGTCATTGCCCTCCAGATGCATGAAGCGCAGGTATTGTCCAAGACCGAGGCTTTGCGGTACTTCTTCAAGATATTGCAGCTCAAGCGCGCAGCGTTCGAGGCTGGGTCCGAGGACTGGGACGGGGGTATCAAGGAGATTTCGCTAACTCCTGCGCTCAAGGTACTTGGGAGAGATCTGTCATGGTCTTCTCGCTTTTCCAAGAACACCGACCCTGTCCTCTTCTCCAACTTTCAGAAGTTCTTCGACGGTTACCCAGCAAGGCATATGTGGCCCGATGCCCGCGACTTTTGCATCGCTGGAATGCAGTTATTCCATCCCAGCGGAGCGCGCCCCGATGATATGTTGCGCTTCTTACGTACTCGTCTACATGACAACAGCAACGCAGCCGATCTGGCGAAGCTCCAGCGCTCGACCTATGTAAAGCCCCCGAAGTTCGTTGATGCTTTACGGGACCTAGAGCGCATCTTGCGGCAGCAGGGTCGTGTGGAAGATGCGCAATGGGTTGGGTGTCAAGTCTTACGGTTAGGGGGACGGCTTCATGGGCAGAGCAACTTCAGCGAAGAAAGATCGATCGCTAGACGACCGTCGATGTCTGGTTCTCGGCGTCTCACCTTTGGTGCCCGCGAGCCGTCAATATCTGGTACTCGGCACCTTGCCGTTGGTATCCGCGATCCGAATCCAGTCACACCTAGGATGCGCAACGAAGAACGGCCATGAGGGTAGTGCAGTCTTGTTACGACGTCACCGACGCTGCTGGAAGATCGACTCTTGACAACGAACTTGGCCTAACGACAGTGTGGTAGGAGACCGCGTAGGGGAACGGTGCCAGAAGACTGGACAAATAGATCAACTTCGCCATCAACCAAGTCTCCTACAGCGTTGGAGACCACGCGGGCTTTGGTAAGGGCAGCCGGGACTGGTATTGCAAGGACGAGACTGGAGATCAGAACTTTCGATCATGCTGGACACGAAAGCTCGAGAGACAGCAAGGACTTGTCAGATCTCTGGCGGTACGAAAGGAAGCTGCCGAGAATGACTTCGTTCCCAAGAGTCGAGACCGTTATCATTTCGCACCTCACCGATTGACTTCGGTCAGAGTCTTAACTCTGGATGCATGGATGCATGTACTATACAACGCTCGAATCACTCATGAGCAGAACAACCGAAAGTTGGAATCCATCCCGCTATGCAGATCCCATGCACCACGCTATGCCGAAAAGTTTCCATCACATGAACCTTGATATTCACTCTTCCCTCCCTCTCTCCCTCTCCCACCTCCTCACCCTCTCCACAATCCCTTTGTACCGTCCATGTACACTCTTCGGCAGGTGCTCCAGAACCTGCCTCATCCTCTCCGCATCAAAGGGTAGGTTCTCCTCCTTGACCGCCTGCAGCACGTAGCTTGCGACGGCCGTCATTACGAGGGGCGGATCTCGTAGCGTTGTGGCGACTGCTGCGAGAGAGAGGTTTTGGTGGTGCCAGAGGTGGTACGCGCGAAGTTCGCAGGTTTTGGCTTTGGCGTGGGGGTTTTGTGCGAGCCAGGATTCTGCTAGGTTTATTGATGCGTTGGGGGGTGGTTGTGGTGGAGTTGGTGCTGCTTCTTCGTTGTTCAGCTCGGGTGCGTATGGCGCGCTTGATGAGCTTTCTGAGACCTGTGGAAGGGTAGGATAAGCCACTTCATCTTGCGCAGCAGTAGAGACATCAGGAGTGGATGGAGGATTTGGGTTGGAGTGATCAGAAGGAGCGAGCTCGTAAGTGTCAAGCTCTTCTTCAGCATCGAAGAACTCCTCGTCTTCCTCACCTTCTCCTGCTTCCGCAGTCGCTTTCTTCTCGACAGGCACACCAGGAGTCCTCTTCGCAGAGCGCTCCACCACAACGCCATTGCCGAGGATGATGGGCTTCATGGTCTCGTAGAAAGCAGGTCGTGGTGGCGTTGGCGTCATCTCTTTCCTCTGCTTCTCGAGAGCGTGGAAGAGGTGGAAGCCGGCATATGCGTCGGCCGCAGCATAGTGAGTCTGCTGTCCGTTCAACATCCGAGACCAAGCGCTCATGCGACTGTCATCTTTCTTCAGCGGTAGCCGCAGAACGTCCTGAACTTGATCGGCCAACTTCACAAGCTTGAAGCTAACGAGCTTGGGTTCCTTGGCCGAGAACTTGACGACTCTGTAGAGATGGCTAAGCTCCATCACACCCTTCATGTCCACGTCCAAGCATTTGAGCATGCGCCTCATGTCACCAGCCACATTGACACCGGTCTTGATGACATCTGAAGATTCCAGAATCTGGCGCAAGGTAGGTGGCATCAATTCCGCAGCCGTCTCGCCCTTGAACAGTGCGATCTGGAACAGCCCGATCTTGTCCTCTGAGGCGATCTGAACGAGTGAGACGGCTCGCTTGATGGGGCCCTTTTCAATTGAGGACATTGGCTCCCATTCCAGGTCAAAGCCGAGCACGGGCTCGCCGAGGAAAAGCTTTGCTTGCTTCTCGGCTGTATCGAAGCTGGTGCAGTACAAAACTTTCGGGGTTGCGCTGTCGGCGTCCTTGTAGAGCTTGTGTGACCACCAAGCAGCGCTTGAGTTTGGCGAAGCAGTTGCGGCTGCGCGAAAGTCTTTGGCGGAGATCTGGTAAGTCAATGCCGGAGGCATGTCTGCATCGGGTGTGACAGATTGTTCTTGCGAGTCAATGGTTGTGTCCAGGGTTGTTGTGTCTTGCGTAGAGTTTGTAGGTTCATCCGAAGTCTCCGATAAAAAAGATGTTTGCGATCCACTGTTCGGATCAGCAGACGGCTGCCAATCCACCTGATCTTGGTCACTCTCTTCTGCATATGCATGTGCCTCCGCCGAGTTGCTCGCACTCCTCACTTGAGCTTCTTCAAAGAGCGTGACCCAGCTCGAAGATCTCTCAAGCACTCCTGGACGCACGTCGCGGGGTGAAGACCAAAGATCATATCGATGAGTGTCATGGTGTGCTTGTAGCGGCTTTGATGGGGACATATTCAATGTATAGGAACCAGCGAACTTTCGATTGACCAAGGTTGATTTGCGGCTTATGCGCCCACGCCTGGACTGGTTCTTCACACTGTGTTGCTTGTCCGAGTGATTCGACGCAGTCGTCTCAACCTTCGTGTCGGATGGCGAGGTCTCTGCTTGTCTGACCTCACCGCTCGCTGAACTCTGCTCGGACGATAGAGCCTTCTTTATGTCTCGAAGATTGGCCTCGGAACGACTTAACTTCTCTCTGGATGCGTCGTCCAGCTTGTCCGTGTCTCCATCGACAGTTGCCACCAGCCTGTCTCGGGCTGCCGTCTGCAGATTCAGTTGGCTCTTCAACACAGCGAATCTACTGCCCGGAACCTTCTGTTTAAGAGGTTTTGCTGGTGGAGCTAGACTGCGACGAAGAGTCTCCATGCTTGGAGCAGGCTGCGAAGCTGCCATCCTGTCTCTTCTGGTGATAGGTCCTCTGATGGTCGCCTTCTGTGATAAATTTGCCGCAACTTCAGCCATGTGGGCTTTGATGATGTTGTCCGCTCTCTCTCGCTCCCGTTCCTCTGACATGTGTCCCGCTTCAAGCTCGATCGTTGAATGTTGCCTAACAGATAGCGTGAGTTCGTCAAGTGCCTGTCTCAAACTCTGCTCCTCGTGCAGGTAACTTTTGAGCTGCGTCACGTTCTCTTCCCAGGTCGAACTTTCTTTGGCCCTGGTGTCACGATACCCATCGATGATTTGGTTCAGCTCCGTGTCTGCCTGACGACTGTTCAGATAGACAAGCTTCTCCACAGTCGTGTCGTTCAGCACCGCATCTAACGCTTGAAGCTCCATCATTTGCCTGGATGTCCGGATCAGAATGGTGTACACATCGCGCTCATCTTGCCATCCTTTGATGTTCTTCCGCAAAGTGGCGGCCTCGCCAGGATGCTCACTCTTCTCCAGCCTCGCCTTTCCCTGTATGATTTTGTCGTGTAGTTCACCATGTCGGCGCTGATAGGCTTCAAGGTGACCGAGGTTGTAAGCAAGTTTGGTGGCCTTGTGAGTTGGCACGTCCTCTTGGAAATGAAGAAGTCTCGTGAGTGAGCGAGAATTGTGCGCAAGCATCTTCATGTCCTCCTGATTTCCATGCAAACTCCCATGGATCGCTGTTACTTGTTCGTGGGCAGCATCTGCCTGCGAGGCCCTGCTCTCCATGAACTCGTCGATGGCCAGGCCAAGGGCTTTGTACTTAGGAATGTGGTCGAAAAGCTTGTTGTCGTTCTTCCTCCACTGCTGGAAGCGATGGGCGTCCGCTCGCCAACGGTCAGCTTCAAGTTTCAACGAGGTGCGCACGAGATGCAATGGCTCGAGCAATTTAAATGCAGATTCCGAGGTCTTGTTAAAGATCTCGCGATAAGCAGCATAATCTGACCGATCTCGTTGTCCTCGTTGTGCTCGCTCGTCGAGAGCCTCACGACTCTTAACCCAGCTCTCGTCCGCCTTGGCAAATTCATCGTCCAGTTTTTGTTTCTCTCGCTTCAACTCTTCGACGTGCTCCATCTTTTGCTGGAAGAGGTCCTCCAACCTCGCTTGACATTCGTCTTGTTTCTCGACGAGGCTTTTCTTTTCTTGAAGAAGAGAGTCTGCGTCATCTTGGGCCTTCTTGCGCATGTCCTGCACTATGTTCATGTATTGTGGGCTAAGCTCCAGTTGCGCCTTGAAATAGCCCTCCAAGCTGGCAGCCTTCTCTTCGTATCCACGCTGCAAGCTGGCAGCCTTGTCTTTGTATTCACTCTCGATCTTGGCAATCGCAGACGCATGCGTTGCCTCTAGACTCTGGATCTCGGACTTCATCGTGCCCTTTAGACTCTTGATCTCGTCTCCGTATCTTCGCTTGAACGACGCATCCCAATCTTTGTGAGCCTGTGCTACCTCCTTCCGCGTTTTGGCCTCTAAGCTGGTGTAATCCCTCTTGTACTTATTGACTTCTTCTTTCATCCTACTCATCGCTGGCTCGTGGTCATCAAGCTCCTTCTGAAGACGCTCAATTTCTCTGGTCTTCGCCTCGTTGTCCTGCTTCAAGCCTTCCACTGCATGTTGCGACATGACTGGAGCTGCAGCGGCCTTGAGGACTTGGTTGAAAGCGGGACCATTCGATGCCTTGGACTGGGTCGCTGGGCCCGGACTGTTCGACTTGCGAGGACCAAGAGGGTTCCAGGCGCCTCGGTTCGCCGTGGTAGACAGTGGTGCCAAAGACACGCCGTTGACCGGTGACCATGTCTGCTCGCGCGGTACGGGGCGTTTGGAACTGTTGAAGATGATGCCTCGTGATCTGTCCCAGCGTTGGTCTATCGGGCGAGTAGAAGGTAGTCGTGGGCTCGAAGGTGGTGGCACTGTCGTCTCGAGGGTCGATGCCATTGTGGCAGTAGGGCGCAGTCGCGTAGCCACGTCGACGATGACGGGCGAAGCAGATGGCATCCCGAGCCAGGCATTGCCACCAAACATTCGACGAAGGATGACTGGCTATAAGAGGCTGTCAATCGCGAGTGAATGTTCGCTAGCTCAGGCGGCAATGCGGCCCAAGCTTCCGACATCACGTGGAATTGAATTTGGTGCCTGAACTTACACGGGCTGTCCGACCTCCAGAGCCAACCAACAGGAATATGCGGTAGCTCGACCAAACACATCCTCCATCACCATGTCCACCCAACTGCTCCCGTTGGAGCTCATCGACCGATGCGTGGGCGAGAAGATCTGGGTCATCATGAAGGGCGACAAGGGTGGGTAGTCGCCCGATCTACAAGCCATCACTTCATGGTGCTAATATGAGCGCAGAATTCAGTGGTACTTTGCAAGGCTTTGATGATTTCGTCAGTATGTGGATGCTCTGTACGCCGTGTCTGGACTCTTCGCTGACCATCGTACAGACATGGTGCTTGAAGACGTCACCGAATAGTATGCACATATACTCGGCTCGCATGCTGGACGACTGCTGACTCTCCACAGCGACTACAGCGGCAACCCAACGAAGCTATCGAAGATTCTGCTGAATGGCAACAATGTCTGCATGGTATGGCGTGGCCGAGCTTGCCTAGATGTTGAGTATGCTGACTTGCATAGTTGATCCCAGGCGGACTCGATCAATAGCAAACAATCGACTGAAAGGCCAACATGCCTGACAGCCCAGAAGGCGGCGTACGAACATTCAGTCACGGGGTGAGTGTCTGGGTACACTAGCAGGGCAAACTCACGGCTTGTATGTTCCTCGAAGAACATCGCTCGCAGACGGTATCGCATAGGGTCCAGCCACATCCATCGTTAGGGTGGAGAAAGGCATGCTGCACTTCTTCTGCTTGATATGCCACATGGGGTCAATACATGTAGTATTCGAGGGACAATGAAAGCGTCACGAGCCATCGGTATCGGTCTCAATTACACCAGGCTGAAGAAAAGATGTCAATAACACTATGGCCAACCTACCTTCCATCACCGTCGGCGCTTGACGTGGATCGTAATGATCCAAGAGTTCGTGGCGAACAACACACTACATGTACATGTAATGAAAGTCGGATGAACATTGAGCACAGCACAGTACAGCACAAAAGCTGCATGGTGCACAACTCGCATTCGCGTTTACATAATCGTTCAGCTCGCATTCGAAAGCTCGTCCGAGTCTGACTTCATCCCAAGTCTACCAGCACCTTTGTTCGTCCGTAGCCTGCTGAGGCGCGACTTAGTGGCATACTACGGCCTCGACGGCGGGCATTCCTTCAAGCGACACCGTCCTTTGCTGGCGCCTTGACGACTACCAACGTGGCTATGGTATCCCAATATCGGTCGGTCGGCGAGGTAGGTACCGCCTGCAGATCAATCATACCTGGTGCCTCCTACCAATGCTAGCGAGCTGAAAGGTATAAGTATCGCCCGTCTTCTTTACTACTACTACCCCAAGCATAGCAGTAGCAGCACCACCACCACCACCAACACACCACACAACAACAAACCCACCAACATGAGCACCAGCCCAAAGACCATCGCCTTCTTCGGCGCAACAGGCGACTGCGCTGGCCATTGCCTCGCCTTGGCCCTGCAATCAGGCTACACCTGCATCGCCCTCGCTCGTACGCCCGCGAAACTTACAGAGTCCATGAAAGCAAAGGGCGTACCCACCTCAGCCCTCGACAACCACCTCACCATCATCCAAGGCAACGCCAAAGACGCCATCGCCGTGAAGAAGACCCTCACGACAGCTTCCGGTGGCATGGTCTCGCACATCGTCTCGGGCGTCGGCTCTATGCCCAAGCTCCAATGGTCCCTCCTCTACCCAGTAACACTCCACGACCCCACAATCTGCCAGGACGTCGGCAGCACCATCCTCACCGCCGCGACCGAACTCGCCCGCGAAACCTCTACTCCCCTTGAGCAGCGTCCATACCTCCTCAATGTATCCACGACTGGCATACCCGCCAAGGACTGCCCGCGCGACGTCCCACTGCTCTTCCATGCGCTCTACGTCTACGGATTGCACGTTCCCCACGTTGATAAGAAGGTCTTGCAAGAGGTGTTGGCGGCGCATATGCAGCAGCCTGAGAATGATAGGGGACTGAGGGGGTTCACGAATGTCAAGGCGAGTTTGTTGATGGATGGTGAGGGGTATGGCTTGGAGATCGTAAGAGAGGGACCCGAGGAGAAGCCTGCGGTGGGCTATACGATTCAGAGGAAAGATGTGGGGAGGTGGATGTTTGAGAGAGGGGTGCAAGAGGAGGCGAAGAAAGAGTACTTGAATAAGAGCGTGACGATCACGTACTAATCGATCTGGAGGTATGTTCTTGTACTGTACTTTTTGCGAGGCGTACTGGGGATATTGGTTATTATACTGGTAGCTCGTCAAGCTTACCAATTTACAACGATAATGATAATGCACAACGTTCTTATCCACTGGGCGACATCCCGCCATACTTGCGCTCCCACTTATCGCGCTCGTCGTCGACTGTCAACCTGCGAGGGAAAACACTCCTGGCTCTCTCGGCAAAGCTCTTCTTCCTGGTGTTGAGATCCACTGATTCCGAGAACGTACTACAAGCGGTACTGGCGGTAGAAGCAGCGGTGGGAAATGCTTGTCCTTGGCTGGGCTCACAGTCAAGCTTCGATTCGTGTCCGCTCGGCGGCCTGTCCGACTCCTCTTGCGGTCTTCTCTGGTCGCGCTCTTTTGGGTCAGATGTCCTTACATCAGAAGGGCGATCGTCCCTGGTAGCCACCACACTATCGTTTGGTTGTTGTCGTGGCTGTGGAGGAGCAGGAGGATGTGGCGGAAGAAGAAGTCGGCGAAGTTCGTTTGGTGCCCGTCGAATACTACCATCCAGTCTCTTGGTCCACGACGTGTCAATCTCGACAGCCGCCCTCACGACGACAGTCTCGGTCCCATAATTTCCCCCGCCATCGATATCGCCATATCTATGGAGGCCAGGTGCCGCGACCAGTGTCACGAAGACTTCGTCGCTGCCTTGACCAATACCGCGACCTGTCTGGAGAGTGTTCGCATTGTGCCAGAAGTCGAACTGTTCTTCGTGGGGACCAAAGGGACGGACCAACTCGAAAATCGCTCGCTGCTGGTCCATGGCCTGACTGAAGTTTATGGCCTGAAGTACGATTCTCACAAGCTCTTCATGGGTTTCACTGCTGCGCTCTCCTGAGCCTGTTGCATACGGCAAGACTACATCCAAGATTCGCGTTGCCACACTTTGTTCAGCAAGCTCTCGAATGACGCTCTTGTCAGCTATCCTAGGCAGAACTGCCGCATTCATTGCTTTCCACCGGTGTACGACTTCACCGGTGACTGTCGACGGGTCGATATCTAAAGAGTCGTCGTTAGTGGTTGTCGTGTCCAGTCTTCTCGGAAGACATACCATTCTCTATGGCTCCCAAAAGCTGCCTTAAAGCAGCACGATGCTGTCCAGCCCACAGCACCGAAGTCCAGTCTAAAACTTTGCGTTCCAACTCATACCACACAAATGCGTGGATAAGGACCCATCTCCGGTCTTCTGACCTCAAATATGAGCCAGGGTCGCGAACCAGGAAAGCGAAGCGCTTATCTATCGGCACGTCTTTCTGCAAATTCGAAGGCCCCTGGAAATGTTCGAAGGCCCAATTTTTGATGCTGTACGCCAGAGCCTCCCATTCTCTGATGAAATACTCGTCCGAGCCGTGTTGATTGTCTTTGGTCCTCAGCCGAATAATTTCAGCTCCGATCTTGCTGTTGTCTTGCTGCAGCCTGGAGTTCTCTGCCTTGCGCTGTTCGTTCTGGCGCTGCAATTCTGAATTTGCCACGACGAGTTCTTTGTTCGCCTGTTGGATCGTATGCACGCTTTCTAGAGCATGTTGTAAAACGCTTTTGAGGTCGCCGATCTGATCGACAATGTCCGGAACTACCTGCGGGAGTGCCGTGTCATTTCGAAGCCGCTCAGCGTTTGCGCCCTTGGATCGCCTATCACCTCTCTTCACGGCAGAGGAATCTCGCAGTGCCCCAATGAAGCCGCGTGGTTTGGCCAGAAGATTTTGCTGAATTGGCGTTCTTTCAGTCTGTCGCCTTTCGATCTTCGACCACTGCTCCTGATTACCACATGGGTTGTGGTTACCAAATGACGGCTCGTATTCCATTTGCAACTTGTCGAAAGTGTTCAAATCGGCACACAGAGCAGCTGGCATTCAGGACTGGTTGCGAGTCGAGTGGGCGACGGCGACGCACATGTAGCTCGTGCATTCTCGCAGCTCGCCTTGGAAAGAAGGCAACGTGCTGCAAAAGCGCCACCTCCGCCTCCTCGCTCTAAGGCCGTGATAGTCCACCTCAGCCATCGTCCGAGGCGGCTCACGACTTTCCGAGAGGCCGTACGCCGCCCGCTCCAGCCAGCCCCGCTCACAGCCTTGCTGCAAGTTGCATTGTTGTCGCCTGCACGAATCCTTCGCCTTCTTGGCCCCTCTTCCTCTTATTGGATGCTGCCATGCCCAGCTGCCTTGTATCAATCATTTCGCACCTGTAGCCTACCAATACCAGCCTCGACTGGCCTCAGCGCGCAGACGCCAAAGGCCAGAAGTCGCCCACCGATCGCATGTCCACCTTGATTGCCTTGAAGGACTTTGTGGCTGAAAGTGAGGCCGCCGTGCCGACTGCGAGAGCTTTCCACGAACGCTCGTGCAGCGGGGCGTAGACGGACGATGTTCTCGTCAAGTGGCCGGCCTGCGTGGACATGGGTTTCTTCTCACCGAGTGTCGTGGGATTAGACGTTTGAGATCTTGCCTACTCGAAACAGCCCTCTTCGACTGCTGAGTCTTTTTTGCAACGAAGGGCTAAAGCACGACCAGTCATTTATTCTTCCTTCGCTTGGAACCCCGAGCATTGTGTCGCAAGAGCAAAACTCGCCATGGAAGACAAATCTATCGTCATTGGCATCGACTTTGGTACTACGTCAGTCCACAGCTAGTGTCTACCAGCTTGAGAGTGGGCCAAACCAGACTGACAAGCCGATCAAATCAGGTACTCTGGAGTCGCCTTTGCGTCGTCTGCAAGTCCCGATACTATTGAGGTTATCACGGCTTGGGACATTGCTCGTGGCAGAGAGAAAGTCCCAAGCAAGATTGCGTTCGGCGACGGTCCGAGCGATGTCCATTGGGGTCACAATATACCGCCCAACATGGATGCACTCTCGTGGTTCAAATTGCTTCTAGTCGACTCGAAGATCCTCAGCGAAGACGTCCGCCAGTCAAGCCAGATCGCGGCGGTGCGAGAACGCCTGCGAAAACTTGGCCAAGAACCCGTGGAAGTTGTTGCAACATATCTACATCAGCTGTGGGAAACGACTCTGGACGAGCTTGACAAACGGTATGGTGATTGGGTCGTGCGGTACACCCAGTTCAAGGTTTACTTGACGGTGCCCGCGATATGGGACGAGCACGCATGCAGACTCGTGAAACAGGCTGCCATTAAGGCTGGGATATGCGAAGCTCGTGGATCCGCCAAAGCAACCCATCTAGAGCTTGTGTCAGAGCCGGAGTCTGCGGCGCTTGCAGTGTTCAATGAATACAAGGGACAGCACAATGTGGCGGTAGGTAGGAACCCCACGAGTGGACTTGCAATCGCTAACCATTTCACAAAGAAAGGAGACGTTTTTGTTGTCTGCGATGCCGGAGGTGGTACGGTAGTAAGTCATTCAAGAGTGCCCATATAACAACCATGTCGAGATTAACGAAGTCCAGGATCTGATCAGCTACAAGGTTCTCAGTGTAGAGCCAATGCAAGTCAAAGAGTTTGTCAAAGGCGAAGGTGGCATGTGCGGAGCCATCTTCATCGATGAGCAATTCGAAGCGCAAGTCAAACTAACCCTGGGAAAACGCTGGTCACAGATGAGCGCCGCCTCAAGAAAGAGCGTACTCGACAGTCAATGGGAGAACGGTATCAAGCCCAACTTTGATGGCAGCGATAAAGAGTGGGCTGTGGCTTTGCCTGCTGATGCCTTCTCGAAGAAGGATATCCTGCTGGGCCGCCGTGACCGCGCCAAAGCAGATGTGCCACTCAAGAACGGCCACCTGATCATCAAATCGTATGTCGACTACCCACTGAAGCTTCTCGACTCCTAACACTACGCTGACTCGAAGCTTGTAGAGGTCACATTAAACAATGGTTTCGAACAGTTGTCAAGCCGATAAACCGCCTTATTAATCAACAGATCCATGCTGCGACGAAAGGTGGTAAAAAGCCCAAAGTAAGCATTGCCCTGCCATGAGATATCGAACCAACTGACACAATCAGGCAATACTCTTGGTCGGCGGTTTCGGCTCTTGCAAATACTTGTTTGATAGACTGAAAGAAGAGTTTGGCCCAAAGGACATTGATGTACTGCAGCCGACAGGACCGCGAGGTTGGACTGCTATCAGTCGTGGAGCAGTCATTCGTGGACTCTCTGATACTACCTCAGTCTCCGGCGGAAAGTCGCTAGTCTTCTCTAGGGTCTCCAGATCCAGCTATGGTTTCAAGTACAGCGAGATATTTGACAAAAAGAGGCATCTGGAAATAGATAGATTCTGGTCAGATTGGGAAGGTCGATGGGAGGCCGCAAATCAGATGAGATGGTATTTGCGAGTGGTAAGCGTTTGTCTGAGTACGAAGTTGACTAAATCTACTAACACCACACGCCACCTTACAGGGCGACGACGTCCTCGACAAAAAGCCTATCATCTTCCCATTCTATCAACTCTACGATACGCCCTGCCAAAGTCTCACACTAGGCATTTGGCGAAACCGCGAGGATTCTCCACCGAGCCGCCGGACTAAAGACGTGGACAAACTCGTGACCATCAAGATCCCGTTGAAGGTTGCATTTGATAAGCTCCCACAGCAGGCTAGTGCGGCAGATGGAGCTATGCTGAGAAAATTGGACTTTCAATTGCAGATGGTCACCACAGGGACGACGATGGACTGGAAGGTCTGGGTCAATGGGGTCCTGCAGGGGCAGGAAGCGGTGGAGATTCGTGAGGAGTCGGATTCAGAGGGATCTCTCTTGTGGAACGGCCCAAAAGCTCTCGAGTGAGGGGTGCTCGCCCGCAAGAAGATAGCATTGTCGTTGCAAAAGCATGGACGCTGCTGTCACATGCCTGAAGCTGGATTTTGCGCTAGCGCCTTAGCTTCACCGCGGCGGCCCGCCTGACGCTCCCGCCAAATGTCCCACCGCGGCCTCCGTCACCACTTGACTCCGACACTCTCAACTCAACATCCACCACGACCACGCGTCCAACATCTTCTGCTGTACACAGGCACCTACCACCCGTCATGTCGGCCTCAAGCGCTTCAGCTCTGAACAGCTCGAAGCACGACCAGCTGTTACAAGAGCTGCGCGTTTTGACAGGTGCGACAGATGTTCGGTTCGTCAAGACAGTCGACCTCGCCTACGGTGAGCAGCATGTCCTTTCCGGAGTCTTCACACTTGGGCATAAGCAGATCCGCTACTTCTACAGAATTGACGTAGCCTCTAGCGGTTGGACCCGCCTCAATTTCGAAGGCGACATCGAGCGATTTCAGAGGTGGTTTGCACAGAAGCTCCCGCGTTACACTGGCTACGACATATGGAAGAGCAAGATGCAAATTTTAGGAGATAAGCTGCCAACTCGAAGACAGGAATTGTACCTCCACTGTCGCTGTGCCGTCGACGACAAGAGTCAGCCAGCGGACAGCTCGCACACTGGTATCACGAGTCGCTCATTCAGTGCCAAATTTTGGTCCTCGAAGCCAGAAGACGATCTGCACACTTCAAAGCCGCACCTCTTGCATCTACCGAGGGAGATGCGCGACCTAGCATACGAGTGGCTGCTGCTGGATAGCCATGCTGTGTACATCACGACGCCCAACAGACCGCCACGTTTTACTGCGTTCGTTACATTCTGTGCTTTGACGGCTGTCAACCGACAGCTACAAGCAGAGTTTTGTGAACATCTCTCTCGACACAAAAGTCAAGTGCAGGCCATTCACCTAGCGACAGTCAGTACAAGCATGGACCTCTCCAGATTACTGCGCACGATTAGGGCTGAGGACAAACTTTGTCTCGAATTCCACACTCTACCATCATGGATGCAGCTCGTAGGCTTCCTCGACGAGATACGCCGCTTCCCTTTCACCCAGCGGCCACACGTCACCTTCATGTTCCGACTTACGGTCGACAGCCAAGTCACCAGTATCATACAAGAACTTCACGTTTACGGCCGCCATTGTCGCTTGCAATTCATATTCAAGCAGGAGTTCACTCTTGCAAACGGAGACGGCTCAGGTTTCGCAGTTTACCACACGCACCGTGGATCGAGCACGATGCAATGTTTGCGTTCTAGTGATTGGTCTGGATACATCGACCTCGTCCTGGACTTCGCGAAGCAGAGTCGAGGCCGGGAGATAGTTGAGCAGCTAGGCTGGGATATGTGCTGCTTTACGACCATCTCAAGCAATGAGTAAGAGGCTTTGGAACATGCGCTCCCTCCAGTCAATTCGAAGGAGTCTGGTTTATGGGTGGTACGAGACACTACCCTTGGCGGAGAAGGATCCGATCCATCAAGGGACGCCAGAACGTCATTGAATTGAAGGTCAGAACACATAATGAGGGTTGAAGGGTGGAGAGACACATATCACATGCGAAACAAAGCACGAGAAGAATACGGCATATTCCCGGGAGCTTGTGTAAGAAGCTTGTCTGAGGTAGGCGACTGATTCTGCCCAAGCTCAGGAAGCATCGTGCAGATACTATAAGCGTAAAGCTGCCATACCACCTCAGCAACGAGAAGACTTCTCCATCTGTGCAGCATGTGATACAGTCTGGGGCAATGGCTGCAATAAGGCACGTGCTCGTTAGCGCGAAATTCTATTTTGGGAGCTTCCAGCACTGCGGCTGGAACGACCTTCAACGTTCTCAACTTCATCAGTCCACATCTCTTCAGTCGTGACCCGAATATGAGCAAATCGAGACACTATCAGGCAATGCGACGTCCCAAACTTCACCATGGCCATGTCAAACACCAGCGACCTCACCGAAGGCGAATTGTGGATGCTGGCTCAAATGAGCTTGAATGAGGACGAGACCGCCGAACAGCCGCAGAAAGACAGCCTGATCCAGACCGTCGAACATGTCGAAGACAGCAAGATTGAAGCGACCGACGGCCGGCCTGAAAGACTCAGATCTAATACGCTGCCTCGTCCGCCCAAATCGTTGTGGTCCTCCTTTCTGACCTCGCTTCCATCCCTACTTGAGCCTCGTCCATATCAGTATAAGCCCCTGCTCGGCAGAGGTGACTTTCGCCTGCTAAGCATCTCCAAATCTGGAGTCGATGGACAGCTCTACTTTCAGATGACTCGACAGAGGATGGACGATTGTCCACCTTACGAAGCGATTTCATACACGTGGGGAAGCACAGACCGGACCGAGAAGATCTTCCACGCCTTTACTGGACAAGTATTGTACATCACGAAGAACTGCGCTTCTGCATTGAGCAATCTTTTTACTGACAGTGAGCGCCGATTCTGGATCGACGCCATCTGCATCAATCAGGACGACATAGAGGAGAGAAATGCCCAGGTCTCTATGATGGCGGACATCTTCCGGAATGCGACCAGAACCATTGCATATGTTGGCGAGTCCGATGAACACTCAAAATATCTCGCGATACAGCCAGGAAATCGGGCGCAGGGTCGGTCTAAAAGCAGCACCCTCGACGTACTTACACTGAACGCTGCCAGAGGGGCTGCCAGATCGCTAGGCGTTCTTGAGCTCTCCACTGAAATGCTGGAATACTACTGTGTAGTGGCAGTAGCGAGCCGTCCTTGGTTCTCGAGGTCTTGGGTCATTCAAGAAGTGCTGCTCTCGCGCAACCTGATCATGCAGGCCGGCAGCGATGCCATTGACTTTGCTGAGCTTTGTGCAATTCTACAAAAGTGTGTCACAGACCCTAGCAAGTGGGTGACAGGAATCACCAAGACGTTTCTTCGCTATGGTAGCGAAGGCGAGGTTCAGACCCGACTTCAGAAACGCTTTGCCGTGCCTGGCGAGCTTCCACTGCTTTCTCCAGGCCTTTCACACAAAGGATACCTCAAGTACTGGCAGCTGTTCAATCTACTGTTTGAAACTGCTCCATACCAGTGTAGAGACGCCAGAGACAAACTGTTCGCATTGATCTCGCTATTTGATGGTGATACTCCGGAGGAATTGAGGCCGGACTACTCATTGGAGGTCGGAGAAGTCTATGCCAATATCAGCAGATACTTCATTGCATCTGAGGGCGTTACGCTGGGACTCTCTGCAGCAAAAGGTCTCCAGACTGCAGACGATGTTCCGTCATGGGCTATCGACTGGAGGGACTCGCCGTCTCTGGAAAGACTTCTTGGCAATGACATGGGCGATCGAGCACAGTACAGTGCAGGGCTTTTGCGCCATCGCCTTTCAAGACAGCCGAATGAGCACATTCCCACTATTCCCTCGCATGGGAAAGTCTTGAAGCTGCGTGGTAATAGAATTGGTGAACTTTGTGACGTCGATACACCGGCACCGCTGAAAGTAAACTGGTTGCATTGCGACGAACATACTCAAAGACCAGAGTCTTCTCTGGACTGGCACTTCCCTCCAGCTGCACAAGCTGGTGACACGCTAGTCGTCTTTCTGGGCTTCGAGGTCCCGTTCATACTTCGTGGGACGAAACCAGGCTGGTGCCTGGTCGGCGAATGCGATATCGAAGACATCATGTATGGCCAGGCTCTGAGCGGAATATCTCTGAGATGGGACCAGGTTGATTCCGAACTCCCGCCTTCACCACTCGAGGATTTCGCCATTGTGTGAGTCAGCGTGTCCAGAGAGCGTTCGAATCACAAAGACAGCAACAATACTTTGTTGAGTTGTCGACAAGCCGATTGTTCTTTCAAGCTATCGGTGCCGGCTTTATTCTGAACAAAGACCGGAGGGCCAGTCCGCTCGTTCGATCCAATGGCATTGATGCCACAGTTTAGGACGACCTGCTGGACACTCGATCTGCACCGATGATAGTGTCATCGCGATTACCGAGAGCCTCGAAGATGGTGATTTGGCATACGTACTCGCCTCACCATCGATGCTCTGGTATACATTCGTTCAACTTCACGCTATATACACTGGAACACCTGGGCATCTGGTGTTGATCCCGAGTACTACTTGCAAAGGACTTACCATTAAGCACCGATCGGAATGGCATTCATCATCTGCGATGGCATTCACTTCGGGTGCCTGAGCACAACGCACGACACCAATGGCATTTCGCTTCTAAGAGCATAAGATTCGTGTCCTTGACCAACTGTACTAGTCTGCAATTCAGAACCACAAACATACAAACCAAATCACACAACGATCATCTTCTCGTGCAACATGCAACTCACCACCGAGCAGGAGGCCGAGAGGGCAAACCTCACAGCTCGCTACTTCGCAGAGCTTCATGGAGGTCGTGTTCCTACCGTGTACATCCCACGTCCTTCTGACTCTTCGGACGACAACCATGACGATAGCACGGCACCTGCTCGACAGCCCAGCCTTTGCTCTGCTTGTCGCAAGCCCATGGTCAAGGATTCTCTACCCAACTTCTTCATGCAGGTGTCCATGAACTGCCTCCACAGCTTCTGTAGCGCATGCTGCCTCAAGATGGCGGGCAGGACTACATGCCTCAAGAAATGTTGCAAAATGCCAATTCCTGCCATTACTCGGGAGGCTTTGGCGTCTGAAAAGCGAACCTGGACCGTGGGTCAGGCCCTGGCGTACTGTGAGGATGACCAACATATGCCACTCTTGTGGCATTATGGCCTCAAAGACGTGAAGCCATCCTACGACAAGGCTGCCGCCTTCCTTCAGCATGCCCAGTCGCCCTCCATTCCGAGCTCGGAGAACAACTCGGTCTACATTGACATTGGATGTCTCCGTCCACATCTCGTTGGATTCGCCAACCTCCTCACCAGCATGCGGGACGTGGAGTCTCACGTGCATGATCTCGATGCAGACCCGACAGACCTGCTCTGGGAGAGGAAATGGCGTTACACGATCATGGCTGTCGAGAGCTTCGTCGCTGCACAGGCACTGCACCGGAAACGCAGCACAGTCTCTATGCTCAGAGACTACCTTGAGCCTGGCGCCAACCAGGTTCTGAACGAGATCTGGGGTCAACTTGACGACTTCCCTGCATGGATCGTGTCCTCAAACGATGAGCATGTTGGACTCCTATTCGACTTTGTGTTCGAGCTTTGCCAGGAGGCTGCCAAGGAGCGAAGCTTGTGGAGGCAATCGTCGGCTGTTGTTGCGAAGGTCAAGACTCGGCTGAGCACGTTCAGAGCCGAGTGAGTTGCGTCTGGGGCCTGGTAGCCTTGATTCACCTGGGGCATTTACCAATAGATCCGCAATAACAATCTCGAAGATACCTTACCTTACATTGTTCCATCTCTTCTAACATGACTCCAGAATCAAACCCTTGCCCGCAACATAGTCAGGCACGACACATATGTCTTCCCTTGTAACACCCAATGAGCCAAGTCCCCAGATTCACGTTCCTAGCGGATCGACGTTCGAGTGTCTGGTGGCATATACGACGAGCATTTATTGGGTAATCTTGTCACGGTTGGCAGCAACTGATCACTGATGTTTGTTGAAGAAAGACCGGACGGTGAAAGGGCAGGTGACGTTGGATGACCCCCTGTGCTTATTAGCTATTCGTTTGGTTCGATTTGATTGACAGCCCATAAACCTTAATCGGAGCATCACACGATCGCCTAAACGTCATCCTGGACTTTCCTTTCCACTCTCTACAATGCTTCACCGCCGTCTACCTCGCCAGCTACTCCAAGTCCGCCTAACCACCAGACCCTATTCCAAAGCTCCACCCCCTTCACGACCACCATCGCCACCTCCGCGGAAAAGCAACTCCTCCCAGCTGCCCATCTTCCCCCTCGTCGCCATCTTCTGCATAGGGACCTTGTCCTTCAACTACCTCCTCAAGAGCCGCGAGGGCCTGACCCACAACACCTACACCGCTGGCGAAAAGGCTGCTCCACGGAAGGACACGTCAAAGAGAGGGTTGCCTCATAAAGAGCTCACCGAGCAGTAACCCAATCAACGACCACCACTCACCATGCCACCAATGGAATCCCTTCCCGCGCCTTCGCGCTCCCAACCTCTCTTCAAACAAGGCACCGGCGCAGGCGAAGCTCTAGTCCTCTTCGTCCTAGGCGGCCCGGGTGCAGGCAAAGGCACGCAATGCGCGAACCTCGTACGCGACTACCACTTCACGCATCTCTCCGCCGGCGACCTCCTCCGCGAGGAACAAGAACGACCTGGTAGCGAGTTCGGTGAAATGATCAAGACCTACATCAAAGAAGGCCAGATCGTACCCATGGAGGTCACGATCCAGCTGCTGGAAAACGCCATGAAAGCCACAATTGAAAAGGACGATCACCAACGGAAGTTCTTGATTGATGGTTTCCCGCGGAAGATGGATCAGGCGCTGGCGTTTGAAGAAAAGGTCGTGCCAAGCAAGTTTACGCTGTTCTTTGACTGTCCGGAGGAGACGATGAGGGAGAGGTTGTTGAATCGGGGCAAGACGAGTGGACGGGCGGATGATAACGAGGAGAGTATCAAGAAGAGGTTTCGGACGTTTGTGGAGACAAGTATGCCTGTTGTGGAGCACTTCGAGAAGGAGGGACGGGTGGTCAAGGTTGATGCTAGGGCGGGGCCTGATCAGGTGTATGAGGATGTGAAGAAGCAGTTTGCGGGACGAGGTATCCATCCCGTTGGCGCGGCTGAGGGAGAGAAGAAGGGTGGAGTGAAGGGCGTAGTGGAGAAAGTCAAGGACAAAGTCACAGGCCACTCGTGAGATGAGAGCATGGTGTATGTAGTGGATTGGATATCGGACAACATTGATACAGGATATATAAGGCATCCAGTGTTGAAGGCCATCAGCCGCGAGACATCGCATCTCATTCTACATCTATTGGCCATCTTCCCTTCCCTACGCCACGCTCAGGAATGTCGATAAAGTCGTCTCATACAACAACAAACTCCTTTTTCTCGGTTCAAATTGCGTGAGCTCCTTTCTAGAATCCTTTCTTCAGTCCATCACAATATCCAGGCGTGTGGTCTCTCTGCCCATCCACCCAGGCAATGATCGTCAAAGCCGTGGTGTAGCTCATCATACAGAATCCGAAGATAACCAGTATAACATCGACCACTCGCTGCCAGGTTCGAGTCGCCACGACACGGTAGTGCATAAGGGGCTAGACATAGACATTAGCTTGTTGGTCGACGTTTGAGATGTGCGTAGGACTCACTGGATAGATGTACACCAACGGAATACACGCAAAACTTCCCACCAAACTCACAAACTTATCGAGATCATTCGCTCCTGCCCAAGCAATGACCGCACAGAGGGCGACCATGAAGAAACGGAAGATATTCTTCTTCCACTTGATCCAAGGGTTGTATTTACCCGTCCGCGAGAAGAGCTGTTGGCTGGTGATCTCGATCGCCGGGTAGATCTGGAGAGGTGTGCTGAGCAGAATGGCGAGCGAGTAAATGAATTGCACAGCGTTGACGAGCTTGTCGTCTTGAGGCAAGTTCAAAAGGATGACCGTTTTGGTGTGGGATCCATAGGCTGCGTATGACAAAGCACCCGCAGAGATGAAGACGACTGTCACGATGATCATAACAGTGCCCATAACCTTGGGAAACTTCTTGGGCTCGGCCATGCCAGATTGGATAGGGATGACAAGACCAACACCTTCGAAGGTGAAGATTGCAGTACCAATGAGAAGAGTCCAGGATTTGGCGTTGAAGTTCTTGTAGTCGCCCAGGCCGTGCTGTGCGACGATAGTGTAGACGTCGTAGTAGTAGACGTAGACCAGGCCCAGCAGAATGAAGAGGTCGGCGAGGAGTGCCATCTTCTGGATGTGGTTGATGTTACGGTAAAGACTCAGCGGCAAGAATATAATCATCTGCGCCAGAATCATGTAGCCAACGTTGACATCTGAGCGACAGCGGGTTACAGCCAGGATGAAAGCTCGTAGATTCTCGGCCACGAACACGATATAGGCGCTGCTGAAGCCGATCTGAGAGATGACAAGCGAGAAGTTGATGAGGTTGCGGAAGTAGGCGCCGTAAATCTTGCCGCCCATGTCGCCAAAGGATGCATGCACTTTGAGGCGAATGCTGACCAGCAGGATGAAGCAGTAGTAGGACAAGGCGGCGATGCCGAACAGGACGATGTTGGAGAAGAGCATGCCGCCGTTGAGGTACGCGCGTGGGAGGAAGAGGACACCGGTGCCAACGAACGATTTGAGCAGAAGCATAGCAGCACCAAAGGGCGTTCCTTTGCCTTCTGCTCGGGCTTTTCTCTTTCGCTTCCGTTTGCCTGGTGTGAGAAGTGCCGAGTCCTCGCCCCAGTCGCGATCTGATCGATTGTCGTCTGCGTCTGTGGTGGCCTCTTCGTAAGCATCGGATGAGAAATATTCGTCTGCTTCCAGCACCTCGTCGTCTTCTTCCAGCTCTTCACCCGCAAAATGTCCGTATAACGTCAGGAACTCGATAAAGTTATTGGTCACGAATTGGGGTTTCGTGGGCTCGCCAGCCGGTCCACCTTGAGAGCGATTGACCGTTCCATATCCACGGCGTGGGTTGATACTCGAAGGCGCAGGAGAAGCAGCCGCTCTGCGAAGATGGTCTCTCCTGAAACCGCCTGGTTTCTGTATGAATGATATATCATCATCGTCTGCGTCCAGTTTAGGTTGAGTGTAGCTCATGCTCCTTCGAAGTTTGCCGGCATCTCTTTCTTGCTCTTTCTCTCTCTTTTCGGCATAGCGGTAGATGTGCCTATGCGTATCACCACCTTGCAACTGCAAGCTCGAAAACTCTTCGTCTTCTGGCGGCGCTGATCCGGCTTGCTCGGTTGAGAAGTTGCTCCCTCTCTTGTACGACCCAGGCTCTGATCCTGCCTGCTGCGGGTTCACCAAATGTCTCTTCAACACATCAATGTCTTCCTTCACGCTCGGACTCGTTCCCAGTTGTGTGCTGTACGACTGCGGCGCAAAGGATTCGTAGCCTGATCTTTCACCCCGGCCTGGGCTCTCATACCGCTTGGTACCTTGCGACTCCCTCATACCGAATCTTGACGGAGACTGCTGGCCGATAGATCCTCGCAGAGCCTGCGAGAGAGACGAAGGTCCCGGACCTGGGACGGAGGTGCCCGATGCACCAGCCAGCGGTTCGTTGGTGCCATCTTCGGGCTGTACACTGGGCGTAGAGCGTCCACTTGGGGAGCCCACGCGGATAGGGTTGGCGAGCCGGGCGGTGGTTGAAGCGCGGGATGGGGATCCCACCAAGCTCTGATCGGTCTGCGATGCGTTCGAGAAGCTGCCAGATGGGATGGGACGCGCTTTGGAAGTGTCTTGAGAGGAAGACATGGTGGGCAATGCACGAGGAAAGCGGCTTTCACTGCGCGCTGGCGAAAGAAGGATGGTGTTTGAGCTTATCTCGGACGCGGCGATAGGCCGGGCAGGCTTCGGGTAAGGATGATCAGGTGTGGGTATCGAGGCGGTCACACGCCATGGGGGTCGGGTCTTGCACGTGTCGAAACAGTCTCGTGGGTGAATGTTTCGTTTCCAACGTGAGCTCGACCACCTGACGTTGCTGGAAAATCCCAATGCGGGATGCGAGTGGGGGTCGAAAGGCCCGCGCCGAAACCCAGTGTCTCCGGACAGTACTATCTCAGAGTACCCTCTTGGCGCTGCGGGACTACCCGCAAGCTTCAACTTCACAGTAGTCACCGATATTACACTCTCTTCAACCATTAACAACACTATTAATATATCACTTATTTATATAAACTCTTAACGGATCCCTATATACTAGCTTTAAGCTATAACATATTTTAAGATTAGAATATTTAACGGTATAGTTAGCTCGTAATCGCCGTTAACGCTTAACCGCTAATCTTAGCTCGCTTCGCTTATAATAGACTACTCGGATTTTATAGATATTAACGACTCTCTAGATAATCTAACGCTACTGCTACTTAATTAGCTTAGCCCCCTTCCTATCCGTAATCTTAGTAATAATCGTAGCTAATTTGCGGATTTACCTAGGCTATCTAGGACCTAGTAGCACCCTATTAAGATTAATTCGAGCCTAGTGCGTCAAATTACTCCTCTAGCGGCTCTAATTACGAGCCTTAAGCCTATCTACGTTATCTAGCCGCCGCTATAGGTACTATACCCTAATCTTACCTATAATCTCGTCGATTCGGTGCGTTAAGTAGTAGAGTAGTTCCCCCCTCGCTATCGTTACTAGCCTATAACTAGTAAGGTGTTTAATAGTAAGGAATAGTGTTTAGATCGCCTATAAGATTAGGCGTTTACCTAAGGATTCTTCGTCGTAACTAAGTCTAGTACTACCTCTAGGGTAATCTACTATTATAAACATTATAAGGACAAGATAAGGAACACTCGAGAGCTCGAAGACGGCGTAGACGGCCGCTTACGCTAAGCCTAGTACGTTACCTTTAAAGAATACTTATAGCGTGTCCGTATTAGCTTTAACTTCGTTAACAAGATAGCCGTTAAACGTTAGTAATTAATAGTGACTACCCTAGACTATTTACACGATATAGCTCCGCTACCTACTGTCTATTATAGCTATAAGAGTCGCCTACTAGCTACCCGTGCTACTATTACGAAGGTCTATAACCTCCGCCGCACTAAAGAGTCGTATAAGACAGCGTAGCGGTAACTTAAGCTCGCTAGACTATAACATTATATAACGAAGAAAAGGTATTATAATCTCGCTCGTAGCGAGACAGTAACTCCGAATAAATAACCTACCTCTAAGAGTAACCTACATAATATATTATAAGTAGTATTAACGTACTTAGACGATAAGGGGTAGTACTACTGCTATCGCTAGACGATAACCCTTAATACTTAGACTAGTAAAGAGGAGCAGGTAACTATTAAATAACTCGTCTTCTAGAGTAGCGCTATAGAGCGATATTCGTAGCGATTTTATACCGACTTTACTATTTAAATAGATATAACGTTTAATACGAACCGAGCTCGTTTACTGCTCGGAGTAACTACTAGGGTAACGAACACGAATAAGAGCTTTCCTATCCTATATTCGCTATAGAGGTTAGAGGACAAACCTTCTACGCTGTTCTAATTCGAGGTAATAGCGAATAACTACTTTATAAGTAGTGTTAGTATCGTTAACGGCGTAGATAGCGTAGCTAACGTAAGGGGTCGATTACTAAAGGTTATACTTATAGACCGAGGATAAGGCTTAATTACCGCTATATTAGAGTTACCGTTCTACGCCTATATCTAGTAGTAATACTAATAGTACGCAGTAGAAGCTATTTATAAACGTATCGATTAAGGGGTATTATAACATAATAACTAGGTTATAGCCGCGGCTAAGAGAGCGTTAGCGGCGAATTAAGCGACAAATCTAGCCGGCGAGTCTAATAATCTTAAGTAAGTATTAAGTGCTCCTCCGGCTGCTACTATAGAGGACGTTAACGTACTAAATCCCTACTAACCGGCGTCCTCGGCAAAGCGGCCGTTAAAGCCTAGCTATGCCTCTAAGGATAGGGTAATTTTGAAGGATTTAGCTTAGTAATAGATATAATCGTTAGATTTAGAGCAGTTAGAGACTAACTAGTAGGCTCTACTAGACCGGCTTACCCTAATAGACTAATAGTACTTCTATAACTTCTATATTACTATTCGCGAGCGCCTAGTAACCGCCTATATTAAGTATTACCCTAATCTTAGCTATCTTATAACATAGCGAGGCGAAGGCTCGAACTCCGGCGTTAAATCCTTTACGTACCCGTTACTTAACTTACTAGCTTATATAACTACGATAAGTAACTACGTTAAGCAGCGGTTTTAGACACTCTTACGTAGCGAAGCGGCTACTGTTAAAGGAAGCTTAATAAGGAGTATTATAATAGTAGGCTACGCTAATCGTATAGCTTTTAACGACGTTAAGGGGGAGTTTACGACTTACGCTATTAACGAGCTCGTTAAGACGTTTGTCGCTATAGTGTAACGATATTACGAATATTTAGAGGTAGGCTAGTAACCTAAGCTTAAGACTAAGTATCTAATATACTAGTAACCTGTTTAAGTTAGAATACCCTATATGTGTCTATTAGTTACTGTCGTAGCTAGTAAGAGCTAGATACCTATTACTTTAATCTACCTACGCTAGGTAATCTATAATAGGAAGCTAGCTAACGTTAACTAGCTACTAGCCTATATTAACGTAAGGCCCTTACCTCGAGAGCTACTAGAGCGTATTCTAGACGAAGATCGTATTATTAATGCGTACGTTCGACTATATACGAGGGCGGTATCTGTACTAAGGGGGGTATAGGCGGCTCTTATAGATAGTCTTAAATAGATAGAGTTTGTCTATATAGATCAAATCTAGTAATAGTTCGATAGGCTAGCTATTTACGCCGCTAACGGTACTCTATTCGAAGTACTACCCCGTCTAGTATAGATACGTCTATTACGAAGTTATAGATAAGGTAGGGGTGCCGTAAGGGCACTTACTACCGCCGAGATAGCAGCTAAGGAAGCAGAGTAAGCAATATAGACTATATAGCGAGCTATTCGAGAAGAAGCGGCTTCTTCGACCCTAGCGGCACCCCCGGAGGCATAAGAGGTCCTAGAACTACCCTAAAACCCTACATAAACTAGTAGAGGAAGTAGGCGTAGCCGGGGACGAGCCCGTGCAAAGGGGCCTATAAGGGGTAGACGAAGGGGTACGATTCTAGCGAATATTAATAGTTAAGTTAATAGTTAAGTTTAAGCCGGCTTTAAAGCCGGTATACCGGAGGTTATAGATTCGACAGTACAGGAACCTATATAGGTGCCTACTAGTCGTAATACTCGCAGTGGACGCTCTGTAGTAGTTAATTATGCAAACCTCTAAAGGAATAGGTAATTAGATAACGTAGTAGTAGTTTAATATAACGATATTAATGTTTAAAGAATGTTGATATTTCAGCTTCATGGAAAAGTCATCAGGCTGGTACTCCAAATACCGCCAGCGTGATGAGATGTACGCGTGCACGGGTACTGCCGAGCGCCAAGAGGGTACTCTGAGATAGTACTGTCCGGAGACACTGGGGCGCCGAAATCCGACGCTGCCGCTGCCGCTGCCTCGGGTACCCCTGCCTCTTGAGTACAGCCTTGTGGGGGTCGACAAATATCTTGCTAGTCATTGGACAGGAACGTCAGTCATTGACTTCACATCAGAATGAAGAGGGAGGTTCGGGGAGAAGAGAGGAAAGTCGACTCTTCGTAACAGGTGACTACTGCACGCCGAACAAGTCATTACTCGAACTCAATGTAAGATACCAATCAGATCGAACGACGCCTGGCAGGATTGGCCACCTTGAAGGTGTGCATCTGCTCTTCTGCGAATACAGGCAGCGACGGTCCCATATGTAGAAATGGAGAGCCATGAGGATACCAACCATATTCCCCATTCATAATCTTGGACTTCGTCGCCATACCCGACGCTGCACGGTTGGCGTGCAGCCTTCGTTCGCAGGCAGCGTGAAGCAAGAGGCTGGCCATCGGGCTGCTACCGATGGCTCGCACGGCGTTGTTGAAGCCGACGCGCTCATAGCTGTCGTCAACGTTCAAGACTTGGGCGTAGTGGTCGATGGTCTCCTGCTTCGCACCAATATCTGTCAAGATCTGCGGCAAAGTATACTCCAAGTCAAACCATTTGTCCCAGGCGTAGTGTTGAAGTTGTCCAGGCTGAGAGGCACCAGCCCAGTCAACGATCGCCTCGCAGACGTTGACCCAGGCCAGTATCTCACCGACGTTCAGCGTCGCGGCGTGCTGGTTGAACTCGAAGGTGCGGTTCGCTACAGCATGCCCGCGCTTGGAGACGTATGTTTTCCTGAGTAACATTAGCTTGCTCAAGTCAATGTAAGACTGTGTAATGGGGAAGAAAGCAGACCACTCATCTAGGTTTCGCCAGAGCGTCTTTGGATGCGACAGTGGGCTCCACCAGGCTGGCGTGTCCATGGGACCGAAGCGGATGCGTTGGTTGTTCTGCACGCTATCAAGGGCGCGCTCGAAAAGTGTCAGGAACTGTAGAATGGTCTTGGTCTGTTCTAGAGGAAGACCGCGGGATGGTACGCTGTTGCCGATATGTATCTGGAGTCGGCAGTTCGCATTGGTGTAGATAGCCAGCAACCTATTGTCTCTGCTGCCCTGGTTAATCGACTTCAGTTGATATAGGACATATCTGATCTCGTGCTCTGGACTGAACCAGCAGCGGTGATTCTCTCGTTTTCCGGCCTCGCTCCTCAACTGCAAGCGTATATCCTGTGTCTGAGAGTAGCGACCTGGAGAGCTTACTGCGATTGTGCAGAGTCGAGCATCGGGATCATCCACAGCGGCCTGAGTCAGCTCTTCTTGCGAGATGGCCGCGGTGTCACACACGAATACACTCCAGGCATGGTCAGCGTGCTTGTTGTTAGTTACTTCGACTGGATGTTCATGAACCAACTCGCAGCCGTCAAGGTCGCAGGCACCGGTGATTGGGACCGAAAGGAGCTCTGCAATAGAGTCGCGAACCGAGGCAGGTGAGGAGCTTGACTTGTATGCAACGACGAACTCCAGCTTGATGCCGTATGTAGTCTTGGTCGTCGAGGAAGACATGCTGGTGCTGCGGAAGATGTGTTGCGAAGGTTTGTCGGTGTGGGAGTGGAGAGCACTACTGTTGAAAGCCAGAATCGAGTGAATATCAGAATCGAGTGAATGCAAGAGGTACGAAATTTGGTGTGATGGACGACGTCGGAAATGCTGCATCGGTCTGGTCGGTGTATATGTAGTAAGAGGTGGATCATTGTTCATCGAAACACACGCAACACAGACAAGAACAAGTAAGTCGCTTCAAGTTTGAAGCAAGACTTCATAGTGTTTGAGTGTGAACGTCGCTGGCCTTCCATCGCTGCAAGGTGAATCATCTTTGGCGAGGCTCCAAAAGCTGGATGCCGAATCAGACCTCACTATGCTGTGCATCAAAGTGAGTTGATTGAGTGACATTAGGTGTCTCAGGATACTCATCGAGACATTGTTGGCCTCGTTCTTTGTTCAAGGGACAGGTGCTCCTGGAGTCGGTTCCAGTCATTGATCCAGTTGTCTGGGCGTCTACAACAGTGTCTTGCCTGCATTGCGTATGTCAGGTCTTCATGAAGTCGCATATACCACCTCTTGAGCATAGCCAGTGAGCACGGTACAGTGATCGCAATTCGCTAGTTGATTCCCAGGCACACATAGTTGGTTTAGCCCTTTGCGGCTTCGTGTGATGCGGAGCATCTTCCAGATAGTGCGCTCTACGCCGCATATGTCACCTCGCCTACTGCAATTGGTGTACAGTATGCCGGAATTCGGACTTTTGTAGTGCCGTTAGAAATCCTTGGTGGTCTGCGAGGCCTCGAGAATTGGCTTTGCTCGTGGAAGTTGTCTTCTAGATGTGTTTCGCTCATCAAATTGCCTGGTTGATCGCTGCATGGTGGCTTTGTGAGAGGATTTTGTTTCGAAGTGGTACGTCTGATTCATGTTGCTCGAGTTCAGGGACTTGTTCCTCGCAGGCCAGTATCTCAGCGTAGATATGCGCGGAAGAGCGTCCATTCTCGGACTGCCTTGCTGTCTTCTTTATGAACCACTTCGTTCTTCCCGATATGGCCTTCTGCTCGCAAAACTACCGATGGACGGTCAAGGACAAGATGATAGAGCTCATCTCCTCTATGCCCTGTCGATCCGGCTTCGAGAGGATTAGGCAAGGCGTCTATGCAAAACAACTTTAGAGTTTGGGAGACGCCCGAGGTCTTTGTGAGTCGTGGCAAGGCTGAATGCTACCAGATGAACAGAATCGTTTCGTGTGAGAGAGCGTAGGATGGTAGTGCATTCCACAGCCTTGTGTTGGTCGCAGTCAGAGGGATTACTGATCGAAGCCTTTGGTCGAAGAGCAAGAGATGGTGTTGGAAAAAGGTTCTGTCAAACGTCGCGGCACCCACATCATCACGCGGCGGCACAGGCGGGTGTGGAGCTGTGGAGAAGCTTGGTTGTTTTGCCGCAAGAGCCGTCGACGCCATTCCTCTTCTTCCTCCATCCTCACTTGCACCACTTCCTGTTCCAGTCTCCCCGCCTTTACTAGAGGCCACCACAACCGCATCCTAACTCAACCCCGCCTTGCCTATAGCAACGTTGCTATCCTTGTGGCTAGCACCTTGGCGATCGTCCACCTGTCGTTCCAAAGAAGCACTTTGCCGTCTCTTTCTTCGGCAGCATGCCACTCCGGCAGGCGCCTCGAGGAATAATGGTTGTGAGGCCAGCTTGTGTAGTGGCTGATAGCCACAGAGGACTCAATCGTCGATGCAGCTCTCTCTGCGCCGCTTGTTCTTCACTGTGCGAGAGCCGTGCACGCGATCTCCTTCTTGTGCTCTGATATGGGGATGCTCCACCGTCCGGGATTGAGCTCAAGCATCGATAAAGTAAGTTCGCAGCAGACAGATCCTCGGGTGGGTTGTGAGCACGTTGATATAACGTCCTTGCCCTGCTTTTGCTACGTTCTTCTCCTTTCCTTCCTCGTCGTGAAACACGTGCCTCTTGTCAAAAACCTCTTTGCCTGACCGACATCTGCCAACATGGACCCCGAACTCAGGATGCACAAGTCTGGGGACAACGATTTTGCCCATGGCAACGGCACGAATGGCGTCGCCTCGATGCCCACGCTCCAACAAGTGCAGACCGCTGGCAGTGTCACCATCACCCCTGAGATGTTCGAGCGCATGTACCTCTCTCCTGAGAACAAGGTCTCTGGTGATTTGCGAAGAACCCTCGGCAACCCGACACCAATCGGTCTCGGTGGGTTCTTGATCGCTTACTGCCCTCTCATCTTCTCCATCTTGGAGTGGAGAGGATATACTGGCTTGGGTGCTGCGACTATCGGAACCTACTACTTCAGTGGTGGCCTCATCGCCATCATTGCATGTATCTTCGAGTTCCTCCTGGGCAACACCTTTCCAGCGACGTTCTTCGGCGTCTTTGGAGCATACTTCTTGTCCTATGGCGCGACCTTTACTCCATACTTCAACGCCTATGGTGCGTACGCCGCACAGGACCCGATCACGCACACCGGCGAGATGGCACCGGCATTCCAGACTGGTCTTGGTAGGTTCAAGCATCGGGTACTGGGGATGGATTTTGCTGACTCCTGGGACCAGGCTTCTGGAACTTGATGATGGCCATTTTCACCCTCTACTGCACGATCTGTGCGATGAGGACAAACGCCATGTTCTGTGCAGCCTTCTTCTTCCTATTCCTGACATTCTTGCTGGTGGCGTCTGCCGAGTGGGTTGGCTCCGAGGGAAACTTGACGACTTCGAAGTCGCTTCAAACGGTAAGTTCGTTGTGTTACTTTGCGAGCCACGGCCCTTCGCTAACATCAGTTCAGGCTGGCGGCGCTACTGGTTTCGTCGTGCTGGTCATTGGATGGTATCTGGAGCTGGCTCTCATGCTCACCACCGTCGACTTCCCCTTCAACCTGCCTGTCTTCGATCTGAGCGGTGTCATCCCCAGCGGAACTGATATGAGGAAGAAGAGGAGGGGCAAGAAGGACGTCGAGAAGGGCGAGTAGGCCGAGCGTACACCACGAGTAAAGCTGAGAATTAGTTGAGGACGGGCAAATTGGCGCCACTCGCGGATACCATGACCGTGGCCGTGTGCGAAGTTCACAAGAAGGTCAAGCACCTAGTGAAGTTGCATCTTAACGCTGTGAAGTCCGATACGGTTGTATGGATGATGAATTGAACTGCCAATCCTATGTCAGATCTCTCGGGTTGCAAATATTCGCTGATGGGTGATTCGAAGGGCGAAGTATATGCCAGGATAAGCTTCCGGGCAGGGGTTATGATGGTACTGTAACTGTCAGAGAAAGTGGGCTCTTCAGGGCAAGCTCCTGCCTACCTGCAGCTAACTGTCAAACTCATACCCACCACATCACATTGTATTGATCTCTTCGTGTTTCCACAGCACTGTCACCTTGTCCTTGGACCTGAGGTCGTCTATATCTTCCTTTGTCTCGTTACTTGCTCTTGAGTATGGCCGACTCAATCCCCGACGACCTTCACGAGAAACGGGTAGCTGTCCACGACATGCTGCAACCCTTGCACTTCGATTCGGAGGAAGAGTTCCAACGGTATTGGACGTGGTTCCAGATCCAATACGAGACATCGGGGAAGGCGCCCAGATCGAAGGGTCCTCCCTACCAACAAAGAACGAACTCGGCCTGTCGGTGTCGAAGAGACGCGACGCGAGAGCGCGTGAACAGGGGCATTCGAAAAGGCAGGAACGCCAATACCCTCGATTGTCCAGCGACGATTGCGATCGTTCGGTTGTTCAGGTCAAGAGAAGACGAGACGCCGTATGCTGTCCGGATTGAACGGACACGCACCTGGGCTCTGCCACAAACTCATACTCATACCGCCGAGTGGATGATGAACCAGCGCTGCCCGTCTTTGATGATGTACAAGTCCTGGCGGCATCCTGGAACTGCGCCAGCTGAACATGACAAACGACCACAACGAGCTCAACGCCCGGTGGAAGTGGAAGAGTGCAGAGCCTCGGACAGTGAGATAGCTCTGCCGAGTGTAATCCAGGAACGTATGCCGGTCGTTCAAAGCGTGCCACAAGCTCGGTTTCAACAAACAACCACGCCGTTGGTGTACGAGAGGGATGCCCAGACGGCGAACGAGAGGAGTATTCGAGCACTTCTGGACCGAGAACTGGTGAGCCAGAATCAGAGAGAAGCCCCGCATTTGGCTCGAAATGAACTGTTATGTCAACGGTGCAACCATATCGTGCAGAAGCCGCTAAGCTTGAGTGGAATTCGGACCGTAATTGACATGCATCAACGCGATCGACACCACAACAACAATTCTATGTATAGAGCTCGAGATGCCAGCAACCACGAGAAGTCAGACAACTCTTGAAGAAAAGGGCATATTCAGCTCGAAGCCACCGACTGCCAAACCTCAGAGCAACAAGCGAAAAGCCACTCCTAACCAGACAGCTCCATCGAAGAAGGCCAGGACCACTACGAAGTCGATACCTGCCAATGACTCAAAGGACCTTGAGAATGGAGAAGATGAATCGATCACCATCAATCGCGCACCTGTCCTCGAGCTCTGGGCGATTTCTGTAGCTCGCTTCATGTATCCAGAGATTGACTGGTCAACCTGTTTAAGCATCGGTGGAGCCATTAGTACAATCACTGCTATATCGAAAGGGCGTGCAATAGGCGCTACGGAGAAACCCGATCCTGGCAAAGCGCAAGAGAAGCGCGACAAGAGGCGTGAAGATCAGGCTGACCTCGATGAGGTCGAGGTAATGGGCTTTCACCTCAAGCTCAAAGATGGCGCGGCCATGGTAGGAGACAAGCCGAAGAAGGGAAATGAAGATACGTTGAAGAAGAAGTATGGAGATGAGCAATATGAGAAAGTCAAGAGCACGTTTGAGGAGAGCTTGAAGGCTTGGAAGGGAAAGGAAGAGGAGCTGGGCAGCAGGGCTTTTGGCATGTACGAGGACTTTCGTCCTAATATACCGCCTGGTCAGAAAGGGTGGGGTCGAAAGGGACAGCTGAGACTGGCCACCATCCAGAGTGCTGTCGGGGGTGGTTGAAGCCGCTGCGTCCAGTAGGACTGCATCTGCATGCAGCCTCTGCATCGAATACCTCGACCTCGACAAGAAGTGCCTGCCTCTCAAACCAGGACTATCTTTTCGGTCGAGCCCTTTGTGAACCACGCCGCAATCACCTTCTTCGATCGCTCGCTCACACCTTCTCGCCCTTCTGCGGGCTCTGGCTTGAACAGACCAACGCGACGAAACGTGTTCGGGCCGTCGCCAGTTGGGAGCAGCGCAAGCGCAGACCATGACCTCTTTGTATCGATTGAGCCTTTCCAATTGCCTGTCATCACTAGGGGAAGCATTGCCAACTTCGTGCGTCCCTTCTTCAGATCGGCATAATCTGCATGGAAAATTGCTCGATCTTGGTGCATACTCACCATACCGTTTACGCCAAGCACGTGAAGCAGTCGACCACACACCTCTAGTCGGCTGGATCTGACAGCGGAAGAAGCGTCGCGCTCCATCGGTGGCGGAGAAGAGGAGCTGACTTCGATCAGAGAAGCAACACAGTCTGCGTTGTCGAGAGCCTCTAGGTTGGCCAGGTCGCCTCTCCAAGAACATGTGATTCTGTGATAAAGGTTCAACGGTGCAACTTCTCGGTTGCACGCGGCCCAGGACCATGACGGTACTTCATCAGCATGTGGGTGTTCGTCCTCTTCCTCGACGGAGCGGGAGTCTTCCTTGCAACAATGAGGCTTTACTTGAACGAATGAAAGCCCCACGGCGATGTCGCTTTCCCACAAGCCGTCGATGTACCTGTCTTCCAGCTTCTGAGCAAACCTGCTAGCGATTCCCCCAAGAGCTGGAAGACGGTCTTCGGGGTACTTAAGCTCCAACAGAGTACAGGTCCTGAGCAATTCGTACCATTTGGCGAGCCCAGCATCTCGGTCTTCGAAACGTACATTGGCTTTCGCTATCTGACGCCCATCTGGAGAGCTCCAACGTGTGATCGTTTCCGCTACCCCATGCGGCGCACCCACAAACGGACACGGCGTTAGAGGATATTTCAAGAATTCGACACACTCCGTGCTGTGACACTCGAAAGAAAGGCGGTCGATCCCGAAGTATAGTATTCGAGGTGACAGAAGCCTTTCTTGCAGGACCCAACCTCGAGTGAGCAGCGGCGAGGGAAGGTCTCGGCGGCCGTAGGTATACACGGTCGACCAATCCACAGGCCTAGAAAGTTTCAACAGGCTTGCGACTTGCTCTCCTGGCCAGCTCACTGGAATTGCACACGATGCGTCAACCAAATGTGGATGAACACCTCTTGGGATCCCCGCATAGCTGTTATGTCCCTGTGGTGCTGCTATGGTGAACGCAGAATGCGAATAAACATCAGCCATATGTGCGAGCTCTCGCAACTTGTCAGACTCATCGTCCTGTATGATGCAATAGCTGTCAATCCACAGGTACTGGAAGCCGAGAAGTCGAGTTATGTTGAAAGCATCTAGAAACGTCCTTGGAATGTCGAATGTCCGGAGCGAGCGCTTATGTCTGTCGATATTCTTTGTCATCGTTTTCACAGGGTCGGGATCCCCCCAACGATGGCTCAAGGTGACGTATTGGCCCCATTTGCCATCGGTCTCCACCAAATGCGGATCAACGCCTTTGCGTGGGTCGCCGACGTGGACGACTCGAGTTGGTAGGCTACGGTTGACGACCGGCGGACATCTGCTATGACGATGTGCACACTCGTCTATCCAGCCTTTGCAGATGTCCAGATCAGTGACTCCTTCTAAATTCCGTACGGCGAGAGATGGGCAGTCCTTCGTTAGGGGTGTGACCAGGAATTCAGCGCTCCGGGGGATGGAACGGTAGACGGCAGAGTAGCGGATGAGGTCGACTGCTCCCCGTGCAGGTGCGCAACGTCCGTGCAAATATGAGCACAACATGGCTTCAATTTTGCAATGAGTATCATCTCCACCGTGCGTATCGAACGTGAGCGTTCCTGCAGTGAGCGCTTTGGAGAAGGTTTCCGAGACCACGTGCATTGTGCAGAATGAGCAGCCGTGCTGTGCTGCCTTTTCGACATCCAGAAATGAACGATGATGTGGGACTTCAAGACGTGGGAGTCCAAGACGCTGCCACGTTTCAAGCGGCCACCGTTCAGGATCCAGCACATACGCGAAATCTGTCGCGGTGCATGTTCCACACAGACTTGGTGTCGGCTCGGTGTCTTCCATGAACCTTCTCGGTATCGGCAACGAGCGTCAGTACACTTATTGCTCTTGGACACGCAAATGCATCGAATAGCAAGATATTGTGGCCACACAGCGTGATATGGTGAGATGCACCAGCCTTGCCTTTACTCAAAGCGCCTCCTCGCGTAAAGTGAGCACGTTCAAGTCCACATCCTTGCACCCGTGCACTTGGCACTGTGCGGTTGCAGAAGCCACGCTGGAAAGCGAAGCCAACAGCTTCAGGAGCTCCGCTGTTATCTATGGCCTGATCTCTGGGCAACCACAGGATGGCCACAGAGATGTGTCTCCAGCACACCATCAGCTCGCGGTGGCTTCATATACGGGTTGCCAGTGCCGGAGATCGCTTTCATCTCTGATAGCTTCGGCCACGTGCAAGGACAGCTTCCGACCTTCATCAACAAGAACAGCTGGTATTTATTCCCTGCTCAGCACCACGACATCCACTTCCTCCCGAGCACCGTCGGTAACGACGCTTATAGTAACGCTGGTCGCAGCTTCGCGGATACTTCTCAAGCTCCCATCACATAGACCGACCAAGACCCCGTAGCCAGATTCGTAACCTGGAACGTCGCCTCCTGCGCGCCGTCTTGCCAAGGCTTCAGTGTAACAATGACCGCCTTCCGGGTCTCGTCCCAAGTACCCCTCAAGAAGTCAAAGCCATCCGCCAGCGTGATACCCTCAATTGAAGGACGTTTCATAAGCGTCTCCCGTGTCCAAGGATTCTCCCAGATCTTCTTCTCGCCATCTTCGACATTCAGTCGTCCGTATCCGATCCCAGAGTTACCTGAATGTGGTTCCATGTGGACAAGATTGTCATCCTCGTCAAACACGACGTCGTTGCGAGGATAGAAGAGTCCTCCTTTCTCCCACGTGGGCTTGAGGTGTGAGTCGGCATACTGCTGGATTGCGATCAACTCTTCCTCCTTGCCAAGCTCCGACAGCATTTGGGAAAAGTTGCCCCAGGAGATGGTCTGGTACGGCATATGGGCCTGCATCACGGAAATCTCTTTCTTGGCGATGCTGTGAGCTTTTTTGAGAGTCTCAATCGAATCTGCTGGCTCGCCATCGACCAAGACCAGATTGCGGAATGCACCGGCCACTTGTGTCTGTTGCAGCTCGATCTTCCCATCGATCTTTGTGATGTAACCTAGTGTTGACTGCTCGTACAGGCCGCGCACAGCTTTGGAGTTCCAGTTGTTCATGTAGGCGTTGGCCCATGCGGTGTGTGCCCCTTGCCGCGATGGCAAAGCTTTGCCCGGTTCCAGAGCATAGAACAAGGTGTACATGCCATCTTCCTGGACCATATTCTTCCTCTCCAACGCATCTTGGTACTTCTGCAACACTCCTTCCACGACATTCGTACCATCTCGAACATCATTCAACCTCATGGCGATGATCTATCTTTCTGTCAGCACATCCATCCCCAGCAGCGTTCTTTGAGCCATACTCACAGGAAACTGATTGCATACCACAAAAACAGCATTCGGCTCACAGCACACGCCCACCCAATCATTCTCCTCCATCTGCCTCAAAATCTCCCTCTGCACACTGCGGTTATCATAAACAAACTCCTCCCTCCCAAGCCCCCAAAACAATGGATTCCACACCAACCGAATACTCCCCTCCCTCTCGAACTCATCATCGTCAAATAACATCGCATAGAGACTCGTCATCAACAACAAATGCCCACTATACAGAATGTTCTCCTGCTTGATCGGATCCGCCCAAGGCTTCCTCAACTCCTTCAGATACGGCATGGTGGCGATTCCACCATGCGAGGTGTCGAACCAGTAGCCCCATACGGAGCGCAGGAGCATCTTGTGGATTGCGCGGCGGATTAGGGGTTTGAAGACGCCTTTGAGGATCGGGAGGCGGTGGAAGTGGGCGACGGACATGGCGTAGGTCATTGTGGCGAGTTGGTAGCGGTAGGCGTCGTCCCATTCTTGGGAGCCTTCTTGGCTGCCGAAGTGGTGCCATTCGCCGTCGGGTTGGGAGAGGAGGTTGTGGTAGTGGCGGAGGTGACCGGCTTGTTTGTGGTCGAGCTTGGGGTATTGGGAGAGGTCAAAGGGGAGGTTGGCGGGGGTTGGTGATGTTGCTGTTGTGGTGGCGGTCGTTGTGGTAGACATGTTGGACATGTGTCCGATTGTCTGTGAGCTCAATCAATGGTGACTGATAGATGCTGCGTTGTATACAAGTTTATTTGCAAGATCGGACCTCAAGCAAGCGCCGAGAGAGACATTTTGTGGATGGCTTTACTTGTGGTTACTGCGGCTCGAAAACTCAACTGGCGGCTGGAAAGATATCATGTTTGACCTGAGGTAGATCGATATCATGTGCTCGCAGGACGATGTAGGGCTCGAGAGAGCAGAGTCCAATGAGCACCTTGCGGATCCTCATCCGCAACTCGAGACCCAAGCATTCAATCGCTTGGCCATAAGGCTAACCCTAGTGAAGTCGATTTAGTGCTGAGGTCCTGCATTCGGTAGTCGCGCTGCATTAGGTCCCTTGCGTTTTACCGCCACTCAGCATCTGAGCCTTGCAGCTCAGTTGGTGTATCATAGGGCAAGGCGACAGAGTGTACGGCTTGAGGACGCCATTGCCAATCGTTTTCGTTCTCATATGTGTATGCTTGTTTTGAGATTGATATAGCTCTATTATATTGCTCACTTCCATTGCAGTGCATGCCCTTCTCGACTCCGTTCATTCTTTGATCTTGCGTATCGATTGGCGAAAGCACTTCTCTTTCTGATGCGTTCGCCATAGAAGTAGAAGATGATGGGCAGTGGCATCTGAATCACGGCCAGACATCCAAGCATGGTCATCGTCCAGTGCACGCCAATGCCGTTGTACATGGGGCGAGAGACCAGATTGATCATACCAGATGCCAGATATCGCCAGCAAGTGATGATCGCGAGAGCACTGCCAGAGTAGATTCCGTACGTGTCCAGCAAATATTGATAGACAGTGACATAGATACCAGCCCAGGAGAAGCCCAGCAGCACGGTTGCGCCCAGGCCAGACCATGGCGATATCCAAGAGTAGTTCGTCCATCCCAGCCAAAAGAGAGCGATGGGGAAAGCAGGTGCGGCGAGGAGAGCATACCATAGGCGATACTCGGGATCCGGAAGATCTTGGCCAGGAATGTTTGCGCTTCTGATCAGTTCACCTCTCCAGGTGCCCGTTATCTGCTCGTGCAATGTTTGGACCTTTCGCTTGTAGAGGTGATAGTACCAGGGTACGAAGCAACTCCAGAGGGTGCAGCCGATCCCGATGGCTACGAAGACTGTCCCAATGAGTCCTCTCTCGAAGTTGTAGGTGTCGCCAAAGATGTATGTGAAGCCTTGGAGCAGACCGAAGACGACGATGTACTCCAGCACGATCCAACCTCCCAATAGAACAACGATCGGCTCTCGGGTAATCATGTGGAATGCACGGAGGAGGGCAATCTTGAAGCGGGCCCAGATGGTGTTTTGCAGGTCGAGTTCAGCTTTGAAGCGGTGTGAGCCTGTAATGTCGCGAAGATGCTTCGCTCGCCACGATAGCAGGATTGGAGAGAATGTTTCTGGCAGGAAGAAAAGAGTCAAGATCAGTGTTGCGCCAGAGAGGATGACGGCGATCCAATCTGTCCAGCGCCAGCTGATGGTGGTTGATTGAGCAATCCAAGCACCAACGACAGGCGACAGAGCTGTTCCCCAGAAAGAGGCCAGAGCGATGATCGGCCATGCGAGCGTTCGATGTACCGGTCCAAAGATGTCCGCAGTGGAGGCTGCGTGGATGGCAAGCAATATGCTACCTGACAATCCAGCGAACAGTCGAAAGACGCATTGAGCGCCAAAATTCGGTGCCAGCGCAGCGCCAACAAGCCATACGACGTGGAAACACCTCGAGATGACATAAATTGGATTTCGACCAACCGTCTCGGCGATAGGTCCAGCAAACAGAGATCCGATGGCAAGTCCAAAGGTGTACAGACTTGGCGATAGCGCCTCTGCTTCCTCGCTCACATGGAACTCTTTCGCGATCTTGGAACCAGCTTGACTGTCGGCAGACGAAGCCCAGTCGACGGCGAAGACGTTGATCCAGAGAATAGCGAAGATGACGGATCGTCGGGCTATTGACCAGTTCCGAGGATTGAGCGGATCTATCAGACAGTATTAGGACTGTCCCACGCAACCTGCTTCCAAACGTTACCATGCGGTCCATCCCACCCAACAATGATATGGCCATCTTCTGGACCGCTCTCCTTCAAGTCGGCGGTGGTGGTGCTGGTGGTCGAAGAAGCAGCATCGCTCAGCACGCTGACCTTCTCATTCGACACATTCACGACCTTGCCAGTCTCGACCTGTCGAGCGACGGACGCCCTGATGGCGCGGTACTGGCGAAAGGACTGCATGGCCTAAAAGCTTGCAACGTAGCCCAAGACATCTCGGCGAAGGCTTGTTGGTTATATGGAGCCATTTTTCCTTGCACTGCTCGTCGTCACTAGACGGCGTCGGTGTGGAGGTTGGTCAGAGACTAGAGCACGCCATTATGCTCGAATAAAATCGGTGCTGGCTCCATCCTTTCCGCGTAGCCGGTGCTGTTGTTTTTCTGTCAGCGATCCTTGCCGCTGTGGGCCTTGCTGTCGTCACCTGGGGTTCGTCCGAGAGTCTCGCGGTAGTCTTGCGGCACTTGGTCACCATCGTTCTATCCATCTTCGACGCATCTTCTATCAATGTGACAAGTTGTACTATATGAGGACGAGGTGCTGGGGAAAGAAGGAGGCTCGAAACCAAGGCGTTGGGTGAGAAAGGCACGGGCCTGCACAACGACGACTTCACCTCCTTTCGACTCGATCGCATGCATCACTCAGACCGTCCTCGTCACTCATCCATCAGCAAAAACAAAGCATCATGGGATTATTGCGTGCTCAAGTTATTGCAATGTCGAAAGTTCGGCTGCATCGACCTTCGAGTTGAATCGACCGCACACGCCACGGAGATACAGATCCCAGGATTCAGGACTCGTGGAGGTGTTCGACGTTGGCAGCGATATCATCATTCCGTCCATCATCTGCTGTATGGCCTGCTACTCCTCGGATTGCAAAACGTCCACCAACCCCGTCCCCTCAAACACCCTTCCCCACTCCCCTCTTAACAACATCTCCAAATGCGGATCTCTCTCCTCTCCACACAAACATTTTCTCAAGTCCCTGATCATCTCAGTCATCGTGTATAGCCAACCTCTCTCAATTTCCGTTTCGCTCAAGCCCGCCTTCTTGCCGACTCTGCTCCCTCTCACCGCACCAATGGCAAAGACTACACCAGAGAAGTCAATACATGGGTCGCCGACCTTGGAGTCTGACCAGTCCAGGACGCCTGTGATGGAGCCATCTTTCGGGTCGATGAGGATATTCTCGGTGTTGATGTCGGCATGGACGAAGGCCGCTTGATAAGGCGTCTCTGGGGCTTGCAATACGTTGTCGAGCTTTTCTTTCAGCAAGCCTGGCACCTTTCCTTCGGAATCAAGAGCATGGCCGCTGCGGACTAGATCCTCCCACGCCAGGGCGGTTTTATTGACCCTCGATCTGATGTTAACCTTGCCCTCCTGAAACTCTGTTGCAGCAACGGCCTTCTCAACATCGGCACCCCTCAAGTCAATTAGCAACTGCGCCAGATCCTCTTCAGTCTTCGCCGTAGGGCGCGACTCCTGCAACGAAACACCTTGCAGTCTTTCCTCCAAGTTTCCTCGCCATCCCTTCACAATCAGCTGTTCGACCAGCACCTCGGCGACGATCTCAGGCTTGCTCATGGACTTCTTGGCGAGAGCCTGAACAGCAGCATCTCGAAGCAGGTTCTGGAAGGCTTTTCTTGTGTCCGGCAGACAGCGAGCGACGTGATGGTCTCCAATGGCGTAGACGGCATGGTGAGTCCCTTCTGCAAAGCGACGGCAGGTGGTGTCCAGGTTGCGGTTTAGGATTAGGTGGGCTGCGTTTCCGACTTCTGTGGGTGTTGGCTCTGTGGGCTTGTCACCACTCTTGTGGTCTGACGAGCTGCTTGACTGGGTGAAGTCATCATCGGAGGTAGCCATTTTGGTGAGGCGGTACGAAAACGGAACTCCTTGAGTAGGTTTTGGTCTCTGTGCTCCTTTTACGACACGGTAAGTCGTGGTTTATATGGTCTTTGACGTTGTTTGCTTATCCAACTCCTTCAACGTCAACCTGCTCGTTTAGACATTGGAGTCACCGCTCTGAAAGACACACGAGGAATACCTTAGAAGCTTCAAGAGCCATTGAGATTTATTCAGAATGCCCAAAGGATTGTGTCCGCGTTTGATAAGCCGGGACTGCATTGAGGTTGGTGTTGATGACTCGAAATGCACGGTGTCCCAAATGCGTGCGCCGAGGCGGTGCAAAGCCAAACTCAGCTGGCTGGCATTGCGAGCCAGCCAATTCAGTTCACGCAAGAGTTGAGTCCGTGACGACTGGGAGAATGCGGCAGTCGGTGGAAACATAGACTTTGCCAGTAGTGTCAAAGTTGAATCTCTGTTTGTCACACTGTTGAAGCTGTCCGCGTATAAACATCACGACAACCTATTCCCTCTCTCGCCCTTCCAGATCTCGCGAATCGGCGCATAGCACGTACTCTCCCACTGCTTCATCGCCTCGCTCCCATCATTCTGGAACGCAGTCCTCGTCTCCAAAATATCTCTCAACCTGCCCTTCGCAATCGCCATCAATGAGCCACCAGGATATTTCTCCTCCTCGATCATCTCCTTCATCCCCTGCGCGACATCCTCGGGCGTGATGCAGACATCGTCAGTGTAGCTGAACTGGCTGGCGACGGCATCGGAGCGGTCCTTCCAGAGCGGCGTGGCTACCATACCGGGTAGAATGCAGACAACTTTGCAGTTCTCGTCGATGTCGGCTTGGCCCATGGATTTGGTAAAGCCGACGACTGCGTGTTTGGTTGCGCAGTAGAGCGCAGCGGCGTATTGTCCTGTAACGCCTGCGCCGGAGGAGACGATCAGAACCACGCACGGCTTGTCGACGGAGATGGCGCTGCGCATGGCGATGCGGGTGAGCTTGATGGGGTGCTCGGCGTTGATCCTCATGGCTTTGTAGCCGCCCTCTTTCTCCTCGTCGTAGATGAAGGAAGACCACTTCGGCTCAAAGACGCCGGCTCCTGCGATCCAGACATCGCCAGCTTGTCCCCTCCCGAAAACCTCTTCGATTTTGTTGGGTATCGCTTCGAGGTCTTTCCAGTCTGAGACATCACATTTCATGAAGTGGACTTTATCTGGGCTTTGGCTTATCAGGTCTTTTGCAGCGGGAGTGAGCTGCAGGTCACATATGAGGATTCCTCGGGCACCGCTGGCGAGCGCCAGTTGTGCAAACGAGAAGCATATTCCTGAGCCGCCGCCTGTTATGACAACGATTTTGTCTTGGAGTGGGAAGTGGCCGACAGGCATCTTGAAGGCAGATTGAGGCACAGTGCGATTGTAGCTGTAGGCCGACAATGGTCAGAAGCAGAGACGATAGAGTGCACGTTTCCGGTGCAACTTGTTCAATTCCCGTGCCTATGCGAGTTGGTGAGTTTGCGAGGCTATTAGAGACAAAACTCCGCCAAGACAGTTCAACTGAATGCTGGTGGCATCTTGTGTCATTCCGTTGGAGCAAAGCTCCGTGTGTGGTTGTGGCAAGAGGAGGTGGGGTCGATGCATACAATGGCGTCGAATGGAAGGTGTGCAACAGCCTATCGTTTTCCCGGCTGCATTTTCCAGGCCACGGCTTCGACACCACATCGATCCAAAGATCCACCACTACCCAACACTGATGTTGATCATCTTGATGTCGTCTACGGGCTTTTCCTTCCACACTTTGGCATTCTCAATCAAATGCACAACGTCCATCCCCTTCACGACCCGCCCGAAAATCGTGTGCTTGTCATCGAGCCAAGGTGTCCTCTCTGTGGTAATGAAGAATTGACTCGCATTGGTCCCGGGCCCAGCGTTGGCCATGCTCACAGTGTAAGGCTTGTCGTGACGGAGCTCGGGAGTGAACTCGTCCTCGAACTCTTTACCCCAGATCGATTCACCACCAGTGCCATCGCCGAGTGGATCACCAGTCTGGATCATGAACTTGCGAATGATGCGGTGGAAGGTGATGCCGTTGTAGTAGCCGTTGCGCGCGTGTGTTGTGAAGTTTTCGACTGCTTTGGGCGCATGTTGAGGGAACATTCGAATCTGGATATCGCCCATGGTCGTATGGATGGTAGCGGATGTACCCATCCTGGCTTCACGCGCCTCTTCTTCAGCTTTCTTGGTCCCATTGAGAGTGCGAGGCCTCTCGTTGTGGATGTCGCGGTCGGATCTGGAGACGCTGCTATCATTGGTGAACATGTAGAAGCGAACCTTGCCTGAACCGGTAGCAACGAGCATAGCGTCGCGTGCTTCGGCTTCCGCGAGCAGAGGGTTGTCTGAGGTGGCCATCTGGACCGTGACGACGCCTTTCTTGTCCGGCTGTCCTTGATAGAGCGCGAGATTGAGCGGCCTGAACGGCTCCTCTCGCCCGTATGTCTTGACGACTTTGTTCGACAAGGTGTTGATGACCTTGGTTCCCAGTATACTTCCATACAGGATGAAATGTCCACTCTCGTCGAAGATGACGTTGAAGCGATTGCGGACAGCAGGGTTCTCTATCTCTCGCTCCACCGCTATCCGTCTGCCAAAGTCGATGGCTTCTAATGGCTCACTACTCAAAGTACCAGCCTGCTGCATCTCTGTGATTGTCGTGATACTTTCGTCATACGTGCGGTACAACTTGCCCGAGGCGAAGTCGAACACGCGCACCTTGCGATCTGGAAAGGAGAAGGTAGAGAACTGCTGTCCCGTGGGTGAAATGGTGATCGAGCACGGTATCGATTTCGCCTTCTTGAATTCGAACAACGACGTGCTGCTTTTCATCTCGAAAACGTTGTCTGGCTTCTCGTACGATCCTGACGGTCTCCAATACTCGACCATGCCGCTTTCGTCGGCTGATATCACGCAGTCATAGGCATTGTTGTATACCATGACATGCACTGGCTTTCTGTGCAAGCTCGAGATGACCTGCAGCGGAGACTGATTCTCCCCCCGACCGTCGTAGATCGATATGCCACCGTCGGTCTGATTTGAGGCAGCCAACGTAGGATACGAGGATCCATGTCCATGCACGAAACACACGGCATTTGGAGGTTTCTCGGGCTCAAGCATTGCCAACAGATCGAATGTCTCAACGTCAAATATCTTGATAGTTCCGTCCACGCCGGCAGTCGCGTAGCTCCTCCCGTCTGCACTCACCGTCGCACCTCTTATCTCGCCATCGTGCGCCTTGTACTCTTTGACAAACTCGATCCCTCCCGAAGTCTTCTTCCAAAACTTGACGTAGCCATCGATTGAGCTGGTGATGAGGAAGTCGGTATGCGGTGTGAAAGTACAGAATGAGAGTTGATCCTTGTGCATCAACGATTTGGAGTATCTCGTGGCCGAGGGTAGGGCAGCAATGTATTGCTTCTCGAACTTGAGCTTCCTTCTCTTCTTCTTGCTGGGCTGTTCGGCGGACGGTAGCGCTGGGCCGAGGTCGTCGTCTGAGTCGGAGTCGCTGGCGTCATCCTTTTCGACCTCATCGTGCGGTCGTTTGGTGCCCTGCGGCTGTTCGTCCTGTTCCGTCGCCATGTTGTGGTTGAAGTTGTCGCAACGAAAGCTGTGTCTCGAGATGCAGGCAAGCAGAGTACGCTAATGTCTCGCTTGCAGCGGCCCGTAACGTCAGCAACCCGTGAGTCCAAGAAGACGCTAGAGCTAGCATCGCCCGTCTGGGACATCTGAGTAATGAGAAGACTGCGAGAGACTCCCACTGCACTTCGCCACAGACACAAACACTCCTGACTCACTTTTGATCACTGCCACCGCCTTGTTTGCTGCTGTATTTACACGTTTGATCAGGCCGAACTTGTGAGAGCCTGCGTTTCCTTATTGCCAGTATCACGAGCGCACGAACTCCAGCTACCGACGCTTCCATTACAGCATCATCCTGGACCAACAGAACCACCTTGCCGGAGACTCACCACACAGCACCATGGAGGCGGCGGTGCCCGCTTCGACACCATCGTCACATCCCAATTCAGACCAGTCTCGAGGAGGTCGGGGTGGAAGGCGGCGTGGTAGAGGACAGAGAGGACAGGCTCGAGGTGGCGAGACTTCTTCGCTCAGCCTTCGCCCTGCCAGTATTGCGCCAGAACCCGCAGGCGAATCAACTTCGAATCATGCGGATGGCCCATCTCGACAGCGAGGCCGTGGCGGGCGGAGTAGAGCTTCATCGCGGGGCAGAGCTGGAAGGCAAACGGAGAATCGCACAGTGAACGGGCGGACATTTGGCGGCCAACTGACGCGAGAGGAAACGAATGCGTCGGAACTATCATCAGGTCAGCTCGGTCTACATGGGAGCGCCCCAGTGTTCGTGCCAGGCCAGCAACACGTTCAAAATGTCACACAGACTCAACCACAACCGAGAGCCGCAAGACAGCCACGACCAGCAAAACGTCGAATGTCGAAATCGCAGGCACCTGATATCGCCACTCGTACGCACGAGGATATCGACAATGGTCATTACGAATGTGCCATCTGCACCAGTGAAGTCCGGCGCCATAGCAAAGTCTGGTCTTGCCACACGTGTTGGACCGTATTCCACATCCATTGCATCAAGAAGTGGTCTTCCAATGCTGGAGCATCCATGGCCCAGCCAAATCAGCAGGACGGTGAGATACCAGCCATTAGGCAATGGCGCTGTCCAGGTTGCAATCTTCCCAAAGACACCCTTCCATCTTCCTACACCTGCTGGTGCGAAAAGGAGACCGAGCCTCGTCCACTTGCTGGCTTGCCACCACATTCTTGCGGCCAGACCTGTAGCAAAGAGAGGGCCAGGAAGTGCCCGCATCCTTGTCAATTGACGTGCCACGCTGGACCTTGCCCGCCGTGTACACATATGGGGCCTACTCAGTCGTGCTACTGCGGCAAGCACACTACTACCAAGAGATGCTCAGAAACAGACTACACCTCTGGTTTCAGTTGCGGCGAGATTTGCGGTGCTGAGATGCATTGTGGTGAGCACTTTTGCGCACGCCCTTGCCATGATGGACCTTGTGGACCTTGCGACGTGCGGATACTGGCTAGGTGCTATTGCGGCGGTGTTGAGAAGGATGTACTTTGTAGTGACCGAGGCGATCCAAAGGACAGTCAAACGACTCACAAAACCCGTGATGGCGAGTCTGCATCTGAGGAGTGGATCGGCATCTTCGATTGTGGCAATCTCTGCAGTCGCGCTTTCGACTGTGAGATCCACCATTGCGAAAACCCGTGCCATTCGCAGGAGGCTAAAGTAGCTCATTGCCCTCGCTCGCCTGATGTTGTCACCCACTGCACTTGTGGCAAGACTCCGCTGGCCGATTTGCCCGTGGATCCTCGTCTTACTTGTGAAGACCCCATCCCAAGCTGCGACAAAGCTTGCGACAAGATCCTTCCGTGCGGTCATTCCTGTCCAGCAGTCTGCCATTCCGGAGATTGCCCGTCATGTCTGCAGGTCGCCAACATCACCTGCCGTTGTGGTCGAACATCGCACAATACAATTTGCCACCAGGGCAAAGTTGAGCCGCCCCAGTGCACGCGGATCTGCAGGACGAATCTCAATTGTGCGAGACACATGTGCGAGGATCGTTGCTGCGAAGGTGAACGCAAAGCAGTCGAGAGACAATCCGCCAAGAAGAAGCGTCGGCCACTGAACGCTACTACACGAGGTGCTGACGACAATTTCGAGCCTGAGCACATCTGCACGAGAGAGTGCGGCCGATTGTTGACCTGTGGCAATCACAACTGCGCTGAACTGTGCCATAGAGGACCCTGTGGTACGTGCCGAGAGGCCATCTTCGAAGAGATTAGCTGCCATTGTGGTCGAACGACATTGCAACCACCGCTACCTTGTGGGACATCTCCACCGCCTTGTCGTCTTCCATGTGACCGACCGAAGTCTTGTGGTCATCCACAAACATCACATAATTGCCATCTCGACGATGACAACTGCCCGAGATGCCCCTTCCTGGTGGAGAAGCGTTGCATGTGCGGGAAGAAGACGCTGAAGAACCAACAATGCTGGCTACGTGAGGTTGGATGTGGCGAGCTCTGTGGCAAGAAGCTGTCATGCGGTTTTCACTACTGTCGAAAGCCATGCCATCGAAGTGGCGGCTGCGAAGACGCGAATGGATCGCAATGCCAGCAGCCGTGTGGCAAAGAGAAGAAGGTTTGTGGACATCCAGATGAGCAGCCCTGCCATGCACCCTTTCCCTGCAAGGAAGAGAAGCCGTGTCAGAACAAGATGTTCATTACCTGTGAGTGCCAGGCACAGAAGCAGGAGGTCAAGTGCGGTGCATCGAAGAGCAGTGACGGTAATCTCAACAAGTCGCTGCCCTGCAACGAAGAGTGTGCACGGCTGGAACGCAATCGCAAGCTGGCGCTGGCATTGAACATCGACCAGTCGAACCATGTCGAGGGCGGCGATCACATTCCGTACTCTACGGAGACCCTTATTCTGTTTTCTCAGCACATGAAGTGGGCTCAAGTTCAGGAGAGGGAGTTCAGAGTCTTTGCCACGTCAGAGGACGAGAAGCGGTTGAGGTTCAAGCCGATGCAAGCTCAACAGCGAGCCTTCATCCACTCTCTAGCCGAGGATTTTGGGCTGGACTCTGACAGTGTCGATCCCGAGCCTCATCGACACGTCATGATTTGGAAGACGCCCCGTTTCGTCAGTCCACCGAACAAAACATTGGCAGACTCGTGGAGAATCAGACAACAAGCACAGCGCTCCACCAACGCAAGTGCAAATGTGTCCGACACCGAGGGCGTGAATCCCGCCAAGGTCAAGCCAAAGGCATTCGAACCCTTCAACAGCTTCCGCATCACGAATCCACGTTTTGGTCTCACAATCGACGAAGTGCGGTCAGAGATCGAGAATGTGCTGCATCCGAGCTCTCCATTCACCTTTGACATCGAATTTCTGCCCAGCGAGGACGTCATCTTGAAGGCCGTGTCTCGTACACTGCCGCCGCTTGATCTTGAACGTATGCTGCAGAACCTGAAGATCCCATTCGCTACTGCTGTTGCAGCCAAAGGTTTTGGCTCGACCCAGCTGTGCACGACCGACAGCTCGCTCAACATCACTCGCTACGAGTCTGATGGATCTGCTGGAGATGGATGGTCCAAGGTTGCTGCAAAGAAGAATGCGCCACGGATTGTCGTCCAAGACAGTGTCGGTTCGACCAATGCATTCGCTGCACTCACCTCGGGCAATGTGACTTTTGCCAAGAAGCCCAAGGCCAAGCCCAAACCTGAGATTGTGGCGGATGATTGGGAGACGGCCGAGATGGCAGAAGAGGAGAAGGAGAGAGTTGCCAGCGCAAGTGAAGATGACGGCGGCGTCCATACTGATGAAGTCAGTCCGGATGAAGAGAGGCCTGACGTGCAGAATGAGATGGTTGCGAGCGACGACCTCGTTGAGGGAACGTCAGAGGCGAGGGATTGGGCTGCAGAGGTTGAGCGGTCGATGCCGATTTCGTGATCTGTGAGTTGTGTGCGCATTAAACCAAGTTTGCTTGACAGCGACCGCGCAGCCTGAGGTGCCTAGTGGATAGTCGATACCAATTGTAGAGTACTGCCAACGCTGCCGACTTGCTCGAGCGTGAGAGCGAAATCCTCAGAATTCGTACGTTCTTCACGACATCACAGATTTGACGGAGCTGGAGTCGACGAAAAGTCAGGACGTCGCTTTGTGCTGACACTCGTTGTGGGCTGGCGTGTCGGGATTGGCTCTTTGGCACCACCTTGATGTCAACACCGGTGGCCTTGTACATTGATGGCCAAGACTTTGACTTACAAATGGGCGACAGTAAAGATGCATCTCGCGCCGCAGTCCGCCATCTGTGCAACACAACAAAGCCATGGACACGTCTCTACTCATGCTACGGCAGGAGCCTACGATGATCATTCGACGCTCACAATGCGGCTCGACGGATTCTCACGAAGACTACGACCTCGGCCTGCATATCTTCGCCCTCTTCCTCATCTTGACCTGCGGAACATTCGCATGCTCCTTTCCAGTATTGGTGAAGGCGTTTCCCAAGCTTGCCGTGTCTCAACACGCCTTGTTCATCAGCCGGCACTTCGGGACCGGGGTGCTGATCGCGCTCGCCTTTGCACATCTACTGCCGACTGCTTTCGAGAACCTCTGGAACGAGTGTCTGCCGTATTTCTGGACCGAGGGATACGACGCTATGCCGGGCGTTATTGCCATGGCTGCTGCTTTGGCGGTGATGCTTGTTGAGATGGGGTTCTCGTTGTTTGGGTTGAAGCATACCCACGATCATACCGCGGCGATAGCGCAAGACGATGAAAGCCATCCAGATACTCTCAATGGATGTGCTAACCAGAACGGCACAGCACATAGCGGAGTTCAGAGTCCAGCCGCAGAAGGAAGTCGATCAGTTGAGCAGGGCAAAGCTGCCTTCATCTTCCCAAACGGCATCTCAAAGGGCATGCAGACTACGCATTCGGCAGCAGATCAGGAAGTCAGCGGAGAAGACACTGATTCGGAATCAGCAAGCCTTCTGCCCCACCACAAAGAGCAACGCATGATCTTGCAATGCTTGCTGCTGGAAGCCGGCATCCTGTTCCACAGCGTCTTCATCGGATTATCGATATCGATCTCCACAGGAACGACCTTCATTGCCCTCATGGTGGCGATAGCGTTCCATCAAATCTTCGAAGGTCTAGCACTTGGGGCGCGTATTGCGGCGATCCCGAGTCTGAGAATCTCAAGCTTGAAGCCTTGGGCGATGGCTGTGACGGTGAGTTGAGGCACTTACTTGGATGTACAGTGCTGATCGTATCCGGCAGTATGGGCTGACCTGTCCCTTGGGCCAGGCCATTGGGTTGGGCCTTCGCACGACGTATGACCCTGAGGGCGAGACGGCATTGTTGGTAGTGGGGATTGCCAATGCTATATCGGTGAGTCTGGACTTTGGGTGTGAGCAAACCTTTAGACTGATTCGGGGACAGGCAGGGATGATCATGTACGCCGGGCTGGTTCAACTACTTGGGGAGGATCTTCTCAGCGAGAAGAGCTACAGAACGCTTTCCCTTCGTGCTCGAGCAGAGGCGGTATTGGCGTTGCTCTTGGGATGTGGTCTCATGGCGATGATTGCCATTTGGGCGTAGTGGAGCGTGACGTTAGAGATCAGCCTGATGTGTCAAGCCTTCTTCGCAACTCATGTCTAATAATACAGGACGGTGAGAAAGGAGGGGCAGATGTGATATGGGACGAATAGCACGCTAGTCCGCATCTGGAGCGGGCGCGTCGACGCGTTCCCGTTCCGCTTTTAACGTCACTTCAACAACAACACGTCTTCACGTCCTCTGGTCTACGTCTGTACTCCCCATCAAACAATCTTGCCCACAATACTTTCTTATGCACTGCTGGAGACTGTGGGATAATGATCTCAAGGCGTCGTGCTGCTAGCTAAATACACATGATTGACAAGTCTTTTGGGGTCTTCGGAATGATAGCAACGTTAATTATCAGGGTAATTTATCACGCAGGTCTCGACTACTCGAGAAATAGAAAAGCAAGCACAGATTCCGCACTTATAGGACAACAGCGACTCTGCACGCTAACCTCAAATCACAGCCTGGAATCACGAACGACTGCCACATTCTCGCATGGACCTCCAAGCCTCTTGGCATGTTTATAATCCGTTCAAATGGAACGACTTGGCACGGCGGTGAGATGGACCACTGACCAATCGCCCTTCAAGACCAGACTTCATCGACGCCGTGAAACCACCAGCCATCGGGCCGAGAGACATCGGGCCAGTCGGCTTGCCGGAAAACACATTCCGCCGCCAGTCGAACAAAGTAGCAAGCGAGTTGTGCAGACAGTCTCGCCTGCGCCATGACCCTTCACTCAAAATGTTTCGGAATGTGAAGAACACGTGCGGGCCATCAACACCGAGATCGTCGTTGCTATGCTCTCCAGACAGTTCGCCCGCAGCCGTTGCGCGGCACATCCTCATCTTCGGGCTCGTCCACCATGCATCACTGTCTCTATAGCAACGCCGCTCTCTTTTTGGCTTTCATAGGATCTGTATTCGCTCAAACTGCTGGTAAGCGTACCCCTGGGACTGTCAAGACCGAATGCTAACAGTGGGGAAGTTCATATCATCACAATTACTGCATATCCCACCACATGCTCAACACCAAACGCGTGGCCTTCATACGCTTGGGTCTATACCAATGGAACAACTGTTCCTTACACATTCACCGACAATAGCAACAGCTCGTTGCCATCGGCCTCAGCGTTGCAGAGTGGAGTTATTTCAGCTCGGCCAGGGTCGGTGTCAAATCCGGGAGGCATCATCAGCAGGTCAGACGCCATATTCAACAGTGCGCAGACTTATGGCCCCGGCAGCTCGACAGCGTCTCAACGATTAGGACAGTCGCCGATTGATGGTGGGACGCCACTGCCATCTGATCGTTCGATCGATGGAAATGCAAATGGCAGTGGTCCGAATGGCTCCCCAGGATCAAACACCATCTCAGCGTCCTTACCATCACTTGTACCTTCATCGACCGCAGCTGGCTCTGGGTTAGACTCAAACTCCGTTGGAGATGTGCAGCCATCGACGGGTCAGAGTGGCTCCATTTCTTCGACTACCTCACCCCCGACCATTTCATTCGCTCTGTCACTGGCATGCCCCACGGCGCAAGCGGCATTTGGGTACGAAGAACCGACAAGTGGCGACCAGTATCAAGTGCAATGTGATACTACCTTTGCTGGGAGTCTGCTGGACACCCTTTCAACCCAGGATATGGAGTCTTGCTTGAGTTCCTGCAGTTCTGACGATGACTGCGTGGGGGCCGGATTCGATGCGGACTTATCAAGCTGCTCTCTATACTCTGCAGTCGCGCCAGGTACCAGCAAGTTGTCGCCGAAAGTACAATTCGCGCAGCTCAAAGTCAGGGCGGTGGTGACCGGTGGCACGACTTCATCTGTGACAATTGCGACTTTCGACTTTCCGGTGACCTCTTTCACTGTGCCTCCATCGCAATCCGCCACTTACGGTTCACTCACGGACAGTCCACTTCAGACTGATCCCATCACTCAGCTCATACTACCAGGGACCACTTTGATGCCTGGCTCGTCTGCTGTGATAGCTGGCACAACCTACTCACTACCGACCAAACCTAGCGTCCTGCACATCAATGGCCAGAACTTCGCATTACCAACTGGTTCTTCTGATTACATTGGCTCGCCTCTGACTCTTCCCAACGGAGTTGTCGCTACGCCCACGACGACTTGGGAGATAGCATCGGCGACGGCACCAGAAGCTTCTCAGACCACGCAGCTCGTGATTGCTGGAACCACTTTGGCGCCTGGTTCCTCTGCTGTCATTTCAGGCACGACTTACTCATTCCCAACTTCGGGCGGCGCAGTCTATGCAGATGGTACCTCATATGCACTTCCAACCCCACCCGGAGTGCCTCTGACCTTACCCAACGGTGTTGTTGCGACGCCGACCGCTGCTCCTGGTATCAGCTCGTCTATACCATCGTCGACAAGTGGGATTACAAGTCTCATCCTCCCAGGCACAACGTTACTACCTGGGTCTACTGCAGTCATATCTGGCACCTCATACTCCTTTCCAACATCAGGTGGAGCTGTATACATCGATGGCACGTCCTTCACACTGATGGGGCCAAATGGATCGCCGGTGACACTACCAAATGGAGTGCTAGCAACACCCACCGTCGGGCCTGCAAACCAGCCTTTGACAAGCGCTCCTGGAACATTATTCCAAACGACCAGTGTGACTGACATCATTCTTGGTGGGACTACAATAGCGCCAGGCTCCTCTGCAGTCATATCGGGCACGACGTACTCTTTGTTAATGACAGGGAGCACGATCTTTGTTAATGGACAGCCTTATCCTCTTCCAACCGCAATTCCCGGGGCACCTGTAACTCTGGCCAACGGGGTCGTCGTCACGCTGTTCGCCATGCGAAATGTGGTCATTGGCTCACTTACATTTACACCAGCGAGCGCCACAGAGCTTGTCCTTGCCGGTACTACGTTGGTCCCTGGCTCCTCGGCAGTGATCTCAGGCACTACATACTTTCTTCCAGCGTCTGGCAGCACGTTGTTCATAAATGATTCCCCCTTCACGCTGTCCGACGTTTCACCTGGTTCGCCCTTGACACTGCCGAATGGAGTCGAAGCTACGCCGACAAATGTGCCGAACTGGGTGGTTGAATCGCAGACACTCACTCCGGGTGGGTCTGCAGTGACGGTAGCTGGAACGACCTACTCTCTTAGTGGCACTCAGATCGTGGTGATAGCTCCCTCGACGACTTTCACTGGCGACCTCAGCGCACCTACCGACTTCATGACGAGCGTAGGATCCGTCGGACCAAGTCCAGGAGGCACTCTGTCTGCCCCAACGGGTCCTCAGACAACGAATACTGCAGCCTCTACAGCATATGGCTCCGGTATCTCTGGCACACAGATCGCAACGAGCTCTCGGTACTTAGCATCGCCCACACGCTCGAGCGTTCCTTCTCGTTCGTCGACCACGTTTTTGACCGGTGGGTCCGTGGTGTCGACCACGATTCAAGGGATCACGACTTCGTACACCGCCAACGCAACCACCATCATCGCTCCGGTGACGAATAACCCGACATCTGCCATGCCCAGTCCCACCAATCCCATAGCAGATGCCGTGATAGGTGAATGTCCTGGCATCAACGGCCTACTTTCTCAGGATGCCGGCGAACAAGACTCCAGACTGGTGTCTTGTGGCAACATCTACATAGGAACTGTCCTCATGAACGCCACTCAAGTTGGTGGCAACGTGGATGGCTGCAACGATTTGTGCGATGACATTCAGGACTGTGTGGCATTGTCGGCTACAAATGACGGCTGCAACATCTACACGTATGTTACGGCAATCGTTGCGAGCGACAAACCGGTATTTTCTGCGTTGAAGTTGAGGGCTGTCAGGAATGTCGGCAGCACGACGACGCTTGATGCCCTTGATCTGGCTTCCCTCACCGAGAGCTTGTCCTTGACGAACGCCACTTTGATCTCAACTACTACGTTCGGTACTGCAAGTGACTCTACCATCAGTCTGGGAGCGTCCTCGCTCCTGGATATTTCAGCCCTGTCAGGAAGCAGTCTTGCACTCTCCGAATCATCCGGCTCAAGCTTGCTCAGTTTGACATCTTTGGGGCTCGGGAGTGCCACATTAACCTCGTCCAGCGATGTGGCGCTGAGCTTAGGCGGATCTGCCGTGGGATTCTCGAGTGCCGTGGGGACTGGTAGGAGTCTCTCACTGCCCTCGCTCGCCACCGTCGGTGGTAGCTCTGGCCTAGCAACTGTTCCGCTAAGCAATGGCTTGAGCTCACTGCCAAGCTCACTCGCTTCTGGCAACTCTGCTGCGAGTAGTTCCGGCTCTACAAGCACGGCTTCTCTGCCTGGGGTGCCTCAGCTGACGCCTAGCCTATCCGGTATAACAGCTGATGTGTCTTCCACCTTGACATCGGGCTCCGGTGGGCAAGGCATTCCCAGTCTGATAACATCAGGATCGCTGTCTGGTCGGTCTCTATCAGCTTTCACCGTTGGGACCAGCGTCTCAAGTCCATTATCTGGAGGCGTTCCTGGGCTCGGCTCTTCTGGACTATCTTTAACGCCCTTGCCAGCCTCTGCTGGTCCGGTTGTCACGTCGTCCATACCCTTGATAGGCCCTCTTTCGTCGTCTGTGAGTAGCAGCCAGCTGTCAGCAGCTTCTTCTCGCAGTTCATCGAACTCGCTGCAGCTTCCCGGACAGTCCTTTTCCCCATCAAGCACATCAATTGGGCCCGGCCAGCTGAGCTCTGTGCTTAGCCTGACCCCACAGTCTGTACCAACTACCCAGTCAGTGTCGTCCACTCGTGGCGCTTCATCCACTGTGCAGCCCACGAGTACGCAGACATCACTTGAATCCGGCACGTCTCTACGCTCAGCTTCGTCTTCAGCTGGAAGTCTGGTGTCGACCTCACTGCAGCCCGCTGCCAGCTCAACGACATCATATGCTCTGGCACAGCTCTCCTCATCTGCTTCAAGTCAAACGGGAATGGTAGCACCAAGTTCTGCTGGACAAGCAGGTTCATCTTCGTCCTCATCAACCACTCCCACCCAGCCATCGACAGCTTCCCTTAGCTCAGGGGTGTCATCGTCACAGTCTCAAATCTCGCTCGCATCATCAGCGGTCCAGCAGGGAAGCAGTTTCGGAGGGACGCCATTGGTGTCTTCTTCTTCAACGACGACACCTCTCCTAGTGTCCCTCCCGCTGGTTCAGTCTGTCAGCTTGTCTTTGAGCTCGTTCCCTACTATAGCTCTTACAAACGTGCCGAGCGGGTCTACGCTTGAATCTCTGAGTGTCACTATCCTACCAGGGGTGTCGAGTGTGGGAATATTGACATCCGGGCTTTCGAATTCGCTTGGAGCATCGAGTGCGTTCGGTCCAATTGTGTTCTCCACGTCAGCGGCCTCTTCTTCAGAAGCGACCACTTCGGGCAGTCTGAACCTGTCGAGTGCACAGTCCGCTCTAACAGGACCAGCATCTCCAGCAAGTCAACCCTCGTCTTCGGACTTCAGTGCCGCAACTCCCCAAAGTCCGTACTCGACTCCAGATTCAGCCGGCCCGAATACCTCATCATCAACTTCTCAGACCTATAGCGGGTTGAGCACATCTTCTGTCACATCGCAGAGCCAAATTGCCAGTAGCCTGACAGCATCGACTGGATCAATACCGTCCGATTCAGCCTCCACTACTTCCCCAACCGAAGATCAAGCCACAGTGTCTGCTAGCTCTTCGATTGCTTCAGCTCTTACTACGTCGTCGGCGGCCTCGACAGGATCGCCATCTTCGTCCAGCGGCTCGAGCACTGGGTCTCTGACTTCGAGCAGCCAATCGTTGACCTCATTTGCATCTGGCGTGGTGAGCTCTACACTATCGTCATTCTCTGGACCTACATCGTCTTCATTGACATCCTCGGCGCTGCCTACTTCTTCTACATCTGTAACGTTGCCATCTTCAGCATCGGCTACATACTCAACATTTTCATCTACATCTTTAGCAAGAGTCAGTGTCCAATCAGCGGCATCCATGTCGACAACACAATCAAGCTCCGTTGCTTCAGCACTACCAACAGCAGCTTGCAACGGTGGAAACAGCACATACACATCGGGCAGCGGCTCCGAGTTCTTGATCTCCTGTGACTTTGATTACTACGTCGAAAGCCTTACCGTGTCGTCGGCAAGCTCTCTCAACGACTGCACAGACCTGTGCAGCGGCGATTTGCAATGCATGGGCGCAACGTGGGATGCTACATCTGAGCAGTGCAATCTTGGATCACAAATGACGCCAACGAATGCTCGTCTTGGTGTGCGAGCAGCACTGCGGATGACTGCCCCAACATCGCTTCAGAGCATGTCTCAAACAGCCGCCAATGGTGATTTTGATGGGAACGCCTTATCTCCTTGGTATAACTCTCAACAGGACACTACACCGCTGGATCCATCGACATACACTGGCCCTCTAATATCTGTCGTGAACAATGCCGCCCAGGCCAGCTTTCCACTTTCTCAGCAAAGCAATACCGGCTCTGGCTTCCCGCCCTCGTTCCAGGTCCGTCTTGTCCAGAATTTCAGGATCCCACAAGGCTACTTCTACTTTGTGTTGGCAGATGTGGCTGTCACGAGCCAAGGAGATACGTCATGTGGTGTGAGTCTTGCTGCTGAGAACGCAGGCTTGCCTTCACTGTCCCTCAGTGCGGGAGAGTCTTACGTTGGGTCTGTCAACGGCAGTGGAACGATGGCCAATGCGGATTCGAATTACGTGTCTGTCACTGCTTCGTGTGAGGGTCATGCAGATGCGATTGTCAGGATCGATAATGTGATGTTGAACATCTGGCAATCGAATGATGGAAGCGCTACTGCCTCCACGATGTCCTTTTCTTCTCCAGTCATCGGGGGCATGTCGACATCGTCTGGACCAGGAGTTGGAGCAGCATCGACGATATTGAGCAGCAGCTCTTCATCGACTGGAACAAGTCCGTCTTCGACTGGACCTACGGCTAGTTCTCAAGCAATGGCTGCTTCAGGAGCTTCGACAGCCTCGCAAGCAACTTTCTCGACGGTGTCCGTGGGCAGCCAAGTGACCAGCACAAGCTCTCTCACCAGCTCTTCGTTGACCCAGACAACATCGATTTTGAGCACAAACAGCCAGACGTCTTCCTCGGACGCCACAACTTCCGACACGTATGCATCGTCTGTGCCATTCTCCTTAAGTGCGGTCGCTTCGACTACTAGCACTACTCTGGCGGCATCTGCCAGCTCGTCTCCGATCGCGACTAGCTCTATCGTATCGTTGACCACCGCAACAACTCAGAGCGATGAAACGTCCTCGACTCTGAGCAGCCAACCCGCCTCCTCAACGATTAGCCTGCCTACCCCATCCACAGCAGATCAATCCGCGTCGTCAACCGCAGGTCAATCCACTTCGTCGACGTTGGGCCAGTCTACACCGCCTATCGCAGGTCTATTCACTTCGTCTACGGCAGACTCATCTCCATCGTCAGCGGCAAGTCAGGCTGTAACCTCCCCGAGTCAGTCAACGTCGTTGATGGGGGGTCAATCGACTTCCTTGTCCTCGACATCCGCGCAGTCCAGCACTTCAGCAAGTCCAGCGACCAGTTCTTCTTCGACTCGCTCCACGGTGTCAGCTACGCCATTGTTCTCGACTTCGTCGTCGTCAGCGGTCCAAACAAGCAGCTCCGCCATGTTGACTGCGTCTCAGTCCTTGACTTCGGCATCATCTTCCACGTCGTCTATTGTGGCTTTACCGACGCTCGCATGCCCTCAGAGTGATGGGTTGATATACACAGGACGAGACGGGTCGACCTATCTGCTTGTCTGCATTCAGGCCTATGAGACCGTTGGCATTGGCATCCTGCCACAAATAACATTGACCATGACGGCGTGCATCGATCTATGCGTCAACCAGGGTACAGCATGCCAAGGCGTGACGTGGAAGCCCAGCACGAACGAGTGCTCTCTGAAAGGCAACATGTCGCCCACTGTGAACGTCGCAGTTCAAGTCTACAGTGCTGTGAGGATCAGCGGACCTCTGATCAACGGGCTGCGCAACGATGTCAACAGGATAGTGAACGGTGTATTCGACACTGCCCTCACTCCCTGGGTCCCCACCGTGACTGGCCTATTGGGTACTGTGACTGGTCTTGTGAATTCACTCTTGTTCGCGTTGGTGAACGGCATTGCGTGAGTAGTCCACAAAGCTGCACCGACATCAATACTGACATTTGAACAGTTCTGTCGGCATTCCCTTGTCACTTGGCCTGGGCCAACCCGTGCTGTATCTGACTGAGACGCTCAACATCGCAGCAAATCAGGCGTGGTATCTGCAGGCCGATGTCTTCCTGATCAACGCCCAGGTCAGCACCACAACTTCGTGCACGATCTACTTCCGCACCGATCAAGAGATCCTCTGGCAGTTCTACTACGACCGCTGTTCGCAGCAAGGACGAATAAATGGTAGTGGCATAGTGACCAAAGCAGCGACGTCTTTCTACACGCAGACCACTTGCACAGGATCGACTGATGTCAGCATCGGCTTCGACAATATCATCTGGAGCTTGTATCCTCTCGCAGCAGGTCTGAACCCAATCATCTTGACGGCGGTTCAAGTCCTAACCAATAACGACTTCGCGGCTGGCTCTTTGGCTCCCTGGCTCGTGCAAAGCGGTCAGACAGCCGCCACGGCTGTGGCAGTCAACACGGCAAAGGCGTTGCAAATAACATACAGCCTCACTTCCGCTATCGCAAGTAATCTGAACCCTTGCTCCATCAGCCAAACCCTCCCTCGCATCCGTGCGGGACAGACGTACTGGTTGCAGGCGTCAGTATCGGTCACCATCGCCAGCGTCCCCGGCCTTATGGGACTAGGTGCAAAAACTGCGACTTGTGATATCATTCTGGGTGCCAACTGGTGGACCATGACCACGACGACAGCTGGCATTTGGCCGGTAAATGTTACGGGGATTGCGACGAGTGACTATACCAACTTTACGATGTTTGCAAACTGCTACGGGAGTGCCCCTTCGACCGGTAAGTCAGCACGCAATGTCCTCATAACACAGACGCTGACTGTTGGCAGTGACCTTTGATGACATCTTTCTGACGAGGGATGTCACACTCTTCTAGTAAATATATGATGCTTGAGTTGTGTCGGCGCTTGTAGAATGATACTGAGAGATAATCTTCTCTGTAGATGTCGTTCGTATTGCCGAAATGATCTTATTTACACTAGTCCTTGGTCCCAACATATGGAAGCCGTCTCGACTAGGAAACCAGTGCAGCTATAAGTCCAAAAGCGTGCAGTGCGAGCCTCGACGCCAAAACGTCATACAGGCATGTTCTCCCAAAGGTCCCAATCGAAGAACAGATCATCAGGGAGAAGATCAAAATCCCCAGAACCAGTAGCCGTGGGGTCGTTACCATTGTCGCGCAGGTCAGGCTCGGCCGGGACACAGACTTTGACTTGCCCAAGCGCATTCCACTCTTTCCATTCACCCAGCAATCGATGTAAGCTGCGGAGAAGCCTTGCAGTCGAGGCCCACAGACAGCCTTTCGCGATGGCCTCCGACCCAGTGTGCCCCGTAAGCCGACCGCCTACACTTTCAAGCGAATTGGCACAATCTCGAATCAGGAGAAGGTGCATATGAGTCCTTTCGTGTAGGCCTCCCCATCCTTTCATCCTTGCAGCTTGGCCTTCCATGACATCTTTCACCATATATAGGATGTGACTCGTGGTATGCCTTGTTGGAGGAGTGCATGGCACTCCTTTCAGTTTGAGGTTGTCCATAGCTGATACGAAATGGAGCAAAGCCATTTCCAGATCATCCATGCGGTTCGATCCGTACTTGACGAGAAACTCAGTATGGGGCTCCGAGACGTGTTTATGGCGAGTTCTCGCGGAGAATCGTTCGATGATATGATCAGACACTTCCAGCACTTGATTGATATCGAGATCTGGTAGCGAGTCTTGTGCTGTAGTGCCTGCCATCACAGCGTAGAACATTGCCGATCCCGAAACCCAGCAGTGCGCAGAGTGAAGCTGCATGTCCAATAGCTGAGTCATTGCTGGAGCTTGATCAGGCCGTAAGGAAGAGATGTCGGCCTTGAGCCTCTGCCGCTGCCATTCGCAAGCTCTTTTGTGATTTTCGATAGCGTGCCCCAGATCGTCCAAGTTTTTCCAATTCTCTTTGATCCGTAGCATGTACTCGAGCTTGGAAGCTTGGCAGAGCAGTGAGTGGCAGGCGAAGACATATTCAGGAGGAACACGATGCGAACTCAGCAGGACCTCAAGCACTTCCATAGTCTCATTCAGTGTCTCGCCCATCATGTGTCGTTTCTCCCCCTGTCTGCCTTCGCCGCCAAGGACGTCATCCCTTAGACATAGCCTCCACGTCTTCAGACAGTCGTTGAGAAGGGACGTGTCGAGTGGTGAGGCGGGAGTTTGCAACAGCTGCCTGAGCGTAGGCAAGCCTCTGTCAAGGCGAAGATCTAGGGCGATCTCCACTAACACAGGATAGACAGCCCTCGATTGGACAGCATCGCTAGCAAGTCTTTTGTCCCACGCTAGGATGAGTGGCTCGTACTCTGCCACAAGCTGTAGGGCGAGTATTGAGTAGCGGTGCTGAGGGACGATGAGGATTGTTCGTTGAGCTGCTGGAAGTCAGTGCGTCTTGCTGGCGATGAAACGTGCCTGGCACTGACCAAAATATGCGGCCAGACTCTCGCATCGTGTTCTCGGCGTATTGGGAGCAGCGTTCGTGTGACCTACTGCCTTCAAAGCCAGCAGGCTTAGGACGATATAGAGGAAAGCAATGGGCAGGTACTCTGCGTCTTGAATGTCCAGAGATGAGAGCTGCTCGCGAAGTGTCGCCACTGTTGGCAGATCTGGATAAAAGAGCTTGTGCCATACAAGACTGTGAACATGTCAGTGCAAGACATCAAGCCTCAACGACCATCTTACAATCGATCTAAGCCGTTGAGAGCATCGTGATTGGCCAGATCCGTGATGTTCGGGTCCTCGAGCAACCTGACAGTGAAACCCGAAGCAAACTGTCCGTCACGCTGCAACAGTGTCGATAGCAGGTACGACGGATCTGTCATCGCCTGGAATTTGTCGGCGGGTTGTGGCCTTCGACGCTGAGTGACAGATGTCGCTCGCAAAGGGTCAGGCAATCTTTCCGGTTGCACCATGAGGTAGTCGTCGACGTCGTCATGGGAGGCAGAGGCTTGGTCGTCGGCACCAATGGACGAGGCTTCATCTTGAGACGGTTCATTAGTCGTAGGCTGAAGGGACGATCATTGATTATTAGCTTTGCGCCGCATATATTTGAAACAGCTTCTCACCCTGGAAGGCAAGTGTTTCTTAGTCATGGTCGAATCTTCGAGATGCGAAGGTCGGCCAAGTATTGTGAAGTCAACCACGCAGTCCAGCCCTTTTGCAAGACATCTTTGACAAGACGTGGTAGCTGGCTGAGCCGTCTTCGATGGCCGGATATCGAGCTCTTCGGGCAGGTCGCACTTGATCTTTCGTTTCCGACAATGGGTACATATGTACTTAGCATACGAGCCGCGAGCTCTCCGTTGCGCTGGCATGGTGGCTGTCGACAGGACGTTGGGAGAAGAATGCGGAACTACACCTTCTTGAATAGGAGTAGAGCGGAGCAGCGCAACGTCGTTCCGCTTGCGCCTTCAGCTGAGCCTGGGCGCCGAGAGATCTGCGGCCTTGTCACTCGAGCTGGCTGCGATGTAGATTCGTATTCGCTTTCACGGCCACCACCTTGCTTCAGCTCGAAGCACTGCCTTGACATGCCACTTCAGCGACGTCAACTACGAATTCCATGGAGAAGATGATAAGAAGGCGGGCTTCTGTACCCAAGGACTTTGGGACCGTAGCTCACGAGCTGAACACTCTGGATCAAAGGATAAGCAGCACAACACACGTCGAGGTGGATCGTCGAATGATTCACAGACTCGTCATGACCAAAAGCGACGAGCGCCGCCTCGCCGTCATCCGTGGCCTGCGGGTACTACACGTAAGCAGCCGGCCAGTCGAGCTTGAACATGTATTGACAGTACAAATCTAGATCCTCATCGGGCCTCTCCTGATAGGCCTCTCAGCTTCCCTTCTCACTCGATACCGCATGTTGAGGGGCTCCTGCAATGGCAATCTCGACTCTGGAGACTGTGACGTTTACCGCAAAGCCGTCGGTGCGTTCAAATATTGCATCTTCCCAGGTATCTGGAGCATGATTCAAGGTATCGTTGGCTTGTGGGCCACGTTTTCGCAGGTCAAGCTTCTGAACACAATGATTATCCTTGATAGCATGGCTGCCGGCTTCCATATGGGAGCTGGATGTGTAAGTTGAGATATTCACTCTAGCGATGGCAACGTGCTGATACCTTTAGACAGACCTTGGCTGCCTTGCTGAATGGATGGAGTTGCGAGAAGGGTCCTGACTCGGGAGATCGATTGTGTGACCAATTCTACACTGCTGTTGCCTTTTTCTTCGTTGGTGTTGTTGCAAGTTATGGAGTAATGCTTCTCTGCTGCCAGTGCAAGATTCTTCGTCGGGTTCGTGGAGGCGTTGAAGGTTGAACAAGTGGAGCGAAACCATTCGGCTGTACTTGCGGTCGGTGTGACTCGTATGGCGTCGAGCCGGTAAAAGGCCAACGGTGGTGCGCATTGCGTGCTTTGGGCTTCTTTTGTGATAGCATAATCGGTTCTCGGGGTTCCTCCTATCCACGTCAATGGTCACTCGCAGGGCAATGCACTTCTTCAGCTCTCCAACCTCCCAAAATAAATCCCTTTGGTCTCCAGTCTCCATGTGACGTGATCTACAGCGCCGTCATACCTAGTTCTTTCAGGCCACCAAGCGCTTTCGGCATTTTCGTTCCGTACCTTCTTTGGTACAAGCTCTAGTAAAGTTTGAGGAGGCGCTAGGAATACTGCTTCAGGACTCCCGTCTGCCTGTAACAGACAGACTTTCGTGCATACGGGCAACCAGTGGCTGGTGTATTGCTTGGCGAATGACTTCACCGATGATCCAGCGACCACAGTCGTCTCTATGCCGGCGATGGGAGACTGCGCAAGCTTCGAGATCATCCGTTGGAGCTCGTATTGCTAGGGCGAGGCCACCAGCAGCGGTGACGCTGGGAATCTGAACAAAGGGCTCAACCAGGTGTTGTGAAGGGTATAAAGCTGGAGCGATGGCCTCGGAATAGAATCATCTCCATCACCTCTTCTTTTCACATTCCCAGCGCAAATCTTCCATCCCGTACCAGCACAGCATGTACGCAGCTCTCGCTCTCACTCTTGCCGCCGTCGGCAGTGCGCTTCCAGCTCCCCAGTCGGGCAGCGCGAACGGCGTCACTCCACCAAAGGACCAAGAGTTCGCACTTGCAATGAAGGTGGACGGCGCTCTTGTGTCTCTCAATGCAGTGAGCAACGGCACGGCCAACGAATTTGTCCTCGAGGCAGAGAGGCTGAGTGTCTACCCAGGCACTCCAGGTAGGTTGGTCCAGGGTTCGTTATGGCGCACAGGCGATGTTGACAATGGAACAGCTTATCTGAACGGTACCGGCGAGTTCAAAGCCTTGAACTTTGACGTCGAGGATCAGGTCTACGGAATTAGTCTGCCCACCGTTGGCGACAACTACGGCTATGCTGCGCCGGCCTTTGCAATTGGTGGTTCCCAGCAGTTCGAGTGGGCTGTCAGCGATGGCAAGATCGACCACGAAAGAGACGCTGCTTTGAACGCCTTTTACGGTACGTTGACCAAGATACTTGTCGATGGTTGCGGTTGCTGACGTCTAATATTGTAGCCTGCAAGGATGTTGCAGCAGATGGTGTTGAGAACTACTTCCTCAAGTGGGGGACTGAGAACGTTGACGGTCAGCCTCCAGTTGGGTGCCAGAGTACCGAGGTCGTCCAGAACTTCAATGTCGAGGGCGGGTTGAAAGGTGACTCCTAGACTGAGGACATGCTGCGCGCGGCGTGGCGAGGGCTTGAGACATATAAGGTACATTAGTCATGGACTTCCCGAAGTAGTGCTCGTAGAACGGTGTTCATGTATCCTTTCGTGTTTCGCCAGTCGTTCGCTGAGGATCTGGTCTGCTTGGCGTTTTGACATCGTGTAGAATGAAGAGCCTCAATCCTCTACCGTGAAAAGCACCTTGAGCCACAGACTGCAGCCCTTGCACCCGGTGATCAGTTCCCCCAAATCAGCGTTCTTCTCGAGCTCAGCTTCAGAGATGATGTATGCCGGCTTGCTGCCACATCGACAATCTTTGACCCATGTGCCAGATGGCTCAAGAAACTCTAGCTCCTCAAGGTCGACAATCTCCATGCCGGTATGGCGGGTCGCTGCATTTGCCGTCCCATTCTGGTCCTCCAGTCGAAGTTTGCGGTCATATCGGAATCGTAAGTCGGGGTCGGAAAGCACTTTGAACGCCTCAGAGATCTGATCCACGGTCAAGACCTGGGACTGTTTTTCTGTGCCGCCTACTGCCTTCTTGTCCGGATGATGCTGTAGCAGCGCTCGCTTGTACGCTTGTCGCAGGTGCTCAGCGGAGATCACTGGGTCGTGCTGCTCCTCTACCAGGCCGAGGATCCGATAGAAGGTTGGTGTCTCTGCCATGAGACCGGAGTGTGAGGTACATTAGTGATAAGAGCAAGGATTCGCCGATTCTTAGACTTCCCGTCCGCCAAGCCATATCTCGGGTGCTGACCAATAACAAGAGGTCAATGCTCCATGGCGTGGTCTTCCTCCTTTCTTTCCATTCACTCCCCATCTTGATCATCACCTGATCGCGGGTCTCGTCATGTCGTCGACACATGTGCTGGTCACTGGTGGGTCAGGCTTTCTGGGCAGGGCCATCGTAAAGGCTCTGCTCGACAGACATCCGGACTGGACCGTCACCGTTCTGGATCTGCAGCCACCGCCGAAGGACATACTGGACGGTATATCGCGCTTCGCACAAGCAGATGTCACCTCATCGTCAAGCATTGAGGCTGCCTTTACCGGCGTTCGGCCAGACCTGGTCTTGCATTGTGCAGGAATCGTGCCGGCCAGAAGACACCGATACAGCACCAATCAGAAGCACTGGGAGAAGGTCAAGACCATCAACTACCAAGGCACCAAGAACGTCGTGGCTGCAACTCTGAAAAGCGGCTGCCGTAGGTTTGTGTATACCAGCAGCTGTACTGTTGTTATAGATGATCTGGCACACGACTACTTCAACATGGACGAAAACACACCGCTTGGACACGCCACGTTACATTACGGCAAGTCCAAAGGCATGGCTGAGCAGTACGTCTTGTCCTCCGAACACGCCGAGAAAGGGCTTCAGGCGTGTGCCCTGCGGCCTTGTACCATCATAGGACCCGGCGATGTAGCTGTCATCAGCTTGATCCACGATCTGATAGCCAAAGGGGAGACTTACTTCATCATCGGCGACGGAGACAACCTTTACGACTTTGTATATGTCGACAATGTTGTCGATGCCCATATGCTGGCTATCGAGAACATGTTGACCATCGGCACCGCTTCAGGACAGGCGTTTTTTATTTCCAACCAGGAGCCAGTGTACTTCTGGGACTTCTTTGCATATATCTGGGCCCAGTTCGGGCATGTCCCTCGCTTTCGAGTGAAAATACCAATGGCGGTCGCGTGGGTTGCAGGTCTAGTCGCTGAGGCCGTGACGTTCTTCACTGGATCAGCTGCAACCGTCGATCGAGGAAGTGTTTGGGATGCGGTAAGGGCTCAATATGCTGACAATCAAAAGGCGAGGGACGTTCTCGGGTACTATCCCAGGATAGGGCTCGCTGAAGGTGTTAGAAGGAGCTGTGCAGTGAGTATGGCGAGAAAGGGTTTGTAGCGATGCTGACTTCATATCTGGCAGGGCTACAAACTGTACCTGGCGAAACAAGCTGAGACCAATGGTAAAAAGAGTTGAGGCCTTATCGACTATACCTTGACAACCAATTTCCCGAGCACTGTCAGATTAGCAGCGTCTCGGACTGCCTTGTCCGCGTCTTCGAACTCGTAGATCTTCGCTACAGGAGGGTGAATGTTGTGTTCTTCAATGAACGATGAAAGCTCGTCCGACATCTCCTTGCTGCCAGCGCCGAGTTGAGCTTGAACTGGAACTTGGTCAACGAATATTTCTAACGCGAGACCGGATACTTACTATTCTGCGCCTTGAAGAGCAATGGATGCATGATGTCGACGGGTTGATTGGGGCTCTTGGACAACATTCCAACCAACGAGATCTGTCCCCCTTGTCGTGTTGCTTGAATGCTTTGTCCGATACTTTCTGCACCAACGACTTCGACAGTAATGTCGACGCCGGCGTTGTTAGTTGCCTTGAGGACTTCTGCCGCCCACTCTGGGTGAGTGTTGTAGTTGATGAGGTGGGTGGCTCCCAAATTCTTGGCTACTTCGAGCTTCTCATCCGACGACGATGTTGCGATGACCGTGGCTCCCAGGGACGACGCGAGCTAGACTAGTAAGCGGTGGAAGCCTGAACGGAAGGAACAATGAAAGCGACCAACCTGGATAGCGAAACAACTCACACCGCCAGTACCTTGGGTCAAGACCGACATGCCGGGCTCCAGCTTCAGCTTTCCGTGGAAGAGTGCATTCCATGCTGTGACTCCAGCAGTGTACAGGGTGGCAGCCTCCTCGACTGACAGATTATCAGGTGCCTTCACTATACGGTCATCATCCCACACAACGTATCTCCTCAGTGTTCCATCAGTGGGGCCACCACCCATTGTGAGGTTCAGGTCAAAGGCTCTGGGGTCACCCGATTTCCAGGTGTTGGGATGTACAAACACGCGGTCGCCCTTCTTCCATTTGGAACCTGGCCCAGGCTGTTCGATGACGCCTGCCCCGTCGCTGCACGGAGTAAGGTTGGCTTTGCCTGTGACTGGATACGCAGGGTTCTGGTCGACAACAAGGACATCGCGGTAGTTGAGTGACACCGCTTGGATCCGGATCAGGGCTTGGTTGGGGCCCGGAGATGGGATGGAGGGGAGTGTGACGAGGGATAGAGAACCTGGGCCGGTGATCTGCCACGCGTGGTTCGACATTGTGAGTGATATTTTGTTCTATCGAAAGGATGGCGGACGAGCGCCTACTTATAAGGCACGAAAACCAGGGACGGCCATTTTGTTCCGTTGGAACTACGAGAATGGCGTGCAGGGTACCAACGCCCAGGATGGCTTTCAATTCATCTCTGCAATCCTTCGGCATGTGCTCAGGCTTGTTGAGGGCTGATAGGGATGGTGCAACGGCTTAGAAATGGCTTCTGTCGGGACACTCGTCCGCAATCGGCCGCCGCTTCGGCCGCCCGACCGTCCGCTCTGTGCGTCCGCTCGGCTGGTTACATACCTGGAGTCAGTGGCCGTCACTGGATTTATACATGGACTTCTCCTGTTCAGACTGTAAGCGTTCGTCGTGGACGACGGCTTCAATGCCTTGCAAAACACAGAAGTAGAAGACAACAGATACTATGAATCGATACTGGAGACTGGACTTTTACAATGAAGGACGCTGGCCATGAACGTACTCATTGAAGACGCCCACCTTTCGTGCACAGGAATTGTCACATCTATAGCTTTGGCTTGTTCTGGCAGTCTTTCTTATGCCCAACACCTATCATCTGCTTCTTCATGGCTCTTGAAGACATCAAATCGCTGCCATAGCTCATCCGATGTTGAGAGATAGACCATTAGCTCCACCCTCAGATGGCTAGATGGCTATCCTCGAAAAGACCAAAAACCACTTCATCTACATGGTGGTATCATGGGACAGGGCAGCAATTTCTACGACGAAACTCCAAGAGACGTTCTCTAAGCAGCCAGCTTATTCAGCTCCACTGGAGATGAGACCGGAAAAGCTCGACATGAGGCGTCCAAACCGGCCCGATGGCCAACTGCGCCATCAATTCTCTCACATGTCACTTCCGCATCTTGATGCCTGGCGTCTAACAGAACCAGCGCAGGTGACGTCTGCGCCACTCTCTATATGGCTCAAGCCTCCGTCTAAGCGGCTGTACGCAATCATGTCGGATCCTTCGTGAATCCTTCGCGAATCCTTTAAGATTCAGCCAGTCCAGCTCATCAATTGTCTACAAAACACAGAATTCAGGCTTGGTCCTTACTAAAAGTTCCATCGTCACACTCGAAATGCCTCGCAACCAGATGCTCATCGCTGTAGGGCAGACTATTGTCCTGTCGGCTCTGGGCTGGGCCATTTCCCACCATCTCTATAACAATGCGATCAACAATGCATCTCAACACCAGGTCTGGCGAGAGTTCATGGACGCTGCCAACATGATCGAGGCAAACTCCACCATCAATGGCACGGTACCTTCGAATTCCACCTCCTTCGACGCCACGATCTCTGAGGACCACCGGACATTTTACACCAAAACCTTGCCTCGCGACATCTTATTCTCAATTATTATAAGCCCTCTCTATTACTACTGGCACATCTGGTTGGAGAAAAGCTTCCCTGCACGACCTAGGCCAGCTTCGACTTCGGAGAAAGCAACGTTTCCCGACGAGACTTCTCACGAGGAAGATGTCATCCAGAAGTGGATAGCTCAAGGCAAGATCCGTCGCGCATCGCTCAGCTGGTATAACACCCTGATGAAATGGATCTTGAATATGGTCGTTGGGTCTCTGTGGCAGGCGGCGCTGGAGTCAGTGCTGTCTGATTTGTACTCGCTGAAATTGCCAAAGACGAAATTCTCTCGCATGAAATGGGTCAGTCGAGAGATGTTCATGAAGACAACAGAGCTAATTACAATTCAGGAAGCCCTCCTCGTGCTCGTAGGATCGTTCATTGGCGTCGCTCCGTTGGCGGACTTCGTGGCGTTTCTCGTCATTCCTGCCCATCAGCGAATCGTCTTCGAAGCTGGCGTGCAGGCTGTGTGGGAGATCTTCTGCAGCACGTTCGTTGGACTGATCATCCCCTGGCTTGCTAATACTGAGTTTGTTGGTATGATTGTTGGGAATATGACGGAGCAGGCGAGGAATGGGACACATCTTCAGCTCGATCCTCCTAAAGAGCTGTGAGTACTTGTAACATAGATGCTGTGGACTGGGCACAGTTTTCCCCGCTCCTGATATACAGTCTCAACTTCAATCGAATCACTCCTCTTTGCAACACTCCAAAAATGCAGGTTACAATCTGCAACGACGATGGAAACTTTGCAAACAATATTCGGCTGTCAAGGCTATTCTTAAGTGCCACTACGAGCTGTGGACTAGGTTCGCGACAAATTGGATGAAGAGACGCTTCATTTAGAGGAGACTACATCAAGTAATTGACATGCGCTGAAAAGATGCAACCACGAGTGTTCATCCTTGAGGATGCGAATCCATGTTACATGCAAGTATCCAGATATCTCTTCGTTTCTGGATACATGTACGCGGCTGACACTAGAGACCGCCCATGTGGGTATTGGACGACAGTCCAGCCTTGGATCCGAAGATATTGTTTATACAAGCTATGTGTCTGGCGATGGCTTTGGCATACACCGCCGTGTACTCTCGATGAGCTTCTCGATCACTTGTGCATGCGTGACACCGACTTGTTCAGCTGGCTTCGGCATGTCCGCCGACCCTGGACGAAGATCTGGCAATGCATTGACCTAGATACCAGAGTCAAATAGTCCGTCAACTGGTCGTAGAATATCGACAAAGTTAGACTTACCTCCAGCACATAAGTCTCAAAGTCAGGCTCTGATCCTCGTGATCTAACGCCTACACAACCACCGTCTCGACAACCAATAGCGTCGCATGCTTCTAGACCCATCTGCACTGCCACGAGAACTTCATTGTCGCTTGCACTGTGCACTAGCCGCTTGATCCAAGTCTTTCCCTCCTTCCCTTCCAGCTTGTCACATCTCGTGCGGAAAATTGGAGCGCCTAGTGACCACATCGGTTCTATGACCCCAAGCACTTCAACATCGGCGCCTGTGCCAGTCAAAGAGACAGAAAGCCCTCGCACTAGAATGTGAAACTATCGGCTCAAATGACTTGTATGTTGGTCTGGATTCGGGGACGCTGTAGAATATGCACTGTTGGAAAGGTTTCAGAACGACGCAACTTTGCGCTTTGCACACAAGCTTTGAAAGCACTCAGTTAGCACTTTGTCCTGATATGCAGACCTTCAATACATGCAAGCATCCTTCAGTCTGCCAGTAACGCTGTATAGCAGATGGAGGCTTTTGCATGTGATGAAGTTTCGACCTCCGCTAGCGTCGCACTAGTGCGACCGTGCGCATACAAAGCCACGCCACGACCGTCTCACAGACACTTCCTGTACTCAGCGTCAGAGGCCAACATCATGGTGCAGACTCGCTCGGGCTTTGTCTGCGAGCCGACGCCGTCGCGTCCCAGACCAAAGGTAAAACTTGACAAAGAATAAGACTACGCAGAGCTGACAAAGGAGAAGCGTCGCCGTGCCTTTCGCTTCCTCGATCTGCCACCCGAGCTTCGCAACCGCATCTACGACCTGACCATCCCGAAGAGGAGTGTCCTGGCCAGCGAGTTTCGCGCTCATCCACTTGCCCACACTTGCCGTCAGCTTCGCAGCGAGGCGTTCGACATGGCGTGTGCAAGCACTCGACTGGTGGTGTACGTCGAATCTACAGACTCAGCTATGAGTCTAACGCCGAATTACTCTGCCATGGAACAGTTCCATCAGCCGAGATACATTCGAGACAACACGTATCAAAAGCTCGAAGCAGTCTTTGGGGACCGGATCTACTTCCTGCAAGTCGAGTGGCGAGTCCATGAGCCCTTCGTGGATGTCCTAGGTCGTGACGGATCGCAGCATGTGAGGAGGGACCTAGAGCTGTATGGGAACCAGGATCTATCACACCTGTGGGATCGGTCGTCCTGTTTAGCAAGCATTAAGGCTATCGTGAAGGAAGATGGCATGGTAGAAGTCTCGACACCTCGATTGCGCGAGAGATATTTATTTTTCATGACCCAACTGCCACAGGGAAGATTCGAGTACGCGGGAAACAAGCTCAAGCCTTGCATTGAGCGCATCTGCTGCCAGCGGGAACATTCCAAAGGCTTCACGCTGAAGAACATCCTCGACGTTCGCTCGGCCCTGACTGCAGTCCGGCGGTGAAGAAGGAGACCGATATGCCCACCGTGAGCGCGAGGATATGGACGAATCGTTTCTGCACAGATCTCAAACATGAGTACTACTTGCTGCTTCACTGCCAGATGTTGCTCGAGAAGGTTAGAGATTGTCACTTCAAGTAGAGGACAGGCAGCCAGCCGAAATGAACATACCTTGACTGCTCAGTCCCTTCACGGCAAAAAAAGTTCGCATTCGAGTCCCTGGTACCACTAGGAGCGAGATACAGAAGTTAGATCAAGCTGACATATCTGAATAGTGCCAATAGAGCAATGTCTGTCGCGGCGATGACCTCCAGCCAATAGTATTCGACGTTTCAGGGACTTCCATCGGCTTGCGACAAGCTAAATTGAAACGGCAGCTGCTGGAATTACAGATATATGAGAGCAAGTTAACGTATTCGGAATAACCAAGGGTTTGCACTAAGGGACGTACTCACAGATGGAGCAATCCCTCAGCCTTGCAGAAGAAGTGACTAAAGTTGGTTGAGCGTGAAGCACCCATGCCATCGACAGTCTCGGACGTTCAGCGCGAAGAGGCCAGGAGAGGGAGAGGATCGTGGCTACCTCTGAAGCCGGAAAAGCGGCCGAGTCGCACTGGATGCTCTGCAAAGCTTGAAGAGGCAACGAGGCGCATAGCGATAGCGGTCAGCAAGCGGCGGTCATGTCGACTATGCAGCAAGCAGTCACACAACATACCCGTGCTTGGCAGTCAAAGTAGTTCGCCCATGGCTTACGGCCGGTAGCTACAGCCTTTCCTGTCGTGTCGACCAAGGAAGTTCCACATCTTCGATCATAACGCCGCGGCATTATCCTCAGCCTGAATGTCCGAGCTTCTCTCTTGGGCTTTACGTCCACGACGCAGAACGAATTCCAATGAAGACATACCGGCAATATAGAAATCATCTCTGTTACATTTACGGCCGCAATATGGAATGAAGATTAACCCGTGCGCCAATGGCTCGGTCGTGGCATCTGCTTTAAAAGCCCGGTGCCTGCAATATGCACGAAACATTCCGAGTCCTGTGTTCTCAAACATTCAATAGAAACCTTGATCCGCCGAATGGCCTTATGCAAAGTAAACCCACACCGACGTAGCGATATGGAACGCTTACAACGACTCTTGTCTATGAGACCGCTCAAGAGCAATGCGATCGTAGACGACGACCCACCCTTCTTGAACGACGATGGACATGTGGACTTCTCACCCACGGACAAGGAAAGTACGTTTCCCATCTCCATCCTGCTCCATCATCCACTGACGACACCACCACAGACCCGAAGAACTGGTCTTTGCCCCGAAAATGGTACATAACAAGTGTAATGCTTCTCTACGTCGTCAACGCAACCTTTGCGTCCAGCACACCCACCGGCTGCCTCCCATCCCTCACCTCCGACCTCCACGTCTCTGAAGAAGCCGGCGGGCTCGTCGTCACAGTCTTTCTGCTCGGCTACTGTGCAGGTCCATTGATGTGGGGGCCTTTCTCTGAACTCTACGGCCGACGATGGATATCCATTTGCAGTTTTGTATGCTACTTTGCATTGAGCTTTCTCTGTGCCTTCACGCCAAACTTTGGCGGCCTTCTGGCAGGCAGATTTCTCACAGGCACTTTCGTGAGCGCTGCGATCTCGAATGCGCCTGGTGTATTGGTGGATATCTGGAGGCCGATCGATCTTTCGAATGCGATGGCGCTGTATGCTGTTGTGATGTTCGTTGGTCCTGCGATGGGACCGGTCACAGGTGGCTTTCTGCAAGTTACTGAGAATTGGAGGTATGCTCTCCATCGAATGCAGTCTCACCAGTACCGACTGATCAGGAATCAGATGGGCATTCTACGAACTCATTATGCTGGCCTTCGTCACAATGATTCTTCTCCTCACGATCCCTGAGACTTTGCCATCGACGGTTCTTCAGAACAAGGCCAAACGAATCCGACGCTCAAAAGTTCCGGGCTACGAGGATGTGCAGGCACCTATCGAGGCAACAGACCGCACTCCTGCCGGCATCTTCAAAGTGGCCCTGACGCGACCTTGGATCATTCTTTTCGATCCTATCTCGTTTCTTTGTGCCATCTGTAAGTCATCACCCATTATGTGTCATCAAGGTCCTAACGAGTTCCCGGCCGCAGATATCAGCATCGTCTACTGTCTTCTCTACATGCTCTTTGCAATCTACCCCTACGTCTTCCAGGGGAAAAGGGGTTGGAGTGCCGGTGTTGGCGAGCTCCCTCTTATTGGCATTGTCGTTGGCGCCTGTCTGGGCGGCATATTCTGCGCTTGGGGGTCATCCAAGGCGAAGAGAAAGATTCTTCAAGGCCACAAGCGTCAGCCTGAAGATACGCTCCCTTTGGCGATGATAGGCAGTGTGCTGTTTCCGATCACCATGTAAGACCCTCCCGAGAGAGTTCCTCTCACGCTTTACTCACATCACAATCAGATTCTGGTTCGCATGGACCGCCGAATACAACAGCATCCACTGGATCGTCCCGACCATCGCAGGTGTCTTTCTCGCAGCGTCGATCCTGCTCGTCTTCATGGGCTATCTGTCCTACCTGACCAACGCCTACTTGATGTACGCGTCGTCTGCCATGGCCGCCAATACAGTCGCGCGTTCAGCCGCAGCGGCCGCGTCTCCCCTCTTCACGACCTACATGCTGGATGCTTTGGGCGTCGGGGGCACTGGAAGCTTGATTGGCGGCGTGGGGGTGTTGCTTGTTCCGACCCCGTTCATCTTCTACAAGTATGGACGGCCGATCAGGGAACGGAGCCGCTTTTCACCAACGAGCCCGAAGCATGTTGAAGAGGTTGACAAGAAAGACGAGGAGGCTGATTTTGAAGGTGGAAAGTGCTGCCTGGGTCCTGGAGCGGAAAAGGAGACATCAAGTTAAAGAAGCAGAAGTGCGAATGAACGAGCGCGCTGCTAGTGAGAAGGCTCGGAGCAGAGGCTTTGCTGGTCATAAATGTGCTCCCTATGATCTGCTGTACAGTCTATATCTATAACACACTCTTAACCCATAAGACTTGATCTCATCCTGACTCTCTAACAATAGCTTCCATTGACACCCGTGGCCGAAGGAATACCCGCATCCGCCAATCCCTTCCAACTCCAATAGTCCTGTAATTTGCCCTCCCCATCCACAGTATCAACGTCATTCAACATCTTGTAGTTCCAGAAAGCGCTTCCGCTGGCATACTTCTGATACGCATACACCTGCGTATCGTACAGCGTCTTGCGGTACGCGAGACTGTTGTTGTACATCGACTGTAAGCTCCATTCGCCGATGAAGACAGGGAATTTGCCGTCGCCCTCTCCGATGTACTTCGCTTGGCCGCAGATGGCCGGCGCGACATATTGGGAGTAGATTCCGGCGGCAGCAAAGAAGTAGATGTGCGAGTCGATGACCAGGTTGGTGCTGGCTGGGTAGAAGGGTGACCAGTATTCTTCGCTGAAGAAGGCGTCTTGGAGCATGAGTGGGATGCGTTTGTCGACTTTGGCGATGCGGGCGAGGGTGCCGTTTATGTAGGTGTTAATCCAGTTGGTGCCGTTTGTTGTGAGGCCTGAGGGGGTGGCGAAGCCGGCGAAGTTGTCGCTTGGCTCGTTGATGGGCGCGATTGTGTAGCCGTAGGATCGCTGTGAAGGTTAGTATGAAGGCTTGAAGGGTTTGGGAAGGGCACTTACGCCGGAGGTTTTGATGAAGCTGATGATTGAGTCGATAGCCTTGAACGAATAGTCCAAGTTGGTGGTGTTGAAGAACCAAGCGTCGTGCCCGAAGGCTTCTCCGATGCCCAGAGTGTTGACGCCTCCTGGCAGAGAGTGCAAGCCGATGATGATGTGCATGTTGTACTTATCAATAGCATAGTTGGTGATAGTCCTCAAGTAGTCCTGCTGCTTGCCGCTGTAAAGCTGGCTACCAGGCATCTTGACCCAAGCAGCATACGTGGTTGGGATGCGGATCGTATTGATGCCAAGCTTGCCCATTGTGTCGATATCCTTTGTGGTGATGAAAGATGCATATCGAGCTTCAAGCTTGGGGCCACAGACGCTGAAACCTACAGCCTGGCACCATGACCACTCATCGGGGTAAGCATCACCGATGTTGTCAGCCCACCACTGGAGGTCGTAGTTTGGTTCCTGTTCGAGCCAGGCGCCGAAGTTGACGCCGTTGGCTTTGTAGGTCTTCCAGTTGAGGAAGTTCTTTTGCTTCTGGTTCGGCCATGTGATGGGGTATGAGTGTCTCTTCAGGAAATCGTCGACTTGATCGAAGGTCCAATCGACGCTGCATTTGATGGTCCCATGCTTAGCAGCGTTGGTCTGCAGAGTAGCGCCGAGCTTTGCGACAGAAGCTGTTCGATGTGTTAGAGTGTGATCGTGTCTTGACGTTCTGGTACTCACAGGACAGCTTGGAAGCCACAGCGTTCACATCTGAAGCGACAGTAGTGACGGCGTTCTCAACTCCGCCAATGAGTCCGGCGACAAGGTCCCCAAACAGGCTAGGAGTGGGTGCTGCGTGCGCGGTGGCAGCAAGGCCAATAGCGAGCGTTGATTGGAAACGCATGTTGTATATCAGTGAAGATCGACGGTATGAAGTAGGCGAGAGCGTACAAGCCCGTCCACCGGGTTCATCTTATAGTCCTTGTGCACAAGATCATACCAATCTAGACCGATCTCACTTACCGCAATGTTACAACGTGCAAGCATCATCGAAGTTCATTTGACTGTTCTCGGACGAATTCACCCAGTTAGCTCAAGACCAAACCATAGTCTGGCTTCGTATCGACGGAAGCGAGGACGAAATAGACCTCATCGCCGGCGGACTCCGAGAAGCCCTAAAAGCTCGGAGCATTTGGCACGCCACGAGGTGAAGGCCTTGCACGAGGCTGAAGAGTTAGACACTCCTTGCTGCTAACCTTACCACATGCGATCTCGCTTGCCTCCTTCGTGGCGTTTGCATTTCTCGTTCCTGACGCTATCAGGCGGCGTCTAGTCCGGCAATGGCTCGGTACATCTCGTTGGGCTGACTTAGCGTGGAAAGGGTGCAAAGAGGCTCTGGCCGGACTATCGTTGACCGAGCGTCGCCGGCACGTCTTCGAGACCGATCCCGCTGACCATCAGCCTTCGAATGTCGGCAGATGAGCAAGGGACATATTGTGCGACCATATGCGAATGCGCGACTAAATTTTCAGGGTAATACATGACCGTGTATCTGTGTATCTCAAAGTGTATCAGATTTCAGCATCCAGGATCAAGGTCGGAGGCAGTGGGAAATATGCAAGATAGAAAGATGCACGATCGGGTTGGGTAGTCCCGGCTCAGACGTACCGAAAGGCTTCCTCATTCGCCCTCCAAAGATAGCCCAGACCACTTGAAGCGCCGCTGTTCCCGTTTTCAGCATCTGTAATGACCTTTCTGTCATATCTGTCGTTGGCCTTCACAGCCCACACATTAGTTGAAGACCACCGTCTTGCTCCCGTTCAAGAAAACCCTCTTCTCACTCCACCACTTCACAGCCGCAGCCAGTGTTTGGCTCTCAACATTGCTTCCCTCGTCCACCAACTCCTTTGCGCTCATGCTATGATCGACCCGTGCAATCCTCTGTTCGATGATCGGCCCTTCGTCCAGGTCCGCCGTCACGAAGTGTGCCGTTGCACCAATGATCTTGACACCGCGATCGTATGCCTGATGGTACGGCTTCGCACCCTTGAAGGAGGGCAAGAAGGAGTGATGGATGTTGATGATCTTGCCACTCATAGCTGAGCAAAGGGTGGGAGAAAGCACTTGCATGTATCGAGCCAGCACGATCAGATCGATGTTGTTGGTCTCGACGAGTTTGAGAATTTGCAGTTCTTGCTGCGCCTTGGTATCCTTGGTCACAGGAAGGTGATGAAAAGCCACATCGTAGCTCTTAGCTAGCGACTCGAACTCCGCATGGTTTGAGACGATCAGCGGAATCTCGATATTCAGCTGCGACGTCTTCTGCCGGAAAAGCAGGTCATTGAGGCAGTGGCCCGTCTTGGAGACCATGAGCATCACACGGGGCTTGTGGGCTTTTGGCACAATGTCGTAGTCCATTTTGAGATCGGAAGCCAGATCAGTGAAAGGCTGTGTCAAATGCTCGGTGGACTCTGCATGGCCGAAATGCACTCGCATGAAGAATTTGTTGAGATCTGGATCAGAGAATTGCTGGAGATCCAGAATGTTAAGGTTGTGCTTTGCGAGGAGGCCGGTGACGGTATGGATGATTCCTGGTTTGTCGGGGCACGAGAGCGTGAGGATGTGGTCTTTAGTCATCTTGGCCACGGGCGAAATCTTTGTTGAAAAGCGGGATTGGAATGTGCTTCTGGAGGTGAGGTTGCCAGTTGTGAGCAATGAGGATCTCGCTGCCAGTCGCAGAGCTGCCATCAAGGGGTTGCGGTGTTGAATCTGCGAAGTGTCGTTCGATGATTCATTTTTCGGTAGATATTTCGATCTAGATTCCGTGGTGCGCACAGACAACAAGGAAAGAGATTCCGAACCATGCCGAAAGCGGGCGTGAATGAGACGTTTCAGAATAGGATAGCAGATCTTTGACTGGGCATAGAATCCATCAAATTGCCATCAATGCAGCTTGTGGAGACAGTGTTTTACGCTGCAATGCAAGTCGGGTGTGAAAAGGGATTCGGAAGGATGAAGATATCGTGCTCGGATTCACTTGCCGCCGCTGACCAATCTGGCTAGCTCGGCTTGGCGGCTGTCTCGTGCCTCAGGCATTACGCGGAGCTCAGCGGCTACTTGTAAAAACCACGAGGTTGGGCTGAGATGATACAAAGCATCATCCTTTTGTACCACAAACATGCCTGCCATATGTTAGTAGTGAATGGCCAACGATGAGGATGGCTTTCGAGCCCCACGCTTTGACGGCGAGGATGTATCGCCGACCACGGAAAGAGAACTCAGAGGTTGGTACAGTACAGGTCTAGCCGCTGAGATCTTTGCTGTGTGTGGTGTTGGTAAGCATTTGTAGACCCACGATGTGTTTGTTCTAGTCTGACTTCACTCCAGGTTCGTTCGCACCAGTGACCCTCGAACAGCTTGCCCGCGAAAGCGGCGTGCTACGGTCGGATGGCAAGACACCATGCATTCAACCCAAGGCATCAACAGCCAAGCGACTGGCTCACCTGGTCCTTCGATCTGTAAGCGACAGAGACGACGATGAAGCCAGTCAATGCATCGTGCGACCATTTGGCCGTGATATGGCTACTTCCAGCTTCGCCATGTATACCTTCTCTGTCGCGGTCTTCGTACAAGCTTTGGTCCTTATATCCTTCAGCCCAGTCGCGGATTACGGTATGTTTACCTTAAATGTAGTAGAGGAAGACCGTTGACCTCGGCGTTAGGCACACACAGGAAACGACTCGTGCTTCTGTTCGCATTTGCTGGTGCAACGGCGACGATGGCTATGGCTTTAGTCTGGCCTCAAGTGTATCTACTGGGATCGCTGTTCATCATTATAGCCGTCGTGTGCTTGGGTTCGACATTTGTGCTACTCAACGCCTTCTTGCCGCTCTTAGCCGCCAGGCATCCGTCCATACAGTCCCAGTCGAATGGCTCTACCACACACCTACCGAAGCTCGACACGACCTCGCCGGAGCTTAAGCTGTCTACTCAGATTTCTGCCAAAGGTGTTGGACTAGGATATGCAGCCGCGGTATCAGTCCAAATCCTAAGCATCATCCTCCTCGTCTTGCTCAAGAAGGCCAACTTCTCCGCCGAATCAACGCCTCTCCGCTTCGTGCTGCTACTGGTTGGAACGTTCTGGCTCACTCTCACGTTACCTGGAGCTCTGTGGCTCCGCGACCGTCCCGGTCCGTCTCTGTGCATTTCGACACCTTGGAGTAGCCGCATGCCAGTGGCCTTCCAATACCTTGCTTTTGCATGGCGATCTGTCTGGACGACCGTGCGGACAGCAACGAAGCTCCGCCAGACCTGGATCTTCCTGATCGCCTGGTTTCTTCTTTCCGATGCCGTAGCCACCGTCTCTGGCACCGCGATTCTCTTCGCCAGAACTGAACTCCACATGGAAACCATCTCGATCGCCATTCTTTCCATCACCGTGACGGCCTGTGGCATGGCTGGCGCCTTTGCCTGGCCAAGAATCTCTCGTCGCTTCGGCCTCGAAACCAAGCACACTATTCTCCTCTGCATAATGATGATGGAGATCATTCCACTGTATGGTCTCCTCGGCTTCATCCCCTTCATTAAATCCTGGGGTGTGCTCGGGTTACAACAAGCATGGGAGATTTATCCTCTGGGTGTCGTGCATGGCTTTCTCATGGGTGGCCTTTCCTCGTACTGCCGAGCATTCTATGGTGAGATCATTCCTCCAGGATCGGAAGCAGCGTTCTATGCCCTGATGGCTATCACGGATAAGGGAAGTTCTGCGGTTGGGCCAGCAATCGTTGGAGGTATTGTGGACGCGCTGGGAACGATACGACCGGCCTTTGGGTTCTTGGCGATATTGATTCTAATGCCAATGCCATTGATATACATGATCGACGTACGGCGTGGACGAGAAGAAGCTGCTGCTTTGTCGAAGCATCTTGGGTACGAGAGCAGCGGAATCACGATGAATGATTATGATCCAGTAGATGGGCATGAAGCGGGCCAGGGTCTGCTCAGACGAGAGAGCGAAGACGAGGATAGAGAATAGAGGTAGCGAGGAGGAAATAGATCTGAAAGTATGTACATACGTATGCCTTACTTCCCGGCCCCTCCTCCGGGGTCCAAGACTTCTCTCACCAGCATCTGGGGACACGAGATCGCCACTCTGGGGAAAAGATCAGGTTCCCTGGGCGCCAAGCGATCGACACGATGTACTCCGGTGGGTTTCCCAGGATCAAGCAGACGGAGAAATATGCACCGGCTAAATGTTAGCCATGCGATGCAGAATACAAGACACAAAAGAGACCCACGAGTGTTTCCAGCCAGATGGCGTTGGACCTCTTTGCCACCATCAACCATGATCTCGAGAATCCTGGCGTACGCTGCTGCAGCGAATCTGGCTGTGCTCGCCACTCCTTTGGCCAGACGCTCTCTCGACACCGCCAGTCTCGCAACACAATACTTCGGCAATGATGCTCCCTGGTACCAAGACCGCATCCCCTTCTTCTCTTGCTCCGACCCTTCGATCCAAGACGTCTACTACTATCGCTGGAAGGTATTCCGCGCCCACCAAAGAGACCTTGGCGAACGAGGGTACGTCTCGACCGAGTTTCTCGACGACGTTGGGTGGCAATTGGAACCATGGGCTACGCTGAACGATGCCACCGGCTTCCATATTGGCGAAGGTCGCTGGCTGCGAGATCGAAGGTTTGCAGACGACTATATCCGGCATATGTATAACGGCGGGAATGACAGGCACTTTACGGACTATATGGCCGACTCGGTATGGGGCAGATATCTCGTCGATGGTGACGCCGAGAGTATGACTTTACACTTGAGCGCCATGATCGATCTATACAACCAATGGGACGACAGCTTCGACATCAGCAAAGGACTGTACTGGCGAGAGCCACTGGCTGATGCGACGGAGTACACGATCTCCAGTATTGACGCGAGCTGCGGTGTGGATGGGTTTACCGGCGGCGAAGCGTTTCGGCCTTCGATCAATTCGTACATGTGGGCGAATGCGAGAGCCATCAGCAATATTGCGAATCTCACTGGGCAAAGCGATGTTGCGACAGACTTTCAGCAGCGGGCTGAGACACTGAAGGAGCGCTTTCAGACTGATATCTGGAATACCACGCTGGAGCACTTCATCGATCGGCATCAGCGAGACACAGACTGCGTCGCGTACTGGGAGCCGATTCGAGGTCGAGAGTTGGTTGGCTTAGTGCCGTGGATGTTTGCCATGCCGGACAACAACAGCACGTATAGTGCTGCTTGGAAGCATCTGCTTGATGACGAGCAACTTCGAGGGCCGAACGGCATGCGTACCAACGAGCCGTCTTATGAGTACTACATGCGGCAGTACAGGTATGATCAACCGACGGGATTGAGGGAATGCCAGTGGAACGGACCTGTTTGGCCGTATCAGACGACTCAAGTGCTGCTTGGAATGGCCAACCTGCTCGACACGTACGAGCAGGATGTCGTTCAGAAGGGTGACTTCGTGGACGAGTTGAGGCGGTATACCAACCTGCACTATCTCAACGGGACGCTGAACATCCAGGAAGACTATGAGCCCGACAAGGCGGGACCGATCGTTGGGTTACCTCGCTCTGACCATTACTTCCACTCCGGCTATAACGATCTCATCATCAGCGGCCTGATAGGAATTCGACCAAGGGCAGACAACTTCATTGAAGTCAACCCCATGATCTCCTCGGAGTCTGGCATTACCTCGTTCCGTCTTCAAGACGTTCCCTACCACGGCCACTCCATCGCAGTGCAGTGGGACGCCACCGGCAGTGGTCTGCAAGTCGAAGTGGACGGGACGGTCGTCGCATCATCACCTACATTCACTCGACTCACCGCATCTATCTCCGCAGCGCCCGCCTTGGCAATCACAAGACGCATCGCCAAGTCCACTCAGCTAGTCCGCGGTGACTATCCCATAGGCTCCGCTTCATCAGGGAACGATACGGAGAACATCCACGACGCCGTCGACGGTCGCATCTGGTTCTTCTCCGAGCTACCCAACGGCTGGAACTCCAACGCGACCGAGGCTGATTCAGAGCAGTGGTATGAGATCAACTTCGGCAATGCTACTGACATCACTGCTTGTGAGTTGGCATTCTTCGAGGACGGCGAAGACTATGCGATGCCGAAGGATTACTCGATTCAGCAGCTTGATGGGAGCAATTGGATCGACGTTTGGGTTGATGAGCGGCCTCAGCTCGTCGCTAATGGTATCACGGACATTCGAGGGGATGCCGTGAGCACAAGTAGGATTCGAGTGGTGTTCACGCAGCTAGCCGGGAAGCAGACGAGATTAGTTGAGTTTAAGCTTTACTAACGCGCGATAGGTGAATGAATTCAAGCCCATAGCCTCCTACGTCATGTCTTCTTGTGATTGGCCCAGAGTCGCATAACGTTGTCAGTCACCGGCTTGATAAGCTCAGTCCGCCGGCTGATAAGCCAGCCGACCGGACTGGCAGATAGGGCAAAAAGATAGGACGCCGGGATTGGGGTGCAGTGAAGAAGGGACGGCTCTCCTGAGTACCGTAGCAGGAGAACAAGCAAGACATAGCCTAATAAGCTGTGTAGACTCTGTTGTCACGCGAACGCTACTGCATGGTCTAATACCATACTTTTGCTCTGTTCTTGGCACAATCCGACTTGATCATGGCGAGCACCATTGACGAGAAGAATGCCTTCCAGGATGGCGCCATCGCCAACAACCCATCTCCCGTCGAAAGCGGTGTTTTGCAAGATGTGCATATCGATCCCAAAGAAGAAAAAAAGCTGTTGGGAAAACTGGATCTCTTCCTGGTGCCTATTATTATGCTGGTCTACTTGTCGTGTTTCCTTGACAGGAGCAATATAGGTCGGTGATTCCAATCAACAGTCTGCCATAGCTATTTGCTGACCATTCCGCAATCAGGCAATGTCAAAGTCGCCGGCATGCCCGCCGACATCCACGCCTCCAACCAGCAATTCTCCACCGCCGTCTCCATCTTCTACGCAACCTACGTCGTTTCCGAGACGCCTTGGGCCATCCTTTTGAAGAAACTTACACCACGTATCCTGATGACGGGTCTGGCGATCGTGTGGTCCCTCGTCACGATCTTTTCGGGTTTCATTCAGAATATCGCCGGCCTCTATGTTGTGCGATTGATCTTGGGGGCTTGCGAGGGAGGGCTGTTTCCGGGGTTGAACCTCTATTTGACGATGGTCTATCGGCGGGAGGAACAGGCAAAGAGGGTCAGCTATCTGTTCGTCTGCACGGCGATCTCAGGGGCGTTTGGTGGGCTGCTGGCATATGCCATCCTGCACATGGACGGCGTTGCTGGTGTGGCTGGTTGGAGGTGAGTACAACTCCACGATCATTGCGACTAGTCGTTGTTGATGACTGGAGTAGATGGGTCTACATCATTGAAGGCATCTTCAGCATCATCGTCGCGGCGATGGTCTGGTTCGGCTTGCCCAACGATCCGTCTAAAGCGTACTTCCTCAATGCGAGGGAGAAGGAGCTGATGCAGCACAGAGCTGTCCAGCGAGCTTCTTATATGGGCAGTGAGGAATTCAGCTGGGACGAGATCAAGATTGCACTTGTTGATCCCAAAGTCTATCTGAGGTAGGTGGCAAGATGGTGTTGTGATGGCTTTTGCTGACAACCAGTGCAGTGGAGCTGTGCAGTTCTGCCAGGATATCTTGCTGTATGGGTTCAGCACTTTTCTGCCTTCGTGAGTGTCCCCAAACATGAGTAACAGAGTGAGGTCGACTGATTGCGAGGTAAGCATCATTCGAGAGATGGGCTATGGAACGTACGAAACACAGTACCTTACCGTTCCTGTCTACATCTTTGGCGGCATTATGTTCGTGTCGTTCGCTTTCCTCTCCGACAGACTCACGCTCAGGGCACCGGTAAGTCTTCTCTGCAAACCTTTACTGTCAGTGGGCTGACGATTGCAAGTTCCTGATCTTCGCAAACCTCTTCGGCATCGTCGGCTACATCCTCCTACTCTGCGACGTCCCTGTCGGCGTCCGCTTCTTCGCTACATTCCTCTGCGCCGTTGCAGTGTACACCGGACCGGGTCTCAACTTGACATGGCTAAACGTCAACGTAGCTCCACACTACCGACGAGCCACGGCCATCGGTCTCCAACAGACGATCGGGAACTGTGCTGGCATCGTCGCTGGCCAGATCTATCGCAGCGCTCCATACACGCTCGGCAATGCGTTCTCACTCGGTGCGATATGCTTGAGCCAGCTGATCATCTTGGCCAAGATGTGGTACATTCGGTCTTGCGGGAAGCTGAAGGAGAGAGTTGCGAATGGTGAGGTGGAGGACACAAGAAAGGTAAAGACTGGTGATTGGGCTTTGGACTTCAAGTATCACTTGTAAGTGTGCTACAACCGTCACTCGTTATATAAGACATTGTCTACTTCCGCAGTACGTCCTCTTCCTTTACATCTAGCACCACCATATGGCCAGGTGCATGGCCGATCACGGTCCCTGGAGTCTTGGCTTTCATGACAGCCTCCTGTGGTGTAACACCACATCCCCAGAATACGGGCACATAGCCATCGTCCTCCCCCTCTTCCTCTGTCTGTACCACAGCTCGCCCGTCAGCCAGCACTGGCGCATCACCCCAGTCAAAAGCGCCAAGATCATGAATCCCAATGTCCCTCATCCCGTCCCAGCCCCAAGCAATCGGCTCGCCGTGCGTAGTGACATACGGCCTAGTGATTGCTCTCACCTTGTCGATTTCACCAGCCTTGTACATCCTCATCGAGACAACATATTTTCCTCCGACGAAACCTCCAGCAGCACAAAGCGGGATGTTCGTCCTATACATCGTAACATTTCGATCTTGTAATACATGCGGAGGTGTCAACCCTGCTGCAGCAAGCGCATTCTCGAAGCTGTACGAGCATCCGATCAAAAGAGCGACATGATCAGGTTGCCAGTATGCCTCGACGCTCGGTATGCTCTCCTCGACCAACTCTCCATCTCGATAGATGTGATAGAGCGGTGCATCTGTCCGAATGTCTATGCCCTTGGCAATCTTCTCATCCGGAACCCCTGGCACGCAGGAAACGAAGTTGTTGAAGTCGCCTGGAGCTGCAGACTTTGCCAGCAAGGGGCAAGGTACAGGATTTCTCGCACAAAGGATCTCGAACTCTTGAGCTTCTCTTGATGGCAGAACGATCAGATTGGCTTGGAGGTAGCCGGGCGCCAGGCCGCAGGTTGGTTTGTCCCAGGTGAGATTGCGAGCTGCGAGCCGTGATTCCAGACCAGTTTGAGGAGTCGATATGGTTCGTGCTGGCGCCATGGCTCGCGTGAGATTGTACGAGAGGTTTATGGTGTAGGTGTTGGTTTGATGTGTGTTGGAAACGAATGTATGAGACCTGATGATGTAGGAGCTTATGTGTATGTCGGCGATAGGCGTCCTTGGCCGAAAACCTCGGGCAGCCTGAGCTGAGGCCGGTTAGATCCTTTATACATTTCAAGCTGTGAGCACAGAAATGAATACCGACAGCAAGCTTCTCCACCACATTCTCAGATCACCAGCATGTGTGTTGTCCCTTCTTCCAACTCTCTCACCTCGTCTTGCCTCTGCTTTCGCAAAGCTTCAGCCACATCGCCTGGATGGATCCAGTTCATAATGACCATCGCAAACCACATTAGCATTCTGTCAAAGACGTACAGGAAAGCCTCATGCGTGTAGATGTATCCCGTGAAGCCTTGCAAGAACTCGACAATGCGAACAATCGAACGCAGAAAAATTAGCAAACTGACGGCATAGAGCGAAGACATGTGTCTCCTCCACGGCAGTTGACTACTTCGCAGGCTCGGGATTTTCCTGATTCGGTTGTGAAATATGGCTGCGGCGACCACGAACAGGCCGAAGAAGATGATCTGAACGAAAAGACCGCCAACGATGATGTTCTTGCCGTTATTGCTGGTCTTCGGATTGCTAGAGGCTGCAGGATCCATTAACAGATGTCGCCAGTGATCAACTATCCAGGGAACTTACCAAAAGAACCAGTGCCAGAAGCTTGCAACAAGAATGAAGCCACGTCTCCCGCGACAAAGGTCTTCGTCAACCACTTCCTTCGAATCACAAGCTCTTTCTCCGCCTTGAGCGCCGTGACAACCCTACCCAACTCCATGTATATGGAAGCTGCCAAGAGGGCTGGCGCTACTAGCAGGGTGATACTTTGCAAGATGTACGGGCCCTTGGCGTACGGACCAGGGTTCTCTGAAGCAGAGATTGCTCGGCCAACATAGCCGCATGGTTCCAGAATGCCGCCGATGAGAAACGCAACCATGAACCAAGTCTTTCTGCGGAAGAGCTGCAGGGCGTGTAGAGCGGAGGTCCCGGCAAACAGGATGATGAAGATGATTGCGGCGGCTAAGGACGGTGAGTACGAATCTGACCGTCTGTGTTAACAATCTTTGGTGTGCACTTCTGTTCCAAGGCACTCACAATTTCGAAACTGTGTGGTTCCAGTTGTGCTAGTCGATTCAGGCATTTCAAATTTGTTGTCTTGCTATAACTCGAGAGACTTGAATGAAACCAGTGTCGAGTGACTGCTATCAACGAATGTGGTTCCAACAGGACGGTGCTTCGCAGATTGAAAGTGCCTATTTATCCAGACATGCTGAACATGGCATGGTTACTTACTCTGCGCACTGTACGAAATACACGGGCTGTACTGCTTACAGAGACGTTTGGCGGTTAAGGCAGCACAAGCGACTTAGGTCTAATCCGCGAGCGGCCCCTACTTCTGCTCTTTACCATGTTCTTTGAGTCGTCAGTGTTCGGATCGTGGTTTGCAGATCTCCATTCCAACTCAATCTGTGGGGTGACGCTCGAATGCAGAGCTCGCTTGCGTGGGAAACGTGCCCTCTTGCAGCTAGAACGAACCGCTCCGCAGGTTGGCCTTTCACCTCCTTGAGAAGATGAAATTGGTACGCGGGTTGCACGTTTCCGCCTGGATGTGCGGCAAAGGGACTGTTCGCATTGTGGATCGCGCCCCGCTGAGGCCAGCCACTATGATGAATCTGGTAGCAACGAAGCTTCCTTGTTAGGCTCCAAGCCACGAGCCGGTCTCGAGACGAGTTTTGGTCGGCAAGCTCCTGCGATTCGTCGTCGTCGAAGCCGAAGACAAGAACAGTCAAATCCCGCCGTATGGATGATTTGACGTTGTCGAGGCTGGGTCTAGGTAAACGATCGCCAGATTGAGCGAGCCACTGGCAGACTGTGATCTGCCATCGACACAATGAGCGATTCTTTCTTCTCTGCGTGCCGACCTTCGACGCGTAAGGCCTTTCCTTTGGGGCATCAACGCCAGCGGGTTCGCGGTTCGCGATGGGACTGTGACGCAAAGCGGCATGCTAGGCACCATCGAGACAGATACAACCCTTCTCTTACTCCCCGGTGAAGTCGTTGACCACTGCGGTCCAAAACCCGATCTACTCCATCTTCGAGGGGGCGTTGGATTGCACTAAGATCTCCCCTTCGCCACCACCGGACTTTACGCTGGTGGTAAGTGGCTGTCACGCACGTGTGTTAGGTGCGTATATCAGCTCTGCCCCTCCGTAGACGTGAGCGCAATATTGCTTTGGCGGTATCCAGTCCAGCACAGGTCTAGGGACGAACATCATTGGTGATGTTCTCATCAGAGTCAGCTTCTTGTTCTCGAGGACCAGCGAGGCTGTGTAGGGTTTTAGCTGAGCAAGTGATGATTCTCAGAAGTCGGGTGGGTGGATCATGGGAATGATGAAGCTGAGCAAAGTGATGGGTTGGGACATGGAGAGAGGCTGGAGCGGAACTTGAAAAAGGACCCTAGAAGGCGGCGAGATTCAGAGACTTGCGAGCTGCTTCGCCTCACCTCGACGATTGTGTTCTGGTTTCTTTCGACACTGCCACATACGCTGACACCATTCGATGCGCGACATGAAAATCGAGATGCATGCATATTTATCATAACGATTCAGTAAGCTACATCGCTGTCCTCCGAAACCATGCGAGGTACTGTAAGCTATTGTGCAGTCTCTCGTTCAGCCTTCTGACTGCTTGTAGCGTGTAGGGCTGTAGCCGCAAGACAGCCGGGCTTGCCTCGGTCAGAGCAACCCACTCTGACACTTGTGTATTTCCAGGCATTGAATCCGGAATCAGGCGTATCACCGAGTGCAAAGCACGTTTGCCTGCATCTCAATCAAGCTTCGCTTACCTCATCGAAGCTGAGCACTCGACGCCAGAGCTACACCCCACAGGTAAACCACATGATATACTGACTGGCATTGTGAGTGACGAAATCATGCTACGAGTGGCTCCTGCTACTGGAGTATCGGAGCAACAGCCCTACAAGGAGTCTCTTCCTTTTGTGCGTGGCTGCGTGGCGGTTCGAGAACGTCCACAGCTTTGTAATGGCACGAGATGTCAGTCCAATATTACTCACCGATGCGAAGCTTCAAAGCTCTATGGTGCTGTTATAAGTCCCTGTTAGATCGACAGCGAAGTCGTCAGACAGCTCTGCAACTCGGCGTTGGACTCAGTGATATCTTGCACTCACACACATCTTATACTGACGTACAGGCCATGGCTGCACCTCTCAGGGCTCACGTCCACGTCGCTGAAGGGATCCCCTCCATGAAAGCAGATGGAACCCAAGCCGGTATCTGGTCACCAATCGCATCGACTCTGGTCTGTGGACCGACAGAAGCTGTCTTGATCGACACACCCATCACTTTTGCACAGAACGAGACGCTCGCCGACTGGATTGAGACACAGCTGGACTCCCATGCACCGGGGGTGTCTTCACCTCGCTTGACATATGTTTACATCACCCACGGTCATCCAGATCATTGGCTCGGAATAGGAGCTCTGCAGAGACGCTTCCCGGGTCTCAGAGCCGTGGCGACCAAAGGGACTGTCGAACAGATGAAGCACGACGGACGAGGGGACGCTTATGTGCAGAACTGGGTCACGCGGTTTCCCAAGCAAGTCGACGATGTTCCGCCTATTGCAGAAGCTCTACCAGAATCGAACGAGTTCACGGTTGATGGCAACGTTTGCCAGGCTATTCCAGTGGGCCATTCGGATGGACCTGATTCGACTGTGCTATGGATTCCATCGATCAAGCTAGTCGCTGGCGGAGATGTCGTCTACGGCGACGTTCACCAAATGCTCTTGGCAGCGAACACCAAAGCCTTGCGAGAAGAATGGATCCGTGCTCTCGATACTGTGCAGGCATTGCAGCCAGAAATCGTGGTTCCTGCACATAAGAAAGTCCATGAGTTGACTGGTGTGGTGCATTTGGCGAATACGAAGAAGTATCTACAGGACGCTGGAGAGGTGCTTGAGCGCCATCAGGCCAATAGTCCGGCGACCTTCCAGCAGGTCATGACGGAGAAGTATCCATCGAGGATTGGGCAATCTGCTTTGTTCGTTTCGTCGTTGTTTCAGAAGTATGGCTGAGGGATTTTGCTGTGTTAACTGGAGGGGACAATCAGAAAGGTGCTTGGAGGATGTTTAGAGGTTGGTCACGATTTCTAGACCCAGAACTCAGGACGACCCTGTCAACTTTGACGTCAGTCGTCGATCAATCCAGCGTCTGCACAGTCCACTACGGCATCTGCATTTTCTCAATGTGTCACGCAGCGTGATCGCAGATGAGCTCCGGCCGAATGACAGTATGCCTTGTATCGACCGAAGTTTGACAGTCTTTGCCTTCAGGTAACCTCTCGAGATTGTGTCGTTCCAAATGGGGATTTCGCGTTGGTGACAAAGTGAGTTCATGGGCGTGAAGCGCTGGCAAGGACCCGGCTCGACTTTGGCGAGTGGGAAGCATAATGTCTTTCTGCAGCCAATGGGTAGTGAAGCAATTATATGGAATCACGGGAAATCCCAAACTTTAGCAGGCAGTGTATGAGGCAGTACAAGCAGGCAACGGAAAGATATCTGTTGTCTCTGCATGCCGACGATCATTCGCAAGCCAGGCTAGACTTTGATACCCGTTGTAGGGAATTAGTAGAAGCGGATGACGTCTGTGACAATTGACTTGCTCTGGCCGCTTTGAACGACCAGTACGTTGGCAGCAAGATCTCTTAGACGCAGAAAACGAGGGGAATGGCTAGATCCTAACTCGCTAACTGAAGTGTGCCATCCTGGGCCCAGAACTCTACGCTATAGTCGTTATAATGGCAAAAGCGACTTCTGCAGCATTACGAGGAGGATGGATCGCGAAGTGTGCCTTCGCTAGTCCGCTGCTCCTACAGAGCCAATCTGGTGATCCCAGGGAAAGGGCAGAGATGGCAAGAACGGGCCTAGAACGATAGACACGTACAAAGTTCACGGAAAGTAACGTTCGAGCTCAACTGACAGAAGCTCGTCTGAGCTTTTTCAAAGCTCAGACATTGCGTACAATTGATGTCACATACAGTGTATCTACTCACAACGGGCCTGGATAGACCTCCAGTGACAACAGCTTAGCGATGGTCCTGGGGACGACACCACAGTAACAAGTCGAGTCGTGATCTCTAGTCGCACGTTTGTGAGTGGTAGCAGATGTAGAAGATGTGGTACAACAAAGGGTACAGTTTCCGTAGCTCAACCTTCTGCACGAGTCTACTTACATGTCGCGGGGTACATTCGGTGTACAGCACTCCTGCTAACAATGTCTGCTGCCACCTACAGGTGCATAGACTTTTCATCTTCCACTGCTAGTCGATAAGCGCCTCAGGTGACAATCTAGCATTAAAAAGTATTCAGTGACAGCTGTATAGTGAACAGCACTTCTAGACACATGCAATCTTGACTACTCCTTTTTACGGGCCGCCTAGACAGTGGTAATTGCCTTTACTCGGATCGGGCAATCCGCCTAGACAGCTGCAATACATTGAGGCTTGATTGGGAGCGCCGCCTAGACTTGAGCCTGCCAAGCGTCCGAATTTGAACTTCTCGGCTCAATGCAACCATGTTCCTCTTGCGTGAACACCACCATTGTGCTATTCATCGAAATCATTGTGCGCTAATCATACAGTGTTCCCTGGCATTCGTCGTTTCTGTAGAATGCTGTTGCAAAGTCGATTGCGAGATGGATGTCGGTGCATGTGGCGTCTCGGCTCTGCACATGAGGTGCGGCATCGATAAGGCCGAGCAACAAGGGGGCAAAGGCAAGTGAGATGATGGTAGACTGTCTTCGTGTTAGTTAGCACAGTGTGCGGAAATGCCTCGAGACTTCACCTTGGCCATAATGGATGTTGATTTCGCTCCAAAGCTGTCTTCTCCTGGTAGTGCTCCCAAGTTTCCTTGGACTGTCGCCAGGCTTTGTCTTTGTGGCAACACCCCTGAAGCAACTACAAACGCTAAGTGACGCATCTTCCATGTCGCTGGCTTGAACACAAGCTGTTTCGCCCTTTATGAGACATCACCTGTACTAAGCGAACGAAGGATCTCATTGGCTGAGGTTAGCCTCGAAATCACCTAGTCTATGGCATAGCGCCTGATATAGTCACTTCCGCGGCATTGAAGTCTGATGGCTTCACCTTGATTGAGGAGTGATTCCACATAACACTAAAGGCTGTTGATGCACAAGGCAGCCACACTTTACCTTCTTAGGCCAAGGCCCTAGATTCTGTCAGCATACTCTCTGCTGACACTATCCCATAGTGGCGGTGTCTCCATGACGAGCTTCTAGACAGACATATTGCTTTCACCTTTGTTCTTGATGAGTAAGTAGCCTGCGCAGATCATGTACATCCCGTCAATAGCCAGGCTTTTGGGCGACTCCTGTTTAGGTATGTACAGATGTCATCGACAGGCGTCGTCAACAGCCGAGTCTGTCAAAGAAGTACCTTGTGATGGAGCCATAGGTCGGTGTCATGACGTCGTGCGAAGACAGACTCGCGTAGTCTGGCCTTCCAATATCAGAGAACAACGTCAGAGGTCTTGAGGGTCACTGCAGTCGCTGACTTCACAGGATGTGGGACAGTTTTGTGAAGGGCGTTCTTAGCATCGTCTCCAAGCCGCGCAAAAACTGGGATCAGCCATTGAAGATTGTATGTTAAACAGATTATAAGCTGTTTGTGTGATAGTAGCGGAAGTAGTGGTAAGAGTAGTAGTAGTAGTAGTAGTGCAGTAGTAAAGAGTTAGAAGTGTCTCTGTTGTTGTTCTCTAGCTAAGACTACTTACGCCCTTATATATTGACTATGTCGCTTCTAGAACGTTCTACGCGCTTACGCGTCTATACGTCATATAGAACTTATTAGAATGTAGTCGATAAGTTGATTTATAATCAACGTAAGACGTCCTAGGACTTTAATAGAACCTTCTAGACATGTTTCCCAGAACCACCCGATTAGGAAGTTCCTAGACGCTTCCACCAGGCTGTCCGAATCGGGTAGCGCCACCTTCCCGATCGGAAACTCAACGCCTATAGCCTGATCACGTGATTGTCACGTGATCTAAATAGAATATTCGAGAGCGTCACGTGACGTGTCACGTGACATATGGGTGTTGAGTTGCATATAGGTGTTAAGTTCATATGGGGTGTTGAGTTCATATGGGGTGTTGAGTTCATATGGGCGTTGAGTTCATATGGGTGTTGAGTTCTAACATTGTATTATATGGTAAGCATCTAATGGGTTTTGGGTATCCCGCGTGCTCCTTGTGATGCCACTTCCATCGAATGGCTTAGGTCTGTGATCAGCAATGCGACCGACTTGGAGTGGAGCTGATTGTGGAAGATGTGAGCAGAGGTCAACGCATCAAGCCCGAGTTGTCTAGATGGTGGGAATTTGACGAATCATGCATCGTAGGCAGGTAGCATATGACGGGCGACAGACCAAGGAGCAGCATGAGAGTCACAAAATTCCTTACGAGTGGTATTGGGTCCACCTCGAGGGTCTTCAAGAGCAGTACGACAATGACACTCTCACGCAGGAACGTCTGCTCGACCACCAGCCGACCTACATTGCAGTCACCGCCATATCCATCAGCGTCGAGAAGCGTGTGCCAATGACAAACGAGGACTCAGAACAATCCATGCCTGGAGGCTTCAACTTCGAAAAACATGTCTGACCACAGCAGAAACAAGACTGAGCTCAGTACGTTGCATAGCCTCGAAGATAGATCTAACATCTAGCGAGATGACTGAGGCGACTGATAGTCCGCTCGAGGCAAGGCGCCTGCCATGCCGCCTTCTTTAACCCCTCTCCCTCGCCGTCACATCTTGCTTGAAGACGATCAAGCTTCCCAAGATCTGAGAAAAACACATCAACAACGAGTGCTACGAGCAAGAGAGGGACATCCAGGGCAACCTGCCTGATGTTGAAGAACAGGATGCGAGAGATGAAGCCAGCATCTTGGCGACCTGGCTCGAGAAGAGGATCTCCTGCTACTCGAAGGTGGCACCGATTCGAGGCAACGAGTACGACGAAGCACCCATCCTCGTCGAGATCCACTCCACGCGGATCTACCAAGCTCGTGAGAACTGCTGGCGTTTTGCACCTCTTCCGCAAAAAACAGCTCAACACTTTTCACTTCTCCAGTCGTCCTGATGCTTGATCTCACAACAGGGTGCAGACATACTGATGAAGTGTAGCAATCGTCCGTCTGACGAAGAAGACGTCAGCGATACATCATCGCACCCGGACAAGGCCGCATCGATGGAGCTCAACGCCAGACAGCAAGTCCAGAGTCGCCAAAGCAAGCTCATCGGAGTCGAAGGCGAAGTCCAACGACGACGACGAAGACAGCGACGCCTTGTCTGACTGGCGCGGTGGCGGCCATTCGAGGAATCCATCAATGAGACGTAGGTCGATCTTCGTGAGACAAGTGACGTGGTGTGCAGCGCGATTGGAGGCCAGCGTTGAAAGGAGGATGTGCCGCAGGAATTGTAGATGTTCTCGGGCTATGTTGTTCAGGCCGTAAGTAGGCCAACAGCGCCTGGAGAATTTGAAGGCGTTCTTGCCGTAGAAGACGTTTGCGACTGCTCAGTCTTTGCGTCGGCGGTTCAGGCATGTAGAGAAGAACCAGGTTCCAATGATAAGGAGCTACTCACCTTCTGAGCGGCCTGCTGACTTCCCAAAGACTGGTCATGGACGAGCTGTTTCGTGCTTGGCGATGTGACAACTTGTGAGCGACAGTCTCGCTGCGCGTGATCACCGCCATACAGGCAGCGTTTCCTCCACGCATTGTTGATAGGGCATCCCGCTCCAGCGGACTCATATGACTGGAGACTCTTGCTGCCGCATCGGATCTCGAGATCTGTATACTTGGGATCGTCCAAGAGCGAGCCGGCGCCCTGTCTTCATGTTGTCGAGATTGGTATATTTGGGATCGTCCAACAGCGAGCCGGCGCCCTGTCTTCAAGTCGTCGAGCTTGGTATATTTGGGATCGTCCAGCAGCGAGCTAGCCCTGTCCTCGGCTCGTTGAGGTTGGTATATTTGGGGTCGTCCAACAGCGAGCCGGCGCTCTGTCTTCATGTTGTCGTTTGGTGGACAACACCGCCACGTTGGCTGTCCACGAGCAAGCCTCCGCTCTCTTCTATCTGGTGTGTCTCTGAAGAATAAGATCGAGGAGGTAATTCAGCGGTGGTGGACCCAGTGATGGTGATAGACTCGGTGGCAATGAGGGCAGCGTTTGTGTGGTTGTGGAATGATGTAGTGTGATGTCGGAGGTCGGAGTTCGGAGTTCCGAGCTTCCACTTCACCTCCATTCACTTCACTCAGCTTCTGCTGTCCCCCATTCACTCTACGTAAAGTCAACACCACTGCAGGAAAACACGGGAAAGTGATACTGCTGCCGCATATCACCCTATAGAGCTGTACCTTCCATTTTACCGCATTTTCCTTCACGCAGCATTAAGTTACATCGACGCTAGTCCAGCCAGCCAGCCAGCTAGCTAGCCATATATCCGGGAAAACGAACACCACTGGAGGAAAACACGGGAAATTGATACTGTTACCGCATATCACCTTGTAGGGCTTCCCTTTCCAATTTACCGCTTTTTCCTTGACGCCGTACCGAGTTACCGCGAAGCTAGTCCAGCTACTAAGCCCGCCATACATCTGGGAACATGATCACCGCTGGAGGAAAACGCGGTAAATTGGTATTGCTACCTCACACCACTCTACAGAGCTGCCTCCTCGATTTTACCGCGATTTCCTCGGTGCTGTACCGAGTTACCGCGAAGCTAGTCCAGCTACTAAGCCAGCCATGAATCTGGGAACTTCATCACCGCTGGAGGAAAACACGGTAAATTGGTATTGCTTCCTCAGACCACTCTACAGAGCTGCCTCCTTGATTTTACCGCGTCTTGGTCGATGCTGTACCGAGTTACATTGAGTGCACCCTAGCCACCAGCCAGCCAGCTATACATTTGGGAAAAAGATCACCAGCGGAGGAAAACACGGTAAATCAGTACTGCTACATCAGGTCACCTCAAAGAGCTGCTCACCCGATTTTACCGCGGTTTCCTCGATGCTGTACCAAGTTACATCGAAGCCAGCCCAGCCAGCCAGCGGTCCATTGGCGGAACCCAGACACCACGCCAAAGGATGCACAGGAATCGATACATCCATCTTCAGACATCCATTTGAGATGTTTGCCAAAGTCTCCTGCTGGTTCCTCCTCGCTGTGTCGACTTACAAGCGTGGTCAGCTTGGCAGCCAGCCTCTACCTCGTCAGGAAGCCACCCCATGTAAAATCAGCACCACGCCAGTAAAATGCGGTAAATTGATATGGTCTCTTCTAAAAGTACCTCTCAGCAGTCTGTCCAATTTTACCGCTGTTTCCTGTGTACTGTGTCGAGTTACAGCCGAATCAAGCTTGGCAGCCAGCCCCTAGCTCGTCACCTGCAGTAAGCCACCTCGTGTAAAATCAACACCACGCCAGTAAAATACGGTAAATTGGTAGGACTTCATCTAGAGACCCCTTTCGCCGCTTTGCCCAATCTTACCGCTGTTTCCTGTATGCTGCGACGACTTACAGGCGAAGCCAGCCATCCGCCTGCGGGCAGTCGACACACGGAAGACAGCATAAGGCGATCATCCGTCTCGAAGAAGCGTGGTCACACCTTACCAGTGTATGCGCCATCCATTCTGCTGTTCGCTTGCGGTCTCTTGAAGTGTGGAAAGGCAATCTTCGTCGGTAATGAGGTGATGGCGAAGGTTGGAAGGAAAAGGTGAGGTGCTCGTCGCTGTCGGGTATGCGGCGGTTCAGTTCAGCATGTGGAAGTCGAAAGAGGAGGTTCTTGCGCAGGAGGAGATGGGGGCAGCAGATGGTGCGAAGGCGAGCTCGAATGTGGCATGCGTAGTCGAGAAGTTGGTGATGGCAAAGATGGGCTTCACCAAGACCACACGCGGTTCCTATGGCAACCCAGTTTCCCACCAGCAAGTTTCAAGGATCAAAGCATCACAACACAGCATGCGGGCCGCCTGACCACCGCTGGCAGCCTCTCTGCTCACATTCACTTCTCCCGCTGAAACCGCCCACAACCCGCGACGCAGCTGAAGGGAAACACGGATTCAGGGGCTCACCCAGCGAGCTCCTGACGCAAAAGGGCAGGCAGTGCACTGAACATCATCATGAGCTGCCGACCAGAGTATATGCCATTGCCAACACAATGGGTTGACTGACAAGCGATAACGACCCAGCCAGCCACCATCATATCGTGCCAGAAGCCAGTACCCCACGAGGGAATAGCATCCGAGACTGTCCACACTGCGTACGCATTCGAAGAGATGGCAGACGTGTGTTGAAACCAAGATCAGGCAGACACCGCGAGAACAGCTTTCTTCCGTTGACAACTACGATGAGCCACATTCATCTCATACACGCATACCGGTGCGCAGAAGTAGAGGATTCAGGCAGGTCTTACGGCTGGAAAAAGGATGTTTCGATTTCCAGAAGCCTTCCTGATACAGGGCCCGTCTTCCAAATCCCTTCGCCTGTCGGGAAGCTGGGTGCTCCCCTGTCATTTGACGTATTCCAGACTACTGCAACCCACTCCTTGAACATTATGGGCTCGGCGCGGAAGTGAAGAGCTTGACCACGAGAGAATAGACGTTCGACGACGAGCACGGGAACGTCAGATAGGCTGGTCGAGGCAGTCAGCATCGGCGTAGTGAAAGGACCGAGGCGAGGAGATGTGGTGATTTTAGTTACATGCAGTCCGATAGAGTCGCGGGATCCACGTACAATCCCCAATCTCTCGCTGCGAAATGTCAGTATATTTTCGGCTTTACCATCTTTCCAGTCTCTGGCTTACCGTTTGGTGAAGATCCTCATCGACCTCCTCGCTGCCATGGTCGCCTGTATCCGCGTTCACCAGGCCGCTCGCGGGCGGCGGGGGAAACTCGTCTGTCGAGGCCACGGTCTCGTTCTTGGTCTCGTTCTTGCTCTTGTTCTGCAATCGGGACGTGGTCAACATCGCTATCGGCTGGGTTACATCTAATACTGGGCCCCTCACCGAGGTCGTGGTCGCATCAGCGTACTGCAGCGTATCAGTCAGGCCAAACGTTGGTCTTGGAGAACACGAACAGTCTTCTTCTCGACCAGGCTTGCCGGCGCGGCACTCGAGGTCTCGTGTTCGTGGTCTTTCTTTTTTTCTTCGGGCAATAATGTCGCTAGACTTGTCTTGCCGTGATTGGCACGCGACATCCCAACTTGTCTGTCGAAGTTGTATGGTCGAACAAGCTCAGCAGCAAAATCGAGAAGAAATCCAGCGCCAAGCGCCCCTGAGCCACCTCTCCACAAACAACAAAGAACACATAGGCAACAGACAAACGCTACGTCTCACATTGAGTGCGACGGCGATGCTGCCAAGCAATTCGCAGTCCCAAGAGCTAAGAGCTTGTCAACACTTCCAGATGTTCCTGCCAACTTTAGAACCAGGTCTATCAGGTTTCCTACTCGTGCGAAGTGTGCCAAGGCTGTCACATGGGACGTACGGATGTGGAAGGTGTCGAGCGGGAGATGCCGGTGCGCCACAAAGGTGAAGCGAGTTTGGACAGAAAGACAAGACACTTTATCGATAACAGGATTTTCGTATTCGTAACGGTCGACAAGCCTCCTACAGACCTTACAAACAAGAGATCGTTTCGTCGACGTCAAGGTTTACTGTACGATAGGGTCTGATATCTTACAAAAGGAAGCATTCCCCGGATGACTCAGTATTCTCGAGGGTTCAGATCGTATCTATGGCAGATGGTGTCGACGAGAAGGAAGCTGTTGGCAAGCTCGAATTTCTCAGCAACGCGGAAACCAGCGCGCACAAAGCCAACACCATTACTGTTTCGGACGGCGGACCACCTGTGAATTGCAATGCGCTCCCGGTTATCCGGAAGATGAGGCGCTCTTAAGTTGACCAAGGTGGCCGTGTCACTAAGGGCATAGTACCAGGATACACCAGCGGATAGACCGACATGGCAGTGCAAGCTCCAAACCCGAACATCACGCCTGCAGTGAGGTTCGATGATATACCAGGCCAGTTGCCTGAAGGAACCATCCCACCCAATGTCGATTACAACTTCATCGCGGCTAACGCAATCAACCAGCTCAACAACCTGGTCCCAGATCACTTTACTGAGGACACAGTTTGGCGAGATCTCTTCGCCTTGACGCATAGCCTTCGGACGTTCAACAGTAGAGACTCGGTCTATTCGACTATTTCAGCTCTATGCAGTGATAAGAAGGTCTCGCAATTCCAGCGGACAGCTTCTGCCCCTCGGTCTTCTGGCTTGAACTGGATCGACGTCGACTTCACCTTCGAGACGGAACATGAAGACCTCAAAGCACTCGCCGCAGGTATCGCATCGTGCTTGCAGTGTTCTGATGGTGTGTGGAGGATATGGATGTTGAGGACCTGGCTGGAATGCTTCGATGGACATGGACATCCAGATCAAGCCGACCCACATATCACCACCCACACGCCGGACATCCTAGGCGCGGTGATTGTAGGTGGCGGACAAGCTGGACTGGCGGTCGCTGGCCGTCTTCATGCCCTCGGAGTCGGTTACGTCGTCTATGAGAAGAGTCGGCGAGTCGGGGATGCGTGGCGCAACCGCTACGATAGCCTTAGACTCCATACCACGAAGGAGTATGGAACCCTGCCATTGGGATGGCAATTTGCAGCTGAAGATGATGTCATGGTCCCTGCGAAGAGGCAAGGCGATAGTCATGAAGCTTGGGCAGAAGAGCACGGTATCAATATCCGCGTAGGCACCGAGGTGGTAAGTGCCAGATACAACGAGGCCGAGCACACTTGGAGTGTCACTGCAAGGAGCACACAGGGGGAGCAGACTGTTCAAGCCAAGAACCTTGTCCTGGCTATAGGTCCAGGCACGGCCCAACCAGTCTCACCCTCTTGGGCATCGCCAACCAACATCTCAGCCAGCCGCTTCAGAGGGGACATCGTCCACGCCTCGCAATGGAAGTCCGCGAAGGCCTGGACGGGCAAACGCAGCATCGTCATCGGGGCTGGCAATACCGGCCACGACATTGGCGAGGATATGGCTAACGCAGGTATGGACGCAACGATGGTGCAGCGCGGACCAACGTTTGTCTTACCCGTCGAATGGCTCCACGCAGCGTTCGCACCGCATTACAACCTTGACAAACCCACGAAAGTCGCGGATCAGGAGCAAGTCACTCTTCCAAACAAGATCGCTCGCGAAATGACGAATATGATGGTCAGAGGACTGGTCAAGACCCACTCTGCACGATTTGATGCCTTGGAAAATGCCGGCTTCAAAGTCGACAGAGAGGGTGATCTTTTGGCCTGCCTCTTTGAGCGTTTCGGCGGGCACTACATCGACCATGGTGCCTCAGCAAGGATTGCCGCGGGGGAGATCAGCGTCCAGTCGAAGCCTGTGAAAGGTCTATATGCGGAAGGCCTAGAGTTTGAAGATGGCACGAAACTTCCAGCGGATTTGATTGTGTTGGCGACCGGCTTCGATCATGACTTCCGAGCTCATGCCGGCAGAATCATCGGAGCAGAGGCGGCGGCAAGGATGGATGACTTTGGAGGACTATATGCTGAAGGTGAGATGAGAGGATATGCTAGGCTGAGTGGCCGTAAGTTGGAGTCGGTACGACTGTATGGCAGCCATGCTTACCTGCTCGCCAGATCCCAACTTGTATTATCACGGCTTCGACGTGAGGGCTGCTCGATACTATTCCAGGTTTATTGGACTTGCAATCCAGGCAGATGCGCTTGGCCGTCCTTTGAAGCCGTATTAGGGCACCTCGGACGATGGTGGCGACTATCAGCAGTGTACAACAATCAAGCCGAGCTTGGAAAGGCCGCGGAACAGTAGTGACGATGCCTTTGATCAAGCCTGAGAAGCTTTGGGTTCCCTCTCCTGACACCACTTCTCCACCTCCTTCTGCAGCTTCTCATACGAATCGTACACCGTCTCCATCATCTCATTCACCGTCTTCCCCTGAGTCTCGCGCTCAGCCGGTGTAATGCTCTCCCACACCTCCCTCATCAACTCCATAACAGCAAACAATTGGTTTGGCAACCACGTCACAATTGGACTTCCACCAGTCGCGGTAGGGTGGCTGCTGCGACGAATGATGTACTCACGCGCGAACAGCCAGTGCCTCCAACGGAAGCTGCGGACGTGCTCGAGCAGACGTAAGTAGAGCACTTTGGTTTGAAGATCCTTGCAGCAATAGTCCTTCACGCCAATGTCCTCGGCTCGTTGGCGGACGTAAGTGAGGAAGTCGCGATGAGGCTTGGGTCGGTAGTTGCGGAAGTCTTTCAGGATCTCGGTCAGAGGGTTCTGTGGCATTGGGATTTGCAGGAGGTGGTCGAGGAGCGGAATGATGCTGTCGTTCGCACCGGACTCTCCACGGAAGTGAAGTGGCTTATCGTCGTTTATCCCTTCATAGACGACACCGTTGGGGAACATGGATTGATTCGTGATACCAAAGATGAAGGTGCGGTAGCTGATGTAGTCTTTAGGTCTTGAGTGTGACCACATGTTTTCCATCGACTGCTCGATGACGTGCATCGTATTCAGCAGGAGGTCGAAAGAGTCGGCGACGGTTGAAGAGCCACTATCAGCAGCGACGGCGTCAAGCATCTGGACAGCACCCTGGATGAGCCCTCCAGTATGCCTGACCATGTCGACGTGGGTGAGGATAAAGCCAGCCTCGGAGGAGTATGGGTCAAGCCCGCGCTCGAATCCACGGATGAGGCGAAGGTTATAGTACTCATCAAACCCGACATTGGCATCAGCGAAGCGGTAGTTGAAGAGGCTGTAGGCGGCGGCGTAAGACATGAACGGAGGGATGTCGAGCCTGGTGAATCGTTAGCTTTACTGATATCGTTTGCGTTGGGCGACATACATCTTGGCAGTCTTGACCAATGGACCAGCAAGGCAAGCAGGCAGCTTCTCTCGACCAAGACCATACCCCCCGAGATCCTTGTTCCATCGTTCCCAGCAGGGCTCGAGAAGGTAGGCAGAGGCCAGGAATGAGTAGTCACGGAAGGCGGCAGTGACAGCGACAAGATCTGGCTTGCCATCAGTAGCAACGAGGCTGTCGATGTCATTGGTGAGGTCCGGCAAAGCCTTCTTCTCAACAATGGTTGTGCCAAGTTGATAGGTAGCCAACAAGCCTGGCTGACCATCCTCCTTCACGATGGGCATCTGTTCGCAAAGCTGACTCAGTGGCTTGAACGCAGCGGGTAGTCCAACTTGAGGCGTCTGTAGTGGGAGAAAGCCATTCTGGGTCGTGATGGTGAAAGGATCCAGAGAGGATGGCAAGACAGCGGGGTCGGCATCGATGTGTGGGAAGACAGCTTTCGTACTCGACAGCGGTGGGTCGCTATCTTGAGCGGAGGTGCTGAGGTAGGGGCTCATAATGTGATAGACGAAGAGAGTTCGAGGTAGCGTAAAGTAAGTGAATAAGGTATGGCTTGGCAAAATCACGTGCAGCTTCGGGAGTTCTCAAAATTGCGCGTCGCCAGTCAGGAACTTTGGGGAAAGGAAGAAAGTCGAACTTTGGGGTTGCGACCGTATAAGTACCAAGAGGCCGGAACTGTTGCGGCCAGCGAATTCGGAATCATATCATGGATATTTTGGAGACGTGCTGTGATTGGAGACATGGCCGGAAGGCTTCCGGCCATGGGCAGGTCTGCGATAACCAAGATCAAGTCGCCGGGCTGGGAAGCAAGGGATGCTCATAACGACCGAAGAGGGTGACCACCATGACTTCGAGAGCAATTCCGGGTGCCATAGAGTTCGCTGTCGACGCGAAAGTCACCTGAGCCTATGATTGGCCATATTGGACGCACAGCTCCAACAGAGAAGTCTTTGTGGTTAGCTAGTAGACCGTCAGGCGATGGTGTGGACGGCCTTGTCCTCGACATGGTCTGGCCCGCTCTGTTTCCTTCAGAATATGGTGGAGATGTCGAAAGACGGGGTGTTGCTGGAGCCCGAGTTGAGAGCTTTCTTGCCTTCAGTGCCAGTGTCAGTGCCAGTGCCGCTGACAGCTTGTCTCCACCATGGTAATAGTAGGAACTCCCTCGACCAGGTGCTCGTGATTTTAAAATTTCCTCTTCCTGGCGACATATGCGTTGATGATGGAGACCTTCCGTTGGTGGTGAAGTCGTGGGAAGGTGCGAGGTGGCTGGGCCCGTTGGAGCTGCACGTCGGCCATCATGGTGCTGGCCTTCGCTTTGGCACCCTCATCTCGATTCATTCAATCTTCCATCTTCTTATTCAAGCTCGATAATGATGTCAAGGCTCCAGGACAAGACATGTCGTCAGACGTGCTGCACGCCCCATGCAGCCCGTGCAGTGGAGCTCGCGTCATCCGATCTCGCGACCTGCAGCAATACCGAACCTCGTCTGCTGTATTGAACGAGGCCAGTCGATTGTGACAAGTCGGGAATCAAAGCATGACGAGCGACGATATACCCTCTATGAAAAGGATAGAAGAGGAAGAGTGAACGGCGAAGATGATGATGGACGTTGCTCTTCCTTCCAACCTCGGTTGCTGCTCCAATGCCGATGCACAGTCGCAGCCACGGCAGCGGCAGAACGCTACCGTACATGTATCCATCACAAAACACATCGAGCACCAACGACATACATTTAACATCCACATAGTCCATGCTCAGGCCATATCACCGAATCTGGTCCATCGTTGCACAGTCCACGAGAGCAACAATTCCACCATCACCTGGCCTTCATTCTCGACTCTCCCGCCAAGCCCTCTCGAGGACCGTTAGCACCATGACTACACGAACATCAACATGCCTCTGCAAATCAGTCGAGATCCAGGTGACTGGTACAGACAAAGGCGCCGTCCTCTGCCACTGCGCCAACTGCCAGGCCCAAAGTGGTAGCGCCTTCATGCACAACCACCGCTTCACCAAGTCAGATATGAAGTTCACCAAAGGCGAGCACCTTGTGGGCAGATATCAGGATGCGAACACCAAGAGTGGTAACGAGTTGACTAGAGGCTTCTGTTCGAAATGCGTGAGTGCCATATCCGTGTTTCCAAGAGCGAGTTGTATCGCAGAGGTGGATCGCTGATCTGGAGTGGTTACAGGGCTCTACGTTGTTCCTGTCGAATCCTGCCTTCAAAGGCTTGACCATCTTGACTGCGGGAACCATGAATGGAGAGAGATCGCAGCCGTTCATGGAATTGTTTCCAGAGAACAAGTACCAATGGGTTGGAGATGTGACGGGAAAGGGCTCGAAGCTTTGATTCTGTCACAATCGTTTGAATCATGTCGGCAAGACGCATTTTGATACTGCATATCCCTTCAAGTGCCTGTCAAAGTCTGTCTCTTTCCGGTGGTGGCATGCAAGTGAATGTTTAGTATTGTTGTCCCAGCACTGACCACCTTCAAGCCCCACTTCCCAGCGACCTCACCTAACTTCACCACACTCCACAACCTCTGACCTTACCCCACCACCACCACACACAATCATGGGCAAATACTCCGAAGACTCAGCGTGGGCGGACGTCGTCCCACTACCCACCGACGAGGGTGGTCCAAACCCTCTTGCAGCCATCGCTTACAGCGAAGAGTATGGCGAAGCTATGTCCTACCTCCGCGCCGTCATGGCCGCCAACGAGTTCTCCCCACGCATCCTCGATCTCACCGACGACCTCATCGATATGAACCCCGCCCACTACACCGTCTGGCTGTACCGAGCGCAATGCATCTTCGAGCTCAACTACCCACTCGAGGACGAGCTCGCATGGCTCAACGAAACTGCCCTCGCACATCAGAAGAACTACCAGATCTGGCATCACCGCAATTTGATTGTGGATCGGCTAGGCAAGTGGCAAGGCGAAGCAGAATTTGTGGAGAGGATGTTTGAGCTGGATGCGAAGAATTATCATGTGTGGAGTTATCGCCAGTGGTTGGTGAAGAGGTTTGGGCTGTGGGATGAGGGCGAGCTGGAATTCACGGAGAGGATGTTGGAGAAGGATGTGAGGAACAACAGCGCTTGGAATCACCGATGGTATATCGTGAATGGCAGGGAGCAGGAGGGCGTCAAAGGTGTGAAGGGTGACGGCATCAGGAGGAGGGAGATTGAGTTCGCGGAGAGGGCTATTGCGAAAGCGCCGCAGAATGCCAGCCCCTGGAGCTATTTGAGAGGGATCGCGAGGACCAGTGGCATGCCATTGGCAAGTCTGAAAGACTTCGTGTTGCAGTACGCGGATACCACAAGACCGGACGGCGTGAGGTCAAGTCATGCACTGGATCTTTTGGTGGACGTTCTCGCCGAGGAGGCTGATGGCAAGCAGCAGGCGAGAGACGCTCTCGACTTGCTATCGACCAAGTACGACCCCATCAGGAAAAACTATTGGGAGTACCGTAAAGGCTTGCTCGGAGCAGGGGTCAGCGCTGCTGCTTGAGAGAAGGGCAATGCATCATGGTCACGGCACTCAGGATGAATGCTATCAAGATACCCGGAACAGGTTTCCAACGGCGTTAGGTTCCAAACTTGCATCTAGCAAATTATTGGTAGATTGAAATTGCCGACTCAATGGTGAGAAATGAGCAGAACTCTATGCTGCCTGCCCACCAAGATCGTATCGCGCTCGAAGAGTGTGGAGCAATCTTCCGTCCTCCCATGTGACACAGGCAAGCCAGGGTAAATGTACTGTGCCCCGCTTGGTCGCTTGGCCATGGTGACACAGGTAGAGGCGCAGCGGACGCAGCCGCCTTCAAGTATCACCATCTGCCTTCGATGGCCTTCCGTCCGCAGTCTCGACAGTACTTCGCGTGGTGCCCTTGACGAACACAATAACTATGAAACAGATGCTGCGAGCTCGCCTGGCGATTTCGCGACCGTCCCATGCCAACACCACGACTCTCCACCGGCAGCCACAAGTCAACTAGAAGACGTGCACTGCCTGCTTCTTCATCAGTCAACAAGCTGATAGCATCGAGTCTTCAGCATGCGCCTAATCAATATTTATACATTTGAGATGAGAGAGTTCTTTGCCAACGCGCCTCCATACGTCATCCTCTCTCATCGCTGGGTCGGTCGAGAGGTCACTTACGAGGACTACCAGAGTCCGCGAGCGCGCACTGGGCCGGGCTTCCAAAAAATCTACGATTTTTGCCGAACAGTACGAACAGATGCTACGTTGCGGGCGGCAGAGAGGCGAATGGATCTGTTTCAGCCCCTTGAATCACCTCATAAGGCCAAGTGCAGTCGGAAACCTTTCTGCGGCTGTTTATGTATACTGTTGCCCATAGTGAAGTTGGAGTGGGTTTGGCTGGACACCTGCTGCATCGACAAATCAACTCTATGTGGAGTTGGTATCGAGACGCGGCGCTCTGCGTGGTGTACCTGAACGATGCAACGGCTAGAGATAACGTTCGCGAATCCAAATGGTTCACACGTGGCTGGACGTTGCAAGAACTACTTGCCCCGAAGAAATCGCTCTTCTACGACCAAGACTGGAACATTCTGGGCAAGGATAAAGATCTTCTGAGACCCCTTTCGGAAGCATCTGGGATACCCCAAAGGTTTCTAGCAGGCGGCTTTGCGGACTTCAAACACGAGTCGACGGTAGCACAACGTATGAGCTGGGCAAGCCGCCGCAGGACCACACGGAAAGAAGATGGTGCGTACTGCCTCTTTGGCCTGTTCGGGATACACCTGCCATTGCTATACGGGGAAGGCCACCGTGCATTTCTACGCCTCCAAAAGGAAATCGCGAGGTCCTTCAGGGATGAATCAATCTTTGCGTGGGAGTGGCTGGATGAGCTCGGCAATCGTCACGGACGGACTGGGCTCTTCGCTCCTGATGTGTACTGCTTTCGGAACAGTGGCAATGTCGTTGCACTTCGCTGGCCCATCAAGACTCGCTTCGAAGTGACTGGCCAAGGCGTTGACGTTAATGCAATGGTTGCACGAGCGCCATCGTGTTCGCGCTTGCGCTTTCTTCCGCTCAACTGCGCGGAGTATGGCGAACATGGAGAATTCTGGAAGCAGTGTGTGCTCATACTCAGAGAAACTGAAGAAGGCATCTATGAGCGCATGCACAAGATGGACATGTCATTGCTCAAAGAAGAAACTACAGATCTGCCTACCGCCATCAGCGAGTTCAGCGTGGGCGCCGAGTGCTATCAATTTACCTTCACTGTCCTCGAGCCCGATTCTCGGACAGAACGCATGGGCTTTGGATATACCAACGCGCCTGTGAGAGGCTACAAGGTCCTCTGGGGCGACGCATGAAGTCTCAGCACGTCGTTCACAACAATAATACTGACCTCGGCCAAAAGTCTTATGTGGGAGCGGCATTGGAATGCGCACATTGTGTCGCATGGCTTCATGACGCCCACTGGAACGATGTTGACTAGCTGCAGGCATCAGCATCATTTCTTCCGAGGCTGGATACTTCTGGAAATGCTAGCTTGCTGCCTTAGGCAACGATAAATGGCCAATTACCTAGCAGGAAGACCAGGGCTATGATTGTGTTTGGCACGCGTCAGTAGTCACAAAGTTCAACTGGACTGACATGAGGCGTAGCATCATCCCGGTCTGAACACGCGACAGCAGGGAGCTTAATGTCATTGGTCTCGCGCAGAGTTTGAGGCCGTGGAAGGAGCGGACTGGCCGCCGCTGCCGTGGTTTCCTCTTTCAGGCGGTGCATGCTTTGATTTGGTTAGAGGGTCGAGGTGTTCGTATACGTCTGACCGGATGGAGCGTAGATGTGGCTTGTGTGATGTCGTGCAGTCTGCTCTTGGATCTGGCCGCGGCGAAGCTTGTACTTGGCGCGCTCATCGCTCAGCAACTGGTCCAACACATGCAGGTAGAGGACATGTGGCCACGGGAAACGACAGCTTTGACCAGCTGATGATGCGGAGTAATGAATTGTTTCCATAGCGTGCGTCTGCTTCTCGTGACGGGTCCTCAAAAGCCGAGTTGACTGCAGATCCGCGCATGCCGAGGGCGGTAGCGTCGTTGTTAGCTACAACCTTTGGCCGATGTTTACGCTGCTGCGTGTCATGGAAAACAAATATCATCAAACTGGTTGTCGTGGAAAATCAAGTTTTGGTGGAGGCGAGTATCCATGCCAGCATCATCGTGCCAAGCCATCTCGTGCGACAGTATCCTGTTTTCCCATCGGCTCCCCAGTGACGGCTCTCCCCACGCGAGCTCGCAACGAGAACAATGCCAGGGAGGACGGCAAGGCGAAGTGCCGAAGCGATCATCAGGCAGGGAAGCCGATAGAGTCGCTGTTGACTTGCCAATTTGAAAGAAGATCGGATGAACGAGATGCAGGCGGCATGCAGGGATGCGTTTGATGAGAATTGATGGACGGCGCTGTTTGCCCATGACAAGCGTCTCTGAAATACAGCGAAAGCTAGACAGCCACAGTGCGAAGGTTTCAAGCATCGACTGGCCGCCACATCTACTGCACGCGTGAAGAGGCCACCAATACGAAGGGCGCAGTGGTGAGGCGGCGGGCACGCAGCATCGCACATGATATTGCGGTGATGACGAGGTTCCGATCGGGACGCCGTAGAGAGCTGACGTCTGCGCGCGACGGACATCTCTGTCCGTGGCTGAATCGACAGCGGCAGCAGAGTGAAGAGAGGGTCAATGGGAGTGGGAATTTTGCCGACAGGCGCTCGCAGAAGAGTCGGGTGGACATGCTGGTCGCTCTTCACACACTATTGACGATCTGCTGCTAGCGAGCAAGTCGCGCCTCAGTAGAGATGTGGTCGAGTCGATGTGTGGCGTGGTGCTGTCTGTCGATCGATGGGGGGTTGTATGGCGGCGATGGCTGGTGGAGGGCAGCTGCCGCCCGTCGCTCTTGCCTGTTATGACGGCAGCAGGCTTGGCAGGAAGGCGCAGCTCCGCCCCGGCCACAAGGCCTGTTCTGTTCACTTCTGCTGCTGTTGACCTGGTGTTGTCGCGCGCAGACGCCCACTCCCTGCTCTCAACCGTCCAACCTGCGTGAACAGGTACACACACATTCACCTCACCATCAAATCGCCCTCCGCGGCTTAATCAAATCAGCGACGACGCCCCGTGATCCTCGTGCCGCTGCGACGCCTCTTCGGGTCTTGCCACGCCGCGCGCCACCACTGGCTGTGCGCGAGGACGAACGCCAGTGCAGGCGCAAAGCCAGAGGACCAAGTGGGTTCTGCTGACGCTCGACGCAGGCCACCTCTGCCACACCACCAGCCGCCGCCGCACTCGTCGACTCGACTCGACTCTCTTTCACACGCCCTGCCACCACTTCGCTCGGAGGAGTCTGTCGCCCACTCGTGCTGTCGACCAATCTTCCCTCCATCCCGCCGGCTGCTCTGGCCCGAGCCAAACAACCGTTGAGAGACTCTGGAACCCTGCGTGTCTTCCACCTATCAACTCCACCACTCCACCTTCCCGCCAGACGACAACGACTACTTTCATTCACATCGCCGTGAAATGATCTCTCGGCCTGGCCAGCAGCATTGGAGCATAGCGTCCGGCGCGGTTCGGGGGATTGACGCATACCGATCTTGACATATATTCAACCACATACACATACCGAATCGCATCCTAATACACATGACCGCATAGCCACATGGCCACGACAACGCGCGCGACCACTCCTTCCCATCCTGATTCCCTCAACGCGCTCGAAACCGCACCGCGCACGCCCAATTCCCTCTCGCCAGGATCGCTTCCCGTCAACACGAGCGGCGCCGAAAAGTCCAATCTTCTTCGTCCTCGACCCTTCCACAAAGCTGGTAGTGCAAGTGCTGAGGCCTCTCCCAAGTCAGTAGAGGCGCGTTTGTCGCCGGGGAGAGCTGCTGCTTTGACGGGTGCTGCTGCCATGGCGGAGATGAAGCGCAGGAAACAACAGCAGCAAAACGCAGAACAAACATCGCGACAGACCAGTCCCAATCCCGCTGTGGCAGCCGTGCAGTCATTAATGGGCGGAGGAGGAATCAGTCGACCGGGCGATGCGCCTGCGCCCGATAAGTTGAGCGAGCCGTTGCGCAAGGCGGCCGAGAAGATTTCCGTGCCAGACAACAATTCGCAAGCGGACAGTGATGCACAAGTCAGTCCAGTGAGTCTGGGCAGCTTTGGCACTCTCGAAAGCACAGGTGCGGGAAGCGCGATGACAGCCACAGCCAACGATCACCAAAATTCTGCCCCAGGCCAACAATTTGTGGCTGAACCCGCGCAGATGACGGAAGGTGAGGGCTACGCAGAGAACAACGGCAACTTGAACGTGCCCGAGTCAGACAAGAACATCTCCTTCTCCTACCCCGGCCCACCTCCCCAGCAAGACCAAGATGGCGGCGGGCCATCTCGAGGCATGAGCTTGCCAGGCTTCGGTCAAGGCAGTCCCAAATCACCGGCGTCCAACAAACGACACAAATGTCCATACTGCTCCACCGACTTCACGCGACATCACAATCTGAAAAGTCACCTTCTCACGCACAGCCAGGAGAAGCCGTACGTCTGTCAGACCTGTCAAGCACGTTTCCGCCGTTTGCACGACCTCAAACGCCACACTAAACTTCACACTGGTGAACGGCCGCATACATGTGATAAGTGTGGTCGGCGCTTCGCACGTGGTGACGCACTGGCACGACATAACAAGGGCCCTGGCGGTTGCGCTGGACGTCGCTCGAGTTTCGGTGGCGACGACGACTTCGGACCGGACGGCGCAGGTGAAGGCATGGATGGTATCGAGTATGATGACGGCGACGATGGGACTGACGAGCACGGGCGGCGCATAAGCGAGCCGCATCGCAAGCGCCAGCAACTCGAAACTCCGCAAGACCCCAACAGGCAAGTCTATCGACAACACTCAAGCACCTACCCGCCGGCACCGACACGCGCCATGCAAGGCAGTATGGGGCCACCGCAGGTCGTACACCCAGGATCCAGCACCGCCACATCGCCGCGCGAGATGTCTGGTCAGCCGAGTCCTGCTGGTGGTTCGTCCATGGGGGGAGGCTCTGCGTACTATGGTTCTGGACAAGTGTTTGCTGAGCCTGGCATGATGACTTCATCGCCTAAGCCGCTGTCACCTGGTCAGCCTCACGATCAACATCGACTCAGTGTCGGAGACGGAAGTGCTAGCGGACGCAACAGGTCCACCAGTCTGACGACGCAGTTCCAGCAGCAGCACTTTGGTCGGCAAAGCGGTGGTGGTGGTAGGACGCCCCCGCAGCAGGGTAATGCCCAATTTGCACCGAACCAAGGAGGGCCGCATAACATCTTACCACCGCTTGCGGCAACCCAACGGCAGCCAACATCATTGCCTGGGTCAGGGCCGCCTAACATGCACGCTCATCCCCAGCACATGGCTCAGGGGTCAAACCCAGGCAGTTTGTCCAGCCACGGTCGCTCGTCGGGGAGCAGCATGCGAGATATGGTGCAGGAGGGTGACATCTGGGGGTACGTGCGAGCACTGGAATCGCGGTTCAGCAGGATGCAAGACGAATACGAACTGCGCATCAGCCGACTGCAGGAGGAAGTGATTTCTCTGAAAGGTCAGATGGGATCGATGTCGAACGCGGCAAGCTACACCAGCGATGGCATGGTCCGACAGGGGCCGTATGCGTGACTAGAAGGACCGCAAAAGGCGACAACTCACACTACTGTACAATACCCTCACCTTCCCTTGCCACTCAGGCAGCCGGACACGACTCAAGCAATATCAACGGAGTCGGCTCGCGCTGCTTGAGTAGGATGCAGGCGGGAGCTTTGTTTCAAACGCCATGGAAGAAAGACACGACTGGAGTTGGCACGTTTCATTCGCGAAACGAAAAGCAGGAGGAAATGACTGACGCAAGCTGGGCGAATCGGCTGGAGGATTGCGTTGTGAAGCGAAGTGTTGATTGATGTACCACTACCACCGATACCACCCCCTTTGTTTTTGAAGGCTGCAAAGCGACGGAGCCCTGAAAGATTTGACTCGCTTTGTGGGGTTTGTTATGAGTGAGCTCTTGGAGGATGACGAGATGATTGCGGCGACGTTCGCTTTTCGTTTCTTACTTGTGTACTTTAGTATTGCATCAAAAGAAGGGGCATGTTGATAGAAGGAGCTATTGAAGAAGATGAGAAAGCGATGTCTCTTGAATTGAGTCGCTTGATGGTAGTGCTTACTATTGTTCAACTTGGCTTGCTCTTTGACGAATCTGTCATCTGCATGTCAAGTGTGACACATGACATGACATGCGTCTGGACGAGCCCCCGAGATGCAGCGTCGAGAATGAGATGCCGCTTGAAACCAGCTGAAACTTGGCAGCACGTCTCGCCTTCCATTACGTCGCCGTCGTGGCTGAAGAGCCGTGGCGTCGACATCATCACAGCCCCTTTGATTGGGCGCCACCCCCGGAAACGCAGGTACCGTACTCGATCGAGAGCTTAATCTCGTCCCAAATATCAGACCATTTTTCCACACACAACTCCTGCGAAGTGCAACGCTACAAATACCGACTGTTAGCTTGAGCCTGTCATGACTGGGACTGTTTGTTGATACGTCGAGAGAAGAGACGGAGAGGACAGCAAGGAAAGGAACGGTAGAGACGGAACAGGCGAGATGCATACCACCAACGGCGACCCTTCGCATGTCAATGGCGTGAACGGGAATGGCATCTCAAAACATCCTCACACCAATGGACATCACACCAACGGCGACTCCAGACGATCTTCTTCTCCTGCCAGCGATGCGACAACGAGCAGCCACTCCCCCCCACCCCCCCGACGC